>JAMJFZ010004027.1:0-1200000 GCA_026225945.1 Cricetomys ansorgei | reverse complement strand
TTTGACTTCATAGGTGAATAGAACTCCTCAAAGCATCAAATTAAGTTTATGCCCTTGAGAATCAAGGAGCATTTAAATTGGATTTTTAAAGCTATTTTTAGATACTTAGGAAATTGTGCTAAGAAAACATATTATAAATCTCCCTACTCTGAATGATGTGCAGTAGGCCAATATTTACAGATAGATTAAATTATGTATTTGATAACTAAAATATATTTGTGTGTTTTTGTATAGATTAATATCTAACATTGTGAAAAAACATATATTCAATTGCTCTTGACCATTTTATTTGTGATTTTTAAGGTGAGGTATTGAGACAATTTTACCATGATATGATAAATTCATAGAAATTCCAGACAGTAGATGAAGCTGGCATTGACACCATATTTAAGCTTTGGTGCTTTCCAAAATAAATGAACTTATGAGTGGGTTAGAGCATAAGAACATTTTACATACAAAAATTCCACAGTGTATTGATGGTCTTAGTTTAGCCACTTGAATGTCTTTTTGACTGTTCAAATCCTCTCTCTCAGGAGAGGTTTCTCTTTCATCTGAAAACTTTCTACCTTTGTTTTTTATGGTAACTTGTTTTTATTTGACAATATGTTGCATATCCAGTTTTATGAATTAATACTTATTCCTTTTCCTCTGTAGCATATACTCTGTGAGAACATGGTATATGGTAACTGCTATTATAATATATTGTTATTATAATATGTTATATTCAACATATTATATTGTTGAATAGTGGCAGAAATTGGAGTTTGCAGTGCACAGAAATAAATACACGAATAAACATCCAATACAGAATTTTCTTTGGATTACTGCTTTGTTGTTGTTGGTGGTGGTGATGGTTTGTATTTTGGACACAGGGTTTTGCTATGTTGATTAATTATCACCAGGCTGGCTAGATACTACCAATTTTTCTTCTATAACCACTCAAGTGCTAAGAATACAAGCAGCTGACACTATGGTCTGTTTGAAAATATTCCTTCATTATGAAAGACTTACAATTTTTTAAAAGACAAACTTCTGAATTTCAGGGACTGTTTATTCTCTTATTGACAATTGTGGGTTATAACTAACATGTATTGGATGCTTATATTTATTCTGAATTTAAATATACAGGATATGGAGCTCCAAAGACTGGAAACATATATTTCATTTCTAATTTTTTTGATAGTGATGACCAAGTGACATGCATTTAAATTTTTTTACTTAAGTTCAACTCTTTTCTAAAAAATCTAGAGAGTTATTTTACATGGATATTTCTAACAACAGAAATATACATGTGTAAATACGTGTTTGAAAGTATTTGTCTATGATGAATAAGCATAAAAAGAAAGAAGGACAGCAAGAGATTGGTGTGTGATGAAGAGGGATACAAATGAAAAGAAAAACAGAGACAGATCACCAAAAAATATAGGATGCGCATGCTGTGTAAGATTTTTGAAAGCACTTGATGAGAAAAGTAATTTGCAGATCAGCAAATACACATGAAGAAATCAGTAATGAACACCGAGTCTAGGTGAGAAGGCTGCTCACATTTCATATCACTTTCAACTTGCAAGGTTCAAGAAAATGTCCTCCTTAAATCATACTGCAGTGATGGATTTCATTCTTGTTGGACTCACAGACAGCCCAGTTCTAGGGAGGATCCTCTTTGTGGTGTTTCTGGCCATCTACCTTACCACACTGGCAGGAAACCTGTGCATGATTGTGCTGATCCGGACCAATTCCCACCTGCAAACCCCCATGTACTTCTTCCTTGGACACCTCTCCTTTGTAGACATCTGCTACTCTTCTAATGTTACTCCAAACATGCTGCATGGTTTCATCTCAGACCAGAAGACCATCTCTTATGCCGGGTGCTTCACACAGTGTCTCCTCTTCATTGCTCTGGTAATCACTGAGTTTTATATCCTTGCTTCAATGGCACTGGACCGCTATGTGGCCATTTGCAGCCCTCTTCATTACAGTACCAGGATGTCCAGAAGCTCTTGTCTCTCTCTAGTCACATTCTCATATGTGTTTGGGTTCCTGAACGGGCTCTCTCAGACTCTGCTCACTTTCCACCTGTCTTTCTGTGGCTCCCGTGAAATCAACCACTTCTACTGTGCGGATCCTCCTCTCATCATGCTGGCCTGCTCAGACACTCATGTAAAACAGATGGCCATGTTTGTGGTTGCTGGCTTTACTCTCATGAGTTCTCTCTCTGTCATTCTTCTGTCCTACCTTTACATTTTTGCAGCCATTTTGAGGATCCGTTCTGCTGAAGGCAGGCAAAAAGCGTTTTCAACTTGTGGTTCCCACCTGACAACAGTCACTATATTTTATGGAACCCTTTTCTGTATGTATTTAAAGCCTCCATCAGAAAAGTCAGTAGAGGAGTCTAAAGTAATTGCAGTTTTTTATACTTTTTTAAGCCCACTACTGAACCCCTTGATCTATAGCTTAAGGAATAAGGATGTCATCAGTGCTATGAAGCAGACGATCAAGGGGAATTTCTGTCAGAAAATTTTGGTTTAGCAAGATGTTTATGTGTTATTGTTAGGTATCTCTGATGACATAGTATCTTTGTAGAATAAACCTAGTACTTCACACTTACTACTTGTATAAAAGTATATACCAATAGCAGCCATTTTTGACAATTTCCTCTTTTACTTTATCCTTATATTTATACTTTTAATAAAAGTACAATTTTCAATGAGAAAATACTCAGGTAATTATTGAATACCCTTTACTTTGTATCCAAAATTCCATAAAAAGACAATGTCTTGATTTAAATAAAATATAGTTTCTAACTAACTTGTCTTAAAGAGAACAAAGTAAAGCCAGGCCCTATGAATGCTGACACTCTTTAGAGTATAGAAAGTCTCTACAAGGGTGAATAATTTTATACCTTTTTTTGCAACGGTGATTTTTTTCTACTACAAAGAGCACAACAAAATGATTGCTTTTTTGTCAGATTCAAAAATGAAAAAGGATAGAACAAAAAAAAACATTATCCAAAATAACTTTTGTTTCTAACTTTTGTGTGATTTCTTCATTTACACATTGTTAATGAAATAATGAATGAGTCATTGTATCTGTTTATGGCATATGGAATCTTCAGTACCAAAATTAATTGACTTACACAAAGTCCTTCAATCATACAATAGGCAAATATAAATCTTTTATTTTCTCGTTCCCTCTGCATTGTACTCATGTTGGTATTTATCAGCTCTCAACACATCACCATGCTGGATGGGATGTTGAGGATGATGGTATCATAATGTTATGCCATGCATTAACCCCTGTGAATGAAATTTTAAAGACGGATATGGTATCTGTGATGTTTTAAAGAAATATCTATGGTCTACTTTTCTGAGGTTTCTGGATAACATGATAATTTTGTCTATTATAGATAAAATTATTTTATATATCAAAATAAAGTTGAAAAAGTTAGTTATGATAAACTATTTAAATTTCATTTTCTTAATGTAATTATTTACATGCTCCTTAAAAGAACTAGGAAATCAGGATGAATGTGAAGAAGAAATTTATGAGTTTTATGTCTAACACTATGAGTGAGGTAGATAGCAATCTGTTATATTTGTTTTGAATAAAGTCATATTCATACATTTCAATAAAGCTTATAAAACATTATCTACATATTATTCTATACATGAAAATCAAAATGGATTTTCATAAGAAAATGTCATGTCTGTTCTTATATGCATAAACAATTCATTGTTTTTTGCTTAGTAATGGTCATTAGATCTTCATAAATTACATATACCAAATTTGGAATAGCAAATTTAAAAATATCAAAAGACACAAGGAATCAAATAAAAATTAACTGGTAATCTTTACTAAAAGATATGCATTAAATTTTCTTTCACCTTCCTGCTAATCATTTACTACCACAACCATGTACAAAATATTTTCATGTCTCTATCTCTTTGTCTAAATCTTATCTTTTCATTTAAAATACATTCTTACATTCAGAATTTATGAATTAATATTTTTATATTTTATATTTATTTTATTAATATATTAATTAATTAATTAATATTAATTTGTTATGATATAGTATATTACATCTTTTTCCTTTTGTTTATTTTGTGCTTGTGTGGAAGGAAGGAAATCACAGATGTGCTATTGCCAACAAGCAGAGAACAGAAGACAGTTTGTAGGAATTTGCTCACTCCTTCAATACTTTGGGTCCCAATTATTGAACTTAGAAAACGTTTTAACCCACTGAACTTTCTTGCTAGCCCTATTTTGAATGTTTTTAAGCTCTTGATTATCATGGTTTGATATATTCTATGCCTACCTACAAAAGAAATGGAAGGGCTTCAGGGTTTCAGTGCTGAGGCAGGTTCAGTGATATGTAATGTCCCCTTTCTATCTCAAAGTAATTTGATAGAATTGTTAACATGTATTTACAAAGACTTTTCTACAGATTGGAGAAATACTGTCTACTTATCAGGAAGTGGTATATTAAAATATATCAATTATATTTTATGTCAATTATGTCAGTTATATCAATAATACAAGCTTTTACAAACTAAAATTAAATAGTTTCAAGCAATCCTTAACTGTTATGACCTAACTAAATTTAAGATAGTATATGCATGTTTTAATTAAAATAAGTTATAGATTGGTACTGCTGAGTAATACACAAAATTTTCTAGCTAATCATTCTGTTGTAACAAAAAATGATATCAATCACTTTTATAAAAAAGGAAAGTGGTGAATCACAAATATGTATATAGTTATCTTCCCTGAAAAAAGGCAACCAAAATAAATAGTCAGTCTCAGAAAGAATATAAGAATATCATATTTTCTCTTTGATAAGAATATCACAAATTCACACACCTTGGGAGTAGATGAGGAATTATTTTGGTGTGTCAGAGAAATGGCATGGGAAGTAGAGATTAGAGAAAAGAATAGAGGGTACATATGAAGAAAGAACAGTGGTATAAATGATTTGAATTTCATAGTAGAATATGATATTTTATATGTTACAATTAATTTTGATGAAATGAAATTAATGAAATAATCTGGTGGTAAAACAATCTAAAATACTCTATTCTTCAATGAATGCTTGAAACAAAAGGGTTTTAAAGTCAAACTGTCTACATGCAAAGTCTCAAGTTAAATAAAAAGAGAAAAGGATCTCAAATAGAAATATGTGTTTTAAGAATACAATCAACGTCTACAGTAATAATCTGTTCTGCATACGCAGGTTGTGAGACCCTTTCTGTGGTGATGGAATATTCTGAAAATATCTCTTCTATACTAAGAGAGTGGAATTTCAGTGAATCACAGAGCCAGAGTTAATGACGCACTTTGAGTCTACTTAAGACTGTTACCTCACAGTGTACTCATCTTGTCTGTTTACCTTTAAGAGACCAATGCAACAATCAACTTTACTTGCATTGGATTTCACATGAAATTAACTTTTACAACCTAAGCTAATGCATAGCTGTAATCTTATTTAAATTATGTACTTTTCCATGGCCCTGACCAAAACTAATTAAAAATTCTGTGTATGTGTATCATTTGCTGAGAGCATCTAAAATAGATGCATCTAAAGTAGAAGTTGAAAGTAATCTACCATAATCTACCACAAAGACTGGAAGCAGCGTTTATGGCTATGAATAGATATATGATGTGTCCTCTGCTGTTTGTTGTCTGGGTCAGTGGGGATGTGAGTACATTTTTTTCTGTGATCATACTGTGTCGAATTCATCCTTAGTGTCCTCATCATTTGAAGTTTCAGATGGAAATTTGGAAACGCTTCATTAGGAAATATTAGGCCTAATATCCCCATCCCCAGTAGGGTGCTGGAATCTAGAATTAAGTTATGCTATTTTATACTATTTTTTTATATTGTAATGGAAGTAGAGAAAGATTTTCTTTCTCAGGTTGAGAAAGTATTCATCAGACAGCTGCTGAATTCTCTAATTTTAAAATGAGAAGAATACGCATTTTGACTATGAAATGTAGAAATGATGGCTCATTTGTCATAGAATTATTTGGATGCCTATGGAAATTGAGGATGCCTCTTCTGTAGTGGCTACACAATATTGTAGAGCATTAAGTGGTTTAACTTGGTTATCAACACCTTGAAAGACATGTGTCAATGAAAACACTTGCCTTCTTCACCCACTAATAAATGTCTTGTTAAACAGTATTCAAGTGTTTTTTAATCTATTTTTAAATTTCCTTTTCCATTACTAAGGTATAAAGTCATTCAGCTTGTAAATGGTTGTGGTTTTCAGATATTTCTGTATTTCTTAGTGTCTTGTTAACAATAACTTTATAGGTTAAATTAATCCAGTATAAGTTCTGAGGCCCTGCTCTATAAAATGCCCCAAACTTGGTTAGTTCTGTCACTCCAGCTAAAAGGATTTGCCACAATCTCTTCTCAATTCTTTTTTTCAAACCTCACACACAGCACAACTTCCTCCTTCTGTGACCTCACTCTGTGTTCATAAGAAGAAACAGGATTTGTCAAATGGGTATATGCTTTGTAAAATCAATTAGACTTGCTATAAGCTCCTATGTTATTTGCCTAACGTCTTGAAATTTGTGACACAAGATTAACTTATTTTTAGTCCATTGTGTGAATTATTTCAGGCAGTACTGTAATATCAGTATTGACATGTGGATTGGATGGTGCAATCTCCTTTTACATATCATAATTCCAAAAATCCATTCAATGTATTTCTCTCATACTGAGGATGTAACAGTTATTAAACTGATAAGGAGAGATACTACACTTGATCTTAGCCAAATGGCTAATAATTATGCCAGCATACTTTTCTAAGCATGCTGAGATTTTATGGACACTATGGCAAGCTGTGTACACAGAAATTATGTTGAGATTTTGGTCTCAAAGGAAAATAAGTTCCTCAAACTATAAAATTAAGATTCTTCCCTGAGAATCAAAGAATATTTTAATTGGGTCTTTAGAATTATTTTTGGGAACCCATGGGATTATTTCTAATCAATACATTATAAAGACATCCACCTTGTTTCTGTACTATATGGCATATACATATATATACTCGGGTAGTTATTTTCTGCATTTGGTGAGTAAAGATGCACCTTGAATGTTCATGTGTAGTCTTATCACTATAAAAACACATTTCCAAAATTACTCTTTAGCATTATATTCATATGTTGATATTTCTCTGTGTTTCCAAAGAATCCATGTCATATTCTTCAAATGTTCTTCAAATGTATAATTGCATGTTCTTCAAATGTATAATTGAAGAACAAACACACAGCTGTCTGAGTGTGTGACGCTTGAAGACTCAGCTCTATGTTTTTATATAGTCACCCCTAATTATAACAGAGAAGACATTTTTCAAACATTTGTGCTTCTATAAGGTAGTATTTTCCTGAATAATTTAGTAAAATAAAAATTTGAATCAATAATCCACACTTGTTTTAAGAGAGCTGCAATTGTTTATACTGTGTAAATACTTTCTAACATCTGAAAATGCATCATTTCATGTGCAGAGTCTTGTCTATCATTAGTATCTGTAGTGTAATATGTGCTCTAGGAATGGTCAGAGTTTGTTTATTGCTATAAGCTCCTATAATGGAACAGAACAAAATGCCATTTGTATGTACACATGAATAAACGTATCAACTGTCAATAAGACAGATTGTTTTTTGATTCTGAATATTTGTTACATATTAAAAGATGAATTTTATAATTAACTTCTCCCCAGATAAACTAAGGTTAAATGAGACACCTATGGGTTGTAAGTGATCATAAGTTGTTAATACTAGTCTTTTATTGAGTATCTAAAATGAGAGATTATCAATGGTGAGGAAAGTTGGAAACTCAATGTATATTGCTAGTCAGATGCTTGATAGAAGTAACCAGCTACATTTGCTACTTTCTTCTTTTACATTCACTATTTTACAGAAATCTTGGAAAATATGGTAAATGTAGTGTCTTTCACAACAGAGATGTATGTAAAAATAGAAGTAGATGCATATGTGTAAGAAGGGAATTATAGAGGAAGTTAATCAAAGCTCACTCTCTGTCAGAGAGGGCAGAGTAATAAATATAGAGAATGAAAGATAAATATAACACAAAGATGTAGCAAGAAAAAATAACACAAAAATGTGGTAAACATACTAAGAAGGGTAACTGTTCCACAGAGGAATGGAAGGCCATGAAGAAATGGGTGAAAATAATGAACATTAAGAAGGAGAAAGCACTGCTCATGTGTCTTGACACTTTCAACTTGCAAGGTGCAAGGAAATGTCTTCTTTAAACCATACGTCAGTGATGGAATTCATTCTTGTTGGACTCACAGACAGCCCAGTTCTAGGGAGGATCCTCTTTGTGGTGTTTCTGGCCATCTACCTTACCACACTGGCAGGAAACCTGTGCATGATTGTGCTGATCCGGACCAATTCCCACCTGCAAACCCCCATGTACTTCTTCCTTGGACACCTCTCCTTTGTAGACATCTGCTACTCTTCTAATGTTACTCCAAACATGCTGCATGGTTTCATCTCAGACCAGAAGACCATCTCTTATGCCGGGTGCTTCACACAGTGTCTCCTCTTCATTGCTCTGGTAATCACTGAGTTTTATATCCTTGCTTCAATGGCACTGGACCGCTATGTGGCCATTTGCAGCCCTCTTCATTACAGTACCAGGATGTCCAGAAGCGCTTGTCTCTCTCTAGTCACATTCTCATATGTGTTTGGGTTCCTGAACGGGCTCTCTCAGACTCTGCTCACTTTCCACCTGTCTTTCTGTGGCTCCCGTGAAATCAACCACTTCTACTGTGCGGATCCTCCTCTCATCATGCTGGCCTGCTCAGACACTCATGTAAAACAGATGGCCATGTTTGTGGTTGCTGGCTTTACTCTCATGAGTTCTCTCTCTGTCGTTCTTCTGTCTTACCTTTACATTTTTGCAGCCATTTTGAGGATCCGTTCTGCTGAAGGCAGGCAAAAAGCGTTTTCAACTTGTGGTTCCCACCTGACAACAGTCACCATATTTTATGGAACCCTTTTCTGCATGTACTTAAGACCTCCATCAGAAAAGTCAGTAGAGGAGTCCAAAATAATTGCAGTTTTTTACACCTTTTTGAGCCCAATGTTGAATCCCTTGATTTATAGTTTAAGGAACAAAGATGTTATCAATGCCATGAAACATGTGATTAAAGGAAAGCTCTTTCAATAACTGTCAATATGTACATTTATTTAGTTGAAATAACTCTATTTAAACTTCAAAATGTTAAGGAATACAATTTTTGCTTCTTTGTCAGGCCTATTTTCAACCTGAATTCTTATTTGCTAGTTCTGCTCATTTAGTTTTGAAATTAATATATTTAGGGAAATACTTGAAAAAGTTTGATACTGGCATTGGGAAATACCTTCTTTAACAGAAAAGCTACAAATATTCTTCACTTCATGTTCAATGATTCCATACAATGTTTTGCTTCCGTGTAGGGAAGGTATATGTTAACAATTCTATGATCCTTGTAAACATTACAGTCCATCTTCTTTGAATAATGTGATTAAAACATATGCCAAAAGTATTTAATGTTTAAATCATTAGATCATTTCTGATACAATATCTATCTACCATAAAGAACTTGGTCTGATGTCTAAATAATTAGTTGAATACTCTCGTAAACATTAAAGGTATGGATCATCATCCTAAGATTTCTATTAATTTTCACAAAATGTAGTATTCAAAAATGATCCTATTTATTGAGTAATACTAGGGATGCTCGACAAGTTTTGAAATATTCTGTTCAATGACATGTATTTATATATTGCTAAGAGTATGAATCAGACTCAGCTATATATTCCACATGCTGTTTTTCAGTACTGTTACTCATATAGAGAATTTTGTAATTTGGACCAATAGCATCTATCCATTGATTTCTCTATGCCCAAGTGTACTTTGTTGGAAATATGTCTGCTGGAGTGAGTATATTTTTATTGATTTTGAGATATACAGTCAGTGAAATCTTAATTTTTGTGACAACATTTATTTTTAATGAAAACGCAATCATATCATTTTCCTTCTTCTTTCTTCATTTCAACCCCTCCAAGTCCTGCCCATTTACTCCCTTTTAAATTCATGGCTCCTTTCTTGATTATTATTATTGGATAACTATATAAATACAGAACAGCCAGAGTCAATGAAATCTTATTTCCTAGATAAAGTTGTTGTAGTAGTCTCTTTAGTGACAGACTCAATAGCAAGAAAGGTGATGTAAGTAGTTATTTCTCTATTCATCTTAACTCATTCATTATTAGACAACTTGAATGTTGTAGAGTGGAACATATATAGTTAGTTTTCATTAAATTCTCTTAAATAGTTGATTCCTTAATGTTTCTCCTTACAGTAATTCTCTAAAATTTTTTACTCTAAAATGTGTAATTGATTTTTGTAGAAAATAATTCATTTAAAATTTTTGTAAAACTGGATCATTTGGAATATTGGTTCACTCAATAAATTGAAAGTTCTGTCAGAAACAATAGTCTAAGAAAAGAGAAGCCATGTTTGGTCATTAAAATGAAATATTTATATTTAAGAGACATATGATTTAATAGCAGTGTTAGGACACCGACAGTGGGATGTAAGAAAGGTGATCTGTGGTGATAGCAATGGAGGGAAGGTATTTTAAAGTGATGTGATCCTTGGGATCCTTGGTTCTAATTTATTTTTATGACCTAAGTTATTTAATCTGAGAGATTTTCACTTCTGTCAGACTTTCCAAAGTTTTGCTTCCATTTACAGCCACCAATTAAACACATACTATAATATTTTTGACACATGTGTTTTATAATCATTGCAAAATACACATTGTGTTACCTAAAAAATTCTATACCTATTTTAAAATTTCTTTTGTTTTTATATTATAATATAATTTCATCATTTCCCCCTTCCCATTCCTCTTTACAAAGCCTCCCATGAATGCCCCCCTTGCCTTTTAAAATTCATGTCCTCTTTTTTTTCTTATTCACACACACACACATACACACACACACACACACACACACACACACACACATGCACTGACACACACACACACACACACACTCCTAAATATATAAAATCTGATCGATCTGTCATTTCTTGTATGTATACATTCTCAGGATTCACTATTTGGTATTGGACAACTATTTTTTAAATTTTGTCATCCTCTGTGTCTTAGAGTAATTCAAATTATGTTCAATCATGTCACCTTTCTTAGTACAAGTGGTTGGCCTAATTTTAGTCATTACATATATTTTTATTTACATTTATATGTAAAATGTTTGCTTCATTGCACAGTGTGAGTCTTAGGTGAATGCCACTTTAGCAGTTCTAATTTTTTTCAAGGCAGGGTTTCATTGTTATAACTTTTGCTCTCCTGGAACTCACACTATAGCATAGCCTGTCTTGAACTCACAGAGATCCACCTGCTTCTGCCTCCCAAGTGCTGGAATTAAAGGTATGTACTACCACTGCCCAGCAGCAGTTCTTTAAAATATGATAAAATATAAATTATCATGCATAAAAATACTTGTGAATGACATTTAATAATATAGTTGCTGTTTTTGTATGATTATTTGTTTTATTCATCAAGAATGAAATAGTGAAAACACAATTACTTTTACTCTTAATATTTGAAGTCTTGGGAAGAGAGACTACATTCCTCTCCTGAAAAGAAAATCTTTCAATTCTAATTCTCTCTTTCCAATACAAACTCTTGAGTACACTGAGTCTGTGGACAGAAAAGTGAAGTGACAAGCTCACTTTTACACAGGAAATTACAGAGAATTGGATGTTCGTTATACTTATTCTAGCAGAATAAGTCTGTTTTCCCTACTGTGTAATGCTACTGTGATAGTTTTTGTGTATTACAAACAAAATGGTCTTCTGCTTTGAGTAATAAAAAAGGAATTTTGATTTATTGTTTGGTAAACTTCTATAAATTATATTGAATAAATACATTCTGCAAATTGTAAAAATATCCACAGTCATCATAAAATTAAAAATAAGGTGTATATGAAGTAAAATTGACTGGATAATTGTCTAAGCTAATGAACAACTTGTAATTTGCATTTCTTCTTAATAAATATATTTATAAATATGTTAATTTGTAAAACAATTACAATAAAATTTTCACTTGATATTATAATATATAAATTTTAAGATAGAAACTAGACATGGAGTCTCATGCCTGACATCTGAACACTCAAGAGGCAGAGGCAGGGTTGCTGTTTGAAGCTGGCCTGGATCTATAATTAGGCAATCAGACTATAGTATAAGGAGATCCTTTTCTAAATTTAAAACCAAATCAAAAAATATTCATGTCGTATATGCATTTTGGAGTCATTTTAATATGTTTTAATGTTAAATTAAAACATACTAATCATTGATCTTAATAATAAATCCAAAAAATAAAGATTAATGAAAATACTGAGAATATAGAAAGACAAAGTAGCAAGAGTGACATCTTTTTTAATTTCTGACTTATTCTATGGCAATATATCCAATTATGTTTGTGTAATATTGCTTTGTCTTTGACTTCCTGTTTAGGATATATTAAAAATAATAGAATGGCTGAATTAAATAGTATATGAATGCTTATTTCTAAATGTGTTTCTTGTGCTTTTTCTTCGCTTGCTTGTTTGTTTCTTTGTCCTATTATGATTTGTTTGTTTTTGCTTCATCTTATTTTATTGTTAGTCTTTACCTGCCTGTTTTTTTTTTTAAAAGAATAGAGAGAAAGAGGGAGGGAAGGATCTTGGAGGAATTGGGAAGGGAAAACCATAGTCAGAATATATTGTAAAAGTATCTACTTCAATAAAAGAATAAGAGGAAAAAATAAAATCTTAAAAAATAAAAATATACAAACACTTGAAAAATTTAAAACTCATGCTATTTTCTTCTATTAGAAATTATCTTACAGTAAGTGACTAACAATTGATTCTTATGACTAATTCTTGATGACAAGTGCTCTTCTGTCTCTCATCAGCATCAGGGACTACTACATAAAATTATCCCTTATTTTTGCAGATAACTTCCATTTAGAAATGGGTCAGAAGCAGAAACTTGTATGTATAGGGATTGTCATGAAGGTAGAGAAAATGTTGTTTAAATATTAAAAAGAATTTGTATGTTAAAATGTATTGCATGGTCACTCCATGAATGGAAATCATATTTTTTAAATTCAGAAAGTACATTGTAATTCACTTTGGTCAAAAATGATTCCCAGAGACACTCAATAGGTATCTACTAAGTGAAAGGAAGAGCCCTTATGCTGATGAATCAAGTTCAGGGGAGGTAACAAGAAGCCTAATCTCCGGATATTGTTTAATCATGAGAAATGATGTTCAATTATGCATTTCCTGTCAATCAACTCTTCCAACAACTTTTAAATACATAATTTCAATTATATTCTCATATGATCCCATTATACATTCACAAAAATATATTCTTATCATTCCAAAGAACCACAATCAAACAAAACAAATCAGATAATTTTTAAAACTTCTTTAATTTAAATTTCGGGAGATTTTATATATGAGCATTTGTATTTACATAATTTCTACCTCTCCCTCCCCCCACTTCTCAAATTTATAGCTTCTATTAAAATTGAAGATGATTTTGCTTCAATGAGGTACTGTTTGTGCTGAACTTTTCTCCACTTTGAAAAGGTTTCTTATAAACACTCTTCTTAGAGCCTGTTTCACATCCTTGTTCCGCAGGCTGTAGATAAATGGATTCACCATGGGACTCACAAAAATACAAAACACTGCCATGATTTTGCCTTGCTCCACAGACCTTTTGTTTGCTGGTCTCAGATACATGCAGAAAAGGGACCCATAGAACATAGTGACAGCTGTCAGGTGTGAGCCACAGGTGGAAAAAGCCTTTCGCTGCCCTTCACTGGACCGGATCCTCATGATGGTGATGAAAATAGAAATGTAGGAGATGAGGATGATGAGAAGGGAACCTGTGAGATTCATCCCAGCTGACACAAACAGGGCAGTTTGCTTGACATAAGTGTCAGAACATGTTAACATCAGAAGGGGAGGGTCAGCACAGTAGAAATGGTTGATGGTATTGGGTCCACAAAAGGATAGACGTGAGGTCAGTATTACCTGCATTGTGCCCACCATAGAACCCCATAAATAGGGAAATGTGACCAGGCAAATGCAAACTGGTCTGGACATTTTTGTGCCATAATGTAGGGGATTGCAAATTGCCATGTACCTGTCATAGGCCATGGCACCAAGCATGTAATACTCAGTTAGAAGCAGAGTGACAAAAACAAAACACTGAGCCAGACACCCAATATAGGATATGGACTTCTTCTCAGATAGAAAATTGACAAGCATCTGAGGAGAGACATTAGTGGAATAAAAAATATCCACACACGCCAAGTGGGTCAGAAAAAAATACATGGGGGTTTGCAGCCTGGGAGTGAACCTGATTAATAAAATCATGCCAACATTCCCTGTCAGGGTGATGAGATAAATCACAAGAAACACTACAAAAAGAATGGGCTGCAGTTCTGGTCGGGTGGTTAATCCCAGCAGAATAAACTCCGTTGCCTCAGTGCCATTGTGCTTGACTTCTGAGTATGATTTCATATTCCCTAATGGAAAAATGAGTAAGATACATTAATTGAATTATTCATAAAACTCAAATCAGTATTCACTCAAACACATAAAGCTCTTTAAAAGTGTGAATGAGAATTCTTCAAAGAGGCTATATACATAGCTGGTTGTCTGATAAAAACTTCAATAATTGTGGTCCCTTTGGAATATAGCCTGCTTACAATTTCTTGTGGTTTATCATTAGCTCTTAAAGATCTTTTCCTTGCCCACTTCTGTAGAACTACCATCCTGATAAACTGATAAAAAAAAACCTTTGAAATGTACTAACTTAAAACTTTAATCTCCACCAAATAGAAAAGCAAAGAATACTATCAGATAGAATCTAAGGCATACAAACGTGATTCATCTGCCTGCTACAACTGACCACTTGATGTCTTCACCAGTGTATTTTTTAAATTTATAAAATTTATGATTTTCTTTGTTCTGTTACTATAAAAAGTCCATGAAACTACTTTCACGTTGGGACATTATAACTGAGAAGAACTGAACATATCCCTATCTGTCTATCTATCTATCTATCTATCATCTATCTGTCATCTATCATTTTATATTATATAAATACATTATATTATGTATTTTTTCTGGCCATTATCACTCTAATATTGCTCTAGAATAAACTATATTTTATTTCCCTTTAGGTGAAAGTTGTGGGGTTTTGTTTTGCTTTGGCTTTGTGTATGTGTATATGTGTGTGTGTGTGTGTGTGTGTGTGTGTGTGTGTGTGTTAACAAAAGGGAAAGTTAAAATTACTTTCAAAGTAGAAGAACTGTCCTGTTCATATTAGCTCATTTGCTGTGCTGATTATAACATATAATAAAGAGAGTTTATAGACCTTGAAGCATATTGTTCTGGCTTCTACACAACATCTTCCTGAACTCTGCTATCATACAAGGGACTTGGTTTCACTCTCAGTGTTCCCAATAAGGAACCAGGAATCCTGCTCTTCAAATATGTTTCCTGCCACAGATGAGTAAAGGGATGAGGCCATTGGTTGATTGTAGAGAGACTGTGTGGTCATTGTCATCAAAGACAAACCTGGAAATCTTGAGAACCATGAAGATTTTTAGAGTCAACTATCCACACATCTAAGTTCCACTTATCCTTCTTAAATTATTATTTATTAATGTTTCTATCTGTGATTTTCTATTCATCTATTAGATGCTTCATGTGTACAAAATCTTCATTTGTATTATATACCAAGAACAAGTACCTGAATCATAGCATATATTATATAATTAATTTATATTTATATATTTGTACTTATTTAACTAACAATTTGAATTAGTAATTTGCTAGATCATGGCAGTTGATATTTTTCCAGGCATGTAGACTTCTTATCTCTCTGACATTACCAGAACAAAATAACTACAAATACTGGCTATCAAGTAAAGTATGTATTATGAGGAATCAAGATTAAAGGAGAAAAGAACAACTAGGGATTTATTCAAATAATAGTTAAACTAGTTACAATGGTGCTTTACCTTTACCTAATCTTTGTAATTAATCCTTAGTATTTTCATGTTAGACTACTAGAAAGTAAATTAAAGCTGAATATGGTTTGAAAATGTTAGCTACCTTTTTTCACTGTATCACATCTTAGAAGTCCAGGGAGACAGATAGAATATACATCTTTTGAAATATTACTGTCTTGTTTTAATAAAATCACATAGTCCCTTTAGACCACTGGTTATCAGGTTCAATGTAGGTCTAGTGCTGAGTCCTAGCCCCATCCAGGGTAGACACAAAAAAGGAATGTGAAACTTAGCAAGTTTCTATGTGGTTGTGTCACATTAAGAATAAATCAGGAATTACTCACACTGTTGAGATAACCTGTGTAAATAAATACATTTTAAAATCAATTGCCTTTATTCTGGTAGTTTGTGGTTTCTCTTAACAGTTGATTCTAATATATCATTAAATTTTACAAAATCGCCAAATTATAAAATTTGTTGTCATCAATGCACATGAAAATTTCTTCATCCATTCAGAAATAGAAAAATAAAAATTCCAACAGATCCTATGGTATTTTTATTGTCTCTAGAATGCTTTAATAGAGAATCTTTTTGATAGACTGGCATGGAACACCAGGACATGAAGAAATTCTACTGACACACTATTTATTCAATATGATTTCTTCATTATGAGTAGAAGATGAGTGAGAAAATGTAAAAAATAATAATACTCTAATAGTAGATAATAATTAAATGTATAAAATTATTTCAGTTTAATTTAGAAATGCCCAAGTTATGTTTAGTTAAAAGACTTTAAAGCTCTGTGTGTAATGTTGAGTAGTAGCTGCATAGACAACTCCAAACAGAGAATATTTTCGGAGCATTTTAATAAAGTGAGGTGATTCAAGTTAAAGGCTGAAATCTAAAATAGTGTTTAGAATGGTACAAGCCTTGTATGAAAGCTTACACCTGAAATATCAGTACTGAAGTGGCTGTGATAAAAAGATTGCCACTAGTTTTTACCGGTTTGGGCTACATAGTAAGTTTCAGACCAGCTTGACTGGTTGGAATCTTATATCAAAATACACACACACACACATGCAACACACAGATGCACATGCACACATGTGTGAATACATGCACCAGACATACATACATACATACATACATAACAGTAGAGAAAAGAGCATAGCATGTCTTTGATCAAAGCATTGTTCACTTTTCTAGAAGATTCTGGGTTCAACCATGTCATCATATTTCAACATAGGCCAGCATGAGAAGAACTTCTTATGGATGGGTTTTGCCATTCATTTGTCTCCTCATTTTAACTCAACTCTCTTGACATTTTATCTCATAGAAGTAACTCACAAAATAATTTTATCTTCAGTGGGAATATACATTCTTGTACTAGATTCTATGGTTCTGTTTCTGAAGTGTCAAAAAGTTAACAGAAAGAAACCTATCATATTGAGGAACTAGAATTCAGCACAGAAAATGGCTCTAAACCTGGGCCACAGGAGACATGGTGACAGGACCTGTCTCCCCTCCTGATCCATCTATTGTTACCTCTGCCTCTGCTTGGGAGATTCTGTTTCTGTCTGTCTATGATTTTATTTCATTATAATGATTCTAAGGGAATTATTCATTTTATTTATGTTTAATAAAGGAAATTAATAAAAAATCAAATATTATTTCCTCTGAATTTTTGATTATCTGGACAATCAGACTTACCTGTGGAGAGAAAATGATTTCTGAGTATCACCAAAAATGGGAGAATTTATGTATGAAGAATTAACCTTGGGGATGCAGACTTCCCTAAGCATTAATCAATGAATCAGCAGGGGAAATCAATAAGATTTTCTCTAGAGTTATTTAAAATGAAAACATCTCCATGGGTAGGAATCTTAATTGATGAGTTAGTAATTTGACATGTCTATTGTTGTTCTTGTTCAGCTCATGTTTAGGCAGTTATGTTGGTGAGACTTTAGGGGAATATCTTCTGACATTACTAGACACAATCTCACAGAAAGCTGTCTGATCCTCTGGGTCTTACAATCTTTCTTCCCTCTCTAACACAAGGTTCCCACAATATTCCCCAGGTACCAAAGCCAATCCAAATATTTTTGCATTTATTTCAAGATATTCCAAACATTTTGCCAATTATATTCTTTATTTGTAGGAAAATTTGATTCATGAGGCATTTAAAATATTATGTAGGTGACATATGGCCATGGAGGAAAAGGACAAAAAAAATCAACACGCTTCAGATGTTTCTGGGAAAATAAGCAATCAAGGGGAGTTACTGGCACAATAAAAAGATGAATATAGAGGATCAAGTGACTTTGAGATGAATAATCTATTCCTAAATTTTTCCTCAGCATGTATCAGTTATTTCCCTTAACAGGAATGAGATTTTAGAAGTTGTTCATCTGTTAAAGTTTTCTGATTTTCCTATGTCATTGATCAGAATATGTGGATTGGTTATAATCCTGAAAATATAGGGAAGGAGACATAGCCCTACTAATACGCTTCTTTATCACAATAATGTCATTTCAGAGAAGAGGTTCAGAAATCACCTAAATAAATTCAGCCTCAAAAATCCCTTCAGTACTGTCAGCAAATAAACAGCTGTCTTCCACGTTTACCTTTCTATTGAGTCTGGATCTAAAAAAAGGTGGTTTAAAGGCCTTTTTTAGGGACTGGAGACATGATTCACTGGTTACAATCAAATACTTTCCTTACGTAGGGTCCTGATTTGTTTTTTAGCACCCACACAGTAGCTCACATCCCTCTGTAACACCAATTCTATGCAATCCATCTCCCTCTTTGGACATCTGGAGATACCAGAAAGACATAGATGTACAGACATACTTGCAGGCCATATATACATACATATTAAAAAAATCATTTTGTATAAATCCCAACCACGATGAACAAAAAATATCCTAAACTATGAACAAAAAAAATTTATTATTATGTCTGCCATTGTCTCCACTACTATGTTTAATGAAGAACTGTTGAGTGTCACTCTCACCTGAGTCAAGCACACAGGATGAAGACAAATTCTTGTGAAGTCATTTAGCTTACAGGAATCCAACAAAAATTTAAACAATAGAGGCAGGGTTTGAAGATATAATCCAAAGAAACTGAATCACCATAGGCTGAGTACAAAGTCAATGAATATTATTTCCAAAGCTGTTGGAGAGCTTCAGCCAAAAAATGAAAAAAAAAAAAATCCTATGCCACCTTCTTGTCTGATAAATACCAAGAACGGAGTTTTTAGAAGCATACAATTGTGTTGGTATGTTTAAGTTGGACAAAGAATGGAATGGGAGGAAATGTGGAGCTACATCCTTAATGATATATTCCTGGTTCCTCCCATGAGCAAAAGCCAGAGTAAAGCTAAACACCAAGGGAACTCCACTGGAGCAGCTCCTAACTGCTTACCAGGAAAAAAGGGGAAGAAGAAGCTGGGGTAAAAAGGACACAGTCTAAATTGTCAGCACACCTATATTATCTGTAATGATAGCAATTCTCTATTTTCATTAAAAAGATAATACAAGTTTTGGAATCAATAGGTATTCCAAGTTAAGAGGAGTTAACTGATGTTCAGGTTTTTTCAGACTCTAAAACTTCATCTTTCTCCTGTGTGTTATTATGTTTCAGTGATTGCAAGCAAGAGAAATGAGACTTTCCCAAGACAAAAGTATAAAAACATCATAAAAAATAAATTATTAGTCCTATTGCTTTTCCATTCTTTGGAGAGTTTATTCCTCTATGATTTGAACAGTCAAACTCAAATCATCAATGAGTTTACCATCATCATCATCAGGAAATAGAAGTTGTTTATAATAGAAAATACTACTCCTGGCAAGAAATAATAGAACCATAGGGATTTAGTTCCTCTGAGACAATTCTGTTATAAAAATCTTGCTTGTCTGCAAATCAGTGCTACCATTGTAAACTTACAGTGCTTCTTCAGGTAGGATATTCATGGTTTATTTAAAGTTTGGAACTAAACACACGTTAATTGATAAAATAAATTGATTTACAACCTGTAATTCTGAATTAAGAATCAATTATATTGAAATGGTACTATTATTTTCTAAGATACAGACAAATGACCCAGAGATGTGAGATAGACCAAAGAGAACATTCATACCAATCAATATTATCAACTATTTCCAGGAGGAAAAGACTTATGTAGATATTGATGTATCTATAAAAATGTAACAGTCACAGTGTTTGTCTTTAAGTTGTACATGTTTTTATTATGAATATTACTCCAGTCAATACAATTTTTTAAAGTATTTGATACTTGTCAGATGTACTTTAAATTTTTTACTGAATTAAATTCTTCACATAGGAACAAGAAGAACTAAGGTTTATATTCAGGAAATGGAGTGTAGATACCTGGGCATAGTTGAATTCTGCTGACTCTCAGTATTTATATGTTTATTCTCACTTGCTTGAGCAGAAATTGTAATCAGCCATCTTTGTGATATATTGTGATTCCTTTTGAATTCACAGTATTACTCTATAAAAAGTATAGTGTCATAATTTTTATTTCCACTTAGATGAAAAATTAGACATGTTCACATTCTAATATTTAAAATTAATCAGAGGTGCATGCATTTCATGAAGGTACATTTCTAATAACCTTTCTCACTTGAAAATAAACTTTAACACAAGCCATTTAGTTACAACTCTTATGAAAGCCAAAGACCAATAGTTTAGAAAATTTGTAGGACTGAGTCATTTAGGAAGCACAGGTGTGAGAGATTATACTTATGTTAATCACAAATATTCATATATCTTGGATTAAACCATGTAGGGTATTGTGTTGTTTTTCTCAAAAGAAATGCCTTTTCTCTAAAGCACTTGTTATATAATCTGGAACTCTTCTAGCTTTCACTACCTAATTTCCCCCAGAGTGAAGAGAAAAATTGGGTGAGATGTTACATGTTTTGAATCTTAATATCTCAATAAATAAATACATTAAATACTATCCAGTACACAAAAGTACTTGTCCGTGTAGCACTCATGGTCATTAAATAAGAAAAGAATAGTTTAATTAGAATTTTTTTTGCATCATATCACACTAGTCAATAGTTCTAAAGTCCCCAAGTGCAGAATGGAAAGCTATAATAAATAATCTTTAAATATCAAGTTCATAAAGCACCTAACAAAGTGACTTGTTTTTGTTGATATTGTAGTTATAAGAGAAGGACCAGCATCATAAGTGTATGTATGTCACTGAAGAAGGATGTCAATTTTTACCATGATCTCCATGATCACTTTCACTTTGCCTAAATGTTAAAAGATATAATTCAGAACAATATAAGTTTTACCTAAGTGTGTAGTTAATATAGCTATTATTTCTGATGGTTTGTAGCAGGATGCCTATATTGAGTTTGCAATACTCATTAAAATGAGTTAGAGTCAGTCAGGCAGGAGTGGCACAGGCCTTTAATCCCAGCACATGGGAGACAGAAGCAGGCAGATGGATCTCTGTGAATTCAAGGTCAGCATGGTGTACAGAGTGAATTCTAGGACAACCAGAGTTATAGCAAAGAAACCTTGTCTCGAAAAACCAAAAAAATAATTACAATCAGTGGTAGCTTGGCAAAGTCATGACAGATATAAATGTAAAGTCTCTTCTCTAAATAGACACATTGTTTCCCCTGCTATTTCAACCAGAGGCTGAAGATAGACTATGATGGCTTTTGATACCAGCCCATCATGAACACTGAATACCACCAAGGTATGTCCATACCTATATAAATATGGATGTTTCATTGCTCATGGAGTGTAGTAACACATATATTTTGTTTGCTTGAAATAGGTAAGGCGCATTTTGTTGACCACACCAATTACTTTATACATGAGCAAAATGTACCGAAAAAATGAGAACCTCATGGGCATGACAAAGGCCATGTGAAGAGATCTTGATTTCATGAGGCTATGCAGTTTTATAGTTTCAGGTTCCTAAACTCATTCAACTGTGAGAAACACAAATAAGGTTCAAATACATCTCAAAAAGTAGGATTACATGTCCAAATAAAAGCATTGACATCCAAATGTTCAGGGAAACAGTAAAGAAATGTGATGAACACTTGTCAAACAAATGTTATTTGAGATATGAAAATACTTGCAGGAAAAACATTGTTAGATCACCATGAAAAATAATTAAATTTTCTATCATCCTTGTATCTATGTGTCTATCATCTATTTATCTACCATCTATCTACAACCTACATATCATCTATTATCTATCTCTGTATCCATATATTATCTGTCTATTCATCTATCTAACATCTATCTACCTGTCTACTGATATATCATCTAACTTTCCCTTATTTATCACAATTTCTCTATTAATTCAGATGTTTATAATATCAGTCAAATTATTATGAGGCTATTTCGCATGTAAACAGTTTCAGAAAAGTGAAAAATACACTAGGTATCATGATAGGGACAATGAATAAATGAAAAAACTCTCAACTATACTTTTAAATTTTTTTTCAGGCCTTGTTTGATATTAGTCAGACAAAATGTTAAAGAAAAACAACACAGCAGTGACTGAGTTTATTTTGCTGGGACTGACAGATCGAGCTGAGCTGGAGCCTGTGCTGTTTGTGGTCTTCCTAATCATCTACCTCATCACAGTGATTGGCAACGTGAGCATGATATTCTTAATCAGAAGTGACACAAAGCTTCACACTCCCATGTACTTCTTTCTCAGTCATCTTTCCTTTGTAGATCTCTGTTATGCCACCAATGTCACTCCTCAGATGCTGGTGAATTTTTTATCCAAGAGAAAAACCATTTCCTTTATTGGCTGCTTCATACAGTTCCACTTTTTTATTGCCCTGGTGATCACAGATTACTATATGCTCACAGTGATGGCTTATGACCGTTACATGGCCATTTGCAAACCTTTGTTGTACACTAGCAAAATGTCCAGAGGTGTCTGCATCTCTCTTGTGGCTGCACCATACATTTATGGTTTTGCAAATGGTCTGGCACAGACAATCTTGATGCTTCGTTTGACCTTCTGTGGACCCAATGAGATCAATCACTTCTACTGTGCAGACCCCCCTCTCATGGTTCTTGCTTGCTCAGACACTTATGTCAAAGAAACTGCCATGTTTGTGGTGGCTGGATCCAACCTCACCTGCTCCCTCACCATCATCCTCATCTCCTATATTTTCATCTTCACAGCCATCCTGAGAATCCGTTCTGCAGAGGGCAGGCGCAAGGCGTTTTCTACTTGTGGTTCCCATCTGGTGGCTGTAACTGTTTTTTATGGGACTTTATTTTGTATGTACCTCAGGCCTCCTTCTGAGAAGTCTGTAGAGCAGGGGAAAATTGTGGCTGTGTTTTATATCTTTGTAAGCCCCATGTTGAACCCCTTAATCTATAGTCTGAGAAACAAAGATGTGAAAAGAGCAATAAGGAAAGTTGTCCAGAAGGAAGTGTTCATGAAGTAAATTGACAGCTATGCAGCACCTTTGTCTTCTAAACCAATGGGCATTTTAAATTACCAAATCACTTTCTGACACTCTCACAGATGACAGATAGTACAGTAGTGTGTGCTACTTCTAAGTTAGATATTATAGTTCATCTTGATGGAATGTGAAAAGAATTAAAAAACTGGACTGGAGATATTGTTATTGCTCTATAAAGTCAATATTGATCATCGGAGATACATTATCAAAGGTAGAACTGCCAAATGCTGTGGCAGTAAGTTCCTTTATGTACATGCGTATGTGCTTCCAAGTACTTTACTGAAATTTTCTTACCAAGCCAGTTCTTTCTTTTTAAAATACTTTATTAGTGTTAACTCATAAAACTTTCCAGAAGTTACCTCAGATTATTACTCTAGGATAGAACTTTCAAATGATTTTTCTGATCTGATGGAATCTTTATATATGATCTTGGTGGAAAAGCCAAATTTTCCTCAGCAGGACTTGGTGTCCTTTTGTTATTGATCGTGAATTCCCATCAGTGTACTTCTACTCTTCCACTCTTTCATCACCATTGTCTATGTTTGTAAAAAAAAACAAACAAACAAACAAACAAAAAAAAAACAAAAAAAAAAGCCCAGTGATTTTATTCTTTGGCCATATTAACATTCAGCTATTTTGTGTATGAAACTCATAATAGTATAACAGTTTCATTTGTGCATGAGTTTTAGATTTCTCTTGTGACATGTCCCCATCCTTAGTTTGCACAATTTTATAATATGATGTTTATATTTTTTATTAATCATTTTAGAATTTTAATTATTAAACCATTTTTCCTATACCAATATAAGTAAATACCTTTATATATAAAGACACATGTTTTTCATTATATATTTTTGTCATATCATTAAAATGTTAACAGTTTTTTAAGATTTTTTTTTGAGATTTATTTTTCTTATTTTATTTGAGCATTTTGCTTGCATATGTGTTTGTGTTCTGTGAAGGCCAGAAAAGGATGAAGAATCAGATGGTTGTTAGCTGCCATGTAGTGACAGAAGTTGAACTCAGATCCTCAGGATGAGCTGTCGTTGCTCTTAACTGCTGACCCAAATTTCCATTCAAAGCATGTTGCTACTTTACACATACAAAATCTTCGTATTTCACCTCATTACCTTCTTTGTCTCTAGGAAATTGTATTCTCTATATAATTAGGTGATATTCACCTATATTATTCAATTATTTTAAGGGTGCATTTGTTAAATTTGTAATGAACTATTTATAGCTTACAGTAAAAAATATGACATAAAATCTTCCCTTGTAAATTCAAGGTAATTCTTTGTCTGGCCACACTGCTTCCTCACCTTCCCTCTCCCACAGATACTCCCCCTCCATTTCCCTTCAGCAAAAACAGGCCTCTGAGGTATAGGCCAAACACAGCACAATAAGAGACAATAAGACAAGACACAAAACTTCATATCAAGGTTGGATGAGGAAACCTAGTAAAAGAAAAGGATTCCAAGAGAATATAAAGCAGTCAGGAACACTCCTACTCCCATTGTTAGAAGTACCACAAAAATATCAAGGTATCAAACATAACACCTATCCAGAGGACCTAGAGCAGGTTCTGTGATTGCTCCTTCTGTCTCTCCTAGGCTATTTGTGCCCTGCTTAGTTCATTCAGTTCTCCTAGTCTCCTTGATCTCAATACCCTCTTTTTTCTCCCTTTTCTTTGTGTTTCCTGAAGCTCCAAGAGGGGCGGGGAAGTAGCGAGTTTCAATTTAGACTTTCTATCCTCATAATGTGTGCCTGTGGGTCTCTGAACCACTTCTCATCTGCTGACATATTCATCTCTCCCATATTCATTCCCTCCTCCCATATACACACCTGATCATTCCTTCTCCTGTCACCACCCACCCACCCTGGTCCATCTGCAAAATCTATTCTATTTCTCTTCCCAGGGAGATCTATGCCTCCCCTCTAAAGCCCTCCTTGTTATCTAGCCTCTCTGGGTCTGTGAATTGTAGCATGATTATCCTTTTTTTTTCTTTGCTTTTGTTTTGTTGTTGTTATTGTTTTCAAGACAGAATTTCTCGGTTCTAACCCCTGGCTGTCCTGGAATTCACTCTATAGACCAGGCTAGCCTCAAACACAGAGATCTGCCTGCCTCTGCCTCCCAACTCCCAAGTGCTGGGATTAAAGGAATGCAGCACCAATTCCCAGCTACTTGTTATTAACAGCTAATATCCACTTATAAGTGAATACATACCACGTTTGTCTTTCTGGATTTGACTTACTTGACTCAGCATAATTTTTTCTAGTTCCATCCATTTGTCTTCAATTTAATGATGTCATTCTTTTAATAGTTGAGTATTAACTCCATTTTGTAAATGCACCACATTTTCTTTATCCATTGTTTCAATGTGGGGCATAAATATTGTTTTCGTTGTCTAGCTATTATGAATGAAGCTGCTATGAATATAACTGAGCAAGTGTCCTTGTGGTAGGATAGGGCATCCTTTGGGTATATGCCCAAGAACGATATAGACAGGTTTTGTGGTAGAGCAATTACCAAATTTCTGAGGACCCACCGTATTGATTTTCATAGTGGCCGTACATGTTTGCACTCCAACCAGCAGTGGAAAAGTGCTCTCCTTGTTCCACTTCTCACCAGCATAAGCAGTCACTTGTGTTACTGATTTTCGTCATTCTGACAGGTACGAGATGGAGTCTCCAAGTAGCTTTAACTCAACCCTGATGTCTAAGGATGTTGAATATTTCCTTAAGTGTTTCTCAGTTATTTGAGATTACTTTATTGAGAATTCTCTGTTTAGGTTTGTACCCATTTTAAAAATTGGATCATTTAGTTTGTTGATATTTTATTTTTATTTAGTTTATTTAGTTTATTTTATTTAGTTCCTTGATTTTTTATATATTTTGGACATTAGCCTACTATTAGATGTGGGTTGCTGAAGAGTTTCCCATTCTATAGGCTGCCACTTTGTCTTACTGATGGTGTCTTTTTCCTTAAAGACGCTTGTTGGGTAAGTTTATTTTCATTATGTTTGAAATTGTTTTATGAACTGTTGGGTGAGGTTCTGCCTAAGTCTTGTATTTTGTATAGTCTGCAGGTGTTAGATTTCTGTGGGGATGTTTGATTGCTTATGATCTGCACCTGAGGAGGCTGCATTTATGAAATATGCCTCTTTTTCTCATCGCTGAGCCATCACAGCAACGTACTACTACAGAAGCTTTTCAGTTTCATGAGACCCCATTTATTCATTGTTAATCTTATTGCCTGTGCCATTGTGTTTGAGGCTATTCACCACTTTCTCTTCAATCAGGTCCAATATATCTGGTTTTATGTTGAGGACTTTAATGCACTTGGACTTTAGTTTTCTGCAGTGAGAGAAATATGGACCTAGTGTCATTCTTCTACATGTAGACATCCAGTTTAACCAACACCATTTGTCATTTGTTAATGATGCTTTCTTTTCTTTTTCCAATGTATGTTTCTGGCTTCTTTATAAAAAAAAAAAGTCAGGAGTTCATAGGTGTGTGGATTTATGTCTGGGATTTAGACTCAGTTCATTGATGAACATATCTGTCTTTAAGTCAATACCATGTGGTTTTTATTACTATAGCTCTGTAGCACAATTTGAAATCAATGTTATGGTAACTCTGGAAGTTCAGGATTGTTTTATTCATCTTTTGTGTTTTGTTTTTCCATATGAAGTTGGATTTTCCTTTCAAGGTCTGTAAGAATTGTGTTAGAATTTTGAAGGGGATTGTGTTGGATCTGTTTATTGCTTTTGGTTGGATGGCCATTTTTATAACGTTAATCCGACTGGTCTATGATCACAGGAGATCTTTCCATCTTCTGAATTCTTCAATTTCTTTCTTCAAAGTCTTGAAGTTTGTATCATACAAGTCTTTCGCTTGTTAAAGTTACCCAAAGATATTTTATATTATTTGTGGCTATGGTGAAGGGTGTTGTTTCTGTGATTTCTTTTTTAGTCTGTTTGTCATTTGTATATAGCAGGGCTACTGATGTTTTTGAATTAATCTTTTATCCAGCCACTTTGGTGAAGGTGTTTATCAGGTATAGGAATTACCTGATGGAATTTTGGGGGTCGCTTATGTATACTATCACCTCTATAAATAATGATCCTTTTTCCTTTCCAATTTCAAGTATATTTTTACATGATGACATAATTGCTTCTGATATTAGAAAATAGGAGTTCTCACTGATCCCTTTTCATTCCCTATTTCCTGCAATAAATTCTAGAAAGTTTCTAGTCCTTCTGTAGAATTATCTCAGTAGGAGTAGTTTATATACTAATATATTGATAAAACATGACTTTGCTAGATTTTAACTTGGTAGCAGGAAATTGGTTATTTCACTTTTGCAATTGTATTTTCAGTAAGGTAGTTAGATTTAGCTACACTAAATTCATTTAGCTACACTTTCACTCATACAGTCTCTGTGTTATGTACATATAGTATCCATTCACAACATATGTATCTGTTTTACCCTGAAGCAACATTGTAGCTTTCTGCTTTCCTGATGATTTAAAAAGCCTGCTGACATACTTATTTATGCAATTCTAAATGTGTATCCCTGAAAATGTACTGCTGTCTGGTTCATAATAAACAGACACCTCTACATTTTCTGCATGTTTCAAACGCTTTACCAACTTATACTTGTGACAATAGCACTTGACTTTTTTTGTTTTTTATTTTTGTTGTTGTTTTTTAATCTTGCATTCCTGCCTAAGCAAGTGATCATAGGGCTTGGTATCAGGTATTCTCCAAACTTTGTTCTGCTATACCTAGGTTATGTCAATACAGAGGAGAGAAAAGAAAATAATGCTTAAGCAACATGGTCAAACTTGAATCTGTCATCTTGCCATTAATTATAACATTTGACTATCATATGATTCTCAGTTGAATCAGGACTCAGAAGGAGGATGATCCTCTAACTCCTAACAATGGCAAAGCAGAAAACAAACACAGAAAAAAAAAAAACAGAAAAAAAACGTTTAACAAAATAGCTAATAGCTATTGTGACAATTATTATCCCATTGCAATATGTATTAAATATACATCATGTGTTACACTGGTCTAGATTGGAGACATCATTAAAGCAAGATTCTGCTTTAATTTATAGACTTAAGAGAATCTAATGAAAAATGTAAACAAAAGTGATCTTAAGACTGGATTCAGAGAAGTTCAAGCAACAGAGTCTCACAGCAGGAAATAATCCTCACTCTGAGGCCTTGGATATTACTTTCAGAGCTATTGAGAGCTGAAACCTGAAATAACATCACATGCTAGTTTCTTTTGCAAAAAACACCCAGGAAGTTATCCTTCTATGCTTCTAAAGCTTCTATGCTTCTAAAGCTTAATGTGATCATGCTGAGACAAGAGAGAAATGAGAAGGACGTTAAACTACTTTTCTTCTCTTGCCTCTGATATTTCTCCGGTTCCCTCCGTTAGTCAGTCAGCTCTAAATTAAACAACAAATTAATCTATTTGTGAGATTCCAGTTTGTGAAAACAATTACAAATATGAGAATAAAAGATAATACACCTGAAACAGCAAGAAATTCTTCTTATTGGACTGGATACACAGGTGTGAATACACAGGTAGTAATAGTTACTTCTATTAAAAAGGTTCAAAATCAGGAAACACCCAGTTCTAGTTAACTTAATTGACCTTTTCCTGATTTCTAGACTCCAAAATGTTCAGTCAATATTTTAAGGTATTTTAGTTCTACAAGATATAATTTTTAATATTTACTTTATTTATTTCTTAATTTTAATAAAAAATATAATTCTGGGCTAGGTATGGTGGTGCATG
Source organism: Cricetomys ansorgei (assembly GCA_026225945.1). Classification (NCBI taxonomy): domain Eukaryota; kingdom Metazoa; phylum Chordata; class Mammalia; order Rodentia; family Nesomyidae; genus Cricetomys; species Cricetomys ansorgei. The sequence continues at coordinate 1,170,563 of JAMJFZ010004027.1, read as the reverse complement.
CCTTTAATCTCAGTAGCAACAGGCAGATTTGAGCTTCTATGCCTGCCTGGTCTTCATAGGGAGCTTCAGGGTAGCCAGGGTTATGTAGTGAGACTCTGTCTCAAAAAATAAAAAATAAAATAAAATATAATTACATCATTTTCACCCCTCCCTTTCCTCCACTCAAACTCCCTCTGCCCTTTTATTCCTTTTCAAATGAATGTCCTCCTTTCCCTTTATTATTATTATTATTATTATTATATGTGTATATAGAAACACATAAATACACAAATACAACCTGCTGAGTTGATTTAGTGTTGCTTGTATGTACGTAACTTCAGGACTGATCACTTTGTATTGGGTAAACAAATAGGGACTCATCCCTGGGCCCCCTATCATTAGTCATTAGTACATACATACAAAAAAGAGTAATTAAAAATAATAAAGATTATTTTAACCCAGCTAAAATAAGAGTCCTTTGGCTCACAATTCTTGAAAGACTTGAATCCCTGATAATTTAGATAGTGGGAAAAACTCCTGCTCTCAACGGATTTCAGGTTTTAGAACAGGAAACTAAGGGTTTTTCATAATCCAAACAATTTACTCCAAGTGATAATTGAACCATAGGGAATTGGTTCTGTGAGTGAATGCTCTTATAAACTGTTCAGCTTTTTGACATTCATGCTGCCATTCTCCTTTCACAGGTAGGAGTAGCAAACATTTTTTTTAAATTTTATAATCTATATAGTCATTTTAAAAGATAAAATAAATTTCTAAGAATAAGTATTCATTTATCAATATGACTTAATTTATATTTAAAAAATATCCTTATCCAATAAAACCTAAGTGCATATTTGTAGAATAGAAAAATTCAATGTGCAAGAACCCTTGAGTGTGTACATTTACAGTGTGTTTAAATAACTTCTTTCTGTCAATGGTCTGTAGTTATCATGAAAGACCCAGGATACCAACTTGATAAGGGTGCACATAGGTCATCAAAGGAGAATGCAAATATTCTATGATATGGCTTCTGTGAGCAGTTTATCTCTGCACTAGTGTCTGCAGTATTGTCGCAGGTAGATTCATAACACGTTCATTGTTTCTGCATGCTATAAAAGAATATAGAATTCATGCTATTAGCAGCCTGTGTAGAACTCATGTTTTAGTACCATTGAAACTTTCTACAAGTGTTAGACTGAGATACAGACACAGACATCATTGTAGTCTGAGGATTTTTTTTCTCAGTCTATTTTTCGTTATTGCCTGTCATCCTAGCAGAACTCTTCTAGGCCCCTCATGAGTATGTGACATCACCAGTGCACTCACATGTAAATCTCTATACATGGGTACATGTATAGCATTTAATTATCCTATGTGTGACATGTATGTTTATATACGAATATTTTATATACAGAAATATGGTAATATTGGCTTACGCTCTCTCCCAGGAATCAACAGGTTATTTTGACTGAGGAAAAAATATGCAGATAATGAGCATGTGTTTTAAAAAAAAATTAGGAAAGTTTTGTTGGTATGGGAGCCTCATGAGTTAGGCTATTTTGGGATGAGGAACTTCTGTTCAAGAGTGAGGGAACAGCATGGAAGATGCCTTGGGTTCAAAAGAGGAGTATTGAGGAGGTATGTTTATGTGGATATGTGTCATGCTTCAGTTTAATTCCCCAAGTTAAGTAGCTAGGGAAAACAAGATAAGTTTCAATGCCAAACACCTTGTGAACCACATTCAAAAGAATATTTGGAGAAAAACATCATTGTATACCACTATGTTTAAGGAATACATAGAGTAAAAATGGAGAAGACTTACACAAACACACACACACACACACACACAAACAACCTGCACATATATACACATTCTTCACACATACACACACACACACAAGCCCAAGCTCCCTATGAATTTGAGGGATTTGAGGGATTTTTCTTTTTGCCTTTGTGCTGGGTGCTTGCAGAGGCCAGAAGTGAACATTGTAGTCTCTGGCACTGAAGTTACATGGTTGTGCCTTAGGTAATTTCTATGCACATGCATTCATAAGTTTGAAGGAAAAGGACCCAGTGTCATACAAAATGTGATATGTTATATGTACAACAGTAATCACATGAAATTGAATTTCTTCCTCTTTAGACATTGTCTGTAGCCAAGCAAACAAAATGTTAAAGAAAAACTATACAGAGGTGACTGAGTTTATTTTCCTAGGACTGACAGATCGAGCTGAACTGCAGCCTGTGCTGTTTGTGGTCTTCCTAATCATCTACCTCATCACAGTGATTGGCAACGTGAGCATGATATTCTTAATCAGACGTGACACCAAGCTTCACACTCCCATGTACTTCTTTCTCAGCAATCTTTCCTTTGTAGATCTCTTATATGCTACCACTGTCACTCCTCAGATGCTGATGAATTTTTTATCCAAGAGAAAAACCATTTCTTTTATTGGCTGCATTATTCAATTCAATTTTTTCATTGCCCTGGTGATCACAGATTACTATATGCTTGCAGTGATGGCTTATGATCGTTACATGGCCATCTGTAAGCCCTTGTTGTACACTAGCAAAATGTCCAAAGGTGTCTGCGTCTCTCTTGTGGCTGCACCATACATTTATGGCCTTGTAAATGGTCTAATACAGACTGTCCTGATGCTTCATTTGACCTTCTGTGGACCCAATGAGATCAATCACTTCTACTGTGCAGACCCCCCTCTCATGGTTCTTGCTTGCTCAGACACCTATGTGAAAAAAACTGCCATGTTTGTGGTGGCTGGATCCAACCTCACCTGCTCCCTCACCATCATCCTCATCTCCTATATTTTCATCTTTACAGCCATCCTGAGAATCCGTTCTGCAGAGGGCAGGCGCAAAGCCTTCTCCACTTGTGGGTCCCATCTGACAGCTGTGACCATCTTTTATGGAACATTGTTTTGCATGCACCTAAGGCCCCCTTCTGAGACATCTGTAGAACAGGGGAAAATTGTGGCTGTGTTTTATATCTTTGTAAGTCCTATGTTAAACCCTTTTATCTATAGTCTGAGGAACAAAGATGTGAAAAATGCAATAAGGAAAGTTCTTCAGAAATAATTGTTGAGTAAAGCTGTGCTTACAGGTATGCAAATTGTCCTTATTATCTGATAATGTACTGGGTATTTAAATGAGCAAAACTTCTGTAGCTGTTAATATTTTGCATTCCATAATTCATATGTGGTGTTTACTAATGTCTATTAATTTGTTAGGTGGGGATCAGCATGTAATCTTAGTGATTTTGTAGCATAATAATTGTAAAATTGGACCAGGGACAATGCTTATTTTTATTCAGCAAATAACATTATTGCATCTATAGTACTCACAGTCCCTCAGAGTTATAAAATATGTAATTATCCAATTGACAGCAGCCAATTTTGGGGGTCATTACCGTGCTTAATAACTTCCACAGTTTTTACAGATTTTTTTTTTCATCAAGAGAAGGTAGAATTTTGTTTGTTTTTTGATACATAGTATAATTGCCTTACTTTAAAATGTATCTTTCAAGTGATATTACTTAACCATTAGCATCATTATTCATGGGATATTTATTTGAAATGCAAAATTGTTGTTGGGTATGCTCCTTCTTTTTTACAGTAATGTGTGACTCTCAATTTGTAACTCCTCTCCATTACTTCATTAGAGTTACAGAAGGCATTAGTGCCTGTGAACCCTGGCAGTTCTAACCATTGAAAACTTAATGAAAAACACAATTAACAGTAGAAGCAGAGAAAGAAAATTCAATTTGGCCATATTTGGAATAGAAGTAAAAATGTCCAGTGACACCCCAGGTTCACCTTTGCGAATATAACACAAGTATTAAATTTAAATAAAATGCAGGAATTATGCATACATATGCAGTCTTGGTTAAGGTATAATCATTTTCTTGCTACTGCATTATAGATGTGTGTATTCTCCATTTTGACTCTTTATTGTCATATATTTTGAAAGGCTATTTTTTTTACATATTATAGAATAACATATTTATTTTATTGGTTCATTGTTTGGTCTGCATGAGCTAGATTGCTTCCTAAATGCAATGAAATTGGTATTACCTCTATTCCTAAATGAATTTTAGGTATTTATTCATTCATTTAGAAGAATGGATTTAATGTCTCTGTGTCTCTGCAATTCTGTTTTATTTTCACTGACATAGTTAAGCTTATAAATATTGATTCATATTACATCAGTTCTCATTGATATAGTCTATGCCAATACATGACATGATACATGTTATCCATGTATCCAATCTACTCTTAAAGTATAATTTCATATTTCCACTTTCTTGATAATATAAAAACCCAATGACAAATTGGATTAGATAAGTCTAAATATGTACCAGGCATAGAGTACATTTTAGATGAGTGGTAACTTAGCATCATAAGATATATCCATATTTAAATTTTCTGTTTTTAACTACTTCATCACCACAATTCTACCAAGAATAGGCAAATGTTCTTCTACCACATTCTGGAAATCACAGGTATTCTCAAAGTTCTTAAACATTCTTCAGTTGGAAGGATTTAGCCTACACTTTCATTTCTTTGGATTATTATTATAAATGAAGTTAAATACTTTTTAATATTTTGATGTCAATTCAAGTTGTGTCTTGTTTTAGCTACATATTCTTGCCTTTGTTCACCTTTCAGACAGTTATTTATCTATATTACTTCATTTGCTTTAGTTTCTAAATGCACTGTACTGGTACTGATATTTTGAAGTTATGTCTACAAACTCTTCAAAACTCTTATTTCAGTTTTTTACATGATGCATTTGATTTTGTGAAATATATTCATTTTAATATTCTGCAAGCTCATTGTTCTGTTTAGTTGTAGTTTTATATGCTGATTAACAGTTATTTCTGAAGAGTTAATTACCCAAAAGTCCGAAGTGGACTGAGCTCTGGACAAGAAAGTTAATCTGACTGATAACACCTATGGAAACATCAGATAAAGAGACCCACATGCCTAACCCACTCCTATCTACCATTATCAGTGTAGCTTACCTGCAGATAGCTTCTTCCATTCCTAAACGTCTGCCTTTTCTATCCTATAAAACTCCAAGAACCCCCATGTCACATGTGTATAGTTTCTACTCTTCAGAGAGACTGTCACCCTTCAGTTGTTCTGATTAAAGAACAATTCTGCTTCTGGAGATGCTTGTCTGCTTTCTTTTAGTTCCAAGTTACCTCCATCAATCCCAATTTAAAAATATCCTCTTGTGAAGATATATATGGATATATTTATAACTTTATACTTCCCCTAGTGCAGAATATATACAACAGAATGATTCTAAAACTTAACAAAAATAATCAATTTTCTAGTTCTAAGATACTTATATTTAATTGATTTTTTAAATTCCTTTTAAAAGTTATAAGATTAGAATATAATTACAAGATCTCTTCTTTCCTTTTACTCCATCCCAGCTTTCCTATATACCTACCTCCTTGAAATATTTCAAATTCATGGCAGTTTTTTCATTGTCATTACATGTACATATGTTTATGTATGTATACATATGTACATATATATATATATACATCTATGTATACGCATGTGTGTGTGTGTGTGTGTGTATATATATATATATATATATATGTATATATATATACATATGTAAATTTTAGTACTGGTCATTTGGTACTGGATAAACAATTGGTGTGCTCTTCCCTGGACAAGACTGTTTCTCCTACTGACAGCATCATTTTTGCCTGTAGTTCTTTCTCTGTAGAGTTGGGTCCTTGTGGACTTTCTCCCTGTCTACTTTGGCGTCCACTGGTGTCATTTTTGTGGAAGAGTGAGCAGATCAGACAGTTTTCTGTGAGACTGTCTCTTAATAATGTCAGAATTTACAACCACAAAGTCTCACTGACATGACAGTCTAAACAGGATCAGAATCTCCAAAATCTTTAATGCATCAAGTTTCCATATACTACCAGTCTGCATATGAAGTCTTTATTGTAGTCAGTCACTTGACTATTAACAGTTGTTTCTAAAACAGATCTATAACCCTATCTAGAAGCTCACATGAGACGATTAAAAATTATTCATGGAAGAAAATATCTTCAAAATATATTCTGTCATCTGGGTTTTCTTTAGAGCCAAACCCACATTGTTTCTTCAATAAATTAATCAAACTTAATTTTTATAGATAAGAAAATCAGAAAAAGAATTGAACCACAGCCTAAATTTAGCACATGTCTATACATTAATTTGATGGCTACCATTATCTCATATGGAATAGTTTATTGAGTAACAGTCCTCATATTTTCTGACTGACTCTCTCACATTTAATTTCCTTGCCAAACAGGGTCAGTTCCAAAACCAAAAGATATTCATGCTTCAGACAGATGTTAGGGTTTAATACAAAAAGACAAAGAAAGTGATGGATACATAAAATGCAATTGGATTACAATTGTCAGTGAAAATAATATTTGAGCAGGGCCAGAAAGGAGACACTGCCATATGAACATTCATGGAAGAGCAATAAAGGAGACACATAGTAAATATAAATATCCAAGGAAAGATCCTATCTGATTATTTTCAAAGGAATAGCTAAGATATACATATGTGTGTACCATAATGATAAATCACAGAAAAGAAATGTTTTCAAATTGGAAATGTGTTTGGAAATAAATGGAAGATTGTATAGGTCTTTAGTATTTAATATCATGTCTTCTTCCAACTCCAAACTTCAAGCATGCTGAAGGAAGAGGCAATATTGATTTTGTTAGCCTTGAAACAAGTACAAGGAATATTATTTATTCAGTAAATTAAAGTGATCAAACATTTGTTGAAAAAATGCATACATTAATGAATGTATGGTTTTATGTCTATGTATAAAATACCATCTACTGCAAAGATAAAGCTTCTCTGAATAGGGTTGAGGGATGAACTAATTAATGAATGTAAAGATAAGAATTTAGAATATATTTTCATTTTATGTCCATTTATCATTTCCCTAACATTCAGTCAGACCTTGGTTGATTATCCCAATAACATGCATTAAAACAATGGGAATATCTTGCCAAGCTGATTGTTACCACTGCTTGCAAAATTCACCTTTAAGTCAGACTATTCCTGACTTTCTCACTTAGCAGCCTGTACAGCATCTTCTGGGATTTGGAAAATAGATAAGAGGAGGGAAACTTCCAGGTATGTACCAGCTTGACTTCTTCATGTGTATGATCTCCTCAGCAATAAGATCTTATACTGAAATTATAGTATATAATCAAAATTTATGGCAAGAGTCTATATTATTTTGAAGGGCTATAAGTTCTCCTATGACCAACAACTTTAAGGGATATATCTCCTATTTGGCATTGGATTTTTCCATATTTTGCAGGTAAGCTGAATGGATATCAAACAAATGCCATCTGGATGACTTTATCATGTAAAAATGTGAGGCATGTGTACAAGCAGGATTAAAGAATCTGGTTGGAGTATGTTTTGCAACTTGTTCAGTTTGACCAAGATACTTCTAGCTCAGCTGTGCAGATGCCTCAGCAATTAGAAACACTCACTGGTCCTCCAGAGAACCCATGTTTGGTTCCCAGGACTCATATCGAGTGGCCCACAACTGTCTGTAGCTGCAGCTTCAGCACATCCCAAGCATCTGCTTTCATGTGTACATACTCACATGCAGACACACATATCTACACATAATGAAAAGTAATAAAAATAAAACTTTGTAAAAAAGATGCATCCATTCCTTTCATCTTAAAAGAATTACCATATGAATTAGTAAGAAAGCAAAGAGAACTATGGAAATGTCTAATTGTATATTAATAAAAATGTTATTATGATTACTGTCTGACAGAGTATGGAATTTCAGGATTAAGATAAAAGCAGTGAATGGAGAGAGGGGACTGGTGGAGAGATGATGTGGGAGATTTTAGTTATGGATAATGTTCCAGTAAGCTGTCCTTGAAGCAAGTAAAGGATTCACTGCCTACCAGTAAACAAAGGAGTGGCTATACGGCTCTCCAGGAGAATGGGACATTCCTTAGCCTTAAGGCAGATGAAGGTTAGGCTCCATTCATTTGTATATTGGAAGGCTGGGTGGAGACACAGAGGATTTGGAATAAAAAAGAACTAGGGCAAGTGCAGGAGGGAGACAGACAGACAGCAGAGAAGAAGGAGGAAGAAGCTAGGAGTAGGAGGAGAATCAAGAGAAGAGCATGGGGTGAGGAAGCCAATGGAGTGAGCTCTCTGCCTAGCTGCTGGGGCATTAGAATTCCCTGAGATTTGACATGTTTGTGATTAATAAAGAGCATTGGAAATTACAACGTCTGGACTCTCCGTTAAGCGCCATAACTTTATTTTAACAGAGAGAAAAGTAAAGGGAGAAGGCAAATAAAGAGAAAAATGGTAATCAATAATATCTGTGAATGTTGCTAATATGCAATAAATGGGGAAACTAGGGTGACCTTCTGGAATCTACTGTTATATTAAGCCATATTTTGCATGCATTACTGGAATCTGAAAGACAACCAGAGTTCCATTTGAATCTGTGTCATGTGAATGGAGAAAAAAAGGCATGCCTCCTTGGAAGGATACAGGCTAAGACTTATGTTATTCTTGAGCCTAAAACAGCTGCTGACATCATTCATCACTGATACATTCACTAGGCTATGGTTTCTAGGGAAGCAAATAAATTAAAATAATCAGGCTCTAGTGTTTCATAAATGGTAATTTTACCCAGAAAATATTTATACATTAAACTGAACAATAATCTTTATTATATGATCTATGGCACCACTAAGCAGCATGTAGGTCTTGAGATTGAAAAACTTCTTCCTCGCAGATCTCAGACCTTGCAGAAAAGCTAAGGGAACAGAGGGAAAGTATTATGCAATGTTCAAACTTACATTCTATATAAACTTTTCAGAGCCTTCAGAGTGCCGTTCAGGGCCTTCAAGACCTCATGCAGTTATACCATCTTGGGAATTTAAGGGTATTAACTTTGAAGATGATTGGTGGTTAGCAATGGTATTACTTAGCTTATGGAAATATGGCTATGGAACTCACGATCCAAATAAACTTTGAGTGACGTGATTAGATAAAATGTAATACAAAAAATATAAAACAAGTTCCAAAACATTATGTATGCTCCTTTTTGTATAAATACATATCATAAACATATATAGAAATATTTGTATTATATAAAAGTTGACATTTTTTCATGTTTGTTATATTTCTGGATATCTCTATATGTTTTAAGCACAAATGTATATATTTAAATTAGTGTACATGTATGCATATATTCATTGAATAATATATTTGAGAGTGTTTTCGTGTGTGTATATGCATACATATATATATTATATTTAAATGAATAAACTTTCTTTGTATATTTAAGTGAAATAAATAATCTCTCTATATACATCCATTCTCTCTCTATATATATATGTAAATAAATTTATTTATATATATAATATTTGTATACATATATATATATATATAAATAAAAGGATATTAAAAATGGTTGTAATTTCTAAACGTAGGTATTTTATTTTAATTTTATTATTTAAATCTTTTTAGCAGATGTACTTATGTGCATGGATTGGTTGTAGCAATCAGAGGACAGCCTTGAGAAGTCTGTCCTCTCCTTCTGTGACTCCCAGGGATCAGAATTAGATCATCAGAATTCAAGGCAAGTGCTTCACCTGTTGAGCGTCTCACACATCTTGCACTATTAACATCAGTAAGTGTAATTGTTTTTGCATATATCATACAAAGGAAAAATAAGTAATATAAAATAAAATACAAAAATTTAATTTAAATTGAATGATCTTTTCATTGCCTATTTGGAATCATCAAAGCATAGGATTTTACAATTTCTTAGAGAATGGTATCAATGACTGAGTTCACCTCATTTAAGTATTGTTAGCATGTTAAAAAAGGCAATCAAGATAAACTGTGTTGTCTGAAGAGCTCATAGTGCAGATATTTTAAGTATTAAATTGTAGAAAATATGACTGGGTTGGCTAATTAGTTTCTGGATCCCAAAATACTCCAATTAAAGACAAGAGAGGTGATCCCCAGTGTGAAGCTCATAGCACTGAACCTCAGTCCCTCTGCAGGTTGGCTTAGGGTGGCCTATATGTATAATTAGAAAGATATTATATGGTTTTTAACAGAACCAAGAGACTTCCACAATCAGAGACTGAGACAGAGGTGAGTGTCAGAGCCTGAAGTAAGTATTGTGTTTTTACTCCCTTTGTTTATTACAGACAAACTAATGTGCCTCTAAATCAGTCAAGCAATTATGTCTATTAGATTTAATTCAGTCAGGGTTTTTTGAATTTACAAATCAGTGGGAAACATAAACCTGGATATTTACTGTGAATAAGGACATGCATAAAGATGTATAGAGAGGAGGCTAGTTCTGAGTCTTATAAATTGTATTTCTAACATCATTCATTATGTACTGACTATTACAATTTTAGGCCACCGTAACAATAATAGTTCAAGAGTAAAAGTAGCCAGTTATGTTTCTTTTGTTCATCTGAAACATATTGTGTAACTCTTCCTTTAAAAGTACAGAATGGCACAATTGTATATTCTGCTGCAGATCTCTAATATGAATTTAACATTGGTATACCATTTTCTAAAAGCATTATGTGAACCACTCTTCTGCTTTCCTGGCAGAATTTGAAATTCAATATATTCACTGACAGTACTTGTCAGCCTTTCAGGGGCTAAACGTTTCTGCTTCCTGGGAATGCCCAGCTAGCATTCTCTGTATCTGCCTTTTTTAAATCAAATCTGAGCTTTAACTGGGAGAGATTAAAATATTGTAGGAGACTCTCAATTCTATAGTGTATTTCAATCTGGCTCAGAATATCAAAACAATGGGAGTCAAAGAAATGGAAATTTCCTCCAAGAACCTCATGCTGTGAGAAGGAAAATTTCCCAACCTGGGGGTCACTTGTCTCTAGGAAAGGGAATTCACACAGTTGTTACAGTTTACCAAACTACCTTACAGGATGAGGCTGAAGCCCAGACAAGAATGGGTCAATGGTGGGCAAGGCCACATGTTGACCAGAACTGTTTAGCTGTTCATGTGTTTGGTCCTTTGTTTAAACTTTAATCCTACTTCAGGACCCTTAGGAAAACTTAGAGTGTTCACCGAGTCCCTTTGTCCCTCTTTTCGAAGTGGCCATAATGAATAAATGTTCTTTTCTGCTTTCTACTATTAATTTGATTTCTTAAGTTGGCTTAATGAGGATAAGTTGTTGAACATGGCTTGGTGCAAAGGCTGTAACTCACCGTTCAATAACAACACTACCATTCAATAAGAGATTAAATGGTAATTTTGTAATTTTTTCCTTCTTTCTAGAAATCTCTTCTAAAGTACTTATTTTCTGCTTTAGTCTGATTTAAGCAGAGTCTAGCTTCTTAAACTTCTTATTGGCTACTTGGAAGAACATTCATTTATTCAGAGTCCTATAAATTTCTACTCACTAGAAAGACAGTGAAAGAGCACAGATTTTTAAAGAGATTTTCTTTTCAGTTCTACCTCCATAATCACCTAATATGTTGAGTACCAGTCATATTATAAAGGAGAAAGATATTACTGCTTATTCCAGTCCACTGACCCCCTAGCTGCTGTTCTCTATTCCAAACCCAGACACATCTTCCAATCATCTTTCTCAATGCAGTACAGGGGGCTGTTGTGACCTTGTACATTTCACAATAGCTCTTTCCCTTCCCTTGTGTCATGAAACTTCTAGTTTTTAGGCCAGGTAACACAGCATGAAACTAATCTCCCATAACCCTCCAAACATGGAAGTGTCTGAAACTCTATTTTGCTTAATTGAAGGCTTTCCAGGATCACATAATGTTAAACATGGTATCTATCTCCTCTAATGCTCTCCTACTTCAGCATCTTATCATGGGTGTTTATAACCTTGAGCCTAAAACTTTTTAAATAAAGTTCATCTGAGGGGTGCTTTCATCAGCTTCTTTCCTGTGAGATTCTTTCTGTATGCAACTTTGCAATTTATAATTTGGGAAATGATGTGACTCATTCAGCTGTGATTCCTTAGATTTGAGAAGCAACATTTTACGCAGATTCCCACACACGCCAATACCAATATCATATATATTTTCCACATTTGATATTTATATTGAAATGTTTGAATATAGACTTAACAGGGACTCTAAGAAGGATTATTGGGGCTAAGAAGTTTATTAGATGGGTTTTAATTGCATAGATATACAGACAGACATGGTGGGAGGCTCTGAAGAGAGCTTAGGGTCCAGAAACATGGAAGGATCTCTGAAAAGATACTATAAATCCATTATCTTCAAAAACTCATGGTCTCTTTTTATAGATATCTGAAGAAATGGAGAAGTTCATAATATAAGCTGGACCAGGGTAGTGGTTGAGGGATAGAAAATATGGTCATCAATATCCCTTTGATATAAACTCACTTCTCTAGGTGAGAAATCCTGGTAAATGGAAGTCTGTTAACTGGGTACTTACAATGTCTCAGCTGGATGCCTGTCTGTGAGGGAGTAAGGACTGCTGCAGGAATTGTGGCAGAAGCAGTAGTGTGGTCTGGATTCTAACAGTACAATAAATACATTAGACCCAGATTAATGAAGGGCGTAAGTAGTCCCATGATCAAACATTCTTGTGTTTAAGGGAAGTTGCCATGCAATTCTTTCTCCTGTACTATAAGAGAATGCCATGGATGTTCCTGTGTTCAGCTATGTCATCGCATATATCAGAGAGTTAAATAATGTGATTATAGTACAACATCTGATAAAGGACATTTAAAAAAAAGGATTTTGTGTTCATACATTTCATCCTATGCCTGTTCTCAGATGGATGTTTACCTAATTATCTCAATGTTTTAAAAGATTAACAAGCAGATCATACCTGCATTTACCCAGTAGAATTTTGTGAGTGTGACATATGCTATCACATGCAGAGAAAATAGCTTAAAATTGTAAGTTGACATGTAGTTGAAGACCTTGTGAGCATAAGTAACTACCAAGAATCCATTCAAACAACACCTATTAGGTACTTAATGCTTTTGGTAAGTGAATAAGAGGCTTAGGAGATTATCAACTTTTTAAACTAGTGAATTAAGTGAGGTCACTAATTTTTATGACAAAATATGATTTGTGAAAATTGTTGAGTAAAAGATTTTAAGTAGGAGGGCTGGAAAGATAGTTCAATGTGTAAGGGTGATTGCTGTCAAGCCTGATGACCAGAGTTCCAGCCTTAGGGTCCATGTGGTGGAAGGAGAGAATGAGTTGTTCTCTGACTTTCGCTTGTGCTGAAGTACATACACCAACTCACAATGACTAAATCTAAGTAAATAAAAGTGACTTTAATAAAAAATATCCCAACTAAAGTGAATATTACAAAACATCAAGAAAAATGAAGAAATTCAGTGTTAGTTGGTTGTAATGGGAGGAGAAATTCAAAGTAAATGTTGGGCAAACAAGTAGTTCAACTTCTTGAATATTAGCTAAAGATGGCACTGTAATTTTCCTTCTTTGTAAGTATTACTTATTGTCCTTGTAAGTATTTAAAAATACTGCATAACAATTCATCTATTCGAAAATTACCTTCTCATTTGTTTGGTATGGGATATGCCTAAATATCATATATATGTACATACATGTATCAACACAGCAGAATGGAACTTCTGGGAATTAAAGTCAGGACTCATACATCCTCATATATGCCATATAAATGTTCTCCTGCTGAACTAATTCCAGCTGTTTTCTGAAACTAGGGCAATGTCTTTTATAGGTGTGTTTTGCATTTGGATTTTCTGAATTTTTTTTGCATTTCCTGTTTTTTTATCATGATACATGCCTATATTCTATAACTATAAATTGTGTATATTTATAGAATATAAATTTCACAAGGACATTTACACACATATAAGTGTTTTTGCCACATTTACTCACCTACCGTACTATCTCATCGCCCCCTCTCTCTTCTCCCTTTAGTTTTCTCTTCACTAAAATAGTTGACCCTCTGTTTTTAAGTCATCATTTTAAGCTTACAAATATGAGAGAAAGCCTTATCTGTTTTTTTGTTTGCTTCATCTGCCTGGTGCATTTTGCATAAAATACCATCTTCAATTCCATTATTTTCCTTCCCAAGAATGATTTCTTTCTTACAAATGACAAAATAAATTTTTTTTTATCAGCCTTATATTCCAATAATGCATTTTGAAATTTAACTAAATTTCCAAGAAATCCCTTTATATAAATAATTTCTTTAAATGCGATTATCTTTTTCATAGTAAACACTACAAACTCTCTAGGTTTTTACACTGTTGAGGTTTCATTGTCCCATGAAACTCTCGATCTTTTCTTTTCAATATTTCAACATATAAATAGATGCTGAACACTTGTGATATAAGAACGAACAAGATTGTGTTCCTATCCTTAAAGACGTAAAAGTGTGATATAAGCATTCTAAGTGTAAATTACAGATATGTGGTTTGTGTTGGAAATGTAGAATATAACAGAGATTGGGTTAGATTTAAGTATGAAGGAAGCAGGTAAGAAATGTGTCACAAAATGCTATAACCTGCATATTCTTGCAGAAAAAAAAAAACAGATAAGGGAAAAATGCAGAGATAGGACAGATGTAGCAATAATTTATGGAGGTATGCATTAGAATATGCATATATATGCGTATAGTTAGAAATGAAATAGCAAATGAATACAATGGCTAGTGAAACACTGGCTTATAAGAAATTAAAAAAAAAAAAAGCTGTAATATGCCATCCATTCTGAGTGATTTTTTTAGAAAATGATCTCAACTGCAATTAAAATGTATTTAGAACAGTTTTTTAAAATTATTTCTTTTTAATTTTTGAGATTCTAATTACATCATTTCTCTCTTTCCTTTTGTCCTTCTTAACCCTCTTATGCACACTTCCTGGCTCTCTTCCAAATTCACAGATGTTTTTTCACTAGTTGTTGTTACACACACACACACCCATGTATGTGCGTGTTTATGTATTTATATATAAATAAGTACAATCTACTCAGTGTGTAATGTTATTGCACGTATGAATTCTGGGTTAATTATTTGGTACTGGAAACTAAATTGATCTGATATTCTAAGTGAGGAGAGTATTTCTCCTCTATCCCAGCATTCCTTAGTTGCCATTAGTTCTCAGCATAAAGGATGAAGCTTCCTGGTTTGTCTCATATCTCCATGTCTGTTTTGTTTCTATAGCTTGAAGAACAGACCCAGCTCTCAGGAGATGCCCCTCACAAACAGCACTGAAATAACAGAATTCATTTTACTGGGGCCAAGAACTCCAGCCCCTCCTCTTTGTGCTGTTTCTGTTTGTTTACCTTGTAACAGTCTTAGGCAACATGGGCATGTTGGCCCTGATCAGACTGGACTCCCGCCTTCACACACCCATGTACTTCTTCCTCAGTAACCTGGCATTTGTGGATCTGTGTTATACTTCAAATGCCACCCCACAGATGTTAGCTAATTTCTTATCAGACAAGAAGACCATTTCCTTTGTTGGCTGCTTTATCCAGTGCTATCTTTTCATTGCCCTTCTGCTCACAGAGTTTTACATGCTGGCGGCCATGGCCTATGACCGCTATGTAGCCATATGTAATCCTCTGCACTACAGTGTGAAAATGTCCAGGCGAGTCTGCATCTGCTTGGCTATATGTCCTTATGTCTATGGCTTCTCTGATGGGCTATTCCAAGCCATCCTGACCTTCAGTATGACCTTCTGTAAATCCAATGTCATCAACCATTTCTACTGTGCTGACCCGCCACTCATTAAGCTGTCTTGCTCTGATACTTACATCAAAGAACATGCCATGTTGGTATCAGCCAGTTTCAACCTCTCCAGTTCTCTCACAATCATCCTGGTATCTTATGCCTTCATTATTGCTGCCATTCTAAGGATCAAATCAGCTGAAGGAAGACACAAGGCATTCTCTACCTGTGGTTCCCACATGATGGCAGTCACATTGTTTTATGGAACTCTCTTTTGCATGTATGTGAGACCACCCACTGAGAAGACTGTTGAGGAATCCAAAATAATAGCTGTCTTCTACACCTTTGTAAGCCCAGTTCTGAACCCATTGATTTACAGCCTGAGGAACAAAGATGTAAAGCAGGCCTTGAAGACTGTCCTCAGGCAAAATGTTATCAGGACAGCAGTGATGCCCCCATTTTCCAATAAAGGACAACAATAATTCTGCATCAATTGCATTTGCATTTTTATGTGTAGGTCTTTTTTATTGTTATTACTTCCTTTTAACAATTTCTTACATATATACAGTATAATATTTTCACATCTATTCCTCATTTTCACCTTTCACCATCCCCATATATTCTCTCATCTCTTTTAAATGATATTACACAGACACATACATACACACATATATATTTGCTATTTATAGAAAATTTACATTTCCTTATGTAGTCTTGACCTTCAATTGTTATTCATGGAACAGTGAAAATCAGTGTACATAGTTACTTTGACTAGACTGAGAGTCTCCTAGAAGCCACACCTCTTGGTCTACCAATGTAATTGTTTAGAGAGAGACTAAACTGAGTAAAGATGACATGTGTAGGAAAGGAGCAGCACAATCCAATGTCTTGAGATTCTTAACTTAATGTAAAGAAACATGTACACAGTCATTCAACTTAAGTTTTCTGAGTGTGAACAAAAAATTACCAAGCCAGCTCCCCCCTGCATTTATGCTAGTCGTTCTCAACCTTCCTCATGCTGTAATCCTTTTATAAAGTTCCTCATGTGGTGACCCCCAGCCATAAAATTAGTTTGGTTGCAACTTCATAGCTGTAATTGTGCTACTGTTATGAATCATAATGTAAATATCTGAGATGTAGATGGTCTTATGCAATATCTGTGAAAATGTCATTTGACCTCCAAAAGGATTCTGACCCACAGGCTGAGAACTGCTGCTCTATACCTTTTCAACATGGGGACTATATATATTCTTTAACTATGAGTCCAATTAAGTCCTTGTTCCTTTATGTTGTTCCTGACAGGTATTTTCCCACAGCAAAGAGCACAAAATTGATGCAAACTAGTATCACTACTGGGTACTTCTTTACAAGCGTTAACAGGATGCACAGCTTAGTTCATTCCATTGATAGACCCTTCAGCCTGTTTGCTGAAGGACCTTTAAGAAACAATGGTATTCTGTACTCCTCCACCTCCTTCCTAGTTAAAATGAGAAAATACATCATGATAGTGCTTTTCTGCTTCTTGCTGATGTGCTGTGTAGAGAAGGAATTATGCTAGGAGCATGAAACTGATGGATTATGCTCTTGTGCTCCAGGTTTCCATCTTTTGTAAGCCTACTTTCTCCTCAGATTCAGGGTTGGAAGATCACTTTTGGTTTCAACTTCATTTGACAATTTAGAGAAAGTTGACCTGAGATTAAAGACTAAAATCAGAAAAGAGTTAGTACAGAAAGTGATTAATTAAAAAGTTATAGTGGGTAGTGATTCCCTTGCATTGACTATTCTTTCTATTTCAAACTACATTTAGGATAGTAATGTTTGTTTTATGTTTCATAAGTGCACACAGTACAAGTCATGCTTATATGCATTATGGTATTGAGGATTTTGTACAAGCAAGGAAATACATTTCTTTGCCTGAAAACAAAACAAAACAAAATGAAAATCTCTTAAAACAAAACAGGAAAATTTGTCTTCAGTATTTGTGGTAAATGAATGAATTAGGGCAAGAATGCAAATCTCTCACATAAATCTTGCTGTTCTAATGTGCAGAATATATTCTAAAGGACCCTCCACCATTAAAATAATATAGAAAATAATATCTTCATTTAATACTTAGTTTGTTACTGATTAAATATTATATTGCTAGGAGCTTTGTGATTTTTGTTAAGGTAGCATAATTCTTTATAAATATATAGTAGCATTTTTCAGGATCATTGTAAAGCTTATAGCTGTATTTCAGTGTTAAAACAAAAATCTAGACTCTAAGGTCATTTGAAATCTTAGGTAACTTGGCCTACACACTGGACTTATAACAGGTACTTTTAAATATTAGCTCCTTGTTATGCAGTCAAGGTAGTCTTTCTTACTAATGATAGTAATATTTTAAAAAATAGATATATTTTTTAGTACCCTTAAAATTTGTCATAGTCACTTGTGAGTTAAATGCTTTCCTTCTGCCCTCACACTAATTGAACATCTTTAGAGTGATGATACAATGCAAGCAGAGGACAGATTGCTATTTCTCATTCCCCATCACATATTTAATATATATTCAGATTATGTGGAGTGGCCTACATACATTAAAAAATATTTTATTGTATATTTACATTGTACATGATCTATTGTGTTACATAAAGGCATTTTCCTACAAATAGTTGAAATGCATTGAGAGTATTGCTCAGCTCCCTCCTGCTTACAATTTTTTATTCTTCCTCTTAGTAGTAGGCCCTTTGGCCCACTCTAAGCCTTTCATCAATAAAATGTATGTATACCTTCCTATATTTCTCTCTCTTGCTGATGTGCTTCATCTTCAGTGAGTTTAGGATAGTGAAATAGAATTTCTTCATTGGCCCTATGATTAATAATTTTAGGTAATTTAGCTAATATGTTAATATATTTTACCTTCATGAGATAAAAAAAATCAAATGAGAATTGTTAGAGTAGGTTGAAGTTTCATTAAAAGTTATTTCTTACCCCAAAGGGTCAAATCTCCATGAAGACATGCCAATGTCTCCTCCCTTAAGAATTAATCCAGTTGGAAAGAACAGTGATCAGAAAGGACTGGTTGCCCTAGGAAAATGATTTCATCTTAATCAATACTTAACAGATAGTAGATATGATTAGCCTCTTAATGAAACAATGATACTTTCCTTTCTAGAATTCTTGTCCCTAGTCCAATTCCTACAATCCTCTTTGAGTTCTGTTGGGTCTCAACCCTTTCCTGAGTCTTGACTTGGAAAAGTATATCTTTTCCCTATTCTTTTGTCATGTTTTTTTGTTGTAGATATGGGCTATAGTCTATAATACTTTGGAGTTTCTTACTCCTTCTCAGGAGCTCTATTTTCTACTCTGTGACTGCTTGTCCACTATGTGGCTGACTTGCATTGGTAGACTAACTAAAAAAGGGTCTTTTTTTTTCTTTCGCTCTTTATTCTCCTTCCTCAGAAAGCGGCTGTGATTTAGAGCTTACCTGCTATAGGGATTTTCCTGTTAAACTCCCATAAAATTGCTATCAAGCTTCCATTTAAATTTATTCTTATGTTCTTAAATTAATGATATTGAAAACCAGAAGAGAGAACCCCTATTTTCTGGATTTCATATGGCAACTCTTATGGGACACCTAAGAATTTTTGTAGCTGAATCAAGCTGATCAGATGTCTTGAGAATTATTGACAGATAGACTTTTATTTGTACCAGGGTATATATGCATTGTATAATTTTATTAGTTGGCAAACTTTATCTAGTTTTAGTGTTAGAGTTGTAGTGATCTCTATAAAAAATTGGAGATGTATTAATTTTTCCTCTATTTTTCTATTTGCTTTTTACTTTCAAGTATTGACAGATAAATTATATGTACTAGATTCAATAATTATGTTGTCCATAAAATATTAATTCTCCACATCTAAGCCTAACACATTAAACTAATTCTAATAGTATTCTATGTACAATATTGTCTAAATACTAATAATTTTACTATTGAATTTGTAATTCTGTAACTATGCTTTTGCTATTTTTTAGATGGTTTGTACCACCCATATTTCAGATTGGGAGGAAACTCAGAAAATAAGTTTATGAATTATCTCATAATATACCATGATTAATTGTTCTACTCAACTTATTGCAATAAATACTGACATCTCATGCAAAATCCCTTAATAATCAATTCTTGAGCAACTGAACCATCCAGCTGAAGGTGATTATAAGGTGATACAACTTTAGTTCTCAAATCCCAAGTTTCTTGTGAGTGAATGACTATAATAATTATTATCTTTTCTTTAATTAATTCTTTGGGGTGTGTGGAAAGATAATTTTGGAGATAAAAGCTCCAAGTTACAAATTGAATATAAGTCATTTTCAGAATCTTCTTGTTTTGGTCGCTGATATTTCAGAGATTTTTTTACAAAGAAGGTAGGAATAAAATTATGACATCTGTGTTTACATCTTTGCTTTGATTTCATTTTGGATATTTATCACCAGGACTCAGTTATCAACAAAACAGTGTTAATGCTAGTCTAGGATCTCATCTTACTGAAATAAGTATGTCCTTGGTGTTTAGATTAGTTGCTATAAAACATTACAGATTTATTGGAAATAAGTATTTGTAATATTCATATTATTACACAAATAACATTTTCATTATTCAGTCCAGAACTAAAGGCATACACTAAGTAAGCATTCTGGCAGAGACACTAGAGTTATTCATCTCACTAGTATTTTTTAATAATTTCTGTTGAAAGATTACATAAACATGTAATTTTTCTTTAGTGCCCACAAAATATATCTTTCAAAGTATTACAAAAGGATTCTATTTAATGTAGAAAAAGGAATTATTGTAGAAATTAAAAAATCTTTATCTCTAAGTGATTGTTAGAGAATATTACCTAAATGGCATATTTTTTTTTCCATATCTGCCTCATTTTTCTTAATATAAAAAAAGTCTCCACTTCATATACTTTCATGTAAATGAGATGACATCCTTCTTCCATATAATAGAATAAAACTCCACCAAAGAGCCTAATATCTCAATTAAACTTTCTGAGATGGCCTTGATCTTAATTGGATATTGAGCTTTCCAAAAATTTCTTTGCACAAAGGTTTTTAAAATTTAATTATTTCCCCACAGTACTCTGTAGGATTTTTTGCATTGATAATAACTCCTACTTCAATGAAACATTTTGATTATTTTCTCTCATAAACCAGAATATAAATATATACCACATACTCATGAGATTTAGGACTTTGTTCTTGTCCTTAGAATGTTAATATAAAAACAGAATGTGCATATATAGTGTATGGGATGTTCTGGGAACACAGAAGTATGTGAGAAATGATTCTCAAAGGAACCTTAACCTGCTTGGGCTTGAGGGATAGGTAGACTGAGAGGCACAAAGAAGTTCAGAGAGAAAAGACAGATATAGCAAAGATGAGTGGATTAATATAGGGATACACTTAGAAATGCAAAGGAGACTTAGTAGAATAATAAACAGGTTTATAGAGTAATTTGTTTTAGCTGTAATATTTTAAGTCAAACATAATTTTACTTGTCACTAATTTTTTTATCTCCATGTCTGCTTTGTTTCTATAGCTTGAAGAACAGACCCAGCTCTCAGGAGATGCCCCTCACAAACAGCACTGAAATAACAGAATTCATTTTACTGGGGCTCACAGATCGCCAAGAACTCCAGCCCCTCCTCTTTGTGCTGTTTCTGTTTGTTTATCTTGTAACAGTCTTAGGCAACATGGGCATGTTGGCCCTGATCAGACTGGACTCCCGCCTTCACACACCCATGTACTTCTTCCTCAGTAACCTGGCATTTGTGGATCTGTGTTATACTTCAAATGCCACCCCACAGATGTTAGCTAATTTCTTATCAGACAAGAAGACCATTTCCTTTGTTGGCTGCTTTATCCAGTGCTATCTTTTCATTGCCCTTCTGCTCACAGAGTTTTACATGCTGGCGGCCATGGCCTATGACCGCTATGTAGCCATATGTAATCCTCTGCACTACAGTGTGAAAATGTCCAGGCGAGTCTGCATCTGCTTGGCTATATGTCCTTATGTCTATGGCTTCTCTGATGGGCTATTCCAAGCCATCTTGACCTTCAGTATGACCTTTTGTAAATCCAATGTCATCAACCATTTCTACTGTGCTGACCCGCCACTCATTAAGCTGTCTTGCTCTGATACTTACATCAAAGAACATGCCATGTTGGTATCAGCCGGCTTCAACCTCTCCAGTTCTCTCACAATCATCCTGGTATCTTATGTCTTCATTATTGCTGCCATTCTAAGGATCAAATCAGCTGAAGGAAGACACAAGGCATTCTCTACCTGTGGTTCCCACATGATGGCAGTCACATTGTTTTATGGAACTCTCTTTTGCATGTATGTGAGACCACCCACTGAGAAGACTGTTGAGGAATCCAAAATAATAGCTGTCTTCTACACCTTTGTGAGTCCGTTGCTAAATCCTTTGATCTATAGCCTGAGGAATAAAGATGTAAAGCAGGCATTGAAAGCAATTCTCAGACCAAAAGTCATCAGGACAGCATTGTTGCCCTAATTTTTCAGTAATCTGCAGGTATAGTTTTGTGACAAATACATTTTTATTTTTATGATATTTTAGTTATTCTATATGGTCATATCTTTGGTGTCTTAGATAAAAGTTTTATGTTTTCTGATAAATCATCTGGCCTTATTTTTGGTCCTGTTTTGCAGCATGTACTTCACTGAGGAGTGATATTCAATGTTCATAGAGAATTTGCTTAGAATACATAGAGACAAAGGTCTATGTGAAAGCTAGGAATGGTCTATATTCCAGGGGGTTATATGATGGAATCACATTTAGAGGCTTGTGTGGTCCTGTTGGAATGTAGGAAGAATGTTACGAATGTTGGTAAATACCTTTAATCTCAGTGTTCAGAAAGCAGTGGTAGCAAATGCAAATCCCAAATCCAGTAGAGAATAAGACCGTCATAATTGATCCAAATTAGAAACAAGCTAGCTTTAATTAAATTAATTAAATACTGTCCAGGAAGATGGACTCTGATGAGTTTCATTCTGAGATATGCATGGAGTGAACCAGTCATGTCAAGAGTTTCCATAGAATGGCACCAAGTCATGTACCATACATTCTTAAAAAGTCAGAACCCATAAGACTGTGTACTTCATACCATGTCCAGTTGGTGGTAAGCATCTATCTGGAAGTACTTCTGGTCTGGGTTATTTTCCAGCTACAAGTGAAAAAGCACATCCAATTCATTTGGAGCATGCCCAGTGCAGTAGGGTCAACTTGGGATCTAGAGACCCCTACCCAAAAATCTAAGAGGTTATGTCCTTGGGAAATGGAGATTCAAGATTCTCTCTCCTGAACAGCCCCACCCAACATTCCAGGAGTTTATCTGTCTTTTTCTTTTAGAGATATCATAGATACAATAATCAAAATTTAAAGCATAACTTTTGTATAAATACCTTTAATCTAAGTATTCAGAAGGCAGTGGCAGTCCACACATTTAATCCCTAAGACAGAATCAGAGTGTGGAAGCATATACAGGAGGCAGAAGAGTCATTGTTACACAGAAAGTGATGTTTGAAATGAGTCAGAGTGAATGACAGGTAAAATGACAAATCAGAGGAAGAGTTAGGAGAGTAAGTCAGAGTGAGGACATTCCCGACTCTCATGATATATGAACTATGATCTCAGAGCAGAGTCAGTTACAGTGGTCAATTACAGCAGTCAATTACAGAAACAGTATGAAGCAGCAGACAGAAAGGCAGCTCAGCAGAAAAAATTAGATGGGAAGAGTGAGTCATAGCATACCATGACCTTTTCAGTTGGAGGCAGTCAGAATCAGCCAGAATATTCCAGAAGAGTTTGGTCAGAAAGAATAAGCCAGCTCAGAAAGCTAGTTTGAACCATTCAGCTTGGAGAACAGTTTGAGCCAGAATAGCAAGAGTGAATTAAACCAGGAGCGTCAGAGTTAAGCAGGAGCTAATCAGAATGGCTCAGTCAGTAGTAAGTCTCAGAGCTTTATTAGATTGGACGGAGGTCTAAATATTCTAGACTGTATGAAGGCTGGAGTCTTATAGTTCTAGGCTTAAGAGTAGATTGAACTGAGGCCAAAATGCTCCTGGGTTCCAGGCTAGAACTGGTGGTTGAAATAGGCAAATAATAAACCGTCTTGGCCTGGAACCTACAACTACATTTGATACCCAATGTGGGGTTACACCTGATGCCCAATGTGGGGCTACAGACTGAGAATCATCTAGGAGACATGTGTCGTCCTTTGTCTTTGGAGGTACTTCCAGAGAGCTTAATCTGAGTAAAAAATATATATGTGGAAAGCACACAGCACCATCTGCTTCACTGGGGTCATGAACTGAAAACAAAAATGAACACAGAAGAAGGAACATATAGTCATTCAACTCATGCTTTCTGGGTGTGAACACACTGTGACCAAGAAACCTCTCTCCTGCCTCCATGCCTTTTTACCAAAATGACTATATACCTTCCTAAATGCTGAGCCCAAATAAGTCCTTCTTCCTTTAAGTTGCTCCTCTCAATTGTTTTCTCACAGCTACAAGTATAGAAATTGATACAAAGCAGAAGCATAGATAACAGTACAGTAAATACTAAAACAGTAAATCACAATCCACCTGAGTTCTGTGTGTTCAAGTCTGTGTTGTATACAGATTCCCAGATTGACAGGCAGGTCATATTTGAAGGTCTATTTTAAGTGAAAACTTTCAAGTGTTATGCCAAGAGGTCTGCTGTATCACTGCTTGGTACTTGTCGTTTATAAGAGTTAACAGGATAAACAGGCTCTCAGCCTAGTTCCTTCCTGTCAGCCTTTTTGCTGAAGGACCTTTAAGAACAATGGTACATTTGTATCCTCTCACCTTCCTAACATTTCAAATGAAGAAATGCATCATGATAACACATTTCTGTTTATTACTGATGTGCTGCATAAAGCAGATGTCATGCCAAAAGTGTGAAACTGATAGATTATGCTCTTATAGATGTGAGACTGTAGATCCAGGTTTCTGACTTTTGTAAGCCTGCTTTCTATAAGTAAATAAACTTCTTTGGCAGCACAAAATTTCAAAGCTTCAGGATCAGTGCTAAAAGAATGAAGTAAAGAAAAACAAAGATCCTCTTTATCACAAAATGTCTTATTGCCCCAATGTGCTGACTATATCACAAGCTCAATTTCACCATTGAAATAAAATAAAACCATATAATTTGCCTCCTGTTTTATATTAAATAATTATATCCCAAGATCATTACATGCTTTGTTGCTATTTTTTGATTACACTCACCTTGGCATCTTACCTAAGAAAACAGATAATTTGTTACAAATGTTTTGCAAAATCTCCAGCATTTATGATAAGAATATAGGTGCAAATCAGTGTTCAAACATAATTCAGGACTATTATGTCATGTGATGTCTTATGCTATATTGCTTATTCCATATCTGTTTACTGCAAGACTGTTTACACTTAAATATGAGCGTTTTTTAACACTTTAACAAAAATATTTCTGCTGTTATACTGAAGATGAGCTAGTCTCTCATACTGACTCTAGTGTGCTTATTTATTATATAGACTCCTTAATATTTTCATATATCATCTGTGAGTAAAATTGTTCTATTCCCTTTCCATTTTATTTAGTCTCATTTCTTCTTCTTTCCTTGTTGAACACTCTTGTTCTGGGCCAACAATTTCGTGAGCAGGTGGATAGAAGACCATCCTTGTTCCCTATTATTGGGGATGCTTATTTCATATAATCTAGTGTATGGATTTACCTGTACCTTTGCCATTTGATTCTTATTTTTTTTCTGTACAATACATCACATTAATAATGGCATTGCCATATAAGTATTTATTTTATATTGAATACACTCTGCATCTACCTGGTGCCTTTCCCTTTGTCATTCTTTCCTCTGACCATTAATCCCCTTTAGACTCCACAATGCTATTTCATCAATATAATATAGGTATAAGTTCCACACAAATGGATAAACAAACACATATGATTTAACCTATTGCTTTCTTCCTGACATACGTTATTCTTAAAGAGTTTAGGATTGTGATGCAAAATTTCTACATCTGTAATTATCCTCAGTTTCTTATTTAATGAGGGACTTGTTGATACAGTTTGTTTCCTTGGTAGAAAATTAATTCTGAATGGTATATTACCTTCTTTATTGGTTGATAGATCTAGTGTCCTGAAATCTTGCTAGAAAAAATTTAAAAGAGATCTATGGTGTCTAAATTTGTTTTCTAATCATTTTGTTAAGCTGGTTTAATAAGTCTTTAAGATGATGAAAGTTATTAGAAAATATTAACTATATATTGAGTTTTATAATATGACTACTTAGTTTTTTATTATTGTTGTGAGATGTTATATAGTGAACAGTTCTGGCACTGAAAGCATTATAAAAAATAAAATTCATGTATTATGTCAAAACATTGTATCATTATGAATTATTCTTTCAGTAGTGATTGCTAACACACCTATGCATACACATACACAAAGTCTTCAGAGACTCAATTACTAACCATACAAAATATTAGCTCAAGAAGATTACAAGATGATGTAATCCCAAGGTTCTAGTCAGTATATGTTTAAACTAATTACAAGGTTTTCTTTAATTATTTCTTTGGGGTATGTTGAAAATTACTTTGGGAATAAACATTCCCAATTACAAATAAGATATAAATCATTTTCAGCAGTTGCTTGGTTGGACTTCAAGTGTCTCTGGGAGAATTTTTCCTGAGCTCAGGTAGGAATGTAGATCATGATCTCTGTATTCCTAATTGTCTTTTTGTTTCAGTTTGGATATCATCACGAAGAGAGTCAAGAAAACCCTTTTGAATGCTAGTATAAGGTCTTATCTAGTTAAGAAAAGTGAGTATGCATTTGTTTCCTAAGTTTGTCACTAAAAAATATTAAAATTTTATTTGAATTATGTGTTTATGATAATCATTCTAGTTGACAAATTCCATTTCCATTATTAATTTAAAAAACTAAAAATAAATATCTACATAAAAGAAACAATATATTCAGAATGCTTAAAGGGAAATTCTCTAATACCCATGAAACTCCTTCATCAAAAATTAATGAAAAAAAGACATGAATTTGAAAGAGAGGATGGAGTGGTATGTGGGAGGGTTTAGCACAAAGATTCTCAACCTGTGGGCCAACACCCTTTTGGTGGCCAAATGGTCCTTTCAAAGAGATTGCTTAAGGCCATCCTGCATTCCAGATTCATAACAGTAACAAAATTACATTTATGAACTATCAATGAAAATAATTTTATGGTGTGGATTACCACAACATGAGGAAATGTATTAAAGGTTCAGAGCATTAGGAAGGTTGAGAACCACTGGTTTAGAGGGAGGAAAGCAAAGGGAAAAGTGTAGAAATTATATTGCAATCTCAAAAATAAAAGAACTATAAAAGATCAAAGGAAAGATATATTTAGAATGTTATTATTTCTAGCAAACGTAAAGATACTACAGAACTTTTAAAGATTCATCTTCAAAGTAGTGGAGGGCGATAATTGGAATTTAATTCAATATATTAAAAAGGTACATTAGGAACTCTGAGTTTAGAATTGGTAGACTCATAATTGAAAGATTATTTGTGGTAGAATGGTAAGCACTTTGGAAACTGCAATGTCTGAAAATGAACAGGTATGAACTCCAAATATCATGGAAATGAAGTGACTCTGTTAAGGGAGAGGGTATCATCCAAATGAATTTTAAAAGAGTTTTGCTAACAACATAGGGAATTATATGAATGTCCCCTGTCTAACATGACCTAGAACTTGGAGTCATTCATTTTAAGGAGGTAACATTTCTTGTCCTCTTATTTGAGAACTGTTGCTGTGGAAAACCAGAAGAAGATTAAGGTGATGGAGTTCAGGATGGTCAAGCACATAAGAAAAGTGTCTATTCCTGGGAAGTTGTTTATAGGAACACATAAGCCACAACTATCTGGCTTATCCCTCTGTGTTTTCATTTCCTACTTTACACTCTAATTTCCTCAAGTGTTCTCACTAGCTTCTGTATATCTTCATGCTCATCCAGGTAGTTAGGTGCCCAATTACTAAATTTAAAATTCAGTGAATCTTACTTTTTCTTTGCCCCTTTCATGCCCCTTTTACTTGATTAAATTGTTCCCATTTCTCACACTCCATCCAATTTGTATGAATAAACAATAGATTTTGTGTGTGAGATGGTATGCACATGGAATATTGACTTTAATAATTTTAGGTTACCCTACTACCATGAAATTTGCATATCAACTAGTTCCAGAGAAGGGCATATGTACATTTCAAATTTATTATTTCAGATACCAATGAAATCTGAAGAACAATTTTTTTTTTTGGCTACAAAATTTTGCTGTTTTAACTCTGGCTGTCCTGGAACTTACTCACTCTATAGACCAGGCTAGCCTTGAACTCGCAGAGATCCACCTGCCTCTGCCTCCAGAGTACTAGGATTGAAAGCAGGCACCACTACAGCATAGTTTATAGGGTAGATTTTGTAGATTTATTAGTGTTTTTGATTATTTTTTATTGTGAATTTTATCTTTCTAATTCATAGCATGGAAATTCTAGTAACTCCAAGTTTCATCAATATAGTCACAATGCCTATTAACAACATAAAATGCAAATGACTTTTCTAAAACAGAAATTATATAACCTGACAAATAATGTGATTAGCTTTTAGATTTTCAGATGTAAAATAAATGTATATGAAGATATGTTAAATTACCAAATTAATTTTCATTTTTTTTAATCTAGAGAGAAGTAATTTAATATCATAGAGTCTTGAAAATTTTGTGATGGACTATGTATTTTTGTATTTGTTTTTCTAAAGAATATACATGTTTGAAAGGAATAACTACTCATGTTGATAAATAATTGCTATAAAATTGGTCATAAATTTTAAATTGGTAAGCAACGTCATTTAGAAGAATATCTGCTGTCTACTGCCTTCCCTTGTGATTTATTTGTGATATTTCTCACATATATTAAACACCTTTCATTTTAATTGAAAATCTCCTGTGGAATACTTCCACATGCAATGTTCAAATTACTTGAGAATCCTTCTACTTTTGTCCTTCTAGACAATTATTATAATTGTCTCAAACTATAGATAGGAGCCATTGTTCTTAACTTAGTTCACATTTTTGAAATTGAACTATCACATTTATCTATAACTTCATCACCATTACCATATGACACCAGCTAGCATTTTCAATGCAAAACTATTATTAGTTTTATTTATTTTTTCCAGTATGTAACTTCTGAGCATGTGGTGTTCACTATTGTTTGTGTATCTTAATCAAATATGGAGCAGTCTGAGAGTATCACCAAGCCAAGGCAAATGATTTACAATTGTTCTTGATTCAGCTACCATGAACAGTTTGCATATTAGAAATACATAGCTTGTGAGCTGAGCAGCATATGGGATTACTGTTTTTATCACAGCAGATCAAGCCTGAAATTTTGTATTGTGTGCCTATAATAAGAACAGATTGAAACTGAAAATTGATTCCTAAAAATAATTTGGTAGATTTTTACTTAAAATAATGGATTCTGACACTTAAAATAAGAATCTTATAGGATTTTAGAACATGGGGCTCACATCACATCAAGATAAAATTTCAGCCTATAGTCACAATGGCTGTTTACATACTCTCTTGCTCATTTAAATAGACTCTTATCCTCCCACCTTGCTCATTCAGATTGGTTACATAAATAGCTTTAATAATCAACTAAATTTCACTCTCTTATACCTTCTATTTTAAAACTTTTAAAAATCAGAATATACATCAACCCATAATGAAAATACATCATATAGAGTCTCAATTTTGCTGTTTTATTTATCCATTAGTGCTGGATAACTTGATACTATCTGAAAGAATAATCTGTTCATTACAAAAGCACAGTCTGCCCTCTAAGAGTAACTCTTAACTCCTTTCATTCATTTTTGCTTTACTATATAACAAAAATGGTCAAAAATTTTCTACATGCAGTTTTAAAGAAGAAATTCAAGTTTCTGCACTGTGCAGTATTGCCAAACTTTTGTCATGTGCTTTGAGACATTTGGTTTGGAGGGAAGAAATGAGAAATTTAATTGATGAGAAAATGAAAATGTGACCTAATTATTAGTGATTTAAATTTCCTTTATCCTTGTCCAACAAACTGCTGTATGTAAACTCTTTAAATAGGAACTTATAAATATCTTTGCTATTCCAAGATGTAACTTCATCCTTTTGTATTTGAACAGGAATGCTATCTTCTAAACCAATAAGGTTGTAGTATACAAAATGACCCTTGAGAATTTACTTCTGGTATCTTCAATTTTGTATTTTCTAGTAAATATAAAAGGAATTAAATTCTCTAAAGTGAGACTTCTAGATAAGCATACAGTGTGAGTCACTGGAAAAAAGATTTCCCAATTTTTTTATGAAGGAGAATGTAGTTTAGTAATATGCTATAATGTGAATTTGGAATTTCATCCCAATTTGGACCATTATCAGATGATGATCCCCTCCCTCATTCTAAAGCAATTTGGTAGCTCAGGATTGTCTGTGGATAGGAATGTTGTGCCCCTGTGCTGTCAGCTACTTGAGGCTATACATGATCTACTTAAGAATATCAATCCTGGCAGGAGAATAGCTCAGCAGGTAAGGACTTGCCACATATATGAGGAAATGAGTTGCCTAGAATTCATTTAAACAGGTTGTGGTAATGTGTCTGTAATTTCAGTATTGCTATGTTGCTATGGGAAGGAGAGACACAAAAGAATCCTGAAAAGAAATCTTGTCAGATCATTTAATAACAAGAAGTACTGAAACCCTGCTCTAAACATAATGATAGGAAAGGTTGAACCACTAGTTTGTATTGACATCTTTATGCACATTATAGCATGCACATTCTACTTGTGCACTTGGGAGTGCACATATACACACACATTCACACACCATATACACAGAAAATGGTTTTTTAAGGATTTGAAAACTCAGTTTACTACCTCTGACATTTTCAGACATTAGTAATAGCTGTGTGAGGGTGAATAAATAGTGGACATAGGAAAATATAGGTAATAAGAGGAATCATCTAACAATTATCTTATTCACCCTTCTTTAACCCATCTAAGTGAACATGCTGGCACCTAAGAAAATGATCAGAGGCAATTACTCCTTGGTGACTGAGTTTATTCTCTTGGGATTAACAGATCGTCCAGAGCTGCAGCCTGTCCTCTTTGTGCTCTTCCTGGTGATCTATCTGATCACAGTTGGGGGGAATCTTGGCATGATGATGTTGATCAGGGTAGATTCACGCCTGCATACACCTATGTACTACTTTCTTGCCAGCTTGTCCTGCTTGGATTTGTGCTATTCTACCAATGTGACTCCAAAGATGTTAGTGAACTTTTTATCAGAGAAGAAAACCATTTCTTATGCTGCTTGTTTAGTCCAGTGTTATTTTTTCATTGCTATGGTGATTACTGAGTATTATATGCTCGCTGTGATGGCTTATGACAGGTACATGGCCATCTGTAACCCTTTGCTTTACAGCAGCAAGATGTCCAAAGAAGTATGTGTGTGTCTGATTGCTGGTCCCTATATCTATGGCTTCCTTAGTGGCCTGATGGAAACCATGTGGACATACCGCTTGACCTTCTGTGGCTCCAATGTCATCAACCACTTTTACTGTGCTGACCCTCCTCTCATCAGACTCTCCTGCTTGGACACTTTCATTAAGGAAACATCTATGTTTGTGGTAGCAGGATTTAACCTCTCCAATTCCCTGCTCATAATCCTCATTTCCTACCTGTTCATTCTCATTGCCATCCTGAGGATGCGTTCTGCTGAAGGTAGGCGCAAAGCCTTTTCCACCTGTGGGTCCCATCTGGTGGCAGTGACTGTGTTTTATGGGACTTTGTTCTGCATGTATGTTAGACCTCCTACAGACAAGTCAGTGGAACAGTCCAAAATCATTGCTGTGTTCTACACTTTTGTAAGCCCCATGTTGAACCCCATCATTTATAGTCTGAGGAATAAGGATGTGAAACTTGCTTTTCGCAAGCTGGTCAGAAGAAATGTGCTTTCAAAGTAACATCTCTTTAACTTTATTAAACAAGTAAAAACTCTGTCTATGAGAATGACATCCAAATTTATTGCAGAAATTCAGTTTTATATTCAAACCAAAATTTTATATTCTTATAACAAAATATATAGCATATAGGTAAAAATGATGAACACTTTACATACTATTTGGAAGTGCAATATATGTGTAAACTTGAGAAGTTGTTCTGCTGTTATACATTTTTGCATTCAAGTCTTTATCTATTACTTTTACATACTAAAACTTACACATTTATTATGGTAAAGCATCTATTCTTAACATAAATGTACAGAGTAAAAGAGTGAACTATTTCCATCCTCCATCTTCATCTTCCATCTTTAATTCCCTGATTTGATTATTAGCAATTTCATAAGCTTTTGGAAAAAAGATTTAAATACCTACAAACAAATATGTAATTATTTTCTTACACGTAGACACATAAATTGCAAAAACATATTGAACAGCAGAGCTGTTACCAGGCAGGAGTTTCATTCTGGTACATCTCAGGACTATCAGTAAGTGTGCTGGGGAGTCTTACTTGTCCCCTTTAATTTTGATCTCTGGCATTGAATTAGCTCTTTCTACTTGTAAGAATCATTTTCACTAAAACAATTCTCTGCCAAAATAGATTTCCAGAGCTTTCATATAGTTATATTTAGATGTTAACTTTATGTTTTATGTGCTAGTGTTTTTGCCTGTACATGAATGGGTATGTGTGATATGATGTGGTGTGTGTATATATATGTTTGTGTATGTGTGTATGTGTGTGTATGTGTGTATGTGTGTGTGTGTTTGTACCATATGTGTGCCTGGTGTCTTTTGATATCAGAAGAAGAGGTGTCAGATCCCTTAGAACTACAGAAAGTTGTGAGTTGCCATGTGTGTGCTGGTATCAAAGGGCATCCTCTGGAAGAACAGCCAGTTCTCTTAATTGTTATACCATCTCTCCAATCCCAATGATTTATTATTATTAAAATCCCAAAGATTTTATATTTTACTTTATACATAATAATAACTATTAGTATTCTTGAAATTATAGTATACTTATAACATTTCTTTGCTTCTTTGCTTCCCTTTTTTGTAAATGTCTTTTGTGTACATACGAACACTCACATAGACACCCCACATTCATTTCCAATTACAATGGAGGCTAGATGAGGGCATCAAATATCCAGTATTTGGAGGTAGTTGGTTGTGAGCCACCAGTAGTTGGTGCTGAAAACTTTTTCCAGGTCCTCTGTAAGATCAAAATTTGTTTTAAACTAGTGGGCTATCTTTTCAGATCCTACATATTAAAACTTTAGTCAGGAAAAGTAAGGTTTCCACAAAGCACATTTGGTATATTTTATCTGTATGAATATTTTTGGTAGAGTTATCCAGTGCCAATTCACATTTCTAGAGCCAAGTAGCTTTCACACATTTCCTTATTTCTTCTTTATTAATCTATGTTTTTGGGGATGCACCAAATATTTGATATTTGTACCACAGTTTAAATATGATCCACTGTTGTTCTGTACCGTGAATAGAATGATTTATACTTTTAAAATAAAGCATCTTTCTTTTGTAAGTATTTTTATGCTAAACATAGCACTTTTTTTTTTTTTTTTTTTTGCTTTTATGTTGTATCTGTAACTTTGCTGTTTTGTGATCTAAGCAAAGATAACCAGTATTTGCTGAGTATCTTTATATAGTATGCATTGCTCCTAGTGACCAAGGGTTTCTAAAGTGTCTTAGGGTAGTTTGTTGTGGTCTGAAGAAGCAGTAGAAGCCACTGGGATGTGCCTCTGGTCCCTGTATAGGTGAGAGGAAAAGAGCACACAGCCCGCTCCTCTTCTCATGCCCTGAACAGAATATTGTGGGTTGCCTGCTTCTCCAAAGCAGAAGGAACATGCTTGTCTCCACTGCACCTGGGTCCACTGGGTAGATGCCTTGCTCTCTGTGCTCTCTGGAGCCCCCCCCACCTCCACTAATTAAGCTTCCCCCACCTGGAATAAGGGGACTCTGCCTTCTCTGGGGAAGTTACTTAAACAGGGAAAAGGCTGCTAATAAACTTGAGCATTGTGTTCACCAAACCCGGCTCCAGAGGTGTTCTTTGCGCCCCACTATTCTCAGGTCCGTGAGTGGACGGTTTCTTGGACCCCTGGCTTAGGGTGGTGCCTCTTGCCGCTTAAGTCTGAACCCCCTTCTCCTGGCCAGAGAACAGGGAGGACTGCCGCAGGCGAGACATCAGCCACCATCTGGTGGGAGCGCGCGGGAACCCTGAGAGAGACACCAACAGTTTGTCATTATGGAGGTTGCAATATTATAAGGGGACTAAAAGCAGATCATACAGTTTGTTGGGCGTTATAATACAGGACAGTCCACATGCTTAAACAGTGCCTGAAGTGTCAATTGACCCTTTGACAATTACCCAAAAAGTAAACTGAATGCAACTCTATGACTAAAACACAAATTTGCTATGTTTCACCAGCCAGGGATAGGTGCATCATTTTGGAACTGCATTTGTTGATGTAAATATCTATGGATAAGAAAGAGACAAAAAAACCTCTTTTTCACCTCACTAGAAATAGTCTTTCTTCATTGCTTTTCAAAAAGTTTTCTTCTTTTTGTACAATTTTTTAAAATTTATTTTTCTTCTCTTTTGCAATCATCCCAATCCCCCTCTTCCCCTTGCTTCACTCCTCCCAGTTCCTCCCAGTTCCTGTCTCCCTCATATCTACCCCTCCCCCCTCAACAGCCAAACTCACAATATTCCCCACTTCTCCCTAGAAAAGAATAGTTCTTTCTCTCTGGGTTACTGCTCAAACAAAGCTTTGTTTATACTCAAGATTTTTTCTGTTCAATATTACACATAAAACATTTCCAGATTATTTGTTCTATATTAAGCCCAAACATTTTTTGTGCTCAATGATATAATTTAAATACCTTTACTAAGAATGCCATATTGTCTATACATTCTGCTAAAAGCATGTATGAAAAAGGATATTTAAATATTTACTAGTTCTTTGGGTTCTCCTTAAAAACATGCATACTTTCTATCTAAATATGTCTTAAACTTTGCAAAACCAGTCCCTTTATTCCTATTTTTCAGAGCTCAGGGTCTATGCCACTATACTTACATTGTAAAGACACAAATTAAGGTTCACTAAAAATGGTATATATAATATTATAGGCTTCCCACAATTTTCACACCAGATATTTTCATGGAACTAATCAACAAGTAAATCATTTCCACAAATACATATATGCAACCATGAAGAAGAAAGAGATCATACATTTACAATTCATTGTATCTACTTATTTGCATGTGGGGGGAAGGGCAACGTGCAGGAGTTTGTTCTCTGCTAATTAAAATTATTATTGAATAACACTCACCTGGTCATTTGCCTTCCAAAGTGCTCCCTCCACATTGATCATCAGGCTGATATTGCCAACGTGTGTACTGTAAAGTGAAATGAGCAATCTCCTAGTTGTTTTCTTCAGAGTCATTAATGGCACTAATGGAGACAATCACTGTGTTTTGCCACTTTGTGGCTTCTTAGACTATACAAACTGGATTTTAACAAGAAGTCATCCAGAATGTGCTGAGGAGTATAAAGAAGCCACAGAGACATACTTTATCAAACATATGGTTCTTTCTACTCTATATGTCTGAAAAACTTCTTGGCTGTTTAGTCCTACCTAATAAATATGAGAAAGTAACGTAATCATAATGAAGGAATCATTAGATAAACAAAGATATATCTGTCTTATGTGTTTGTGGTTTTTGAACTGCCAAACAAGCAGAAGGGAAAGAGTATCATTATTATAAAAGCAAATGTGATGGCTAAATTTATGTCTAGATTGGGTCAACTGAGGATGGAAACCAACCATAAATGTAGGTGGTACCTGTCCAGGGGCTGGGATCTAAGAGAAAGGAGAATGTGATCCTAGCAGCAGAATTGTCTTGCTCTTCTTGCTATCTGTGGACACAAGGCAATCAGCTGCCTCCAACTCCTGGCACCATTCCTTCAGCTGTATTGGCTGAAAGAATAAACCACAATGAACATTATCCTCTGCAATCATGAGCTGAAATAAATTCCCTTTCCCTTCTTATTTTTAGAAATTGATCACAAAAGGTGATCAGATATAAGATACAGATACAAGATCCTCACCACTGAGATGAATCTCCTCATTGCTTCTCTCACTTGGGAAGCAAGATTAATGGAAAAAGCTGGTAACATTTTCATTTTGTGAACAAATATAGAAAAAAATTTGAACCCTTTTAATATTTTTCTTCATTTTTTTAAAGTCTCATACTTGTATACAACCAGGTAGAGTCATATCTACCTCCACTTTCCCAACCCCAACTCTTTCCATGTTGTCTGGCACTATGTTCCTTCCCATTTTCATTTGTTTCTGATTAGTCATAAGCTCAGTTAGAGATGTCTGTATATACATGGGTGTGGGCCATCCACTGGAGAGTGAGAGTCCTACCTGATGCCATATACTTTATGAAGAAATGATTCTCCAGCAACAATCTACTGCCTATATTTCTTTAATAAGGTAGGGAGTCTGGAGATCATCTAGACCAGTTGTTTTTCAGATTGGCTGTGTAGAGAACTTGTATAGGAAACACAGCTGTGGTGAGGTCACAGTTTTAATAGCCGTGTTATGTCCAGGAGGCAACATTACATTTCACTGCACTCTTCACCACTCTTCTGGTTCTTATTTGTGATACTATTTCCTGGAAAACCAAAATGTCATTGTGGCCCTCCAGTTGGTAGTTTCTTAACTAGTTTCTAATTCAGATTAGGTTGATAGAGAAGTTTTGACTCACAGCAAACTCTTCTTGTGGTTATCCCAATTATGGGATGCATAATTACAATAGTCAGATGATTGTCACTTTGTTTAGATATAGAATAACCTGAAAAGAGGCCTATGGGGATGTTTGTGTGGTAATTTCTAGAATGAGTTAATTGAGGTTAGCAGACTAGCCTTAACTGTGGGAATCATATCCAGGCACTAGAGTCCTATCCTAAATAGAAATGAGGAAGTAAGCAGAGCATTTGCTTTCCCTGCTTTCAGACTTGTGACTCAACGTGATTAGCTGCTTCACATTACATACTATGAGGAAATTTAGCAACAACTGTAACTCAGAACAAACTCTTCCTCTTTAACATTATTTTGTCAGGTGGTGGTTATAGCAATGAGGAACCACCGTCCATCTAGAACATGAAGTCCTCTTTCCGAGGTCATTTGTATTCCTTTCCAAGATCCCTACCTCTCTGCTTCCAGTACTTCCCCAATGAAATTCCAATAAATTACACTCAATAATTCCTTACATTAATGGACATAGAAATCTTCGTGGTTTGAACTGGAACTTACCAAAGATATATGACTGAACGTACTATTATTATACTTTAAAAGTAAGGAATTTAACAGAATAGCTTAGAAAAACTGAAATACTCAGTGGGACAAAACCACTTTCTTTGGTTTGCTTGTTTTTCCTAGAGGTAAATGTGTAATGGTTTTTAACTCATTTTAGTGAATATATACTCATAAAACGGAATGACTAACACAGTCCTATATGCTTGCCTTTCTCAGTCAGTGCACCTAACAGTCCTGTCAATGTAAGGAAATTGATTATCTTTTCTTTCGCTCAGTTTCTTCATGTAAATTGTTTGAAGTTGGATATAAGATCTTTAATGCGTTTCCATTAATATTAGTCTCGAATAAGTGCTAAACAGATTGTTTATGAAACAAAGCTGCTTCACTAATCCTAT
Source organism: Cricetomys ansorgei (assembly GCA_026225945.1). NCBI lineage: Eukaryota > Metazoa > Chordata > Mammalia > Rodentia > Nesomyidae > Cricetomys > Cricetomys ansorgei. Next base: position 1,132,902 of record JAMJFZ010004027.1, on the reverse strand, counting down.
GTATTATGTAAACATAAACTCAGAGAAATTCAATGATTATAAAATGTATAGAATAGCCTAGGAAAGCAATGAATTAAATAATTTTTTTCAATTAATTGATCTTGTTTCAAATTTCTCTATTTTTATTCACCTGTTCTTGCCTGTTTTCCTGAACACTTAACAATATAAAATAAGCACGTAATATCGAAACTGGAGAATTGCCTCACAATAGTAATTTTGAAAGGAACATTTATTTCCTTCACGAATGCTGTTCCTTTGATTATACAGCTCATGCAAGACAGTGATCGTGAAGTCCTACCCAGAGAGAAGAAGTCCCCGAAGAGATGTTTCATGTCTTCCTAACCCCAGATTAAAATTACCTGAGCTATCTTCTGGGATTTGAAATTGGAAGGATTGATGACTTCACTTTTTTCTATTTTTAATGATGTAGGAAAAAGAAGTTTGTCTTACAAATATAAGCAAACATCTTCTTCAGTTATTAGCCTTGAAGGCAGATTTGGTTTTCCTACTTCCATAGTTCTTTATAGGTAAGTTGTTAGAAAATAGCCAAACTATTGCTTTATGAGTTACTGTTGTTGTTTTTCATGGATTAAAAACATTTATTTGTAGGAGTCATGTATGACTAGCTAACTACTATGTATAATCATGTTTATTTTCAGTTATCTATGTGTATGTACAGTAATGAGACTTGCGATCTGAAAATGTGTGTTTTAGAGATTAAACAAGTAGTCACATGACCAAGAGGGACAGATTGTGAATTCAATCCCATCCTCAAAGACATAGAAAGACTCTTCCTCAAATAAATGGATGACAAAATAAAATTTTATACTTTTATAAAGAAAGAGAAGCAAGAAACTAAAAGTCCCTATAAAGGTTCGTATATTTTACAAACTGTCAGAACTTTGAATACTTGCAGAACTACTGAAACCCTCCAACAACATTATAAGGCAAGTAAATTAGATTCTTAGAAATGTATCTACAACTGTGGTGATGCTACATAGCACACTTGTGATTTTTGGTCAAATGTCCGAAGTTCCTAAAATGAATTGAGTTGTTGAGATGAGTATAGTACTGTAGCAGCTGCTAATGTTTAGAACAAAGTGATGTTTGAAGATTTGGGCAATCTCAAGACACATTGATGAACCTTTATAAAGCCATTCTGCTATCCAAACCTCATGAACATGCATGCACTCAAAGTGATATAATTTAAAATTTACACATGTATATGTATATATACATATATATGTGTGTGCATGTGCATGTATATTTACAACTATGTTGTACGTATACATATGTTATATATTGTCAAAGTAAGTTTTCAGTAAAATTGGCAAGGAGAGAGGGGGGACACTTCATATCATGAAGATGATGGTTCTTATGTCAACATCACTTAGTTTTCAAAATTCCTCAATATATACACAAACAAAACTGTACCTGAGGTGAGATTAGCAACTAGGAAAAGATGAATGGCTCAGAATTCTATGGAAATGAGTATAGGAGGTTTCTCAGATCATTTCAAAGAAAAAAATGAAGATAAGGAATGGAAAAGAAAGAGACATAGGAGGAACCAAAGAGGACTGGTGAATGTGGGTATTAATTTTTGAAGAACAGCAAGTGAAGAGTCTCTGTAGTTCACATGCAGGTGAGGATTTAACAAAAATATTCAGTGTTTCAGTTTCAATATTTATTCTTCTCTTGCAACACATACACACACACGTATGTTAGACACGTGTGTGTGTGTGTGTGTGTGTGTGTGTGTGTGTGTGTGTGTATGCCACCTGATTTCCATCATATGAATATCTTTATTTAGGAGCATTCTGTATTTCAAAATGTCATAATGTAAAGGAAGTTTGAGACAATTTTAAAAGACCTCCAGTGGTAGATATCAGAGTGATAAAAGTATTACCATCACACTATTTATATCACAATTTTTAGGTACAACTTCTGATGGATTAAATAAATTACAGCAAGAATAATCATTTTTTATTGCTTTGTATTCTGAGAGTCAGTTCTATTGACATCATAAGCTCTGGTTCTACAGTGTTTATATTAGTTTCATAATAAATATTGCTGTTAAAGTAAAGCAAAGTAACAATTGCTAGGGAAAATTTGAAGATTCTCACCTTTATATAAAATTCTGAGCTAGTTCAATTTTGTCACAAATTAAGGCAATCTGACTCACTCGTGCCTGCCCTCTCTGCAGTCTCCATAGGCCCTGCAGTATAGGTAAGATTTCTAATTTAGACTAAGAAGGTTTATAATTCATGAGAAAAATACAAAAAAATGTAAAAGGCTAAAATCTCCAGTGGGTTTTAACTCATTAGCTAATGTAGGTTTGCTACTGTTTGAAACATTAATTTGGAGTCTACTGAGATGGAGAAAAGGTGGCAGAAAAGAAAAGAAAAAGTGCAAAGGAAAAGAAAAGTTCTAAGAAATTATTAAATTATTGCTACCTTTATAGTCTGTCTATTGTGACATAAAGTTTCCATTTCTCCTTGCAGGCCATCATGAAGAGAAACTTTACTTCTGTGACAGAGTTTATCCTACTGGGACTCACCAGCCATGTGGAGCTTCAGATTCTCTTTTTTGTGCTGTTTCTGTTGGTGTATGTGGTTACAGTGGCAGGCAACTTGGGCATGATTGTGCTCATTCAGGCCAACGCCAGACTCCATACACCCATGTACTTCTTCCTGAGCCACTTATCCTTCGTGGATATGTGCTTCTCTTCCAATGTAACTCCAAAGATGCTCCAGAATTTTCTTTCACAGAGTAAAACTATTTCCTACCCTGCATGCTTGGTCCAATGTTACCTGTTCATTGCCTTGGTCCATGTTGAGATCTATATCCTGGCTCTGATGGCCTTTGATCGATACATGGCCATCTGCAGCCCTCTGCTTTATGGTAGCAAGATGTCCCGGAGTGTATGCACATCCCTCATCATATTGACTTATGTGTATGGGGCATTCACTGGTCTGATGGAGACCATGTGGACTTACAACCTGGCTTTCTGTGGCCACAATGAAATCAATCACTTCTACTGTGCTGACCCACCACTGATTAAGCTGGCTTGTTCTGACACTTATCACAAAGAAACCTCCATGTTCGTTGTGGCTGGATTCAATTTCTCTCTCTCCTTGCTTATCATTCTCATTTCTTATGTGTATATTTTCCCTTCTATCCTGAGGATCGGCTCTACAGAAGGAAAGCGTAAAGCTTTCTCCACCTGTGGCTCCCATCTGACAGCTGTTTTCATATTCTATGCAACTCTATTTTTCATGTATCTCAGACCTACATCCAAAGAATCTGTGGAACAAGGCAAAATGTTTGCTGTGTTCTATACCACAGTCATTCCCATGCTAAACCCCATGATTTACAGCCTTAGGAACAAAGATGTGAAAGAAGCAATAAGCAAAGAACTGTCCAGGAAAAATGCATTTTTCTGAAAAAGAAAATATTTTGGTTGGCATTCATGGCAGACTTCCTATGATCTTTTTTTAAGTTGTAAGAAATAATACTGAGAGGAAACTAGTATAGCAAGACAATAGAGAGCAGGAGATGGTTCAAGTTTAATTCTTTTATAAAATGCAAACACATAAAATTTGGATTATAAAATTTTATATACCTGTATTTGTATTTCCTTTTACTCAAAAGCCATTTTATCTTTTTTGCACTTTCTGTACAGGGAATCTTTGTTTTTCACCTCATTGAATTTGTAGCTACTTCTGGAAGATGAATTGTGATAGAACTCACAGGTGTCACTTCTCATAAAGCACCACTCATTTGTTTTCTCTCTAGTATATTATTTTTTATTTTTTATGATGACAATCAATATTTAAGAAATTGACTGTTCAGTCATAAGATATTGTAAAGAATTTTAAGACAACCTGCACTAGAGTATAAAATAATGATGGATAAGTTTTGTTTTTAGAAAAGATTGCTGTCTATCGAGTCTATATGTTTCTACAGCATAAAAAGTCTTTATTTATAGGTTGAGTATTAAACAGTACAGGTTCCAATAAATTGTGTTTTGGAATAATTTTTCTATGCATTTATACAAATGGGACTTAGCTAAACTTCATGATTTTAAAATTATTGTTGAAGAAATATACATGTAGATTTAATTGTCAAAGACTCAAATATACTGTAGATTTAACTATCAAAGATGAATACAACTCTTGCTCATTTCTAACTCACCCATAATTCTTTATGCAGAGTAACTTATCTTCATTTCTTTGAAGAATTAGCCCATTTTGAATCATGGTTTTATTTCCACTTTTCTTTTTCCAGACAGTGTTTCTCTGTGTAACATCCCTGGCTGTTCTATTTAGTATTTTAAATATGAATTTGATTTAGTAGTATCTTTTTATTAAACTTATATGCTAGCATTGTTTTACTAAATCCTTCATTCCTGTGCCACATCAATTCCTTCTACTTTGCAATAGAATATTTGAATATTTGCTTAAATTAAAATTAATATTACTATGGGTATACAACAGTTATGTCTTTGAAATAATGATACTCTGAAATCAAGCAGCAGAAACATTACTTGAAATCATTTAATACTTTGGATTAAATTTATACTATGATTGCAATTTTATTGCATAATTGATTCTCAATTATGAATGTAAAAATTGTTTCTACTTGTTTTTTGTTTGTTTGTTTTATTCTTGTAACTACTTTACCCCATTTCCACTGGAGTATAAAATTTCTATTACAGGTTCCAACACAATGAGTAATCAGTTGACTCTCCTATAATTGTATTCTTTTTGCCAAGCTGTTAATAGGAGAAAATTATTTCTGCTATTGGTTTAAATAATCTTCTGCAGGGACTTCTGAGAAAGGAAAAAATCATTTGTCAGGATGAGCCTCTAATTGATTCACCAATACCAAGTGATCAGCCTTGAACACTAAACAAACTCGACATTGGTATAAATATATAATATATTAAATTATATACATGTACATATATATGTAACAGTAATAATTAATATGAGGTCATGAATTTGGGTGTCAATTGGGAAGGGGCTTAGGAGCATTTGGTGAGAAGTGGCAGGAAATGATGGGACTATACCTTAACTAAATTAAAATTTAAAAAATCATCCTTCAATTTATATTGATTTAAATGTAGTATATGACAAATTTCAATTCATCATTGAATAAAACAGAAAGAGTCATTTTATCAGTGTGTGTCTGACAGATAGACACCTAAGCAAACCTAGTAAAAGAACTGAGAGGCTGAAAAGTACAACAGAGAAAATAAAGAGATCAGCATGGTAGAGAATGCTTTAAAAGCTTCAAGTCTCTGGCTGATGAGTTCATTTTAAGTGGTAGAAAAGGACTTACATGGGGTGACAGTAAGAAGAAGGGTAAATATGAGAAATCTATGGCTACAGTTGTCATGTTTCTGTGTCTGTATAAAATATCCATGGTCATCAATTCATATAGTTAGAAAGTTTACGCTGGTCACAGATTTAGATGTTGCAATCTATGACTGACTCAACTGTTTTTAAGATGCTTGAAAACAGCACATCTTGGATCAGGAGACAATGTTGCTTACCTCCTAGAGGGAATTGAAAGGTGAGAGAGCACTGTGTCCCAAAATCATTTCAAGGGCAAGTCCCTAGAACTTCAGTGAGCTCCCTTTATGCTCTATGTCTTAAAGTGCCTATGCACCCATTGATGCCACAGTCTGGGAAATGAACTTTAAGAATACTTATCTCTCCTAGAAATGGCTTCATAAATAAGATGAGAACAATGACAATATTAGCAAACATGTTAACACTGAAGGGGAGAAATTTTGTGGGGTCCCATCCATATAAAAAGAACTACAAGGAGTTATTGACTTCTAGAAGAAGAAGAATTAGCCTTTCTCTGGGATGAGCTCTCTTATCGGTTGTCCAATGCAGAGTGGTCAGGCCTGAAATCCTATAAAGACAAACAACAGAGAACACATTCAGCATGACTGTATATATGTATTTAAACTAAAAATATATTAAAAAAGAAAGAAACATATCTAAACTATAGCAAATACCATTCAGTTAAAATTCCAATGAATTCCACCCCCCCCCGTAAGCTATTGCAAGAGCTATTTTTCCACCAGGTAATCATGACATATATTACTATTTGATGAAAAAGTCTATTTTATCCCATTTATTGTTAACATCTGTTTATGAATTAAGCAGGGTTTTAGAGAAATAAACTTATTTCTTCAAAATAAGGAACTCATTTAAAGTTCACAAATTATGTGGGTGTAGAAAATGTTTCCTATTTTAGTTTATTATTCCATGTGTATGTGTAAGTGCTTCTATGTACATAAATGTATGCACGTTAGCTTGCACAAGCATGTGTACATGTCCATGTGGAAGCCAAAGGTCAACCTTGGATGTTATTTTACAGATGCTGTCTAGCATTTTTTTTTCGTAATAGGACTTCCCACTGGCCTGAATTTGACCCCATGGGGTAGATTTGCTAGCCAGTGAGTCTAAGGGATCCACCTGTCTCTTCCTCTTACAGCTCTGGGATACAATCTCTTGCTACCATGATTTTTAAACAGCACAGCTTTCAATGACCAATCTCAGGCATCATGAATACAAGCAAGCCTATATCAACTGAGATACTGCTTCAGCCCCATTATCTCATTTTAAATAATCTATTTCTTATTGAGAAAAAAGAAAATGGACTTCTACACTAATAATAAATATATTGGAGTTGCATATTACAAAATACTGCTTATTATAATATATATGCTATCAACTGGTTCAATTCTTGTATTCCCATATGGGAAACTGAGACCTTTATCAGGAATACAACACATCCATTGAGGTTAAAAGAAAAAAGGAAGGAAAAATAATCTATTGGTATTGCATCAATTTTAAAGTTCTAATTCTATTGAGAGTTGTTCATCTCTTGAAGTTAATTTTATGATATGCATATAAATGATGTAATAGTACATTTTAATTGCATCTTCAGGGTCCTTATGTATTTCCCAGTAAGGCATCAAGGTTGGGAGTTGAGCTTTTATAAATGTTAGTAGAGTTACCCGTTGATGCTGACAAATGCAATGTTCTTGAGAACATTGACACTTCACATGCAGGTAGGTTCATCAAGGAAGCAGCTCGCTTATTTGTGCTCATTTGCTTTGTTTACTTTTCAAATAAAAGCACTCTAAAGGGTCAGCCTTTGAGAGTTCCCTTAATACTTTGAGGAGCAAGGGAACATTTGACTGAGGTGTTCAAAGAGGAATTGTAGGGGGACAAGGGATGGATATAATTTAAATATATTGCATTTATGTATGAAGTTACTAAAAGATAAACACAAATTTTAAATGAGAGGGTTGGATAAACTTCACAGTCACAAGGGGAGTTTGTTGGTGATGATGCTCTGGGTTGGTGCCACAGTCTAATTTGCCTGTGACAGAAATATATACTAAGCAAACCATGGGAAACCTGCCAAAGAGAGTCATCAAGTCTTAAACAAGAAGTATGCTTCATTTATACAGTAATCTTGTTAACTTGTGCTAGGATTAATTTATCTGTCTGTCTGTCACATACATGGAGTTAGAACTGAACTTTTATACAGTAATAATATTGATAGGATACCAATAACATATGTTCAAAGTAAAATATGTTTTTGTTCACATTACATTAACTAAATATCATAAAGTGCCAAGAAACCCATGAAACCTTTTTGTAAGAACAAAAAACAAAATCACAGGCAGTATTGTTTTCTTTTCATCTTAATTATTTGAATTTTAACCTGGAGACAGTGCGAGACACTCAGTCAATTGTGCTCGTTATTTTGTATAAATCTGTGCCTGCTAGAAGTAGAATTCTAAAGGTGTCTGTAAGATCTGTTAGCTTCAATCATTACTTCTGAAACCTTGTACAGTGTCATCATTGTTGAGGACCAGGGTGTTTGCCAGGATGAAAATAATTTATTCTCAAACAAGGAAATTCTCAAACTGTTTACAGCTGTTCATAGTACATATTCCCTACCACAGATTCAAAGCAGGTGAAGATATAGATGGATTTCATCAAGATGTCAGAAATGTGATTTCTTGTTGCCTGTTCAAATTTGTCACTAGATAGCTATTATATATGGAAGATTTCTTGGAGCCACAGAGTTTCATTTATCTTAATTTACTGACATAATAGTTAACACTGATTTTTATTGAAAAATATTTCTTTTCATATAATATACTCTAATCACAGATTCCCCACAACTCCTCCCAGATCTCCCCTATCTCTCTACCCATCCAACATTATGCTTTTCTCTCTTTAAAAAACAAATAAATGAAAAATTAAGACGTGTGAATTTTTTTCAAAAGCAAAGAGAATTAACAAACTGAAAGCACAAGACACACACATACATTACTTTTATTTTGTGAATTTACTTATCTTAAGTAAACACAAGTAGAAAATAAAAAGTTCTTGTAAATGTAAGAAGTTTACTAGTAAATAACTCATTGATACCCTGCAAAGTACAAAATATTATTAAAGTACTTCAATGCTTGCATTGAGCAGGTTGGAAAGATAGACAAATTTATCAGCTATAAATAAGGGAAATGGTCAATTATTTGAAACAGAACAAAACTACTAATTCTTATTTCCTGGTGAATTGAAGGATGTATTAAAAGGCTTACCTTGATTTCTCTCTTCTATGAATTCACAGTTCAAAGAACCATCATTTAGTCCTTTATAGTTTCCTAATGGATACCTATATTGTTAATTTTTCTTGACTTCAATAATTTGGAACAAGGGAAGAAAATAATTTCTTATTTTTCCAGTCTCCATCATCTATGCAGTAGTATTAGGAGGAACTGATAGAACACAAAACATAGGATAGAAAATCCAAAGAAAGAAGGAGAGGAAGGCAGATTCTAAGTCATTAGAAAAAGGATGCGTGGATGTAAAGTATTTTTATTCATGGGAGTTCAAGAAAGAATGAATACAATCTTCAAGATACAAGTCTGGATCTAGCATGCTTCAACCTCCAAGACTGCATTGAACTCTTGACTAGCTGCCTTTTCCGAACACACTCTTCTACACATGCCTGTTCCTTCAACCTCTTGCTTTTGATTCTTCTGCTTCTCACTCTGAACTCTGCCTTCCCTCTGATTACTCTCTACTTCTACTGTCCTCTTCCCCACTCTGTTTCTCATCTACTTGTACCTCTGCTTCTACCATGCTTCTTCCACTTACTCTCTCAGCACTGTGACTGTTTCCTTTTATATTTTGAGAATTTGGATCACAGGCTTGTGCCAGCATTGCCCTCAGATACAAAGTCTTATTTGGCATTGTTGAAGGAAATCCTATAATTCACTTCCCAAATACTAGGCCAGTCAATCTTGCTACCACTAGTTGAAGGTCAGACTGAGAGACATGGGGTATTCCTCATAACTCCATGTTAGTCACTGAGGAGGAACCATAGAATTCCCTTTCATTTACCATTTTCACAAACAGAGGACAGGATTAACATGACTAACATTCTTTGTAATATAAAGCAGCCATAATGTCAGATCAGAGATTAAATGTCTATCACCCAGACCATTGAAGGTGATCCTTTCCCAGAGCAGCTATGCTCCCAGATCAAGGATCAAGTGTTGCTCTTCATATGTATGCAAGAAATACACATTAGCTTATGTTAGAAACATTTATTAATGCATAATATTAAGGGTCACTCAATTTTTACCTTTCATTTTACTTTTGAGATTATAATATAATTGAAACATTTTCCCTTTCCCTTTCTTCCTTGAAAATGCTCCCATATATCCATCTGCATTCTCCTTCAAATGCATGGCCTCTTCTCAAACTAATTGTTATTGCATGTATGTATATTTTTATTACTCAAAGTATTAACTGAAGAGGAAAAGATTGCTTAAAATATTTTACCCCTTTAAGTTCAAAAACCATAAATTTCAGAAAGAAGATAATACTTGGGTGATTCTAATCAGATTAGTTCATAGTGCAGAAATGATTGGCTATATTCAATATTCAATAATGTGTTAGGAATATTTAAAAGAATAAAATTGCTTCTAAAAGTCCTAATAGGGGTTTTTATAATTTTATTGTCATTTTTGCACTCTTTTGATGCATTTCTGAGGTATAACAGAACTATGTATATTCATTGAGATAGAATACAGAGAGAGAGAGAGCTGACATATAAAATATTTGTTTCTAGATAAATAAATCTTTACATGTGATAATTGTATTTTATGATTTTTCAGTGTAAAAACTAAAATATATATGTATGTATGTATGCATGCATTGCATAAAATACTATGAAATGACACATGCAAGAGTAGAGAGATAAATAAAAGCTTTAGCACTCTATGAAGATAATGAGTTAGAAAAATTTATATCAACACAAATGTCTGAATACTTACTGATTTTTTTTGCTTTATTAGATATGCTTCTGTCTCTGGATGAGATTTAAGAAAATGCCCAATTTCACTGATGTAACAGAATTTATCCTTCTAGGGTTGACTAGCCGTCCTGAGCTGCAGCTCTTGTTCTTTGTAGTGTTCTTGATGGTCTACATTGTCACTCTGCTTGGGAACATTGGCATGATCATATTAATCAGGATCAGCCCCCAGCTCAGAAGTCCCATGTATTTTTTCCTTAGTCACCTGTCTTTTGCAGATGTATGGTTCTCTTCTAATGTCACCCCTAAAATGTTAGAAAATCTAGTGTCTGAGGTGAAAATCATCTCCTACCCTGGGTGCATAGTACAGTGCTTCTTCTTCATTGCCTTTGTCCATGTGGAAGTCTTCATCCTGGCAGTGATGGCCTTTGACAGGTACATGGCAATTGGCAACCCTCTGTTGTATGGCAGCAGAATGTCACGGACTGTGTGCATACGACTGATCTCTTTTCCTTACATCTATGGCTTCTTTATCAGTTTGATCTCTACATTGTGGACTCATGGTTTATACTTCTGTGGGAACATTGAGATTAACCACTTCTACTGTGCAGACCCAGCTCTCATCAAGATGGCCTGTGCAGGGACCTTTATTAAAGAATACACCATGCGCACCTTAGCTGGTCTCAACTTCTCTTATTCCTTACTGGTCATTATTGTCTCCTACATATTCATCCTTATTGCCATCATAAAGATGCGCTCTGCAGAAGGAAGGAAAAAAGCATTTTCCACATGTGGATCCCACTTGACTGCTGTGACCATATTTTATGGGACCCTCTTCTTCATGTATTTGAGAAGCCCAACTGAGGAATCTGTGGAGCAGGGGAAAATGGTAGCTGTCTTTTATACCACAGTCATCCCTATGTTGAATCCCATGATTTACAGTCTTAGGAACAAAGATGTCAAAGACGCCATGAACAAGGCTGTCACTAGAGCATTTTTAGCAAAATAGAAGCTTTAACTTTACAATGACACTTTTGTTCATAATAAAATACTTTTGGGTGATGTTGAATTTATTTATCTTTTCATTTAATATAAAAGCTTTTCTTTGAAGTTTTTAAATAATACTTGTTCTAATGGAACATATCTATCTACTGATACAAAACACATTTCTATTTAAAAAGAGACAAACTTTGGAAGTTAGGAACTCATGCTTTCAAAGGGCTCTATATTATGACACACACACACACAGAAATGCATATGTTTTGACTTACAATCAATTTCAAATTTAATAGGTAATTTTATAGTTCAGCTGTCTTTTTCAGGAAAATTTTAGAAGTCTATCTTTAAAGAACTATCTTGTTTGGCCTGATTTCACAAGCAAATAAAGTTCTGTTTAAGGATTACAGGTCATTTCAAATGTTTAAATGCATTTTCACTATTAATCATTGTTATTTTTGGAAACCAAAATTCCTGATTATGTAATTTTGATCATATCAATATTATGAATTATAAATTGTAAGGTGCCTTAATTAACTGTATAATAGGTGAGTTTTAAATCTACAAAATATACTAATACAATAAATAAATTTTACTTAGAAAAGCAAGGAGTCATAGTGCAATGTTTTTATTGTACCTTTTTGTCATTCCATGAGCTAATTTCATGTGAAGTCTTATCCTTTAATCCATCACAGTGAAGTTTTTAACTCTAAAATATTTACTTTATCCTTAAGACACAATTTTTTAGCAATATCTTGGCTAGATTATAAAACTTAATTCTATTCATTAGTATTGTTTTCTGTTTAACAATCATATTGTTTGAAACAAAATGATCAGTCTATGGCTATAGCATTCTGAAGGTTCCTGATGTTGTCTGAAATGATGTGATTATCCTAATGAGGCTTGAAAAATGTTATTTCATTGAGCTTCCAAATATGTGAAAGAAGATATTTCTGACTTTATGAAACTCCAATAACCACATCATATAATCTCTGTGGACAGGGTTGGTGTTTACTAACCATATCAGTAAGCCATCCATCTAACATATAAACCCCATGCAACAGGGCTTACTGAGTATGCTAATCACATCAGTGAGCTGATCATCTATCATATACTCTCCACGGAACAGGGCTTAGTAAGTAAATTTCCTAATTACATTAGTTAAACTATCACCTATTATACAGGCCACATAAAGTGCTTAAAGATTATTTGTTTTCTTCCTATGTATGACAAATTTTTATTTCCAAGAGTATATAAATTGACTGTACATCTAAATGAAGATGTAGAATCACTCAGATGCACATGCTGGTTCAGGGAAGAAGATTTATTCTTTTGTCTAATTAAATCACTAGTTCTAGCCTGGAGCCCTGGCAACCTGGAGCCCCCTGGAGCCCTGGAGCCCTGGATCTCTGGAGCCCTGGAATCCTGGAGCCTTGGAGCCCTGGAGAGTATCAGACTCTTTACAACCCAGTCTTAATCTTTGAACTGGAATGCATCAGCCTTCCTATAATTCCCTATACCTACAAAGACTTCAGCTTTACTCTTCTGAGACCTACTGCTGACTGACTGCTCTGAGTAGCTCCTTCTGAACAGTCTTCTAGTTCAACTAACTCTATGTTCTGAGCTTCTACTGAGTTCTTCTGTGTCTCTCTGTCTCTCCCTGATTTCTCACTGTACCATCCTGCCTCTGTAACTGAATGTGCTGCAACTGCCTGCTCTGTAACTCACTCCAGGGTCAGTTTCTGTTACTCCTCTGTAACTCTTCAACTAACTCTGTAACTGTTCCTGCACTGACTCTTCTTTCTGACTGCTTCTCAACCAACTTCTTCAACTTGCTTCTAAAATGACTCTTCAGCCTTCTTCTCAATTGAGTATGTCTAACTCCTATTTAACACTCTTTAACTGAGTAAAGACATGCCCAACTCTTAAGAGAAAAGGAGGCTCTGAGCTCTGAGTTAAAGAGTGTTAAAAAGGAGTTAGACACACTCAATTGAGAAGTAGGCTGAAGAGTCATTTTATATTAGTATAGTTTTCACTGCACATCTATTAGGCTTTATTTTTGTGAACAATTTTTAAAGATGAAAACAGTAAAATTCTTGAAATCATAGAGTTTATATTTCAGTAGTTTAAAACATGCACAAACAATCCTTAGGTAGAGTATATTGTATTCTATAGTATAGCATGATGCCAAAAATCAGCCAAAAGTATGCCTGGCAAGTTAGCAAAGGTGTGTGTTTGGCTCAAGCTACTTTCTTTCTCTCTTTTTTCTTTCACTGAAAATATATTTTTTTTTAATACAACATATTCTGATTATGGATTCCTCCCCTTCTATTCCTCCCAATTCCTCCTCAGCTCACTTCCCATTCAGATTCACACCCATTTTGTATCTTGTTAGAAAACAAACAGGTATATAAGAAATAGTAAAATAGGATAAATTAAAACCAAACAAATAAGAATATGACAAAAATAAAAAATAAATGGAGACAAGAAAATGCACAAGAAACACATACAGATGCAGAGATACACATGTTCACAACTCAGGAACCCCATAAAACCAGAAGCTAAAATATATATGCAAATGATTTGTAAGTTAGAAAAAAATACCAAAACTAAAACAAACAAACAAAATGCCTGACTTAACATTATGAGACAATGAACCTCAAAAGATGCCTTGGAGTTTGTTTTGATGGCCACCTACTGCTGGACATGTTATTTTCCCAGTTAGACCTCCTAGGAGAAAACTAATTATTCATTTGTAAGTGATTAATAGCTGGAGATAGCTTCTGAATTAGACATGGGATCTCTTCTCCTTTCATCTGTTGTAGATACTTGCAGGCCCTGTGCATGCTGCTAATCTTTGTGAGTTCATATATGCACCACTCCTATTGTGTCTTGAAGGCCTTGGCTCCTTGTTTTCCATCTCCACTTCCTCTTAAAATTTTTGATTTCTTTTACACAGAGTTTCCTGAGCCATGGGGGAAGAGATTTGATGGAAACCTCCCTTTTAAGTCTTAGTGTTCCAAGACCTCTAACTATCTACATATTATCTGGTTGTGGATCTTTATATTTATTCCCACCAGCTGAAGGAGGAAACTTCTCTGATGATGGCTGAAGAAGGCACTGATGGATGAGTATAGTAGAATGTTGTTAGGAGTCATTTTATCACTATGTTCCTTTAGCTTAACAGTAGTGTTTGGTTTTTCCCTAGGTCCCTGGCCTTAACTCAAATCAGGTATTGCTTGTTACTCACATAAGCTTCATGCCTATACTGTACCAATGTATCTTGACGACAGGTCACTCTTGTAGATCAAACGAATTGTAGCTAGGTTGGTGTTTCTTTTTCTCCTAAGCTACATTTTCTTAAAATAGGATATAAGGGCTGGGGATGTAACTCAGTGTTAGATAGCATTGCCAGCTTGGGTGAATGCATGTAATTGAATGTTAGCACACAAAATATTCACAAAATCAAGCAAAATAAATGTAATTATATTTAGAAACATATATTTCAGATGTTTCTAGAATTAACCATGAATATATTTAAAGAGTACCAATCTAGGCTCTATACAAAATGTACAAAATCAAAGCTAGTTTTGAGACTATTGTAAGCATCAAGTTATTGTGAAACAAGATAAGAGAGGGAAGATAAGATGATTGGCTGCTTTAGTAACATGGTATGTAGTTTACTGTAGATGAGAGAGAGCCATTGGTGAGCTCCTTGTAAAGCTGTGATATAAATGACATATATTCTAAAGGAATATATTTTTAAAGTTTATAGTGTGTGGCAGAATAGGAACAAATATATCAGTAAGTCATAAAAGTTTCCAGCTGAGGCTATACAGAAACATAACTGAAAGGTTGAAGTCTCCATCTATTTACAGGAAATTAGGCATCTCTCTTGCCTTAGAGTTTCTCACCTCCACCTCTCTCATTTCCATCTTCCTCTCCCTCTTTATTCTTCTTTCTTCACATCTCCATCCCTATCTTCTATTACATAAGGAGGGAAGGTTCTCCATGCCCAGAATTTGTCAACAATTGATCATTGATTTTCTTACTATTTCCATGATGTATGGTCTCTGTTTTCTATTTAATGAATCAGGTGTTTCCTTAGCTCAGATGTTCCTCAAGGCATTACCAGAAACTCAAGTTTGGGATTTTCTATACTTAGAAAAATGATCATTAACCTATACATCCAGCCCTCAGGACCTAATTACCTCTTGAAGGTCTTAACTGGATCTGTCTCTTGCCCTGTAAAAGTATGGAATAAACTTCAACATGAATTTTAGTGGCAACATTCCAATGCCATTAGGATTGTGTGAGCATCATTTAAAACCTATTAATGATACTATTCAACCTTCATACTTCAATTGTGTGTTATGATATTGAATACCTGTGCTTATCTTCTGTGATTAAAAATATTCTAGCACAGTGGAGAAACACTATTTGTTTCATGTCCTTGCATATAAGTGAGAAATATAAATAATTTTAGTTGTAATAATTTGTTTACTGAAGTAAATGTGGTATATAACACACAAATTTACTTTAATTTAGTCAATCATTGAAACTTCAACCTAAGATAATTGTTAGTATTACCATTTTACAATGGAGTGATAATTTAAGAGGGCTAGTGCTTTGTTTAACATCACATTTTTAAATGAGTCAGCAACAGTGTTTCTATTACCAGTGTTTGTGCTCATATTGTATTGTCCAGCACTTAATGGCTGTTACGTCTTATGATGACCTTTATGCACTTGAAAGAAAAATATATTAATACAACCAAAAAGTGTAACTAATTTCTACAATCTATATGGCTAATCATCTTTTGTTTGTTTGTTTGTTTTTTCGAGACAGGGATTCTCTGTTGTAACTTTGGCTGTCCAGGAACTCACTCTGTAGATCATGCTGGACTTGAACTCACAGAGATCTGCGTGCCTTTGCTTCCCAAGTGCTGTAATTAAAGGTGTGAGTTACCACCACCTTTAATCATACTAATTGTGCTGCCCATAAAATTTTACAAAACACTCAAACATATAATCTACAGTCAGAATAGCTCTTCTTCAGTTCAAACACAAAAGGTCTTCTCAAACGAGGAGGACCTCCAGTTGGTTATCCAAAATCAAGTGATCAGCCTTGACATTTATACATGCAGATAATATTATAGAGACAGAGCAGGTCATATTTATGTAACATATATATATATATATATATATATATATATATATATATATATATATCAGCAGTTAAAAAGAGGCCATATATTTGAGGTAGAACAACAAAGGGCAACATGGTAGAGGTTGGAAGAAGGAAAGGGAAAGGAGGGAATGATGCAATTATATTATAATAAAAAATATGTAGTTTAAAAAGGGTACAAGGTTATCAATTGAATAGGGCTTAACAAGATAGAACAAGTCCTAGCACAAGCCACTACTTCAAGGCATGGTGAGGCCAATTAGTAGGAGGAAGTGGGTCCCAAGGGCAGGTAAAAGGTCAGAGACCCCTTCCCACGCTAACGTTTAGGATTTCAGAAAGAACACTAAGCCAGACAACATTAACACATATGTAGGGGACTTAGTACTGAACCATGCACACTCTGTGTCTGCAGCTTCAGTCTCTTTGAGACCATTATGAGTTCTGGTTTGCTTACTCCATGGGACATGTTCTCCTGATGTCTGTGACCCCTCTGACCTGCTCAAAGGTTGGGAATAGGTCTTGGGGAGAGGGGAAATGTGGAAGGTTGGGAGGAGTGAAGGAAGGGGAGGTTGAGTTGGGATGTACAAGAGAAGAAAAAATAAATTAAAAACAAAGAGGACTGAAGGTGATCCTTGTAGAAGAAATTGTTGAATTCTCCCTGGATATTCTTCCTCATCCATAGAGTAGAATGAAATGTAGCACTTTGATTCTGGTCCTTGCAGCCTCTAATACTAAGATCCACCTAGTCATTTATTCTTTATAAATTTCCCAGTCTCATATATAGTTATGATAACAGACAATAATGTAAAAACTATCAATTAGCAGAAGTTTTGGGGGAGAGGAAGAATAAATGTATAAAGGTTATGAAAAAAATAATGAGTTAGATCTTTATCTAGAGATTTATGCTCTCTAAATGTTCCTCATTCTCTAATGTTCCCAGGATCATTCCTTGGGGAAACCTATAATTCTTCCTTGTTATCCACAGCAAATATTTAAGGAAGGATTCTCCTGAATTTATCTTAGTTCTTTCAGGTATAAGGTATGTACTAAGGTGCTCTGCATTTGCCTGTGCAGCTCATACTTTTTCACCTCTGTGTTATTACTGGTATTATTCTTCATTTTCAGGTTGGCTTAAAATGAGTCTATCAGATGAAGCTTGTACCTTATGTTTTATCTTATTGTATTCTTTATAGGAAGATTTAAATTATCCTATTCCCAGTACATATATGTATTTGAAACATAGAGACAAAAGAAAGGCAGATATTCAATATAGATTAAATTTTATTATTATATATTCATGATAGAGTATATTCTGTAATTAATAATTGTTCCCTGAAGGCTCATTATTTGTTAAGTGATTATATATATTTTCATGTCTGTAAATGTACAATAAATTATATATGATTGTTATTGTTAAATCATATGGTGTGACACAAAACAAAGTCAAGAGCAAAATGAAGTAAGCTTCAAATATGGTGAAGTCAAGAACATAAGTGTTAGATCCTTATTCAGCCAATATACAATAGAAACAAATATTTAATTTGGATAGTAAATATTTCTTGGTACTTGATTCAGGAAAACATATATCCACATAGATTATTTAACTAGGAATAGAGTAATAGGATAAAGGAAGGCTAATGTATCCATTTTTGACTTTAGACCAGTTAGCAATCCTCTAACTGCCTTGTAGATATTTGACTACCAACTCCATGGCAGTTCTTATACCACTGAGGTTTATATTCACCCAACCCAAGATTTCTCTAATTGAGTTTATTATCCACCACCTGGAGAAACATCATTCAGGATATTTAAAAAAAATAGATTTGGGGAAGTACTAATCAATGCCCTCATGCTTCTTTCATGTGCTTTATATAATCCTTGGTACCACATAATCAGCTCAGACTTTTCAAGTAAGAATTTAACTGCTTCCAATTTAATGATATGTAGAGAGTCACAATGTCACTTGTATACATTAGCATATAAAGCCTTCTATATCTAATAGAATGCATGATCTGATATGCTAATAATTTCTTTCACCTATGAATATGAGAAAAGACATTTTCATTTCTCATTAGATAGACTTGAATTGACGTATTTTTTGTGTGTGTGAGGGAATGTGCATATGTATGTGTGGCAGAGTGCCCGGGTGAGAGTGCATGTTTATGTGTGTAAGTTTATGATTGTTTGGCCAATGGAAAACCTCTGCTGTTGTTCTTCCTCTGATACTATCTACCTGTTTTTTGAGACAGTGTTTACCATTGAGAATTGAGGTACACAGATTTCGCTGAACAGAAATTCCCAATAATTACCTCATTTCCATCTCTTATTTAGACTTATCACCAAGTCCAGCTTTTTACCTAGGTTCTTGGGATCAACTCAGTTCTCCATGCTGGCAAGGGAAATACTTTACCAAGAAAGCAACCTTCCCATACCTTGTTAATTGATTTCAGTAGGATCTTTCCCTATGTATATAAGTATCAAGTTTTGAGTGACATAGGAAGAACAACTATTCTAGAATTTTCTTCCCACATAATTCTTCATAACATAATTTTAAACTATCTATAAAAAGTATTAGCAATATATTCTACATTTGTGAATAAATTTTCAAAATACCCAAGTTACAGTTTTCTTGGGTTTGTAAAATAGTGTCAACTCTTTTCCTATTTTTTATTGAATTTTCATGTTTCAGAATAATCTCGTTTATCAAGTATTTTTATGTGATATGATATTTAACTAATTTATTTCATTTTAGCTCCATGGAGATTTATAAGACATATTAGCAAAATGGCAACGATGCTCAATTTCACAGATGTGACTGAATTTATTCTTTTGGGTTTAACAAGCCATCAGGAACTACAAGTTCTCTTCTTCATCATTTTTCTTGTGGTCTACATCATCACAATGGTGGGCAACATTGGCATGATTATATTAATTAAGATCAGTCCACAGCTTAGCAGCCCAATGTATTTTTTCCTCAGCCATTTGTCATTTGTTGATGTCTGGTTTTCTTCCAATGTCACACCTAAAATGCTGGAAAACTTGCTGTCAAAGACAAAAACAATTTCTTATGCTGGCTGCTTGGTACAGTGCTTCTTCTTCATCGCCCTTGTGCATGTAGAAATCTTCATTCTTTCTGTGATGGCCTTTGACAGGTACATGGCGATTGGGAAGCCTTTGCTTTATGGCAGCAAAATGTCAAGGGTTGTTTGTATTCGATTGATATCCTTCCCCTACATATATGGGTTTCTGACTAGTCTGGCTGCAACATTATGGACTTATGGCTTGTACTTCTGTGGGAAAACTGAGATCAACCACTTCTACTGTGCAGATCCACCTCTCATCAAGATGGCCTGTGCAGGGACTTTTGTGAAAGAGTATACAATGATCATACTTGCAGGGATTAACTTTACATATTCACTTTCTGTAGTCATCATCTCCTATCTGTTCATCCTCATTGCCATTCTCAGAATGCGCTCAGCAGAAGGCAGGCGCAAGGCATTTTCCACCTGTGGGTCTCACCTGACAGCAGTTGGAATATTTTATGGCACTCTCATCTTCATGTACCTGAGACGACCCACTGAGGAGTCAGTGGAGCAAGGAAAGATGGTGGCTGTGTTCTATACCACAGTGATCCCCATGTTGAATCCCATGATCTACAGTCTGAGGAACAAGGATGTCAAGGAAGCTATGGATAAAATGATTAGCAAGAAGTGCTTAACAAAATAAAATTTAGCTATATTTACTTTTTATTGATTTTTAAGTAAAAAGGTATTTCCTTATGCATGGAAATATAAATATGTCTTTGTGGGAAGAAAACGAAAACAAAAATTAAATGCATGCTATTAATAGAATAACAGAATTCTGTTGATTAAAATATTGGTTTTTAAAATTACAAAATGTTTAATTGGAAAGACTGATATACTTTGGTGTACTGAGTTAAGTTCTATTTATGTTACAATACCATCAAAATGTTGTATTTTTCTTATAAAAAGTATATTGCATAACAAATAAAGTAACTTCAAAAATGTTCCTCCAAATTGTCTGATTAGAACTGACTTAGGACATGCAAGTGTTTCTAAGGTTTCAATATTGAAAACTGGAAGTAATTCCAAAGACAGATAATAGGACGATATGCATAACTTGGGAGAATAAACCCTATATAATGTAGTTCTTTCTCACTTTCTCTTCCTCCAGAATTCACCATTAAAGGAAGAAATCTGTCTTTGACATTATGCTAGAGACAATCTGTAATGTTGCTTGTTTTACTTTATTTAGATCACTCATCAACCTTAAAGGATGAAGGAAAATAAAGTTTTATTTTCACACTCTCAAGTGAATTCTTATCGTTAGATGAGTATTTAGAAGAACTGATGTACCATGAAAAATATAATCCTAGCATTTAGTACCCTCCCCTGTCTCTTTTCTCCCCATAGTTCCTTTGCAGATATATCCTGGCTTTTAATTTAGTGTTTTGATGAGATTCCTGAGCTTGCAAATAAGTCGGTCTCTGTTTCTGTATCTGTTTCTTGTGCCTTTTTTTGGGGTGTTTTTCTTCTATTTCATTGTTTTGTCCTATACTCATGTGTTCATTTTTGTTTTATCTTACTTTATTTTATTATTATTTCTTACAAGCTTGTTTGTTTTCTTATCAATAGAAAGGAAGTAGAACCATATACGGCAGAAGATAAGGAGGAACTAACTGGGAGGAGTGGAGGGAGAGGAAGACAGAATAAGAATATATTATTTGAGAAGAAAGTCTATTTTAATATAAAGAAAAGAAAAGCAAAAGCAAGTTGAGTAAGCCATACATAGCAAATCAGTAAGCAGTCTGTCTCCACAGCCCCTACACTAGCTCCTGACTTTAGAACCCTGCCCATTTTGAGTTCCTGCCTTGACTTCCTTCAATGGACAGTGATTCCATATGCAATGAAAAAAGAAAGAAAGACAGGAGGGAGGAAAGGAAAGAAGGACAGAGAAAAAAGAAAAAACTTTCCTTCACAAGTTGCTTTTGATCACTGTGTTTCATCACAATAATCTTAATCATAAATGACCTAACTAATACATTGTTTAGAGTTAACCCTGTCTGTTTGTCTGTCTCTCTGTCTATCTATCTACCTACTTACCTATCTTTCTTTAAGGCTGTTGTGGGAGGTATTATTTCCCTAACTTTTTTCTCAGTCTATCTTTTGTCTATTTCAAGGCTCTGAATTTTTTATGTTAATTTTATATCCTGCCACTTTTTAAAATGTGTTTATCAGCTAGAGAAGCTCCATGGCAGAGTTTTAGGTACTTGTAAGTACAAGGCTGTATCATCTTCAAATAAGGACACATTGACTTTTTTCTTTCCTATTTGTGTCTCTTCGATCTCTGTTAGTTGTCTTATTGCTCTAAGACCTCAAGTATCATATTGACTGTAGTTGGAGAGAGCACACACTCTTGTCTTGCTCCTGAATTTAGTGAAAATGATTTGTGTTTCTTGATGTTTAGGTTGTTTGATGCAGGCTTGCTGTAAATTGCTTTTATTACGTTGAGGCATTGCTCTTGTACCCTTATTTTGTCCATGACTTTTATCATGAAAGAATATTGGATTTTTTTTCAAAAGCCTTTTATGAATCTATTGAGATGGCTATGTGGTTTTTGTCTGTCAATTTTTTTATATAGCTGTCACTCTATGGACTCAGGCAAAAATCCAACCCAGCAAGAGTTGCAGGGCGCTACAGAGCCCCTTCTCAAGGGCGAGAGAGACCAGGCCCCTCCTTCCGCTTACATCACACTGCCTGGTGCCGGTCTATGTGCAACCAGTGCTAAGGTGACAGCTGCCCACTCTAGCTGCCCACCTACATGCAAACCATGCACCAAGGTTGGGAGCCTATTCATCCTGTACCTATAAATTCCCTGGCCCACACTGAATAAAGTGACTTCCTGATTCCAGCAGAATAGGGCCCCGGGGCCTGATTCGTTAAGTCTCATTCATTTGGATATCTAGGCAGCGAATCCAATCTGAACTAGGAGCCCCTCAGTCCCCACAGACCCATGTCCGTCCTTCCCTTCCCCCATCCCTCCTCCTGAGCGTCTGCCTATGACCTCAGCGCCTCAGTAGCCTGGAGAGGGCTATGTCAGGGAAAGAGAGAGATTGGAACACCAGGGGAATCTACATAGAGCAGGTTATGTTTATTTTCTAATTGTATTGAACTTATTGTATCTCTACAATGAAGCCTATTTGATTAAGGTTTTGATTTGGTGTGCAAGTATTTTATTGATAATTTTTGCATTTATGTTCGTAAGGAGAATTGATCTGTAATTGTCATTTTTGGGAGAGGAGTTGTGTGGTTTATGTACTCATCTAGGTAACTGTGTCCTGATAAAAATAATTAGGAAATATTCCTTCAATTTCTATTTTGTATAATAATTTGAGGAGTATTGGTGTTAATTTTTTCTTCAAAGATTGGTAAAATTCTGCACTGAGTCCTGTTAGACAGGGATTTATTGAGGCAATTCAGAAATAAAAGAAAACAGGCAGCAACAGAAACAGAACTGTAATTTAATCATAACAACTGAAAGGCCACAGTCTTTCTGAGGTATGGAGACTGTGCATATGTGGCCTGGAGTTCTTGGGGATTTATAGGATGCTAAAAGGGAAACTGGAGATGTAAGAGTCCATCTGCAGGTCAGTTTCCTTGGAAGAGGTAAATGGCAGCAGTTTTGGTATGTGAGTCTCCTTATCAGGAGCTCCCTCTGGTATTATAAAGTAAATCAATTTTCCTGTCCAGAGCTTCTTAGTCTATTTGAGACTTTTAGGAAATTAACCCTTCAAGTCTATCTTTCCCAGGCACGGCCTTGATTATCATTTTTTGAGTGGGGAAACTTTTAGTTCCTGCTTCTATTTAAAAGGGGTTACAGGTCTGCAAAGTTGCTTATCTGGTTCAGATTTTTAGTTTTCAATTTTGAAACTAAGAGTACAGACTTTTAAATTATGTTCTTATGATTTTCTGGATTTCCTTTCTATCTATGTGACCCCCCCCCTTTTGGTCTTTAACCAATTCTTTGAGAAAATTAGTAAGGTGGAAAACTCTTACTCAAGTTAAATAAAAGTTGAAAAAAGAAAAGATCCAAACTCCTTTTTTTTCTGTATGTATTTTTATATTTTAGGAAGCTTCTACAGTAGTATGTTTCCATATGAGATTTTGGAAGTATTTAATGTTAATTGACCCTCTTCATATACACTCTTCTACCCTTCTCTCTCATTTTAGACTTCATTTAATTCTTCTCATTCCATCATTCCATTTTTTTTTCATCATACCACCTGTATTCTATCCTTCTGCCCTTGAAAGTCCACACCATTTAACCTTTACTCGTTTCCTGTCTTCTATGAGCACTCCAATGTGCATACACAAATGCAAAAGAACATGTGGTATTTCTCTCTCTGGATCTTGGTTACCTCACTCAGAATGATTACTCACAGTTCAGTTCTTTTACCTATGGATTTTAAATTTTCGATTTTGTACTGATGAATATATATTCCAGTGTGTAAGTGTATCATATTTCATTGTTCACTTATCAATTAGTGGATATCTAGGCTATTTCTAGCTATCATGAGTGGAATATTAGAGAAATCGGCTGAGGGGGTAGCTCTTTAGTACGAAATAGAGATTTTTTTGGAAATATACTCGGACTATTACACCTGTATTATATGGTAAATCTATATTTAACTTTTTGATGAACTTCCGCAATGGGTGTACCAGTTTGCACTCCCATGCACTGTTTTCCTTTGCCCACATCTCTGCCAGCATTTGGAGTCACTTTTATTTTGTATCTTTGCCTTTCTGACTGGAGTAAAATATAATCTCAATGTAGTTTCAATTTTCATTTCCTAGATTGCTAAGGATACCAAACATTTAAACAAAATTCTCAGCCATTTGTATTTCTTTCTCTCTTTTCTTTTTAATTTTTTTCTCTTTTTTTTTTGAGATCTCTCTGTTTAATTCCATACCTCATTTTTAACTGGACTATATGTTTTATTTATTTGACTTCATTTTATGTTCTAACCATCAGCTCTGTATCAGAAGTATAGCTGACAGAGTGTTTTCCCACTCTGTAGTCTGACACTTCCTTAAATTTAGCTCCTTTGTTGTACAGAAATGTCTTAATTTCATGAAATCTCAGTTGTTACTTGTTCTTTGTGCCTGTATTTCTGGGGTCTTGCATATAATGTATTTTCCTGTTCTATAAATTAAAGTGTGTGTGTGTGTGTGTGTGTGTGTGTGTGTGTGTGTGTGTGTGTGTGTGTATGCATGCATGCTAATGGAGGCCTGAAGGAGGCAAAGGATTTCAGGGAGCTTGAGTTACATATGGTTATAAGCCTCCCAGCATGAGTGATGAGAACCAAACTCATGTCTTCTGGAAGAGCAGTAAGCCCTCCTAACTACAGAGCCATGTCCCTATTCAAACTTGATTCTTTTTAGACAAAGCCTCTTACTGAAACTGGAGCTAAGCCTGTGGACAGACATTTTTAGAACCCTGTTCCTGACAAAGCTCGGGTTCTAGTAGACTGTGTCATGCCTGGCTTTTAACATGGAGATTGGTAATCAGTTCCTTATGCTTGTGCAACCAGCTCTCTTATAGATTCAACTGTTGTCCTATCCTTAACATGCAGTAAATTTAATTAGTGATAAAAGTATATCATTCATATTTCACTGAATACACAAATATCATAGCCTGGAAAGGGTAGTTATATGCAATTTGGCAATGCCATCAGCAAGTTAAGACACAAACTCATAGTATATTTTGCTTGATTTCAAGAACCAACTGTGAGGATTAAATAACCCCCTAAAGTTCATGTGGATATCTCATGTCTAATTTGCATTTTTATGTGGTAGAGTGGGACAAGGTAGAATTGTTTGTGTCTAGTTGTGTCATGAATGATGAGTCTTGTTAATTGATCAGTCCTACTCACAAACTAGTTTGTTAATGGACTACTTGGGAGTAGCTATTTTATAAAAGCAAGTTTGGCTCTGTCTTTATGCTTGTCTCTTCTGTATTGATGGCCTATATGGCATTAGGACTGTGTAGGTTCTCCAGAACTAAGGATTCTCCAATTAAAACTTCTTGATTTTATCCTCGCATCCACTAGAAGTGTGAAACGAATAATCTTTTACTATTTGTAAATTTCTCAACCCCATATTTATACAATAACCCTGATAATAACCTAAAATCCCATAATAATGAAACATAATTCAGGAGAATATTCAAAATAATTGGAACATTGGGGAAAATAAATGTATGCCAAACTATTATAAAAAAAAATTAATGATATTATTCTCCCTTTAGAGATCTCCGTCCCTTGGGTCAATCCTAGGGGAACATTTTCAGTTGTTCCATTTACCAAAGACAAACATGCAAAAGGGGATTTGATAAATCTCATAGGTTTATGTTATTTACCATGCTGCTTAGCACCTGCCTACACAGTACTCAATTTTTATATATGAAATGCCATTGAAATATTTCTCTTCACACTCAGGTTGGTAACAAATGGGCATATCAGAGAAGCTTATACCTTACATTTCATTTTGCTTTATTTTTCATAGGCATTTTATATCTATTTACACTGTGCTTAAAAGAATAGAGACAATGAAACATGAATTCCCAACATTCATTGATTTTCATAAATACTTCTTATTGTTGGATTGCATTTAGTAATTATTCTTTTGCATGTTTATTTTACTTATCATAAGAAATGTATGTATAAACATACCTTAAAATAAATATTACTAAGTCATATTGGGTGGCATAATATGACTTTGAGCCTGGATTCAATGACGATCTGGCAACAGAAATAGAACTGTTTAAACAGAATGAGCATCTTTGCTTCATACCTAATTTGGAAAGAATTCCTCACAGTATCACTAACTTACTTTGAGTTAGTTTTATATGTTTATACATGGTTTTGTCTTTAAATCATGAGGAATTCACCTAAATGGTCTTGATGTACTTTCTAGTTTTTGACAGATGTCATACTCCTATGATCATACAATCTATCTAAGATTCTTATATTTGCTATTGTTGTCTGTCTTTTCATGAATCATCACTCAGGTGTTCTTGAATTTAACTTTTGGCAAGTAGAAAAACTGTATTTTGTATTTTTGTTCATGCTGAGTCATTCTTGGCACCCATTATCATATCTGACTTTCCAAGCATGGATTTCATTATTGCTATTTAAACAAGAGATAGAAAGGAAAAGCACTTACACATGAAGCACTTATACTGTATTAGATAACAGAGATGATGATCTGTAGATATGTACACAATCTATATTCAGAATTGGTCCTAAGATATCAGTGAAATTTTTATAATTTATAAAAAAAAATTTATATTCTAAGATAACTATTTATTCTGTTCATTTATTTAAATTTATTTTCTTAATTTGAGAATAGGTTTTTATATGACCCAGGCTGCATTTGCACTCCCTATGACCTTGAACTCCAGAGATCCTTGTACTTTGCTTCATTGCATGCTAGGATTACAAACTTGAGTCACCTTGCCTGGTTTAGGTTGTGCTAGTTATCAGTGCAGGACTCTACACTGTGGGCAAAGTACTCTGGGCCATATTATGTCAATTAGTTCATTTTGGTTTTAGAAACATAATGTTATATTTTAAATAAGTAATTTAAAATATATATTTATATACATACTGTTATAGTTTAAAATTAGTAATTCACTAGTTAAGGTTATAACTTTTCATTAATTAGTCCAACATTCTCCAGTCATATCAAGTTACTATGAGTTATTTTAATTAGTAGTCCTTTCCACAGTCATTGAGGAAATTTTCTTTCTAAGCTGGGTGAGTGCAAAGCTCTTGAGGGCATCATTGTAGATGAGAATCTATGTATTTTCCCTACAATGATGAAGTTTGCTCTCTTTCAGTTTTGTACTTTTTCTTTATATTAACTAGGGAGAACTTACAGATATCACCCAACAAATGATATTCAAGACTGCATAATACTACAAATTCAGATGGAGTCATGGAACTAACACTTGCTTTAGACGTGATATTTAGCAATCAGAAAGTAAAAAGCGTCCATTATTTCACTCATCATCCTGCTTAAAAACTATGTCATGTTCTCATTAGATAAAATTGATACTACGTTTTGTAGAATGTGAATGTCATTATTTCAATGGACTATCCATTAATACACTGTCTATGTGTAGTTGAATATGTGCATGTACATATCTATGCAGGCTACAAGTTTTTCAGTTAAACAGGGAAAATAAACATAGAAGTGTTCTTTTCTGGCCAACTCCTTGTCCTGTAACTCTGCTAAGTGAATTGTGACTCTCTTAGAAACTAAGCAAGTATGAAGTTTTCCTACTACTTAATTCAATGAAAGAACTATAGAACTTTTGTCTTCTAAAATACTAGGAACAACATCTATGATGCCACCACTTCTTTATAAGTATAAACTATAGAGCTGAATTAGAGATACATGACTGGGACTCCAGCATATAGTCAGTGGAGGCAAGGAGATCTAGAGTTGGACGCCACCATTAGCAACTGTCTGGACTGCAAGAAA
This sequence comes from Cricetomys ansorgei, assembly GCA_026225945.1. NCBI lineage: Eukaryota > Metazoa > Chordata > Mammalia > Rodentia > Nesomyidae > Cricetomys > Cricetomys ansorgei. The sequence goes on along the minus strand of JAMJFZ010004027.1, from coordinate 1,104,790 downwards.
GCTGATCTCTCCTCGCTAAAGACAAAATACAATACAAAATACAAGACAAAATGAATTTATAAAATGCTTTTTAGAAAATGCTTACTCTTACTTTAATTATTATGTGTTGATGGGTAGTAATCATTACATTTTAGAGTAAATTTGCAAAATATCCAGCAGTTATAATTCTAAATAAGCAAAACAGATATTAGTCCCAAATATATGGAAAATGTTCTGTTTAGAAAGTTATTATGCACACTGGTAGCTCTAACTTAATTATTTCATTTTACTTCTACAGGATTTTATAATTCATATTATCATAAGTGAGAAGATGCTCAATTTTACAGATGTGACTGAATTTGTCCTTTTGGGCTTAACCAGCAGGAAGGAATTACAAATTATTTTATTTGTCATCTTTTTCATGGTCTATATTATCACCATGATTGGTAACATTGGCATGATGGTATTAATTAAAATCAGTCCACAGCTTAGCAGCCCAATGTATTTTTTCCTCAGCCATTTGTCATTTATTGATGTCTGGTTTTCTTCCAATGTCACACCTAAAATGCTGGAAAACTTGCTGTCAAAGACAAAAACAATTTCTTATGCTGGCTGCTTGGTACAGTGCTTCTTCTTCATCGCCCTTGTGCATGTAGAAATCTTCATTCTTTCTGTGATGGCCTTTGACAGGTACATGGCGATTGGGAAGCCTTTGCTTTATGGCAGCAAAATGTCAAGGGTTGTTTGTATTCGATTGATATCCTTCCCCTACATATATGGGTTTCTGACTAGTCTGGCTGCAACATTATGGACTTATGGCTTGTACTTCTGTGGGAAAACTGAGATCAACCACTTCTACTGTGCAGATCCACCTCTCATCAAGATGGCCTGTGCAGGGACTTTTGTGAAAGAGTATACAATGCTCTTCCTTGCAGGCATTAACTTCACATATTCTTTGATTGTTGTTATCATCTCCTATCTGTTCATCCTCATTGCCATTCTCAGAATGCGCTCAGCAGAAGGCAGGCGCAAGGCATTTTCCACCTGTGGGTCTCACCTGACAGCAGTTGGAATATTTTATGGCACTCTCATCTTCATGTACCTGAGACGACCCACTGAGGAGTCAGTGGAGCAAGGAAAGATGGTGGCTGTGTTCTATACCACAGTGATCCCCATGTTGAATCCCATGATCTACAGTCTGAGGAACAAGGATGTCAAGGAAGCTATGGATAAAGTGATTAAAAGGAAATTCTTAACAAAATAAAATAGGTTTCCTATTTTGGTTTTTATTATTTATCATGAAATGGGTTTATTTTCTCCAACATGGGAAATGAAGTCTGAAGACTATTGGTCAAAAGGAAAAAATAAGGCATGCAAATTAAAGAAAAATAAAGTTGAATGAAAATTACTGATGATTGAATTGAAAAATCATCTCAAGCGCCTAAAATAACTGAAATGACAAAATGTTGAGATTTTAGGTTCACTAGGTTAAATGTCAATATGCTTAGTCAAACTGGACTCTGTTCTTTCTTATTTAAATGTGTATCAGGTGAATCTGTAATTTTTTAATCCTTTAGAAATTGATCTCAACAGGGACAAAATAGCATATTTAAACTAGGCTCTTAAATTGAGAACAAGAGTCTGTCTTTTTGATGCTTATGTGATTTTTTTCTATCACAGCTTCTTTAAAAGTGAAAGAGAACTCATTCAATTACCATAATTTAAAAAATAAAAATAAGTTATTTAATGCTTTCACAGTTATTTTAAACTTAATATGTTTCTCAGTATTTTCCCATACTTTCAATTGTAATATTTCATGTGATCACATATTCCACTTCTCATGTTTCTTCTCTTGAGCTTTATTCAGACTGACTAGGGCAGGTAGGATTTGAGAGTGGATATGCCTGTATAAAATATGTTCTTTTGAATTAGCTTAGTAAATGACACTGACATTTCTGTAGATTATTTTGTCTATCTGTATTTTTGAAGTAGAACCAACATGTTTAGTTAATTTTTGTGTTTGAAAGAAAGTTATTCAGGATAGTCTGTGTAAAAAAGATACTTGCTCACTATTAAAACCATAGTTTTGATTATAGATGTGCTTCACTATTTCATAGTTCATTCCCTGATTAACTGTATACCTGTAGTTCAATCTATTGGTCCAAATTCTGCCAACAGATTTAAACTTTGTACTCCCCTTTGACATCTGAAATTGACACAAAGATGCATCTAGCCTTCATTGTTGAAATCATCTATTCCCACACACGGTACTTTTTGGAGTAATCACTTCGAAGGATGCACACCCATTATATTGTAGGTGTATAATTATCATTATGTGAAGGAAAGTGGACAGAACTGAATCATGTGCCAATCGGAGACAAATGAGATGATGTCAAGAATGTTGACCTCTCAGTTTTCAGAACTGTTATCTATCAAGGGTACTCGACTTCCACCCAAGAGATGTTTCTAGTATTTCAGCCATCATTTCTTTCATAATTATTTTGGTAGTACCTTAGGGAGATTATCTCATAGTTCTTAATGAGCAAGATTTATCATAAATACTAAAAAATTACCACTTTCTGTTCTCTTCCACTGTGGAGGTAGGTCTGCATACATGTTTTAGGATAGCTACAGTGCAGATAGATAGACTGGATATAGTAATTCTACTCGGTACTTTAAAGAAAAATTATCGTTTCCATAGACCTATTTGTTATCAAAGGGATTTGTTGAATTGCTTATTTTGTTTTAGATATGCATTAATGAACTTGGGCATAGATTAGAGTAGATATTCCAGTAATGTATAATTTTGTTGGTTATTTTTATGAGAACAGCACAATGCTAATACAAGCAACTTTTATTTCTTGTCTGTAAATTTCACATTATACTGTTTTGGTAGTTGATACTTATTTATGTAATAAACTGGTATTCTCACAGAAGCTACTTATCATCTGGTTATATGTCAGAGAGATCATCAGAACTTACGGCAGAAAAAAGAAGTGATGGCCCTTTGTCTCTGAAGCTTAGCCTTCTCTGGTGTCACAAAAACTCAAATTAATCCATAGAAAATGCAGATAAGAAATAGTTTACTTCTGTCTTGGAGAATAATCAATGATAAATTTTAATTGAAATCAGTATGTTAATAGGCAATCTATAAAATAAATTTGAAAAGAACCAATTACAAGAGTAAAAGTGGAACTAAGTTAATTGCTTAGCAGCATGATCCTTCCAGTTAATATACATCTGATCCAGGGAGATAGTCTAAATCTCTAACTGCTTCCCATGCAGATTGGAAGCTTGTTATAGCACCATTCATGCAAAAAAATGGACTGTTTAATTAGCATTATTTATACAAATATTATAAACCTGATACTATGTACTAGACATACCATTTTAGCCATTTTTAGTCACTAATTAGACAATTTAAGGAATCCATAATCAAGAAAAGCCCTGCTACCACAGAGCTGTAATTATATGCACTGAAAGAGCACGTGAGTGATCATGACTGAACAAACTAAGTTAGTGTTAGTTTCTGTTTCTTTAAAAGTATTGATGCTGTAATGTACACATTTCATATGTAAGACTGAGATATTATTTACAAGTGCTACAAAATTAAATTCTGAGGAGAAGATATGAATAATTTACTATAAGTCAAGTTATTTTTTATATATGGAAATAGTGACTTTAGCTATATTTCACAAACCTTAAGCTATTCTAAGATACTTGCATATTCTCAATGTAGTCTCATGAATAAAAATTCATTTATATATGAATATTTTACCATATCTTTTGTATATCAAACCCATTAAATTTCTATGCTCCTCAGGATGAGTATAGTAATAAATGAGCTCTGTTTCAGTTATTCATGCTGAAAATATAGATTTTACAAAATCTGTGAAGAAAGATTTGCATAATGAATGCTCTAAGAGGTAGTATTAAACTCTTGTAAGAGACTTTCAGATTAATAATATTAATTCAAACTCATTTGTAAATTTCTCTAGGTGATTGAATTAAGAGAAGTTCATTAGACTTAGAGTGACTACATGTCAATATTCATACAGTGATTGAGTATTTAGGGTAAAACATGCTAAATAGGGAATAATTCTGCTGTAAAGCCATCATTGTGGGAAACTGGATATTTGAGCTTCTGCAGCTTTCATCATTCTAACATTTTATAACACTTAAAATTCTTTCAAAACATATTAACTAAAGTTATGGAAATCTATACCAGACCACATTGTGTCGTATTTGAAAATTTGGAGGATAATTTTTTACAAGATAGAACCATTTTACATATAGTACATTTAATTCCAGTGTTAGATACTATGAAAAATCTGCATTGTTTTATAAAGTGTCTAATAAGGATAAGAAAACTGTAAATCAAAACTTTCAAGAATGAACAAATGTATTCATAATATTTTTTTTCCCTCAGGAAGCTTAGACTCTATGTTAAGGCAATGCCAAATTTTACAGACGTAACCGAATTTCTTCTTGTGGGATTGACAAGGCGTCAAGAATTCAGGGTTCTCTTTTTCGTTGTGTTTTTGGTGGTTTACATGCTCACTCTGTTGGGGAACATTGGTATGATCATTTTGATCAGCATCAGCCCGCATCTGCAGAGTCCTATGTACTTTTTCCTAAGTCATTTGTCCTTTGTGGATGTGTTGTTCTCCTCCAACGTTACTCCCAAAATGCTAGAAAACTTATTATCAGAAACAAAAACCATTTCTTATGTTGGGTGCCTGGTGCAGTGCTACTTTTTCATTGCTCTGGTCCATGTGGAGGTCTATATTCTGGCCGTGATGGCCTTTGATCGCTACATGGCCATCTGTAACCCTTTGCTCTATGGCAGCAAAATGTCCAGGACTGTCTGTATCCGCCTCATCTCTGTGCCTTACGTCTATGGATTCTCTGTGAGTCTGATTTGCACTCTATGGACATATGGTTTATATTTCTGTGGAAACTTTGAAATCAATCACTTCTATTGTGCTGATCCTCCTCTTATCAAGATTGCCTGTGGAGGAGTGCATATCAAAGAGTACACGATGATTGTTATTGCTGGAATTAACTTCACATATTCCCTGTCAGTGGTTCTCATCTCATACACGCTTATTGTAGTTGCTGTTTTGCGCATGCACTCTGCTGATAGTAGGAAAAAGGCTTTCTCCACCTGTGGATCCCACTTGACCGCGGTTTCAATGTTTTACGGAACACTTATATTCATGTATCTCAGAAGGCCAACAGAGGAGTCTGTGGAGCAAGGAAAGATGGTGGCTGTGTTTTATACCACTGTGATTCCCATGCTGAACCCCATAATCTACAGTCTCAGGAACAAAGACGTGAAAGAAGCAGTCAGCAAAATAATCACCAGGGCAAGCTTGAGGAAATAAAATCAAAGCAGATATTTTAGAAGTGTGTTAATCCAAATGTGTGTGACCAAGCATAAAATACCTAGCTTGAAAATCTTTTTACATACAACCCTTGTACAAATTCAAAGATCCAGTTTTCCACAGAGATTATTTTAAGGCATAATTATCACCTATTAAGCACTTTTATCTTAAGTGCTCAACCATATTATGAAAACCAATGTTATATATGGATTTGTATTAATTCAATTATAGGAGGTATTAGCAAATAAGTTTGGATTAATAAATATTAAAGTGGAAGTCTTACTAGAGTTGAATGTTACCTCTTAAAGATATATATATATCCAGAATGAAAGAACTCATTTATAAAATTTGATGATCCTAATATACAAAGGATACGATAAAATGTTTATATGCAAATGAAATTTTAGCAATGAAGCTGCATTCTGAATATGCAACTATTTCAATATAACCTCAGGTTTTCCCTCAGTACATACTTTTTCTTAATCAATACAATTTGTGTTTCAGTAATTTGCTTTCTTATTGGTTTGAATTTTCAGCTAAATGACAAAATATCTTGTACAAAAGACATTCTTATCTTCAGCAAACCAAAAGGCAATAAAAGGTAAATTTTGTGATATGTTACTCTGCCTTTTAGATATAAAATATCACTATGTTAAATCTACCTTTTCCATACTAAATATATTGCATCAAACGTTGAATAGACAGATTAATTAAAAGGTGAATAATAGCTTCAGGCTATTAACTATTCCATTTAAATCCTACTACAATTGTCATGAATGCAAATGTGACCAGTACAGTTAAAAATCTTAGCCTTTGAGGCCCAATGTAAAATCCAAAAGGCTTATTTATCTTGATGAATTTGTTCACAACTTACTTATTCTTAGTTTGATCTTGCTGGAAGCAAGGGGTATAGATGCAAATATTTGGTAATTATTACTTTGTTATCAACACACAGCCACACAGCCAAATGGAAAGGAGTCATTCATAATGGCTGAGATTATTTTTGAATAACTATTACTTCAATAATAAAGGTATAGAATTGAATATGCACAAGAGGAATCAGAGCAACAGAATAAAGGATGTTAATTTAAACACAAATAGTAATACTATTCCTGAGATATTGTCAAGAAATTCTTGTCCAAAGACTTGGAATTTATCTTAATAAATGTAAAGTGATGGTATACATACTACTAAATTTTGATCTTGAGGTCAGGAAGAAAAATGGTTTATACTGAGACTGTATTTGCAACATTTTTATGCTTTAAAATTCCCTATACTTGCTTCATAGGAGTTAGAGTGAAGTATGAATTCTAGAGTTTCTCATGAAAAATCTGTACCCACAGAGTTTGTTCTGATGGTCTTGGTGTTGTAATTGAATAGTCATGTTTATTTTAATGGTCATGCCAAGGAATCTTTTCAGACTCTAGTATTTCTGTTTCTATTTTAGAAAAATGTATAAAATATGAAATATTGATAATTAAATTATGCAACATGCTTTCCATCTTTTTATTTACACACAGGTGTCATTTTTATACTAACCTTTAGCCATAGAAAGTTACATGCAGCACTTAAAACTTATTATTCAAGGCCTCAATCAATAGACTTTCTCCCCATCTTTAAAGGAAAGTGCCTCCACTTCCTGAGAGATTACTGGTAGGCAGTTAATGGTTGCTGAAGGAAAGGGCATCCTGTTCTCTAGGAGTATCACCACTGCTCCTTTCCCTTGTTCTAATAAATAAGCTCTTACCTTTGCACATGAAAGCAAATCTAATGAAACTAAGAAGAACACACACACACACACACACACACACACACACACACACACACACACACACACACACCTTCAGACCCACATATTACTTGAAAGTAAAAGGGAACATGTTGGAAAAAGAAAGACGCACGTAGGAGAAAGAGGAGCATGAGCGATAATAATAAGGCTGGAAGCTATTAACATTCATTATATAATTTGTGAAATGGTCAATGAATAAAAAGAATCATTGTCACTGAAATGTTTTGTGTTCCATTAAGACAAAAAAGCATGTGTTGAGAGGCTAATGTATTATCCACACCGTAACTCCTGTCTTATTATGTCATTGTATTTATAGGTAAATCAGTTACAGATGATCAATTTCTGGCACATATTATGTCTTTTATCCTTTCATCATCACATCCTTAAACTAGTGAAGCTCTCCAATGTTCAGATTAGTACCTAAAGAACAAGCCTTTTAGAGCACTTCACCACTGCTTTAATGATTATGTTGAATGGATGCTTAAGGATTAAAATGGTGACTCACGAAGTTTGCTGAGCCATATGTAAAAATAAATTCTAAAATAAAAATCCATAATTTAGCTATCTATTATAATTTGAATCAGAAATTTACATGAAAAGCACAAGCAAAGGACTTTGCCATCAACTGTTTGTGTTGATGGAGGTGGACAAAAATCTGAGGATATGAGCCAGGGTAGAAGAAGTAGGTCATGGAGGTGTGCCTTGATAGGAGACATTTTGATCTCAATGCCTTCTTTACTCGTCTTACTTCTATTGCACCCTTTCCAACATGATCTTCTGCCTTGCTACAGTCTCATAGAAATATGCCCAAAGAACCATGCACTAAGATCCCTGAGACTGTGAGCCTAAATATATCATTCCTGCCTTAGGTACATTTTCTCCATTATTTTGAAATTTTGAAAATTAATGTCTAGTCAATTTGTTTCATTCATTTGCTATAGTCCATAGTCCATATATGAGTGAGCTTAGGTAATACATACATTCTTGTAACTATGTCTGGCACTTAATATTGAGTTCTATGTCTATTAACATTGTAAAAATGACAAAATGTCTTATTTTAGTGGATGAATATTTCATTTCTTCATACATACCACTATGATGTATTCACCCACTGATGGATACTTAGTTTATTGGTTCCTTTCCCTTGCTATTATGAGGAGAGCTGAAAAAATAAAGCATATTGATGTCATTTCCTTTGAGTCAGTGACCAACTGTAGGGTTACTGGGTCATATAGCAGTCTCGTAATTAATTTTTGAAGAACCTCCCCATGGTTTTCCATAATGTACATGTCAATTTACATTTCTACCATGAATGTGTAATGATTTTCATGAGCTAGAGAGATGATGGGAGAAAGAAGTATTTTCCAAACAAGTAGAAACATAAATAATTCCTAATGTTGTATGGCATATCAGAATGAATATAGTCAGTAATAATTATGCTATGGAATATCTTGAAGAAGGTATTTTATATGTTTCAATTCAGGTAAAGGCAAATGTTTCAGGAGACAGTTATGCTTATTATGCAAGTTTGATGAATACACAATTCAGACATATATCAAAACATTATAATCAAGTCTACATTTGTATAATTTAAGAAATATGGTACAATAATAATAATAAATCAGAACATAAAGAATATATTGACAGAGTAGGGTTTGGCTAAGTACAGCCTATGCGCTAAAACTGGACCACCATTAAATTCTGTTTTCATTCAGCCTGTCCACTAAAATAGATATTTAAATGTTTCAAAAGAACGCAAACGCACACACAAATGGCATGGGATTTGAATTTTAACATCCAAAGAATTTTTAAAATTAAAATCACAAAGCACATAGTTTAATGTGATAAAAATATCATCTCAATGAATTTTTAATGTATAAATTTAATCATGACACCTGTTCTAAGATAACCTGGAATGATTTAATCCCATACAGTTTATAAGGATGAACCCCCAACTTAATCATTACTGCAATAGCAGCTGAGATGCTGAGAGAGGTAATCCAGGCCCAAGAAAACAAATACTGAATGTTTTTTCTCATGTGTGGATCCTAGTTTCAAGTCTCCTTCTTTGTGTGTTTAACTTTAGCACATGAAAGAGGCCTCATTAAGAGACCCACATAGTTGAAGAAAGATAAAAGGAAGACAGAAAGTGGGAGGTCTGTGAGCGGATAAGCAGGGAAGCAGATTCAGAGATCACGGATATAAAATGGAGTAGAATGGAGGAAGGATTAAGCAAAATGAAGCACGCGTGTAAAAGACATACAGAAACCTACACTCCTGGGACACAATTAAAAATATATTTGAAGAAATAGTAGAACACTTGTCATATGAAAGAACAAGGTCAGGGGGATACTGTCTTCAGAGGTAAGTTGCTAGTTAAACAAATCTACATACATGGAGAAGCAGATGGAGACTTGCTACTTTGTAAACTAATTAAAAGTATGATTTTAAAAAATGAAGTTTGCGCCCCTCTCAGGTGGACTATGTCGGTCTTAGAAGGTAATAATTACTAAAATCTAGCTACCTCTTTACGTGTTTAAGGAGATTTTGAGTTACTTCCTCTTGAGTATTCCCAAACAGAACTCAGCTCTTGTCTTCTTGTCAGCCACAATATTGGCCATTTGGTTTTTAGACACTCCGCTATTCACGTACTTCATTGTAATATCTTCATTTTTTTCAAGATTTGAAAGAACATGTTGAAGTCACTGCTTTGCTTAGGCAATTAGTCTGAAGTTTTGCTTGAGATATGTAACAGAAAGAAATACAATTTCCAGAAACTGATTTTCAGAGTTACACAATGAAAATGACAACTTCTCAAAGGATATGTTTGGTTCTATGCCAGCATTATTTTCTAGAGTGATAAACCTAAAGGGATAGATAGATGACAAGATGTAGAATATATACATATATGTATGTGTGTGTGTATATATATATATATATATATATATTTTTTCTCTCATGTGACTGTGATGGCTGATATACTTCGCAATATGTTTCTTGCAAAGAAAGATCATATATATTGGTATACAATGATTTAATTCAATGTGAGTTGAAAGATCTGTGAACTAATGTATCTGATAGTATTACTTCCAGCCTCAGGCTGTAAGTTTGAGAACTAAGGCTGATTTGTGATGGGCTAGCTTAAATTGCAGAGTCTAAAGGCTCAAAAAACAAAATCTAATGCCAAGGGAATGGAAACCAGATGCCTCAACTCAAAGATTCAAGAGAAACTCACCCTTTCTCTACCTTGTGTGTCCTGTTCATGTCTTAACATATCAGATAATTCCTGCCCACATTAATAAAGGTTACTTCCTCTACTGATTTTAAAGATTAAGCTTTTTAGATGCACACTTATGTACAGAATACAAAAAATGCACAATCAACTCTGTAGGCATTCCATAGTCCACCTGGCACATGAGATTAATTACAACATCAAGTAATTTCAGACATTAACAATTATTGTGGTTGTTAAAGATAGTGAAAAGTGGTGACTAGTATACATTGTACAATAGAAGAATAGGGAGTTACAAAAGTCATTAGGAGTGCAAGGGCATGGAGAGATAGCTGTGTGTACTTGCTTCTTTTACATAGGGGCTGGGTTAGAGTCTCAGCATCAACTGGTAGATCAGAGAACCTGATATCCTCTTCTAGCCTCCAAAAATATCAGACATGTGCACAATGCACTTACATATATGCATGAAAAATACATATTTGCATAAAATAAAAATAAATAAATTTTAAAAGGGTTTCATAGAAGTAATATTTTCTTTCATCCTTCATCCTTTACTAACGTACTAAATAGGAAAGGAAGCAGAAAGCCAGAAGCTAGATTCTACCAGCTTCATAGGAGCTTCTAGTTCAATCATATCAGGGCTACACATATGGTCAATAATAATTTATTAAAACCTTAAAGTAGTGTCTTTTGGAAAAATCTGGTATGTGTGTGCTCTTATGTTATTACAGGTTCACCTGTGCCATGACATCTGTGGGGGCCACAGAACAACCTATGGTTCTGATTGTCTCCTCCCACCTTGTTTGAGACAAAATTTTTTATTGTTATCGTTACCTATACTATGTTATTGACCTGTAAGCTTCTGGGATTCTTTTTTCTTAGTCTCCCAGGCTTCCATAAAAGTACTGGATTATAGATGTGTTTACCATGTCCAACTTTAAGTGGGTTTTGGGAAATCAAACTTGGGACCTCATGATGTCAGAGAAGTGTTTTACCTACTAAATAGACTCCTAAAAATCTATCTATCTATCTTTCATCTATCTATCTATCTATCTATCTATCTATCTATCTATCTATCTATCTATCTATCTAAAAATCTCTATCTCTCTTTCTATCTCTCTATTTCTATCTTCTTTCTACTTCTAACTATTTCTACTATATTTGTTTTCCTAGAGAACTCTAGTTTGTACATAGTGAATGGAATGACTCTATTCATAGAAAGTGTAATAAAAATGAATTTATTTCAAAAGATATATCAAAAGATTTCAAAAAGATATATCTGTGCATTGCATTGCTCCTAGTCAGGAAATTCCTTTCTTGAGGTGCTTTAGAGGTAGTACGTAGCATTTTTCAAGCGCTTTCCTCAGAGCACTTTTTACCTCCTGGTTTCTTAAGCTATAAATCATGGGATTGAGCATGGGGATGATTATTGTGTAAAACACTGAGGCCATTTTGTCTGTGTCGAGGGAATGGCTTGATTTTGGCTGTAAGTACATGAAGATAAGTGTCCCATAGAATATAGTCACAGCAGTGAGATGAGACGCACACGTTGAGAAGGCTTTGCACTTCCCTTCTGTAGACTGTATTCTCAAGATGGCTGCCACAATGTATAAGTAAGAAATCAGGACAGTGGTCAAAGAGCTAATCATGTTGAATCCAGCAAAGATGAATATCAGAATCTCCTTGAGGCTGGTGTCTGAGCAAGCAAGAGTCATTAAAGGGACATCATCACAATAAAAGTGATTGATTATATTGGGACCACAGTAAATCAGTTGGAAAGTAACCACTGTGTGGAGCAAAGCAACAGCAAAGCTGTAAAAGTAGGGTCCCATTACAAGCCGTATGCATACCTTCTGGGACATGACCACCATGTACAGAAGAGGATTACAAATGGCCACATATCGGTCATAAGCCATCACCGCAAGGAGGAACATCTCTGAAATCAAGAAATTCAGAAAGAACCCTAGCTGGGTTGCACATGCATAAAAGGATATAGATCTTTGGTTGGTGAGGAGAGTCTCCAGGAACTTGGGGGCTACTGAAGAGGAATAGCAAAGGTCTACAAAAGCCAGATTACTGAGGAAGAAGTACATGGGTGTGTGAAGTCGAGAATCCAACCTGATTAATGAAATCATCCCTACATTTCCCACCAAAGTTAGGGTGTAGACCACTAAAATGAGCAGAAAGAGAATTATTTCTATCTTTCTATGGACTGCAAACCCTAAAAGAATGAATTCTGTAACACCAGTGGTATTCCTTTCAGCCATTTCACCAAGTCTTAATAGCTGAAAAACAAAAACAAAAAAACAGTGAAACTAAGACAAAATTGGAGGCAAAGATATGGTATTCAAATACAACTGTTTTGTGTTATGGCTCACGAGGTAATGCTGTTCAATACAACCACATAGCAATTATATCAATTTTCAACTCTCCTAATAGCTTCTAATTTTCTAAAACAAACAATTAAAGGCAAATTTTAGAAACAGAAAGAAACCAGATAGTTTGTGATTATTGTTCAATGATCGAATATTTGCCTTGCATTCAGTATCTTAAAACAAAGAGAACACTACCCTCCCATCCACAATTATATTGTCTAGAAGAAAAATTTTCTAAAAGTTTGGTGTGGGTTATCTGAAAATTTATTATTTTAATTTACTTTTTTCACTTTTAACCTAAACTTAATCATACACACACACACACACACACACACACACACACACACATGTATTTCCAATATATTCAAAATATTTACACCAGACATATTTACTACTATTTTGCTACATAAAATAGTACATACAAATAAAAACATATCTATATCTATATGTATGACACCATAAATTTTCTCTCTCATCCATCTAATTTCTAATTGGTAAAATCAAAGCCCATTTTGAAAGAAGGGTATTAGAATTAAACTGGTGAACTTACCCAGGTATTTAAAACAATGTTAACACCTCATCCAGCATTTTGGGTATCAAATGGAAGGAAAAATCAGAAAAAGCACAATCTTAGTCAATTTCAGATGTTGTATAGATTACACTTCCATTTCCAGCCTTCTGTGATAAACTTCTCTTGGACACTGTAAAGGAAACAATGGGGACTTCATTGGCACAGGCTACTTTCCTTTAAAAGTACATGGGATAAGGCTTATTTTCCTTCAGACACATCCACAGTAAAAGGTTTAGTTATAGAACACATGAAGTCTCATCAAAACTCATATGGTTTTTGAGGTTCATATCTTGAAAGATCACTCTCATTTTTGTAGATTGCCTGCATCCACGAGTCTCTATTTGACATAGACTTTCTTTCAAACCATTCAAATTTTCTCCTACAAGAAAGACAATTCTTAGTCATACAAATGTTCTTTTTACATAGAACTGTTTATTTTGTTAATCATTTTTTCTCTAGCATTTGCAAGAACCAAGGAGCAGTAGACAGAATATTTGCTTGAGCATAGAGTTATTGAAATGCTGTGTATGTGGACATCAGCTTTATGCAGCTTCAGCAGGAATGGATGTGTTTGTGGACTTCTGAGTAGGAAAGTTAATGGAAGACTTGAAGGAGGTTTCTATTGCAAAGAATCAGCAGAATGTCTTACCTGGCTACAGAAATAATCTAGGCCTGAATGTTGCCATTCTCTATAGGGATCTTCTCTAAGTTAGTGAGTTATGCCAGTGTATATATCTCACTGTGATGTTTCTTATTCAGTGTTAATTCCTAGTAATCTCTACAGAGTAGTCTCCAAGGTCACTGGCTCTCCTGGGTCTAACTGGAATGTGGAAATCTTAAGGAGAAAATGGCTGGCCTCTGAAGGCAAAGGTATTATGAGGTCATATTTCAATCAGAATAATCTCACCCACCATGGAGTAACAAGATTTACTTATATGTATGCATGCTACTTTGTGCAGCACAAGGCTAGGCTTAAATGAATGAACCAAGGAAGTAACACAACTCTTTCTAATGTAGTGACTTTGACTTTTCATTTTGCCTTAGTCTCTTGTTTGTTTCCATCCTGGTTAGAGGATTCCAATTGAATAATTTGTTTTAAAAGCTCCTAACTTTGTGCTCTATATCTATGAGTTAGAGATGCTTTGTTGTTTTTGTTTTCTAGCCAGGGTTTCTCTGTTGTAACTCTGGCTGTCCTGGAACTGACTCTGTAGACCAGACTGGGTCTTGAACTCACAGAGATCTGCCTGTCTCTGCTTCCCCAGTGTTGGGATTAAAGGCATGTGCCACCACCACCTGGCAAGTTTTGTTATTTCTTTGATTTTGTGAAAGAACAATAAATCTTCATGACATAAAGCATATGTTTGTTCACTTAAGTTTATAGTCAAAAAACAAAGTAAGATGTGCAAACCATCTACTTATTGTAACTAATTTTTAAATCAGGGATAATACCTTGTTCTTTTTTTTTTTTTTTTTCTTCTGTTTGATTTTTAAAGCAGTACTAAATTTAAAATGAGATTTTTCTCTTTGCAAAGAGTGATAATATTCAGTCTAAAAAAGAAAGAAAAAAAAACTTTCTACACCATAATACATGGAAGGACCCAGGGTGTGTTTTTTCATTTCATGGATCTCACACAGCTCTTATTTTTCTATTCTGTTGTCAGTGGGACTTCCCTGATCTCAGCTACAAGAATGAGAGAATCAGAGTCTAAGTTACTTCTGTTGTCACTTTGTTACTTTAAACTCAGGCATTTTGCTTTTATCATTAATTAAAATTATTTTACTTAAATCCCTTTTATGTTACAGTTTTCTTATTAAAAATTTTTAAATTCAAATATATTTTGATCATTTTCTTCCCCTTCCCCACTTCTTTTCTGATCCTGTTCCTCTCCCTACCCATCCTACTTTAAATTATTTCTCAAAAAACAAAACAAAACAAAACAAAACAAAACAAAAAACAAACAAAAAGACAAAAAGAAATCTCAATACCCAAACAAACCCTCCAAAAACCAAGGAAGCAAAATAAAACACCATCCAAAAAGAAACAAACAAACAAATAAAAACTCAACAAAGCACCAAACTGTAACCAAATAAAACCACACACACAACCATACACACACACACAACTGTGAACTCTATTTCAACTGGTCAACTCCTCCTGACCATGAGGCCTGTCCTGGAGTGGTTGACACACCCAGTGTCACATTATTGTGAAAACTAAGCTTCCTATCCCAGCAGGTATACGTGACAGTTCCGTTGTTAACCTTTACCCTAGTGGCTTGGTTTTCATTCATTTATTCATCATCTTTTAAACATAATATAATAAACCTTGGAACTGTTGGACTGTAGGGTCCTAGTCGGGTCGCCGCGACCCCACAGATACTCGCAATCGGGGAATTGATGTAAACGGCAAGAGGATTTATTGAACCAGTGCGCTGGGGGCCATCTTCACTCGCAGGAAAAGGTGGCCCGGAGGAGCAAAAAGCGAGCCTTTTTATTTACAGTACAAACAGTTGCTAGGCACAAACCGAATTCGTACAAGTTGATTGGTCCCTGAACTGTTCTTTATCCTGATAGGTTGGGGCCAGTTAACCTTTAAACTGATTGGTGTTGGCATATAGCAAGGTCACAGGCTCCTAAAAAGAATACAAGCTCAAGGTTTTAGCCAACGTGGGTGGGGGAAACTCTTTAGCCCAAGGCCATCTTGTTTGTCTTAGAAAGTGTTTTCCTTACAGAAATTGTTTTTAAGCTTCTGCCTGCAACTTGGGCCTAGTGTCAAGGGTCTCAAACCCCACAGAACCTAATAGGATTTATCCCTAAGTGGGATTACTCCACCAAATTCCTCCTTCAGAGCTCAGGGAATCTGGAAGAAGAGGAGGTAAAGTGTAAGAGCCAGAGAGGATGGAGGACACCAAGAAAACAAGGCCCTCTAATCAACATGAGCAAAGCTCCTATGAACTCACAGAGACTGAAGCAGCATGCACAGGGTCTGCACCAGGACCTTTGCATTTATATTATGTCTTCTAGTTTATTGTATTTATGGGATTCTTGAGTATGCAAATGAAAGAGTCTCTGCTTCTTGTGCATTCACTTGGGCTCTTTTCCTTCTGTTAGTTTGCTATATCCAATTATGATGTGACTATATTTTATTTTGTTACATTTTTCTTAAATTCTTAATTAATGTATTACATAAATTTTAGTTAAGTCTGATTAATTTCAGTGACTCAACAAATGTTTATGATACACAAACATTTCGAAGTACTTCTCCATATAATGCCCTCCTCTGAATCTAGACTATCACATTCATCATATTGTCTCTCCTTCAAGCCATTACCTTTTTGATTCTTAGTGCATGGAATCTTGATTATATAAAAACCCCTTCTCTGAACCCTAATATCTTTTTCAGCCATCCTGTTGTGTTTACCTTCTGGCTGATGTTACCTGTACTTTATCCCGCTATCTACCTGTGTGTTAACAGCTACACTGCTGATCCCCATATCCTTTCTAATACAAGTATTTTATACTTAGGTTGTCTGTTTCCATGTATTTTTTTTAATTTTAGCACAATATACTTGATAATAATTTGTATTTTATTTTATTATATTATAAAATTAGCTCACTGCATTTCTCAGTGCGTGCTTTTGAGAACTGTCCCATTCACCCAGAGTAGAAAGCATAGTTCTTGTGAGGGCCCTTGACATACAACATGCAACATGCCCTGGCCCCTCCTGACTTCCTAAATTTCTTGATGCTTGCTCTAAATCCCCCATTCTTCTCTTTACTCAGACCTCACCAGGATCATTCACTCATGCATTTGGACGTTTTCCCCAACTGGGGGAGTATTTTCTCAGGTACTTCTGTACATTGCTCTGTGATTTGATGATACTTCCTAAGCGTTATTTCAGTGCTCACTATAGTCTTTAATAAATCTGAATTTTACTGATGCATGTGGACTGGATCAAAGTTTCCAAATTTTAATTTTATTTTTCTCACACACTTGGTTAATTATTGGGACCTCATTTAACAATGAGTTTACTTTAGGTCATTTACTTAAAATAACAAGAAACTATAAAAAACTTTAAAAAATAAATTATATATTTTATCCTTGAGATATGTCCTTGAGACACAGTAGTGAGTAAATATAAAAATCCATCTTTTAAGCAATATGCTCTGGTGGAGAAGTGTGATAGAAATGCATAATGGAACAGATTTTTCCAAAACTAGACTCCATTATGAAAAAAATCTATGACTGTATGAGAAGCCACAGCATAGGAACCTGCTCTAAAATGCAAATTGTCATGATGTTATTGATATTAAATACGAGGAAGGGTTCAAAAAACACTGATGAGATAATTTAGAATATTGGTATAAAACTAGTGAATTTCTTCATTTTCTGCATTATCTGTTAATGTAGCCTTTACTCACCATTGTGTGCCATAGTATTAAGATTATTTTAGAATTAACATATCTATCCATGAGGCAAACTATTTTCTTATATTATATATTCTTGAAAAAATAGTACAATTATTTTCATATTTTATAATGCATATATTTTATAGATTATATGAATATTTGTACATACTTGTGTACATTTTTATGTGTGCTATAGTTTTAGAATATATATTTAAAAAGAAAAGCTGCCAGTCATTTGATTTTAATTTCATTACATTTTTGATTTAGTAAGAAGGTAGAATTGTCTTTTCTGAAACATTGGAAGTACCCTTCTATGAAATATAATACAGAACAGACAGAAATAGAACAGAAGTCACAGAAGGGCTGGGGTGAGCAGAAATCAGAACAGGGACCAGGTTGTGGGGAGAGGGAGGGAGGGAAAGAATATAGGGAAAGACTACCTGAATTGGAGAACGTCTAGGGGGCGATCTGGAGACCTAACACAGTGGAAACTCCCTGGAATCTGAGGGTGACCCTAGTGAGGACTGCTAGTAATGGGGGATAATGAGACTGAACAGACCATCTCCTATAACCAGACAAGGCTTCCAGGGGTGGGACTGTGACACCATCCCAATCACACAATCTTCGATCTATAACTATCCTTCAGTAGGATCTGCTGGGACAATGGAGGGACAGAACCCCACGCCAAAGTAGGGGGTCCATGCCTGGCACAGTAGGACTAGCCAGGAACTGAAGACTGGATAGTCCCGAAACGATTTGTAATAATATTCTGCTATGCTCATAGATGGGTGCCTACCTCAATCGTTTTTCATGCAGCAGATCAGAATAGATGGAGAAGCCCAGGGACAAACTGTTTAAAGCTTGGGGAACCCCATGGAAGAGAAGGAGGAGAAACTGCAAGAACCAGAGTTGTCAAAGACACCAGGAGGACAAGTCCCACGGTGTCAACTGACCCTACTCTTAGGAATTTGCAGACACTGAAGTAGCAGACGAGGACAGAGCCTGCAGGGCCACCTACATATATCATATGGTTGTCTGTCTTGCTGTTCTTGTAGAACTCCTAAAAGTTAGAGTGAGTGGGGGGTGGGGACTTTTACCCGTTTATCTGCCCTTAGGACACTTTTTGTCTTGCTCAGTTGCCTTGTCCAGCCTTGATATAGGGGCTGATATCTGGCCTTGTTCCATCTTCTTATGCCCTGTTTGAGTGGCAAGCTAAGAGGCCTCCTCTTTTCTGAGGGGAAGCAGCAGGGAATAGATCTGGAGGAGAGGGGTGAAGGAGGGGAGGTGGAAGGAATGGAGGGTGGGGAGGATGGAGTGTACTCTACAAGATAAGAAAAATTAAATTATAATAAAAAATCAGCAAGAAAAAAGAAATACTAGAAGTAACCTTCTATGAAATATACTATAATAATTTATTATTTATGAATGTTCAAATGCCTATCCTGAATTTTTTCAAGTGTTTATAATTTATAACAATTATCTGATTGTTTTCTTTACATGTGTGTATGTAGTAATGTGTTTGAAATGTGTACATGTTTCATGTACGGGAACTGTATATGTGCATGAGCATGTATGCATACTTGTGCAAAGGCCAGAAGTTGATATCTAGTATCTTCCCTAATTATTCTTCCCTTTATTTTCTGAGGCAGAATCTCCCTCTAAACTCCAAACTCACAAATTTAGCTAGTCTTGTTATCCAGCATGTTCCAGGTACCTGCTGTCTGTGTCTACTCAGTTCTGAGACTGCAGGGTCACTATGCCCATTGGGCATTTATGATTGCTGGGGATTTGAACCTAGGTCCTCATGCTCTGCAGAAGTCACCATCCATCAGACGTCTCCCCAGCCTCTGCTCTTTCTTAGCCTTGGTATAGTCAGTAGGATTGTGTGACTGACAGTGATGTATGATTAAACAATTAAACATGGGTGCATATGATTGTATATACAAATATTTCTCACTGACCTCACTAACACCTTGCCATTATTTAAATACTTTTCATTGGCCGTTCTTGTACAATCTTAAGAAATAGTAGGAATCTGTCTCTTTTTGCTCCTCTTTAGTCTCATTTCTTCGCTACCTTTTTACCTCTTCCATATTTCTCCCATTACCTGCCGAAGATCCCTACACTAGATTAGGGAGAAAACAATGAATCTAAAAAGAATTTCTACTTCTCAGTTTCATTTATTCATATGATGCTCAAAAATGATTCACAATAGGCTCTATTTTGCTGTGTTTTCTTATTGTTGCTTTCCTAATTCTAAATTCATGTTTATTTTTTAACAAATTTTCAAAACTTTCATTGAAAGAATGTCTTTCCACTTTGTATTTTACGATTCTTTTATTTTTATGCCTGTTCATGTGTCTGTGTCTGTGTGTATGTGTGCATAAGTGTCTGCAGGTATCTACAGAGGCCAGAAGTGGGTGTCAGATCTCTTGGAACTTGGGTACAGAGTTTGTGAACCATCTGATGTAGATGCAGGAAACCAAACTCAGGTCTTTTGCAAGAGCAGTTAAGTGCTGAGCTTTTTGTTCTTAATGTGTTGACCCTTACCAATAAAACCCAAACAGTGAAAACTTTATTAGAATAATTTTTATCTTCATAAAATAAAGATAAAAAATAAATATTTTTATATTTAAAACGATATTCTTATAAGTACAAAGCAAATAGACACATTATCTTGAAAATAAATTTAAAATTTTCACCATTTAATTTTTATCAGACTATATTCTGAATGTCCATTTTCTCTGTGGCCATAAGTTTTTCTGTTGATAACCCCCAAATACTGTGGAACATGTTATCGCAATTTCTCGTTTGAAACCACTGCTACTGTATACAAAGCATATTAGCACTCTTTTCTGAGGACTTTTCATGAACTGGGTCAATGAACACAAAACATACCCTGACTTCAGATTTCAAAACTGAAAGAAAACTGTAGCTTCTTCTTCAGTTTTGCATTTGTACATTTGTATATTCGGGAATAGAATTAAACATCAATGTGGTATTTCTCTTATCTAAACAAAGGCCAGTAATACTAATTGCCTCAGTGTAGACTGTACTGGCTTCTAATTATTCACATTCCCTTTCATTTTAATTCAATTTCAAGTGAATATAGGCTTCCTTTATATAATTCTTAATATGACTACTTTCAGCGTTTCTCGTGAAATTCAGGGGAACTAAGTGCTTGTGTGTACATATCTTCTGTGATTCTTTCCCTTGTAAACAAGCATGCATACAATTATTTCTTTATATTTTATACCAAAATGTTCATAGTTCTTATTTAAGTGAGTTTATGTCAGTAGTGTTTAAGGAGGGTGACTTAATGAAACATAGGTGCTTGAGGCTGGTTGTGCTTTCAGAAAATTATCAAGGCATAGTCATAAGAATCTTATTTGAGCTAATCTCAAAATACATATTATGCATAAACAGAAATCAATAATCTGTTTAATCACTGCAAGTCACAGAATATGACAGCTATTCAAATTGCTCACACAGAATATCCCACTGTACATTGCTCAGATGTATGTGAACATATTTTGAGTTTTATTTCCTATCTCTAAGTGAATTGGACATGTACTGCCTGATTCCAGGGTTTCTTTGTTGAGTAAAGGAGGGTCTGTCTCTTAGTTTCCTTTAATATATTCTGTCTAGCAGAGCCTTCTAGTCATAGTGAATGTTAAACATTTTAATTAGGTTAGTTGCTATAGTTTACTAGTGAATCTGAAAAGTTTTAATGAGTGATCATACTCTCTAATTATATGGTGCATTGCAATATTTCAATATAGAATTTAACAGTTCCTCAGTCCCTGCTGCCAACCATACTGTAAAACATGAAAACAGAGTGCTTGATGGTTCTAATTCTAATCAGACGTCAAAAATTCAGAGGACCTAAGAAAGTAAGCAACGTGTCATTTTAAGTGCAGTTTTTCATCTCCGGATTCTAATTAAACAATTACTGATCATTACAGGAAAAGAAACTGAAGCCAGAGTTTGAGTGTTGATGATGAAACTGTCTCTCTGGGTCTTATTATAAAACTCCTCATTGCAAAGAGAATTCCCTACCCTATAACTTCAGTTTACTTGCTAATCAGTTTCCAGGGGCCTTATTAGAATGAAGGGTTCTTTAGCTTTTTCATGGCGACATATTAACTGAAAACAGTCTCAGCAAACACAAAGTTTCAACTTTTTCATTAAGATTAATGAATTTCATGTGAATATGTTGAGATAATTGCAGCTCCCCAGGGACAGCTTCTTCTTCTACCTTGAAGCAATTTCCTCTGGGAAACAAAACAGTTTAGTGGGAAAATTTTGAGCTGGTTCTTACTCAGTTTGTGCCCAGGGTCTTTCACAATTTACCTGGACACTCTTAGGAAGATCAAAAGTTCAAGCCCCATTTACAAAATAAAAATATTATTTACAGCACAGGACTATATAATGTCAATATTAACAGTAAGAGCGCCTATGAAATGTCCTATGCAAGATCTTAAAAATGTGTCTATACATTGTAATTGATCCTTATAAGAACTACATAATTTTGGTTAAACTGTCCAATACTTCAGATAAGTAAAGGAAGGATCAAATTGTGTATATAATTTGCCTACATAGAGGATAGATGCTCTTAGTCACTATTATAAATACATATGTTTAATATATATGAAATTATCTGTATATATTTATTTAATGATAATTAAGCACACAAACACAATGTATTAAGCATTTAGTAGCTATAATAAACTTGTATAAACTCATGCTATCTGTAGTAATAAAACAAGTAAATATTGTAGTGCTTCAGTGGATGAATGGATAGATGGAAGGGCAAAATGATAAGTAAAAGATAGGTTAAGGTTATTTACTTTACTAAAATATACCTGCTGTATCAAGTTTCCTTGTAGGCTATCTGTGATTTTAAAATTCAGCTTTAGAAGAGAATCATGGCAAGACAGTTTAGAAAGGACCTCTGACCACTCTTGTCTAATGACTCTCAATAAGCAATCAGCTTCCTCATCATTCACATAAGATGATGTCTGATCAATACAGCCTGTTTTCACTAATAGTTCAGTCAGTTTTGTTTAGCCAAAATCCCCTTTTTTTCTGTTTCCCAACAATTGTTTTAAATCACATTTACTGCCTCTATCCTTAGGATTGGAACCCCACTTTTCCAATACAGTATTAGAGTGGAACCTGGCCTTTACCCACATTGCATCAAGTCAGGGCACCCCTCCCCTCGTACCTACTGTGATGGCTTTAAATAAAAATACTTTCACAAGTACCATTGGGTAAATTTGTTGACCTATACATACCACATACATGTTTGCATTCAAAGTTGAATTTCCTGGTGTATCTTTTTCCTTTTTATCATGTAATTATTAATATAGATTATCTTAACCAAAGCAACTTTTACCTTTCAACTAAGATTCCCATTTCCTTACATATAAATAGAGTGAAACAGTTCAATCTCTCAATTTTCTCATTTTGTTTTTAAAAGATAAGTTTATTTATTTTATTTTATATAAAATAATATATATTTTATTATAGTAGTATGAGTGTTTTGCCTGAATGTATGTACGTGCACCCAGTATGTGACTGGCGCCATGGAGGTGAAAAGAATGCATTGGCTTATCTAGAACTGGGTGGTTTGAGCTTCCATTAGGTGCTAGGAATTAAACTTGGGTCCTCTGCAAGAGCAACAAGTACTCTTAACTATTGAAATGTCACCCCAGCTCCTTTACTCATTGCTTTTAGGTTTATATATACAGACCAGAACTTTAATTTCTTTCATCTGGAATTTTACTCAGTTTATATCAATATTCTCAATTATTCTATTTATATTATGAAATAGCATGCTACTAAGTTAGGCCTCTTACTTAAAAATTTTGAAGGGAAATTTGAAAAACAATTTCTGGTGATTTCATTTTTATGAATGAAGCATTCCCATTGCTTTTCTCTACTTCAGGAGTTAGGTGAAATGCGTATGACCTATCAGGCTCTATGAATTCATGGCCTAGTCATCCCTGCTATTTTCCCTCCCTTATCACTCATTTGTTGTACCTGGACTTTGTGCTTTTTCTCCAACTATACCACTAATTTTTTTAAATTTCCTTTTCACCACAAAACTATATTGCTTTAATTTTTTTTACATTTAGTTTTGTTAGATTTTGAGAATTTCACACATGTTGTATTTATATCATTTATACCTCTCTATTTCCCCACTCTTATTTCTTCTGTATCCACAATATTCATGGCATATATACATACATATATATATATATATATATATATATATATATCTCCCCAAATTCCTTTTACCTGATCAATGGGTAATGATAAAGTGTGCTACATACACACACAGTGGGATTCTATTCAACATCACGAAAAATGGAATCATAAAATGGGAAGATAAATTGATAAATCTTGAAAGTAATATTAATTGGTTATATCAGATACAGAAAGACAAATACCACATGGTCTCATTTCTTTATATCTTTGAACCTGTTAATTTGAGTGTTTAACCTGAAGTTGTTTTTAATGTCTATTCTACGAACATTCTAATCCAAGTACTTAATCCAAGTTAACTTAAGTTAACTCTTGGGGAAAACATTCACCTTATTTAATCAATCTTTCCTTGACTTGATTCCTAGGAGGAAAAGAAAATAATAGGATAAGAGATGCAGTTCAGTGTAAAACACTTGCAAACATAGGAAAGGCTATGGGTTCAAACATCAGAAGAAAGGTTGATTGATATTTTTCTCAGTACAACTACATTACCTACTGTGTCTCTGTTATAAATTTTGCATTCTGTTATAATTATACTAGATAGTGCTCTCATGAGGCTATAAACTGTATGAGAGTAGACACTCAGAAAACATTTCCCTTTACCTTCAGTACCTTGCTTATTTCTGCAGCTCAGTGTTCCCTTATTGGAAAATGCTATTCAAAATACAAATGTTCAAGTGGTAGAGTTACCATTACTATTATTAAGATTCTAAATCAGACCATCCTATGATGCTTTATTTGAATATTTTTATTTATACATTATACCAGTACAAATATTAAATGCCAGAGCTCACATTAATGTAATGTTTTATTGTCTTTAAAATTATCTGTAGTACAAAGAGCTTTCAAATTTGGTGAATTTTCAATGTTCTGACCCCTTGACATTCCTGAATTTTATTGATTATATATATTGTGAAAATGTTTTATTTTACAGTTTTGTTTTGTTTTGTTTTTTACTTTTCATAGAGATGTAATAATATTCTAAACCTCAAAGGATTATAACCATTCAAATATGTGGCCAGAACTGTTTCATGTGTTCTCTGGTCCTCTTACACTATCCATTGGGTTTTTAAAGCAAATCTCATTGTTTAGAGAATGTCATATATGGTGGCTGCTATGCTCATTTAGAGACACGATCTCCAGGTAGGACCTGTGAATATTTAGAAGATAAGGATTCATGTAAGGCCTTAAGTTATTAGGATACCTAAGAAAACTGTAGAAAAACAGAAATCCTTACTCTTTTTCATTCTGTGTTATAAAGTAAGCAATTTGTTCAAACATGTTCTCCTGCTATCATAGGCAGTTCAAATCAGTCAGGCCACTGTAGCCTCCTAAATCATGAGCTAAAATTAACATCTCTCTTTAAAAGTTCATTATTCCAGTTATTTCATTATAATAAACTAAAGATAATTTATCCACAGTCCTATAGTTAGTCAGGGTGCACTTTCTTCTCCTCTATACCTGAATCTGTTTCATACCAAGTTTACATGTTTGATCAAATGAAAAAAAATGAAGATTAAATATCCTAAGCAGTATTATCAAAACACTGTTCAAAATATTCTAATCTCTAAATAATAGCCCTATCAGTATTTATAAACTTTAAACCATTTTTATCTTATTATTTTATGTGTCTGGGTGTTTTGCCTGCATGTACATTTATATAGCACATGTATGTCTGGTGTTTGTAGGGGCCAGAAGAGGGTTTCAGATCCTATGGCACTGAAATTACAGATGGTTTGTGGGACACCATGTTGGTGCTTGGAATCGAGTCCAGGTTCTCTTGAAGTGTTTTAAACCACTGATCCCACTCTATAGCTCTCAATCCTATCATTTTATTTTAATATAAAAAAAAGTATCACTTTTCCCAAAAGTTTTAGAGCTTCACCTAACTACAGAGAGGGAATTCACTTTTATAGTAAAATGTCAGAATATAAGATTGTCAAGGAAAAATTGAGAAGAATTTCAGTACACTTAGAGATGTGTGAGATTTTTGCATACTCTTCAGACAAGGAGTAGTTAGCAAGTGGAATAATAAATACATCTTTATCATCAGCTCAGTGGTTGAAGGGACACAGAGAGTAGAAACTTGATAAAAATTGTGCTGTAGTTAAAAGACAATAGAAAAGAGTTGTGTGAAGGATGATTCCTGCTAGAAACATCTGCCAAAGAAGGGTGAGTCTGTAGATAAAGTGCCATGACTTCCTCTCTTGGTGTCATCTGGTCTGGTATAATTTCCCATTGGTCACATCCAGTAAAAGTCATCTGCCAGGCATTCGTGGCAGATACAGTCTATGGGAGTCAGAAAGCCACCAAGGAAGAATAATGAGTTTGTGGTTATGTTTTTGGTTAAAAGTCAGGCTTTACTAGTTGGTTGATATGTGATCTCAACAAGGTTCTTGGAGTATCTAGGCGTTAGCTTTCACCTTTGAAAATAGAAATAAATATTAATATTTATAGGATCATTATGAAAAATCATTATGAAATGATTACATCATTATGCTGTAATCTCAAGATCTCTTGAAATGCTGCTCAGCACAGTATGACTGACACAGCAAACAGTGAATATTGTTGCTTCTAATGGCATGGATTTTTTTATTCTCCAATAATTGATGTTGAGGGATAAATGAGATAATTGAGTCAATTTGAAAAGTCAAAGTTTCCTCAACTGTCTATATACCTGTTGTAAGCCAGAGGTTATGATATTTATAATGAAATACCTGAAATAATGAACCAGACAAAGCATGATACAAATAATAAGTCATAATACACTAAGAATTTCAAATGAAAGACTGAAACTTTTTCTTCCATATGTCATGAACTTTGCAGGCACTTTTAATATTTTATATAGAATAAAATATTTAATGAAAACTAGATAAGCAGCTAGGCACTGGTGGTACATGCCTTTAATCCAGCACTTGGGATGCAGAAGTAGGTAGATCTCTGTGAGTTCGAGGCTAGCCTAGTGTACAGAATGAGTTCCAGGACAGTCAGAATTACAACAGAGAGACTCTGTCTTGAAAAAGAAAGAAAGAAAGAAAGAGAGAGAGAAATAAAAGAAAAAATAAATAGGCAAATTTCGTTATATTTATTTGGTTTTAATTGAAAATAAATTTTTTTCATATAATATATTCCTACCTATCCAAACCCACATATTTATCTGTATCTATATATCTATATCTATATCCATCTATCTATATATAGAGAGAGCTAGCTAGCTAGCTAGATAGATGGAAACATATATCTAAGAAAAAAAAAGATTGTGTAAAATAAGATAAAATAAAAACAAATAAACATGAATAGGACAAAACAAACTAACAGGAAGAACAGAAAACAAAAGAAAAAGCACAAGAAACACATTGGCATACACAGAAATCTCCTAAAAATACAAAACCAGAAACCATAATATATAAGAAAAGAGCCATAGGGGAAAGATGCCCAGAAAAAGCACTACAAGACCAAAAATAACCAAACAACAAAAAAATAAAACCAGAGATTTCAAGTTTTATGTTGATCAATTCTAGTGGGGTGTGGGGCCTGATCTGTAGAAACTATGAAGCTATGCTCATAGATTGGTGCCTAGCCTAATCATCATTTTAGAGGCTTCTTTCAAGATCTAGAGTAGATAGAAGCCATGGCCAAACACTGGGAAGAGCTCAGGGAACCCTATGGAAGAAAGGGAAGGAGAGATTTCCGGGACCAAAGGGATCAAAGACACCAGGAGAACACACTCCACAAAGACAACTGACTAGGATTCATAGGCTCACAGAGACAGAAGCTACAGACATGGAGCCTGAATGAGTCTGCAATAGGACGCCTGGGTATATAAAACTTAAGGTTGTTTGGTTTGCTGTTCTTGTAGAGCTACTAAACGCTGGAGTGATAGGAGGGGTCTCTGGTCCCTTTACCTGCCTCTGGGATTCTTTTCCTTCTACTGTGTTGCCTTCTCCAGCCGTGAAGTAAGGGCTCATTCCAGGCCTTGTTCCATCTTGTTATGCCCTGTTCAATTGCTAACCATGGGAGGCCTGCTCTTTTCAGAGGGGAAGGAGTTAGGGTGGGTATGGGGGAGAAGTGAGATGAGGAGGAGTTGGGAGAAGTGGAAGGAAGGGAACCTGATGTTGGGGAGTATTGTACAAAAGAAGAAAAAAAATTTTTAAAGATTGATTTGTATAGTCAGTGAGACTGCAGTTATCACTTGATGATGGCTTTGATGCTAGGGATGAAGGTTTATGTCTATTTTGCCTCTGGCACTGGGATCTCATCAGGCCTGGACCAGTGCAGGCCCTGTGCATGCTATCACAGTCCAGCTGTGGGTTCCTCTATTTATTCCCATCTAATGGAGGAGGAAGCTTCTCTGATGATGGCTGAGTGAGATACCTATAAGTATAGCAAAATGTCATTAGGAGTTATTTTGTTGCTGTGTTCCTTGACCAGAACACTAGTGTTTGGTTTTCTTCTAGGTACCTGGACTATCTAGTCTCAGGTCCTTAGAAACAAAAGCAGTGTCAGGGATGGGTTTAATCTTGTGGAGTTGGCCTTGAATCCAAACAAGTATTAGTTGATCAACCCACAAGCTTTGTACATTTTGTGTCACTATATATAACTATATATATATATATATATATATATATATATATATATATATATCATATATATCATATATATATCATATATATACAGTAGAAGCTTCCATATATATATATGTACATATACATATGCATATGTATGTGTTTGTGTGTGTATATACACACACACTTCTACTGTATTTGTTAGCTTCTACTGTATTTGCTTTCTATAGGACTCTCAAAATGGCCCTTAGTTTTAGTAGTCTCTCCCCATATTCACTCTTGCCCTCTCTTTCCTCATCCTCTCTATTTGGTCCTCATTGCAAGCTACTACCTTTTCCATCCATAACTAAAACTCTATTTCACCTTCCCAAGTAGATCCTTCCCATATTCTCAGTACCTTTCTCTATACCTGAACTCTGTCAAAGACTTAACAGCCAATGTTCACATACAGGTGAATACATATCATATTTCTCTTTCTGGGAGACATTACTCAGGATAAATTTTAAAGCTCAATTTATTTAACCTGAAAAATTCATTTTTTAATGGCTGAGAAATTTTTAACTGTGTAAATATGGTACATTTTCTTTATTCATTAATCTATTGATGGACATCTCAGCTGTTCATGATTTCAGGGTATTATTACTAGAGAAGCAATCAATGTGGCTAAGTAAGTGTGTCTGCAGTAGAATTAAATGTCCTTTGGATATATGATCAAGAGTGGTATAGTTGGATCTTGAGGTAGATACAGTTCCAGCTTCTTGAGGAATCCCCACATTGATTTCCATAGAAGCTGTAAAAGTTTGCAGTCCTACTAGCAATGGAGGAGTTTTCCCCTTACTCCACATCTTTGACAGCATAAGCTGTAATTTGTTTTATTGGTCATTGCCATTCTAACTGGTATAAGATGAAATCACAAAGTTGTTTTGATTTGGATTTTCCTGATGACTAAGGATGTTGAATATTTCTTTATTGATTTTTTTGTCATTTGTGTTTTCTGTTTTGAAAATCATCTGTTTAGGTCTGTACCCTGTTTTTAATTGGGTTGAGTTCTTTATGTCCATTTTTTTTTAGTTCTTTATATATTTTAGATATTACTCCTATATTTGATGTATAGATAGTAAAAATAATTTCCTATTCTTCAGCTTGCCACTTTGTCCAAATGATAATATCCTTTGCCATTCATAAACCTTTCAGTTTCATCTGGTCCCATTTATTAATTGTTGTTCTTAGTTCCTGTGCTATGGTTGTTCTATTCAGAAAATCATTTCCTGAAGACTATTTCCCACTTTTTCTACTATTAGATTCAGTGTGTCTTGCCCTACATAAAAGTGTTTCATCTATTTGTACTTGAGTTTTATGTGGGGTACAAAGAATGAATCTTTTTGTATTCTTCTATATGTAGCCATCTAGTTTGGACAGCACCATTTCTTGTAATGGCTGTCTTTTTTTCCAATGTGCATATCTAGCCTCTTTATAAAAAATCAGGTGTCCATAGGCATGTGGATTTATGGATAGGCTTTCAGTTTGATTCTATTGATGAGCATGTCTGTTTTCATGCTAATAAAATGCAGATTTTATTACAATAGCTGTAATACAATTTGACGTATACATTTACTCTGTAGATTGCTTTTGGTGGGATGGCCATTTTTACTATGTTAATCTTACTGAACAATGACAATGGAAGGTCTTTCCATTTTCTAAAATCTTCAATTTCTTTCTACAATACCTTTAAGTTTTTATTATATAAATTTTTCGTTTGATTGGTTAACGTTGCTCCATGATATTTTCAGTTTTTTTCTGACTGTTGTGAAAGGTGTTTTCCCTGATTTCTTTCTCAGTCCATTTGCCCTTTTAATATGGAAAGAGTACTGATTTTCGTATATTAATTTTGTATCCTTTCAAGAAATGTTTCATGAAATATTCATGAAATGTTTATCAGCTGTAGGAGTTTCCAGGTATAACCATTATATGTATATACAATCATATCATCTACAAATAAAGATATCTTGACTTCTCTTCTTCCGGTCTATTTCTTGATTTCCTTCAGTTATCTTATTGCTATAGCTAAAACATCAGTACTGTACTGAATAGGTATGCAAAGAATGGACAACCTTCCCTTGTTTTTGAATTTAGTAAAAAAATTGGAGTTTTTATCCATTTAGGTTGATGTTGGCTATGAGCTTGCTTTAAACTGTCTTTGTAATGTTGAGGTGTGTGCTCTATACCCCTAGTCTCTCCAGGACTTTTATCATCAAGGGATGTTTGCCAGAGCCAGCCGGTCAAGGCAATGCAGTTCTCTCGATGGGGAGAAGTGAGGATTGAAAGAAAGATGGCTCAGTGCGTATTCTTAAACCACACTGGCCCTGAAATAGAGTTCGGAGCTCTCTTTTATTTAGAAATTACAGGTTTACATTATTTTAGTGCAGATTGTATGCTTATAATGTATTCTTCAAAAACATCAAGCTTAGACAACATGTTTTTTTCTATTTTGGAACGGGAACACAACTTGTACCTTGGTCCAAGATCATATACTTGAGAACTCAGCAAAACAATTCTGTGAATGTCAGCTAAAAACAACAACATGTTTTTCTCAGCAGTAAGCAAATAAATATCAGCTGTAGTGTGGGAATTTAGTTAGTTCCCTACAGTTGTTGGCTTTGTCAAAGGCTTTTTCTGCATCTGATGAGATGCTCATGTGATTTTTGTGTTTCAGTCTGTTAATTCAGTGGGTAATATTCATTAATTTACATATGTTGAACCATCCCTACATCCCTGGGATACAGTCTATTTGATCATGGTAGATGATCTTTTTTACATGGTCTTAGATTGGGCTTGCAAGTATTTTATTGAGTAATTTTGAAGTTATATCCATAAGGGAAATTGGTCTGCAATTCTTTTTGTTAAGTCATATGTGCTTTGGGTATCCAAGTAATTGTGTCTTCATAAAATGAATCTGACAATATTCCTTCTCTTTCTTTAGTGTGGAATAATTTGGGTAATATTGGTATTAATTCTTTGTGAAAGTCTGGTAGATTTCTGCACTGAAACCATCTAGGTAGACCTAGACTCTTTTGATTGGCAGACTTTTAATTACTGCTTCTATAGGTCCGTTCATTTAGTTGTTTATCTGACTAGAATACTAGGCTAAGGAGCACTGCTGCTCACCAGAGAAATCACCTAGTGGCAGATTTGGAACCAGGATACCGGAAACCTGCCTTGAGTATTGGGAGTCCTAGTTGTCTTTTGACGGGCTTCAAACTATGCAGAGTGTTTAAATGTAGAACGCTAATGCTAAAATAGGGTTCCTAGGACAAATGAATATATTCAACACTAGTTATAGTGTTATAGTGTGGTGGCATAGGCAGGCCTATAATCTTAATAGTTTTGAGGTGAAGCTGAGAAAATTAGGAGTTCAAGGCTGGATTTAACCACAGAGAAGTTTACATGCTTGTCTAGGCCATGTAAAACATTGTTTCATAAAATAAAAATAGATTTATTACTAATTAATATTTTAATTGTGGTTGTCAATAAGAGTGTCTATAAAATGATGAAATGAAGAGAAAGCTCAAAAGAGAAACGTAAGGGCTTAAGAAAGTGATTACTGATCTCCTAAAAGTCCTGAGTTTGGTTCACAGTAGTTCGAACAGAAGGCTCACGGCCTCCTGTGGTCCTGACTCTAGAGGATCTGACACTCTCTTCTAACATCTGTGAATAAATACCTGTACACATGTGGAGTACACACACACACACACACACACACACACACACACACACACACACACACGGGTGAATCCAAATTAGAAATTAGTGAGATGGGAGGAAAAAAAGAATATGGTAATGTTATAAAAGACAGAGCATGAGCAAAAATATTATGTACAGAGCAGTACATAATATTTTTATATTTCAAATGAGATTCCACCCAGAATGCAAAATATTCTGTTTGTCAACAGAATGTGATGATGTAGACAGGGCTTTCTTTGGTTAGAGATAGACAGTTGAATTGAAAATAGAAAGAAAGACATTATGAGAAAGAAAACTCACTAAATAAGATTTAATATATATTTGTAATTTGAGTTATATTTTGCAAACTCATACATACACAGTACATATTTCACAATATATTATATTAGGATTGAAATTGAATCTGAATTTTACCATTAGTCAGGATCTCTACCTTTAAATTTTTAGTTACAAAAGCAAACACTATATGGATAAATATTAGTCTCTAATATCCTACAACATGAATGTATGTAAAGGAAGTACCATTTTTTCATAATATATCTGCATATAAAAGTACAGAGAGAAAACATAATATAATACAAAAGATAAAAGTAAACAAAAGATAATAAGTTCAGTGGCAAAATGATCTGAACACTATGAATATATGCTAACACACTAACAGACACAGAGAAACACATATATGCACCCCCCCCCCACACACACACACACACACACTGGAGAGAAAAGATAACCAAATTAATTCTGAGGAACATTCAGACATAATTATCAATCATTTTCACTAAAGATAATAAACTAATCATGAGAAAAATGTAATAATTTTTTTCTGATTCACTAAGCTAGATGTTGAATGTGGTGGAAATCGTTTTTGGATTTATTACTAGGGTTATATTATTATTATTAATATTATTAATAGGAATACTACTGCCTTAGTTTTGTATGAGTCTCATTCAAATCTTACTAATTGGGTTTACTAAAGTCTTTACATGTGTTAACTCATTCAGTTTTCTCAAAGATGTCAATTTTAAAATTGTGAAAATATGGATCTTGTCCAAAACCTAATAATTGATTTTTATTTTTATAGAGCCAGAGTTCATAATGACAGTGAGCATTTTGTTATGTTTTCTTCAGTGGTAGAAACCATATTTGTCTTAAAGGAAATATTTAATTGGTATGTTGGAAGAGTACCCCTTCTGGATTCTAGTTAAGAGATTTCTTAAAAACACATAATGTAATTTTTGCAGCTTATCTTCCACTGAGGAAAACATAGATGGGGATTTAATAACTTCAGGTTACCTCAGGAGATAGCCTAAGATCTAGAGGGACCTAGAAAATAATAAATTGCCAAGACAACTTCAGAATGAGCTCACTGGGAGTCAAGCGTATTGCTAAGAAGGTAAGTCATATGGAGTCTGGGTACCAGGGTACCGATCCATCGGTAGTATACACCAGTTCCCCATTGGAAAGTTTCCTTTTTGGTGAACTGTGGTATTAAATGAATTCAGATTATCTTCTGAATTTATTCTGTTTTATGTCTTCAGAGCCTTCTTAAGAATATCCATTTTGCCCTAATTACTACTTTTTAACTTCCCTCTTTCTGTTTCTCTCTGTCTTCCCACCCTCCCACTGTGCTACCTCCCCACCACATATACTCCTTGAATGACTTCAAGGTGATTAGATGACCTATTAGAATTTATCTTCTCTTTTACAATAATATTCACAAAAGAAAATTTTCGTTATATAATGAATAGAGGAGAGATGTGTGGTCCAGCAAGATGTCTAACATCATCTTATGAACATAGTAGCATTTCATTTAAATGTCAAAGACCATATTTACAAAAGCAAACACTTTTAATCTTTGACTTTTATTTGTAAGTAATTATAATATAAAATATTCTTTCTTTAAAAAAGAAAGAAATCAACAAGCCAACAAACCATCTGCCTTGGTCTCTGTGTGCTGCTATCAGAGAAATACACCATCATACCTGGCCTTTTTTTTTTTTTTTTAGTTCTCAAAACAAGATTGATTCAAATTGTAGGTTTTGAAATTTCAAATAATAAATTGAACTAACATTTACCCCACAGTACCTGTCACAATGTGTTTGGTTCGAATAAAGGCATTCCGACACGTTTTTATGACAGTCTATATGGTATATGTGTGTTTGAATTATGTGTAGAGTTTGTGAAAACTTAGATGAGACTGAGACAGTGAACATAACTTGTAGCTGAGTTACTAAGCTCTGATAAGAAAAACAAACCTGCTGTAGCCTGCAAATCTGGAAAATGCTAACAAAACCCCAGTAGTGCTTATATAATACTAAGCAGCAAATAAAGCAAGAAGTATTTGCCTGAGTCCTTTTTTTAATATTTGGAAATTGGTAAATAATTACCATTATGTCAGATTCCAAAATTTGTAAAACATCATATAGCCAAAGAATCGAAGTCATTGAGCAATCAGGTTAAAGGGGATTTTACTTTTCCCAATGAGTATATTTCAGAAAATAAATGGGCAAAACAGAATCTGTAGTGGCCAAAAGAGAACAAAGTAAAGGAAACTAGTTATTTGTTGCACGTAGTGAACAAATTATAAAAATCAAACAATATTTTCCTCAACTCATACAGTTTACCAAACATTTGAATTTTCTGTTAGTAATTTCTACTAAAAAGGTAAAAGGTAACTTTTATGAGTTGTATATATCACTTATATGTATATACATACATATAAGAGAGGAAAAGAGAGACAGAAAGAATTAATTCTTAGAGTTCAATTTGTCTTACTATAAAATGATTAAAATAATCTGACATAAAAATATTTTTTGAATTTTTGAAAAAAATTTTTTATGAATAATTAAAGTCTAAATTAACTTGTGTTTGAAATTTGTCTTATTAATGAAATATATATCATAGTTCTGATACCTTGTTTTAAAAAATAACCAAATATACAAGTGTTTAGAAACCAAAATGTTTATGAACATTGTGGGCTGGCAGAAGGCTCAACAACTGAAAGTGCTTGTCACTGAGCTTAATGGTCGGAGTTCAACACCTGGAACCCACAGGGTAGAAGGGAAGAGCAGGTTCTTGCCATTTGTTCTGCTGCTTCTGAGATGCATGTTTCATGAACACACATGCACACAAACATAAATAACTAAACAAATAAATAAGTGTAAACGCTTATGCACTTTGAAGCAAAGAATAAGTTTGCAAACCAGCATGATGACACACGCATGTACCCCTAATTCACAGGAGGTGAATTCAGGTGGTTCAAAAGTTGGTTCCTAAACAGCTGCAAAACAAGTTGGAGGCCAAAGAAACAATAAAAATAGATTATAGATAGACAAGATGTGAATGAGAGATATGACTTTCATTTGTGAAAATAGAAAAAGGTAGTTTTTACAAATGGAAGACAGTTGAGAACCACAGATACTAATACATTCTCTAGTGAATCATTTTCAGAAAGGAAATGAGCAAATGGAAGTAATTTGTTTTCATAAAACTGTTCTTGTACATGTCTTTGTTTGAACTCCACTAGCCTGGTAGAGGCATAAATTATCACAATATTGCTTTGAAAACAAAGCAAAAATAGATCAAAATAACTGAAAATATGTCTGAACTCTGCTTGCCTGTCCAGCTACTGAAAGTGTTATATGGGCTGCGGTTCTCAATCATGACTCATTGTACTTATAAAAATACTCTGGCAGTTTTAAAGGTGCTGATCCCTGCATGATAACTCCTATCACCAGAGACTCTTGTTAGATTGTACTAGGCTGTTAAAAGAAAATAGGTAAATCTTATGTGCAGGAAGGTCTGGTGGAAAAACTCTTTAAGTAAGTTCAAATGAGGGACTGTAGGGGTGGCTCAGTTGTTAAGAATACTGGCTGCTCTTCCAGAGGACCTTGGTTCAATTCCCAATACCCACATAGTAGCTCATAGCTGTTTGTAATTCCTGTTCCAGAGCATCTGACACCCTCACTCAGACGTATATGCAGGTAAAACACCAAAGTGCATAATATAAAAATAAAACAAAAAAATATTAGAAAAAGAAAGTTTCAATGAAGCATGAAACATCACTGATTTTGCATGAAATCTGTAGTAAAAATATGTCAATGGCTTGTATGAATTTCCTCTAAAAAGTGACAGAGTTGTGGAAATGCTGGGAGACGCAGCCATTCATAAAGATGGCAATTGCTTCAGAACAAACTAAGAAATTCATTGAAAGAAATAAGAATTAAGATAAGTTATAAATTAGACACTATAGCAAAACAGATTTATGTGTTAGTATTGTTTTGTTGTCTCAAAATTAAAGCTGAAAGAACAAACTACTATAGTCTGGGCAGCAAAATGTTAAATACAAACAATGACTCCAGCCACACAAATACTACACTGTCCCCTTTAGGTGACCACTAATATTACCTGCTGTCTGTTTTGTTTTGTTTTGGTTTGGTTTGGTTTTTTTTTCTGTTTCAAGTGTAAAACAGGGAGAATGTACAGCCTTCAGCCCAGGAAAAGCAAGAAACCTACAAGTACACCTACTTAAATAAATTCCTATAAGATGCTAAGTGGAGTAAGATAGGAATAATACTTAATCACAACAGATAAAAATAATAGATCTGAACTATTAAAATAGACACATTGTGGTATTCTGAATGAGAATGTCCACTGGCACATGTATTTGAATGCTTGTTCCACAGTTGGTGAAATTGTTTGGCAAGAAGTAGAAGGTATGGCCTTTATGGAGGAAGAATATCACTGGGTGGGTTTTGAGGTTTCAAGGTTTAAGAGCCCAAGCCACTCCCAGTTAGCTTTCTCTGCCCCATGCTGTGTATCAGATGCAAACTCTGAGCTACTACTCCAACTCTATTCATTCCTGTCTGCTGCCACACTTCCTGCATTTATTGTTATAGACTTTAACCTTTAGGAGTGTGATCCCCAATTACATGCTTTCTTTTATATATTCCCCTGGCCTTGGTGTTTTGCCACTGCATAGATCAGAAACTCAGACAAAATAAAGGAGTTAGACAGAATCGTCTCTCAGGATTCTTTTCTTGTTATTATTCACAACTTGCATTAAAAACACTCCCTTAAACTATACATATTTTCACGGAATGTTTACAATGGAATATTTCCTTAGAACATTGTTTAATGCTCAACTAATTCAAGTATTGTGCATATTTTTAGCTAGTCAAACACATCGGTACATATTTATGGAGAAAGACACACACATGTATATATAATTTAGAATGAACTATTTGTACTATGTTACCTTTGGGGTGATATACTTGAAACCTGCTTAGTTTTAAATTGGAATAGAATTGTGCATTTTTCATTTCTATGATAAAACAATGTGGCTGTCACTTTTTCTCAGCAGTTTGAGCAGTTATGAGTCTCCACATTAGCTACAAGGCACTACAACAACAAGCTTCTGGTAGGTTGTTAACACACCAGAGGTTTACTTCACAGCTATGCAAATATGTGTATCAAAGATTGAAGTCATCAAAGTATTTAAAAAGGAGACATGAATTCGGGAGAGAGATATGTTGAGGAGACAGAAAAAATTTGAATGGAAGGGGTAACTTTTAGATATATGAGCAAGATATATTATATGTATGTATGAAATTTTCAAAGAATACATTTTTTAAAGTTCCAGTGGTTTTACAAATTTCTAGTAAATTTTTTTTTATTTCTACAGAAGAAATTAATTAATCTTTAAATGGTGAAGGAGCTATAGGAAAATGAATAGTTGTACAAGATATAAATTATATTGATATATTAATACATGAAATTATCTTGACATGTCTTCTATAAGTATTACAGGGAAAGTACAGAATTAAAATTAGGGACCACAAACACAATTCTATTTGTGTATTTTTTATTTTTTCCCTTTCTTATATATGCTTCAAAAACAAACACAGTAAAGTTCTAAACTGTTATGGTTAGTTGTCACTAATTTTTTCATAATATATGTTTACTTAACAGTGATTTTCTTTATGTTCTAAAGTTGAAAAGCAAAGTATCATTTTAGAAGGCTGTTCTGTATGTAAATGAGTACTGTCCCTGGAGCAACAATGAAGAACTGTCATTAAAGTGAACATTTGCTATCAGGGTGACATGATTCAGAGGAGGAACACAGTGACACACCCCTTCCCCTGGAATTACTTGGGGCACTGAGAAATGTCATTTTAATTCTTCACTTGCAGTAAAATCAACACCATCATTCAGAATCAATGGCTGAGGTTAACATCTCCTATGTCACCGAGTTCATTCTCAAGGGAATCACAGATCGGCCAGAGCTTCAAGCCCCGTGTTTTGTGGTGTTTTTGGCAATCTATCTGGTCACGGTTCTAGGCAACCTGGGGTTGATAGTTATAATCAGGGTTGATGTTCGACTCCATACCCCTATGTACTTCTTCCTCAGTCACCTGGCATTTGTTGACTTCTGTTACTCGTCTGCTATCACACCGAAGATGATGGTGAACTTCGTGGTGGAGAGAAATGTCATCCCTTTCCA
Organism: Cricetomys ansorgei; assembly: GCA_026225945.1. Classification (NCBI taxonomy): domain Eukaryota; kingdom Metazoa; phylum Chordata; class Mammalia; order Rodentia; family Nesomyidae; genus Cricetomys; species Cricetomys ansorgei. Next base: position 1,065,969 of record JAMJFZ010004027.1, on the reverse strand, counting down.
TGCATGTGCAACACAGCTGGGCTGTTTCCTTACCTTCATGATCACAGAGTGTTTCCTTCTGGCCTCTATGGCCTACGATCGCTATGTGGCCATCTGCAGCCCCCTGCATTATTCAACCCTGATGTCAAAGAGAGTATGCATTCAGTTAGTAACAGTTCCTTATGTTTACAGCTTTCTAGTTGCCCTTTTCCATACAATCATCACTTTCCGTTTGACGTACTGTGGGCCCAATGTGATTAACCACTTCTACTGCGATGACCTTCCCCTCCTAGCTCTTTCCTGCTCAGACACACACATGAAGGAAATTCTCATTTTCGCTTTTGCTGGCTTTGATATGATCTGCTCCTCTTCCATAGTTCTCACTTCCTACATCTTTATCATTGCTGCCATTTTGAGAATCCGCTCTACCCAGGGGCGACGCAAGGCTATCTCCACCTGCGGATCCCATATGGTCGCGGTTACTATTTTCTACGGCACACTCATTTTCATGTATCTACAGCCTAAATCAAACCACTCTCTGGACACCGACAAAATGGCTTCAGTGTTTTATACAGTGGTGATCCCCATGTTGAACCCCCTCATCTACAGTCTAAGGAACAAAGAGGTAAAAGATGCCTCAAAGAAAGCTTTGGATAAAGTGTATGAAACCTTAAAAATATTGAAGTTAAAAAAATAATGGCATCATGTTTTATCAAGTAGGAGCAGGAAAATAAATTGAACTTTTAATTGCAATTCTTTCCAAAGCAGTTGAAATTGCCTTTGTTACTTTAGCAGACTTAGACATTTTTCTGTGAGGATCCAAGTATAACGTGGGCAATAAATATAATAGATCCATTTCCCTGACAGATGAGATGGTGCATAACTGCAATCCCAGAATTTAGGAGACAAAGACAAGAAGATATTTATTTTGAGGCCAGACTGGGCAACATAGTGAAACCTTGAATCAATTCAACCACCACCACCACCAACAACAAAAGTACATTGCTCAAGTCCTCACAGTCGAGACAGACAACCCAAGTCACATGCACATGTTCAAATATACATTCCACATAGTGAACACAGGTGTATGTTACAGGCAAAAGGAGAGGTGTGTATTAGATTATACCCAGGAATCTGGACAAGACTGTGAATCCATTCCCAATACTGGGAAATATTACTTTTGTTTTCCAAAAATAGCACACAGGCTATTCTATAGGAAATGTTTAGAACCAGGTCCAGTGGGAGCAAATATAGTAAGTGTTAGCTATACAGATGCCACATAAAGCTAAAGAATAATCTATGGGTATTTGGATAGCTTCCATTCCTTGTGAAGAACAAAACCCACTTGAGCTTCCTTCTACCTATCTGATGTTTCATAAAACAATATTAATTACAATCAATTAATGTCACAAGGTATGTGGTGTTCATTTAAAGCCTGCCCATGTTTGTGAAAAATGAAAGCTATTACTTTAACTAGATTAGACTGATGCTAGGTTTTGAAATGTAAGGAACACTTCCTTTTTTGAGACAGGTTCACACGTAGCCCATACTGACTATTCTCATTATGTAACTGAGGATGACATAGAGCTTCTGATCCTTCTATCACTGCCTCTTGAATGCTGGGTTTACAAGCATGCTAGAAACTGAACTTCATACATCCTAGGCAAGCATTCCACCAAGGACAATCCATCCCCACAGAGTTTTACGTATAATTTGAAGAACATAACTTATAAGAAACTATACTTGCAAATTCATTTGTGTATTATTTAATTAGAATTACTTTATGTTTTCATGACATTTATTTGCCTTGTATCTATTCAAATATATTTATATATCATTACATGAAGTAAAAATCAGTGATTCAATAGAAGTATGCTTACAATTTAGATATTTCAGAAAAGTTATAAACATAGTCCATTACTATTGTCCTATTGTTGTCCATTTTAGAAGATTATGATGCTGGCATCCATTCCACAAGGTAAACTTTTAGTTTATCAACCTGTGGTGGTAATTTCCTCTTCTGCACTTACTTTGTATGTGAGACAGATGTGTTTTTCCAAAGTGTTCTCATAATTGTGAGTTCAAAAAATTCTCTGAGTGTTTTGTTGTTGTTTGCATGCTTTTTGAGATGGTCTCCCCATATATCCCAGAGTAGTTTCAAATGAGCTATATGACCCAGGCTGACTTTAAACTTGAGATCTTCCTGCCTTGGTTCTTGAGTGCTCGGATTCAGATCTAAGCCACCATGACTAGCTTCTGATTTTCAAGTAGGCATAACAGAGGAGTTTGTTGCCTTAATACTTTGTTTTGTAAGTACCTATTATATGGATAAACATATGTGCTCACCTTCCACAAACATGAAAGACAGAACTGCATAATTCACACTCTTTTTACAGGAGATACAAGCCTTCACAATGTTTATGACTAATTCAATGGACTTTGGTTTTCTTGTGCTATATGTATCTGTCATCTTCATAAAATTATTGTCTGCAGTAATATTTAAATATTGTATGGAAGTTTTACGTTTATTCATAATTTTTGTCCCTTATTGTTAGCAAGTAGATCTTAATGTAAACCATGATTTTCTTGGGAAATGGTCCAAAAAAATTTTGACTACTCAATATACATATTACTCTGCTAGTTCTAGAGCTGAGGACACAGCTCGTAAATTGTCTGTGAAATTTGCCTTAGGAGAATAAGCTTAACTTTATGTGTATTCCTTTAGTCAAGATTTTTTGTCTCAATGTATACTTATACAAATAATTTTTATACCCCTTTATGGCACTTGTGTTCTCATGTGGATGTAAAATATTCTTTTTACTATTATTCTTATCTGTATGTTCACGTACACATGTGCATGTGTGATATAGGTACAAATGCCCCATATAGCACAAGTGGAGGTTGGATAACAATTTTTAGGAATCAGCTCTCATAACTAAAACTTTTATGGCCTTATTTTAAAACTAAAGTTGTGAATTACTAGAAGGTTCCAAATTTTGTGGACAATATGCCTCATTTTAGAAACAACTGGATGAAAATTTGAGTTTTTACATTCATAAGTTTATGTTATAAACAGCTACAATTTCATCAGAAATATAAACATTAAATAATGAATAAATATGTTGATGAATGAAATCTCTTAGGGAACTGATTAACATCTATGAATTGTCATCAGTGATATGAAGAATCCCTACTCTGTTTTCATGTTACAAACTTTATTTGATTTGATTCTTATGTGTATGTGAAAGTGAAGAGTAGTCTAACTTGAACAAAATTTAGAGCATATGTTTCTGCATATTTATGTTAAAAATGATGCACTTTATGTCTGATTTTCCATATGCAAATTGTGTTTCTTTCTAGTTTATTGGCTGGATTGTAGTCATCTGTAAAGAACAAAACCCTTCCTGTATGATACATATTTAAATGCTCTATTTGAAATTTTAAAACAGTTCTATTGAAATTAAAAGTCCCTATGGCAATTTACATAATAATAAAATATTTTATATTTTTTGACTCTGCTATATAAATAGGTCTTATTACAAATATTGAAGATTTATCAATTCATTGATTAGTTTATTCCATATGGCATAAGTGTATTTCTTTGAAAAATATTTGTGTATTTTTACTTTATGTGATGGGTGTTTTGCCTGCATAAATATCTCTATCCAGCATGTACGTGCCTGGAATCCGAAGAGGTCCTATGGAATTGAAGATGTGAATGGTTGTGAGCTTCCATATGGGTGGCAAGGACCAAATTCTGACCCTTAACAAGATTATCAAGTGCTTTTAATGGCTGAGCCATCTCTATAACCTCTACATTGATTATTCATATGTATTTTGATACGATGAGTAAAATGTGCCTTCCCCAGCTCCCAAAAAAATAAAGTTAACTCAGTTTAGCTCATTTTACCCACTTAAGAAGAAGTAATTTAATAATCTTTGAAAATGGGCTGTCATATATATTGTCATATATATATATATGTATATATATATACATATACAGAATATTTGTTTTCAAATAATTGTTTAGAAAGAACTGTGCATGTTTGCTTTAATGTGATTCACATTGCCTTAGTTAAATATTTTAAATATTTGCTCAAGGAAATCCATATATTTTCTGTGTTATTTTAACTCCCTAAATGTAATTTTATGGTATATACATGAAGACAATTCACTAGTAAATGAATACTCATAAACTCTGTGCTTTACATTTATTCTTCTGTTCCCTTCATTTGATTGATTATTCATGAAGGATGGACAGTTGGCATTTTTATTTTGTTTGTGACTTACAGGTTGATCATCATGGTAGGTAATTTTTCCTAAAAACAACAAAAACTCAATTTATAGCTGAAGATTGTCCCTTTGAGTACTTAAACAAGCTTTTCTCATGTTGCACCCAACAAAAGCACATAGTGATAAAGAAAACAGGGCTGTCATATCACCTCACCCAGAATGACTTGATCTAGGGAATCTGAAGAAGGCAATGACGGAATGAAGGAAGGGCAGACATACAAGAGCTGAGCTTGTGTTGGCTGTGCTCAGTCTGTTGGAGTAGTATTAAACATGCAACAGAAATATTGGTGCTTATGTGCAGTAGAGAGGAGGGGTTAGCTAGTCTTGGTAGGAGGTCCCTGTATTGGAGCAGTCTCAGAGTGTAGTCATTAGGGAGAGGTAAGCTGCTGTGGTTGTTAGTGTCTGCATACAAGGGAAACATCTTCATATAAAAGAGAGGAAGGCTTTGCCAATTTTCTATGGGTCTGAGTCATTGATGCTTGTCAATAATACATATTCATTCAGGACTTCATTCACATCTTACAGGTTCACTCAAGGTTTCTTCTCCTCCTTATATCACATTGTTAAGCTTTGTAGTAACAGCTAAGGACCTGGCTTTTATATCTTAAATGAGCTACACCAGTAGCAAATGACTGCTAAAGGCAGACAATGGTCTACCTTCTATGTGATGACTTTTCTTTTGCTAAAGGCAATGAACAACATGGGATGATTTATAATTATTCTGGAAGAATTAGGCTTACACTTACTTCTGAAGAAATTTAATTTAGATCTTTAATTTAATTTAGCTTTTTGGGGGGGTTACAAAGGGCATTTTGTAACACTATACACTGAGGAAAAATTCTTACGTGGTTTAACCTGATTTTCCTCTTCAGTTGTACCTATAGATCTGATGCATTAGCAAAAACAGAATCAAAGCTGAGCATCATTGTTTCATATTTCATGTGTGTCCTTTTCCCTAAACTTTCAGTTGTATTTTTGCTCAATTCTTCACAGACATTTTAATCATTTAATGACTGTTTAAAACAGGAAGAAAATGCTAGTTTATACTAAATTTACCTTGTCTTTCTCCTACCACCAAAATAAGGGTAAGTAAGACAGTTTCAAGTTATGGTGAGACAAAATTATCAACAATCAACCACTACTGCTGCCAATGTCCTAATCCAGACCACAGAATCTAAAAATAGTTTCTAATCCCAACTGAGTGCACTAACTAAACTCCATTTTAATCTCCGTTTTTCCTCTCTTTGAATCATTTCATCCTTTCTAGCTTATCTAATTCTAGAAAACAACAGCCTTACAGGCAACCATCTTCTCTGTATATCCAAAACCTGAGATAACAGTGCAACACTGACCAAATTGCTCAGAAATGTACATGTGTTCCATTCCCTGTTTTATTAGCTTTATGCTACTGTCAGTATGTCCTAGACAGTTTACTAAGAAGGTCTCTAGACCAAACGATCTTCTCTAAAAGGCTACACTAAAAATAAAATTTATTCCTGCTTCCTACCACTTAGCTCTGGCTACATGCTGGAAACAGCAAGTGTCCAAACCCTGTCTGTTGGAAACCTATTCTAACCCCTGATTCTGGCCTTCAAGTTAGAGCTCCAGAAACAATGATATACAACTAGCGGGAAATGCATTATAGCCATTTAAAAAATTAATCTTCATGATTTTGCAACATTACATCCCATCCTTAGTTCTTCCAGTTGTAAGATATAAATGTGTTAGCAAATTATACAAGCTACATTGCAAGCATGTATGCTTTAATGACCGCCTCGACTGGAGATAGAAAAAATTAACAGAAGCATCTCCACTTAAATGATTCGTCCAGAAGTGATACAGGAAAAGAATTTAATAAATGTGGTAAGGCGTTTACATTGAATAGCTAGAAACTAAAAACCTACCATTTTTGTATTGATTTAGTCTTTATTAAAGCTAACAACACTGGCTTCTTCTTGTTCATAGTAATGCATATTTTAGGTAGTATATTTATGGGAGATGAGGCAGTGTCCAGAGCTGCGGCAACAGCGCGGGAGGACCGAAACGACAAATATAGAGTTCACTTACTGGCTAATTGGATGGGAAGGATTCCTCCTGTCTCTGTTTTCCAGGTGTGGGAGTTAAACAGGTGTAATGGCTTGCTGACTTTGTTTTTTAATGTGAGAGCTGAGGAATTGAACCAATATCCTTACTCTTGAACAGAAAGTACATTGCCTACGCATCTATTTTGCCATTCTCTTAGCATTAAAAACATAGTACACTTTTATGTCTAGTTTTTGTTTATTTTAAGGGAAGAATACCCTGTTTCTAACTATTTCACAACTAGTTATTACACAACAACCTGGAATCATCAAAAGCAATCCTTGATATGATAACATGGTTATTGAATAAAACAGCCAAAAATATTTGAAAACTTACCACTTCCAGATTATCTACATAGTAAACATTAAATGCAAGTTGAAAGGTATTGATCTGTTACAATGCAAGCTGAAATGTTCAACAATGTACAGATTCAGAAAAATGACTCCAATTCCATGTAGTATATTCATATATAAGAACATATATTTATAGGATAAATATATATGTGTATGTGTAAATGTGTATATATGATGTATACTTACAGTTAATGATGAATATGTGGTTTATCGACATTAAGATCAATTTTGACAGAGATATATATAGATCATTTGCAAGGCTCTGACTTTCAATATGAGCATACACATATGCATACATAGACGCAGAGTGCACATATGTACATGCACACACACATACAAACTTATACATGTACCTGTACCATTACAATAAGTCGTAGAGCTCAACATGAATGGGAAAGTTCTGTCACTCATCACTGTTACTTCAAATAAGACAAATTAAATATCTTCTGAGTACTACCCAGTGTTTCTTGAATTAACTAATGGTCAAAAACAACTTACCAGTAATTCTCTTTACAGCAATTTTTACCTCCTGATTTCTCAAACTGTAGATCAGTGGGTTTAACATGGGAATTACTATCACATAAAACACAGAAGCAATTTTATCTGTGTTCAGAGAATGGCTAGACTTGGGCTGAAGGTACATAAAACTAACTGTCCCATAAAATATGGTGATGGAGATCAGATGGGATGCACAGGTAGAAAAGGCTTTCTTTCTTCCTCCAGCAGAATGAATTCTCAGGATGGCAAAGACAATAAAGACATAAGAAATGACCACAATCACCAGAGAGCAAAGGATGTTGAAGCCAGCAATGACTAACAGCATCAGCTCTTTGACATGAGTGTCAGAACAGGCCAGAGCAACTAAGGGAACATCATCACAGTAGAAGTGGTTGAGCACATTGGAGCCACAGAAAGACAAATGGAAGGCTGCCACTGCCTGTGCAAGCCCCACAGTGAATCCATAAATGTATGTGCTGGCGATCATCTGAAGACAGTGCTTCCTAGGCATGAGGACTGCATAGAGGAGAGGGTTCCAGATGGCCATGTACCTATCATAGGCCATGATTGACAGCAGGTACATTTCACAAACAACAAATGTGATGAAACAGCACAACTGAGTGGCACATGCATAAAAAGTTATGCTTTTGACTTCTCGAAGACAATTTATAATTGTGTTTGGGGTAACTGAGGATGTATAACAGAAGTCAACGAAAGCCAAGTGGCTGAGGAAAAGGTACATGGGTGTGTGAAGCTGAGGACTGACTTGTATTAACATAATCAGTCCTAGATTACCAATGACAGTGGTTAAGTAGATGACTAAAAACATAGCAAAGAGGATGACCTGAAGCTCTGGGTCATCTGTCAGCCCCACAAGGATGAACTCACACACAGCTGAACAGTTGCATTCAGCCATATACTGTACAAAGGTTTACTACTAAAGAACCTTCACAGCACACATTTCATGTGACTGTATTCCTTTGGCTTTAATCACATAGAAACCAAGAACTAATTCCAATTCAGTGATCTTATGTTCAGCACTTTCTGAAGATTCCTTCACATTGTGTCAGCTTTCACAGTGAATAATTTTTCCTGTTAAAAAAAATCCAAATTGTCAATCTGTAGTCATTCTTACAGGTAGAAAGATGGTCATTTATAGTTTTGAATGAATCTATATATTGTTTCTTTCATATTAAGAGAAAACAGAATTATTTTAATATAGAATATTACATTGCTGTACCTATCTGAATACTTTCTAAAAATTTTCTGTCCTTCCTCTGGGATATTTTAAGTGGAGATACAAAATTTAAATTATTGACTTCAGAAAAACTTATATGAAAGACTTTCAACAGATTTTGAGTTACTGATGATATATATACCACAAACTCAGGACAATTTTAAAATTTTAAAAATTATTTTGTATATCTACTTTTCTTAGATTGTCTTTTGCTATTGTATTATGTTTTTAAATTAAATGAATGATATATATATATAATTTATACATATAAATATATATATTTATAGTGTGTGTATATGTTTATACCACATACATGTACCATGTACATATGTGTGTGTGTATGTATACATATATATTTATACAGGGTGTGTGTGTCATTGTCAGTCTAACATGTGCTTAAATTTATTAAAAAAACAGAAAAAGAATTGTATTTTTTGTGTACTTCATATGCCTTCAAAGCAGCAACTAGATACATCTTTAATGTGCTTTTAAATACATAAGCAGATTCCTGACTCTTTAAAATGCGGCGGGGCTGAGGAAATACTCAGTAAATTCAAATCACATCACTCATGAAAAACAAAATACAAAACAAAAACAAAACAAAACAAAACATATATAGCTGTGCATGCCTCTAACTCCAGCAGTGGGGAACAGCAGAAGGAACATCTAAGGAAGTTTTGGATAGCAGAATCACACTGGTGTACTTTTGGGTCTATGAGAGATCCTGCCTTAAAGATTAATAAGGAGAAGAGACAAAGACATGTGATATCCTGGTTGGCTTCTGACGCATGTTCACGCATGTTCAACCACACTACTATCGATGCAAAACACACACACACACACACACACACACACACACACACACACACACACACTGCAACACATGAAGCTGAGAGTTCTCAAGTTTCTTGACTAAATTATGGTAAAAAATAATCACCACATCTGGATTTTGTAATCTCAATTTCAAGTTGATGAGAAATATTTTCTTTCACAGAGGCAGTAACTGCACACTCACCCTAAGTTCAGGAACCTTTGGAAAGGCAATCTGTGAATTTATCCATGGTGCATGCAAAGAACAGTAAATACCTCATAGTTCTTGACCTTTATAAGTCAATTTTATATCTCTATCATGTTAAAAATTGTCAGCCTAAAACTCTTCAGAAGTCTCCTAGAGTCTTCTCATAATTGTGACTATAGGAACTGAAACTTTTGTTTTACAGAAGTCCTGGGTTGTTCTATCGTATCCTTGCTACTTTTTGAACTCTAATCATTATCTCTCCCAATTCTCACATTTCTTAGCACTTTCACTGGTATTCTGTGAAACCTGTCTACCTTTGGCTATGATATTAACAATCTCCTCTATATTTTCAATCCTAGGATTGAGGTTTGGTCTTCCCTTTAAAATCACGTCCTTTCAGACTAGTTCTCTGCTTATTTTCAAATTCTCCACATATATCAGACTTTGCAATAGGTAAAATTAATTACATTATTGAGAACTGAAACATTATTTCACACCTATTATTTTATAATGTATAGATGATTTGTGCCTAATTCTTGTTTGCTTTTTCACTTACCTCTCTCTAGGTCAATTATTCTTTCAGAAGTCTATCATCTGGAGTCATATACAGCTCTTGTTTATACAAGATTCTTGATATCTTTATCTGAGCAACCTCATCACCATTCTGTCTGACCATCCCCCACAGCTCCATCTTGAAATGTGTACAAGCATGTTATTTAATATTCACCCAGAACTGAGCTGTTCTAAATAATCTACCATCAACATTTGCCATTGTTAGATACAGGTTTATCAGTAGATGGGATCATTTCTGACTTTAGGAAAGGCACTTTAAGTTTTTCATCTGTCAGGCATTCCACAGACTATCCACTTCCCCTTAAGTTCTGGCCAGTTTGGTGTGTAGGAAAGACGAGTGTACAAAATGTGCCATCTATATTTTGTTCCTGTACTCATCCCCATAAATATCTCCCTTCTAGTATAATTATAGAAGTCTTTTGCATTAACTTGAAATATTCAAAGGTTTCTCAGTGTTCCCTGCCTTACATTTTTCTACTTTTGTACTCACCCAGCTATATACTTCTCTGCCCATCTAATAGTGCTAGTCATCCAGTGAAAGCCAATATAACTCATTTCCTCATATACATTGGTATGTTGTCTCAGCTACTTTTTTGTTCAGCACACACAAAGGCAATTTTAGTGTTCAGTACTTTTTTACCTTTTCCCCATTTTACCCAACCTGGAATCCCAGTCTGTGGAATGGTATCGCCATATTAAAGATGGATCTCCCGTCTTCAGTTTCCCTTTTTTGAACACCCTCTTAACTACCCACAAATCTAATCAAGTCAACAACAGAAATTATCCACCACATATCTGGTTGTTGTTTTTTGTTTATTATTATTATTATTATTATTATTATTATTATTATTATTTATTATATTGCTCTCAGCATTTCAGTGAATTGTTCTATCCAAGTTCACCAACAACATCCTTCTTTCCAAATTAAACATGATATCTTATTTAGCCTGTCAAAAGCATGAGGGCATTGGCATCACCTTTTACAGAGAAAACAATGAACATTTTGCTTATTCACTGCTTAAATCCTCACGTTTTCACTTCTTTCTGTTGATCTTTATTTAGTGACTTTTCTTCATTTATTTATGTTTAAATTAACACCATTAACTTCATACCCCAATCCATATTATTCATATACATTATTGTTAGAGATTGGGACAACTATTACTTCTTTATTGATGAAGCAAAAGTATAGATTTCTATGCTAACTGTCTATTTCAAACTCCAGGCACAGATACCCAATTACCTATAGGTAAATTTCAAATTTTGTTTTCCACAAGCAACTAAATTTAACATATGTAAATTCAAAGAGAGGAATTAAAATTAACCGTACCCCAATCATATGCACTAGAATACATGTAGAGAGATATTCAGACAATTCTGTTCAGCTTAGTGTGCACCTCTGTAATAAATCTAATTTCTATAAAATTTAATTGTTGAATGTGACTCATTATTTAATAACAAGTAATCAATAGAAACACCTTAGAAATTGTTCTACTTCTTGAACCAATGAGTAAGATATTTGTTTTCACCTAACCATCTTTGCCTGTTTAGCTACCTTTGTATGTTTACTCAATAAATATACCTTTGAGTAGTTCCCAACAAATGAGTCTGATGTACCTTGAAGCAAGTTATATGTAGGTATCTTACTGATTATTTAAATTTATTTCATGGATGTTTTGGCACTACTAATGTTTTCCATGAATTACATAATGCTAAATAATTTGAGATGGGCATATAATCCTGTTCCAAAAATATGTTCCATAGTATAATTACTATGGTTGATCTGTTGGGACCTAATTTTATAAATAAGCAAGATAACATATTAAATGGTAGAACAGTATAATGGTCCCATGTGTAATCAATATTAGAAAACAGTAACACTGTTTTCAACATATGAGAAATAACATACAAAACTTGTGTCTTAGTTTCTTATACATTTTAGATTTTACAGTTTTTATTAAAGTTATATGGTTCCAAGTGGTGACTCCTAAACCCATTTACAACATCACATGGACTCAGTAGGAAACATTAATAATCGAAGAAGTTACAGATTTGAAAGGGATTGGGAGGAGATAGAGAAATGAGAGTGAAGGGTGGAGATGATAAAAATTTAGTATTCATGTATGAAATGCTCAAAAAAAATTTAAAAAAGTTGTGAGTTGCCAATAGATCTAGATACTCAGGAAAGTTATATAAACTGAGCCACTATGCAGTTTTCAATGCTTTCAAGAAAAGTTGTCTATTTTGTTAATGATAAAACTCTTTGCCTGAAAGTCAGCAAAAATATGTTGAAATTAAGCAATTTATCATTCTTCATTGTCCTGGAGGTTCATGTAATTCATTATCAGGAAACTGTCTCCTAAAAGCTTTGTTCAAAGACAAAAATCTTTTTAAATTGATATTTTTGTATGTTTACGTATACTGAATAGCATTCAAATATGCAAAAAGTTAGAGAAAATTTGAAAATCTGTATCTTCAAACCTTCCTAATAGGTGTAGAATGAATGATACATAAGAAGATATACAAGTTAAAAAATCACTGGTAACTTACTGGTTTTACCTAAAAAACATGAAATTTAGAGTTACTGAATATGAATATATCACCCCAGAATTAGCATCCTCCTAAATCTTCATCAAAGGATCACCCTTTTCAGAGCAGAAAAAAAGCATAAAATGTCCTTAAAGTTTATAATGAAAACTCTCTGCATTTTTCTCTTTTATTTCTTATTAATGCGTACCTACCTATTTTAATAATACATTTTCTGTGATACCTGAAATAATTCCATTTGGAAAAATATTTGTATAAATGCAGTAACTACAGCACTCTGAAAATTGTTAATCATTAATTTTAGAAATATTTTTAAGAAACGTTTTCATCTGCTGGAAAGATGGCTCACCAGTTAAAGCACTAGCTGCTCTTTCAGAAGTCCTGAGTTCAATTCCCAGCAACCACATGGTGATTCACAATCTTCTTTAATGGGATCCGATGCTCTCTTCTGACATGCAGGTATACATGCAGACATAGCACTCAAACATTGAAATTGAAACCAAAATCAAAGTAATACAATATTAGATTAGTAGAACCAAATTTGCTGTTTAAAATATCTATGACGAAGAGAATCATCACCATAATAATACAAAAACTAAGAATATATAATGTTTATAATCCATTTAGATAATCAAACTTGGTCATTCCTGCTACTGGAGACTGAGCCAGGACCTTAGGTATTTTTGGTGAATGATCTACATCTCTGACTTCACAAACAAAATATATAGCATGAGATTCAAATAAGCAGATTTAATTAACTATTAAAATTCAATAATATCACTAAACTCCTACAACTTGCAAATTAGTTTCAACACTACTTTGTTTCAAAGAAAACTCCAAACTGTGAAAAGCAATTCAATATTACAAATTGTCATGTGAATAAGATCCTAAGTGTTTTAAATAACGGTCAAAATGTCTTTTCTCAGTGAACATCAGTGGGAATGATTTATTCCAGAAGTACTTTTTTTTGTTGTTTAGGTTTTTCCATCACTCAGCATATTTTACCTTTTCTAATTTCTAACCAGAAGATAAATGAGGCATAATCCCTCTGGGGTGGACTTCTCCTGTGGGTTTTATCACTGAGGGTTAAATTAATATAAACAAGGTGAAATAGGAGCATTCCTAGTGTATTCAAACATGCATGTGCTTTTCCTTGGGTAACAGTGAACTGCAGAATCTGAAGGATTCTTTAGAGAGTGAGAAACTAAAATTTCAACATTATCTGTGCTATTTTGTGTAAGACATTTGATTTATACATATCTTGGTTTTTGAGTGGTATGCAAATTACACATACTTTTCAAATTCTGATTAATTCAGAGTAATGCCTAGTAACTAAAATCAACATTTTCTCAAAAGAAAAGAACAAAAACAAAAAACAAACCAACCAAGCAACAACAACAAAAAAAAAACCCCTTTCCTCAGGATTAGTGATATTGAGGTCAATAACAGTTCACTTTAAAGAGTCTGTAATTTTCATGATTGATAAATACACTTGAGAGTGATGGTATTCGTGAATGCATTGTAAACACAAAAACACTACCATATTTAACATGTTAAACCAGCTACTTTACTATGTTTTGATACAAAGAGATTATAGTTAATAAGCATTTAAAATTGTATGAAGCTGGGTATTCCCTCATGGGGAATATGTCTGAAGAAAAATGACTTTCTCTTACTCTGTAACCATCAGTTTAAGCAACGATAGGTCCTCAGATAATGTTGGGCCTTCCTCGCCACCTGCCCCTCCATACTGTAAATTTGTCTGGCTTGATCACATCTTGTTCTTTTGCACATAGTCACAGCAACTTTCAGTTCATTTGTAGAAACAGCCCTGTGTGTCTGGAAAACACTGCCTGGCTCTACTCATCCACTGCCCTTGATGATTAAAGTCTCATATGCACAATGCCTCTGGAAAGATGCTTGAGTTTTGCTAGCAGGGGTGTGATGTAGATGTCACATTTAGGGATAAATATTTGAAGTATTTCATTCTCTACACCCTGAGCATTTGTGGGTCTCAGTTAAATACCATATACTTAAAAAAAAAGGTGCTTCTCTGATAAATGTTGAGAAGTATACTTATCTATGGGTATAAGACTGTAGAGTCTCATTTAGATTATATCCATTTAGAAATCTTCATAGTAGATCTTTCTCAAGGGTCTATAACAGCTGTCTGAAGGTTCTAGTCTCTTTAAATGATGCCAGTTATGATTTCAATCTTCCTAGAGTTTTTATTTTCCTCATTCCACCATTTGGTTTCCAGAGAACAAAATCATTTCTCAGGATTTGCAGCTAGCATTCTTTTAGATAAATCATTTCTTTAACATTTCCTATTCCTTTATTGTGGGAAAGGAAGCTTGCATCTCACACAAGGTTTGCAAAGAATTGATAGAGAAAAACAAGACATTTAATACCACTTTTACGGTAATGACAAATTTTCTTCATTTTGTATTATGTCTCATTATATAACCTAGGAGAATAGCTTAAAAATAAAATTAAAATGGTTTCCTTTCTTGTTACAAAATTGATATTCTATATACCACATATGCAAATATATATGTATGTATTATTGAAATACATTGAACTACTGAAATACATTACTGAAATATCACTGAAAATAGATTTCTTCCCTCATACAATATATTCTGACCCCAGTTTTCCTTCACTCCACTCCCCCTAGCTCTCCACCACCACCCCTCTCACTCAGATCCAGTCCCCTTTGTTTCCCTTCAGAATAGAGCACATTGGGCACCAGATATAGTCATAGATGTGGATGTGGTTGTAGATTCCCCAGATGTAGATACTGATTCAGAGCAAAAGACAGTTTATTTACTTTTTGTCTAACTAAATCACTGGTTCTTAGTTGGGAGCCCTGGAGCCCTAGAGCATTTAGAGCCCTTTTACAATATGATCTTAAACCTTGAACTGGAAGGCTTCAGCTGATTCTTCAGCCTGTTTCTCAACCAATTCTTCTTACTGACTCTTCAGCTGAGTCACTCTGTCTGATTCTTCAACTGAATCTGTTAACTGAATGACTCTAACTCCTATGTAACTCTTTTTTACTGAGCTGAGATCCTGCTTTTTCTTGTGAGAGTTGGGCATGTCCTTATTCTGCTAGTTCTTTCTCTATTAGTCACTTTATCTGCCATTCACTTTGACTCATCTCAGATGTCACTTCCTGTGTGACACTGGCTCTTTCTGAGTTCTGCTTCCTGTGTCTGCTTCCACTGTTTGTTTTTCCTAGGAATTAAAGGCTGGAGTGCCACTGCTTTCTGAATACTGGGATTAAAGGTGTGTCTGCATTCCATCCCAGTGACATAGGCTTCTGAATGTAGCCCCTGAAATGTAGACCCTAGCTTTCACACAGGCATATGCCTCTACAGTTATCATATTTCACAACAATCAAATGCAAATACTTTATAAGTTTCAGGGAAGAAAACAATAATAAATAACTTTTCTATGAAGAGAAGACAGATTATAAAGAGATCAATTGAGAAAATGAGAGAGCAAAGAAGAGTCTTAAAGTGTATAGACCTAATGAAGGTAACAATGTGTTTTTTCTACATGAGTGAAGAGTAACATTGTCTCAGAGGATTTAAATAAATGTTGTGACTTGAATTTTACAATATATTGTATGGTTTCATGTGTGTGTGTATTGATTTTCCTGAAAAGAAATTGTTAATATTTTAACATTTGCATATATTTGGTATTTATATATTTCTATGAACTGTGTTACATAATCTTGATCATCATATAAGAAAAATGGACTCTCCCACTTTGATATTGAGATTCCAGTTATGTCAAAACCCACAGATGCCTTGATTTCACAAGGAATCCTATATCCAGATTTCACATCATTTTCCTCATAGCCGTGCTGAGTATGAACTCTAATGAGAGCAGGAGGAAGGCTTTCTCCACCTGTTGGTCTCACCTGACTGTGGTCACTGTCTTCTAAGGGACTTAGATATTTAAGTATTTCCAGCGCTAGTCCAGGCACTCCTTTGACACTGACAAAGTGACTTCCATCTTTTACATTCTGATTATGCCCATGTTGAATCCCTTGATCTACAGCTTTAGAACAAATATGTAAAATATGCACTTATAAAGTCAGGGAAGCCAAGCAGTGGTTAAGTATCCCTTTAGTTCCAGCACTTAGGAGGGAGAGCCAGGCAGATGTCTGTGAGATCAAGGACAGCCAGAGTTACAACAGAGAAACCCTGTCTTGAAAAAAGAAAAGAAAGTCAGGGAAAATGTTACACAATACCTTCTCTTTGAAGTCACATGTTATTAAAAGCTATTGTACTTCAAAACAATCAAATTTACAAGTTTCAGTGAAGAAAACAGTAAAGAACAATGTTTCTCCTAAGAGGATAAAGGCTATAAGTTTTTTTCAAGAAATTAAGTAGCACAGTAAAATTGTTTTAAAGTGTATAGACTTAAAGAAGGTAACAATGTGTTTGCAATGTATGAGTGAAGAGGATAACTGTTCTGAAGGATTTAAATGCATTTTGTGAATTGAAATTTTTTATAATAAAATTTCCAATGTTATGTGTCTTTGTGTACTTCATTTATATGTTATTATTTTAGTATTTTGATACATTTTGTATTCCTATATATATATCTATAAATTGTGTTAAAAAATCTTTATCATCATGTGAGAAAAGTGAAGTCTACTGTTTTAATATTAAGGTTCAGTAAGATCAGAAAATACAAATGCTTTCATTCCACAGGAAATTTTACATCCTGATTTCACATTCTCCCTTTATACATCACTATATGTGTGATCTCAATGGTGAATATTAATGATATGTCATATTTAGCAATTACATTTTTTATAATATCAATATATCATCTAATATTGTAAAATTCAGTGTGTGTGTGTATGCGTATGTGTATGTGTGTGTTAGATGTCCCATGTTTTCCATAGCAATTTCTACTACTTTATTTTGGACTTATTACTGAATTAATTTTTATTCTTTACTTCCCATTTCCCTTTACTGAATGATTCACTTTACTGAATGATAATTTTTTTCTAGATGGAAAGTAGAATTATTAGTCATATACTAAATTTTGATTATAGAATTAAATGCCAAACTTACAATGAATTAGGATGTGCTGTCAGGAGCATCCGGTCTCCAAGGTTAGCCTGGGCTACTAGTTAGACTAAGGTCAATTTGGACTACGTCATATGACTTGAAAAATGAAAAATCCCAGAAACATTCATAAAGGAATAGCTCTAGGTTTCACTGGACATATATTTCTGTAAGTTTGACACCAAAGGCATGTTAATACAGTATTATGTGAGTGGAACCAATTATAACTTTAAAAGTGTCTGTAGCAAGGAAATCATCAGCAGCCTGTTGAGAAAATCCATGAAAATATAATATTTAAAATCCATGTAAATAATTAAACTTTGTAATTCCTGGCACTAGTGACATTGGCCTTAGACATTTTTGGTAAATGAACAACATCTCTGTTTCTACACACCAAATATATGATACAAGATTCAAATAAACAGCATGTAATTAACTATTAATAATCAATGAAACAATTTAATTTCCAAAATTTGACAATTAGTGTGAACACTATTTTTTCTCAAAGAGCAAAACTTCAATGTGTGAAAAGTAATTCAATATCACAAATAGTCATGGCAATAGGATATAAGTGTTTTAAGCAGTGCTCAAAACATTTCTTCTCTCAAGTGAGAAGCAGCGTGTCAGGCTTTATTCCAAAAGCACTGTTGTTTGTTACTCTTCCATCATTTGGCACATTTCCATTTTACTAATTCCTAAATGATGCCAGTTTGGGGAATCTCCTATGGGTTTTATCACTGATGGTTAAATAAATATAAGCACCGTGAATTAGGAACATTCAAGTGTATTCAAACCTGCATGTGCTGTTCCTTGGGAAAGCATGAACTGTAGAATATCTGAAGGATTCTTTAGAGGCTGGAAGCTAAACTTTCAAGATTAGCTGTGTTATTTTGTATTAGACATTTTATTTATTTAATACACATGTTGGCTCTTGACTGTCTTGGGTAAGTCACACCTTTTTATCAAATTCTGATTTATTCAGAGTAATGCTTAGCAAAACACTAATGCTTTCTCAAAGTCAAAGAAAAACTCTCTACCAACGTAATTAACCGTATTCAGATTAATAGCAGTTCTCCTTAATGGGTCTGTAACTTTTTGAGTAATTAATATCTTTCAAGGCAAAGATATTCATGAATGCACATAACATACAAAAATACTTGCATATTTGATATATTAAAATAACAAGTTTATTATGTTATGATACAAAGAGAATAGAGTTAATAAGCTTTTAAAAATTGCATGCAACAGGGCACAAGTACTCCCTCAGGGACTTTCTCCCCATATTCCTCTCCATGCTGTAGTTTTTGTCTGGCTTGATATTGTGTCATCCTTTTCTGTGTACTCACAGCAACTTCCAGTTCAGGAACAGCCCTGTTATGTCTGGAAACTACTGTTTGGCTATCTGCACCCACTGCCCATGCTGCTTAAAATCTCCCCAAGACCCACAACTCTTCTGGTATGATGCATGAACTTTGCTAGCAAGGAGGATAATGCAGATATCACATTTAGTGCCTAGTATTTTGCACTCTATTATTTTCTACATCCTGAGCATTTTTGGTCATTTGTTAATAACATTTTTTTTCTCTTTTTCTTTTCAAAAATATATTCCTTTGATGAGTGTGGAGAGATGCATTTATCTATGTGTACAAGTTTTTAAGAGTCCTTTAGAAACAATTTCCATTTAGCCAAACTATGATAATATTTTTTCCTCAAATGCCTATAAACTCACTGACCTCAGGTTCTTGGTTCCTTAAATTATAAGAAGTTATCATGATTATTGCAAGAGTTATTTTATCTTTCCGTCGTGTGGGTTCCAGAAAACAAACCAGGTCTTCAGCATTGACAACAACCACCCTTTAACAGCCAAACATCCTCTGCAACATTTCTTGCTCCTTTATTGAAGAAAAGAGAGTTGCATCTCATACTAGGTGTGAAAAGAATTACTGTAGAATAAAAAGACAGTTATCAATAGATGTAGGACAATGACAAATTTTTCAATTTTGTGCTAGAAGTCACTAAATTTTCCAGGTGGATAGTTTATAAAATAATATCCAAGTGTTTGCTACTCTTATTGAAAAATATATTATGTTTACTTTATTCTTTTAAATTTTTATCATTGTAAAACCAATTAATAGAAAAGGTGAGAATAGGTGGCTTCTGCAATTTTGAGAGATATTTATATGCTTCAATGATCTGATTGTTTTATATTTGATATAAGAAATGTATATTTTTATGAAAGGATCACCTGAAGCCTACAGAATAATATCGGACAACACATTAGAAGCCACATTTTCAAGTTTCAGTTTATGCTAGTAAAGTTACAAATAAAGAGAAATCAGCTTTAAGCAGAAGAGTGAAAAACTGATTTCATTGTCATTTATTCAGACTGTCAAGTGTACCTTTCTTACTACTGGGTATCATTTATTTGTTTATTTTATTCAGGAATGATTCAGACATACATTTTCAAAATTTATGTTTGTTGTTTTCTTGTAATTCTCACTGTGATGAGTAGGAGGTGTTCAGATATGCTTTCTCTAAATACAGAGCTAATTGTTGTGTCCTGTATAATAATGGGAAGATACTCTTGTGCTAGCAGAACAGGAGGAGTATTTTCTGTCACGCCTAAGAATCATTGCAAATGCCATCTTACAATATTTTGCTTTTCTCTGTGGTTTTTATACCACATCAAAACATATATACACTATGAAACAGTGACATTTATTACAAATATTTTAAAACATGCATTGTTTAAAATATGTTAACTATTTATCAAAGAGAATTTTGACACTTCATCTTATAAATCCATTTAACAAATTATGTTTCCCTTTATTTTTTAAATTTCTTCATATTTTCTTAAATTGGCTTTTAGCTATAACATGTATCTTCTTTGTTATGTTAAAAATTGTCTGAGTAATTAAAGTAATTAAAAAATCTGAGTAATTAAAAAATTAGGTCAGGGAAAGATTATATAATATGGAAAAATCAAATTTTTCTCATGGAAAAACAGAACACAGGGATGTAACCCTAAATAGTAGCAGTGTTAAATTTTAAATTCGATGGTAAAGGTAGATACTAGAATAGTCTGTGTGTCCTAAGTGTTTAAGAACTGACTTCCCATTTGCTTATCTTTTCAGATCTAACAAAGCAGCTAAGTCCCCATGCTGTAGGATGTACACATTCATACATAAGTAAATATCTTTCAGATAAGTTACTATAACCAGTGACTGTCTAAAACACATATGTTCATCAGCTTTATGAACTGTGGTCACAGATTACAGACTCTATGATTTATGTAGTCTTCCTACAATTGTTTAATAAGCTCTATAATGTATTCTTGGTCTTATATATGTTGAAAAAGTAATTGTTCATCTTAAATTGTTTTTCCAAATTAACATTTCCATATACTAGTTCAAAGGCTAAAGAGAATTGCACAGATACACTCACATGATGTTTGGTTCTTCAAATAAAGGCAATTCTACATGTGAGGTACAACAGCTTTCTCATTCATCCACTGTAAAATACATGACTAAATGTTACAACCCTAGCTGCTTTATACATATGTTTAGAATTGTACAAATCTACACATGCAACTGGAGTTGTCCAAATTTTTTTAAACTTCTAATAGACTTGTGATTGTAATTAGTATGTATCTTATGTAGTATAGTGCAGTATTATTTTAAATGATTAAATGTAACTGTAATTGTTTAATAAATTTTTTAAAAGTATAATAATGTTTATCCATGCATGTGACACTCACACTTTCTAAAATTTTTAAGTATTTCATTTGTTTTTGACATCTATAACCCATTTACCTCACCACATGAGTCTGTCATCAAGGTTTTTCAGTTTTATAACTTGGAGATTTAAAACTAAATATTTTTGAGATATTTGACAAAACAACATAATTTTCTACCTTTATTTTAGTATAATCATGAGGTAAAGGTCACAGTTCATGGTCTAGTTGGCAAAGGAAATTATTAAAGACAATTAATTAATGTTAATATGTATAATTTTCTTTTTGTACAAAATGACTCATATTCAAATATTTTATTAGAAATGCATTACTTATATTAGTTTGAAAAATAAATGATCCTCTATATATTTGAAAAGTTCTGGTAACTCTGGTGTCTCTATTCAGAATAGGTTTTCTGATAAGACAGAATGGAGAAGAACAATGTCACAATAACAACAGTAAATGAATTTGTCCTGATGGGCATAACTGACCGCTCAGAGCTGCAAGCACCATTATTTGGACTATTTCTGATCACTTATCTGATTTCACTGATGGGGAACTTGGGCATGATCATCCTTACCATGATGGACCCCAGGCTGCAAACACCTATGTACTTCTTTCTCAGACACCTGGCTATCACAGATCTGGGTTATTCAACAGCTGTGGGACCAAAAATGTTAAGAAATTTTATTGTGGATCAAAATAAAATATCATTCTATTTTTGTGCTATCCAGATGTCTAGCTTTAGTATATTCATTGTTAGTGAATTTTTTATTCTGTCTGCAATGTCCTATGACCGCTATGTGGCTATCTGCAAACCACTCCTCTACACTATCATCATGTCACGTAGAGTATGTTGGGTGCTAGTCACCATTCCTTATCTCTATAGTATAATTGTCTCACTTCTAGTCACCATAAAGATTTTCACTTTACCCTTCTGTGGCAACAATGTCATCAATCATTTCTACTGTGATGGTCTTCCATTGTTATGTTTGATCTGCTCAAATACACATGAAATTGAGGTGATAATGTTAATCTTATCTGCTTTTGATTTGCTTTCTTCTTTGCTGGTAATCATTGTGTCCTATGTATTCATCCTTACTACTATTCTCAGGATGAACTCTGCTGAGGGCAAACAGAAAGCTTTCTCTACCTGTGCATCCCACCTGACATCAGTCATTGTCTTCTATGGAACTTTGATAGTAATGTATGTGCAGCCTAATTCCAGTCACTCCTTTGACACTGATAAAGTGACTTCTATCTTTTACACCCAGGTTATCCCTATGCTTAATCCATTAATCTACAGCTTGAGGAACAAAGATGTGAAAGATGCTCTTAAAAAAACAGTGAAAAAGATACACAACATTATCTCATAGAGTTCATATATTGTTAACGTAATTCAAAATTACAAAAATAAAATAGGTGTCAATGAAGAGAAAAATAGAAGATATTCTCTTCTTTACGGAGGAGATAGAATATATACAAAAGAGTTGAATAGCTGAAGCAACACAGAGAATTAAATGCTTGTGTGTGAGGAGATTAAGAGTTGTTAGGAGGGTTTAAATGACTATTACATTTTGGATAATACAATAAATCCTTCAATGTCAATGTGTCTCTTTTTTTTTTTCTTTCTACAGGTGCACTGTAGATTTTATATTACTTAGATTTTATGGCCCAAATATGCATATCTGCCTCTATTCTGCCCAAATACAATGCCCCTATCTCACACTACTGCCTAATCTTCATATGTGAATCCAATAGTGCTTACTAACTAGCTTAATGTATTTTGATTAGATAACATTTAATTTCAATTCATTCTTTAATTTTGTCTAATATGTATAAGAAAGTGAACTGAGTGATTGTGTTAGATAGATTTATTTCTCTATGAATGCCTCTAGTATTTTACTTCCCTCCTATTACTGAAATAAATCGTAAGGGTATGACCTTGTGGTCATTTGTATCAGTGTGTGATGGCTCATGAATGAATATGCTTTATGCTCTGTAGGTAAAGAATCACCAGTCACAGTGAATACATTATATGAAAAATATAATCTATTTACATCACATTCCAAAGTTTGACTACCAAATGAAAAGCCTACCATATACTGTGACGGCAAGAAGATCAGAACTTTTAAGACTAGCCTTTGCTACAAAATTAGTTAAGACCAATCTTGGATACAAGAGATGATTTTAAAATGAAACACTAGTACCATTCATAAAGGAATTGATCTCAGTTTTGTGTTATATTTAACTGTGGATATACCATCAAAGCCATATAAACACAACATCAGCAAAATAGTACTGAATTGAACTAAAGTATATCTCTGAGGCAAAGAAAATCTTCATCAGAATGAAAAATTCAATGACAAATAATACTATTTATGAACCATGTACCTAACCAAACTATTGGGCAATAATCATTATTCTATCAGTGAAGAAGAGCAACTCTGTCCTTTTCCCATAGCATTTCCTTGTTACTGGGTAGCAATTTTTTTTTTGCAATTTTTTAAGTGAAAGATAAATGAGGCATAATCCCTCTGGGCTATGATCTGTGGGTTTTTAATCTCTGATAATGTATGCACTTCTATTGAGTTAATAATAGACTATTAATCCTTAGGAAACTGGACGAAATATATAAGTGCACATATACTCCCAAATGAGACCTTCTGTCGATAATGTGCATTCTTTGGTCACGATCTATAATTTTGATGTAATAATATTATACTAAAGTAATACTAAACTAATGATAGTATTATATATTATATTAATATGTAATATATAATACAATAATAATCTACTATATTTACTAAAGTAATATTATAGTAATAAAGTATAATATAGTTTTTAAATTGACAAAAATTTACATGGTGGTCACTTGAGAGAGACAAGGAGAAGGCAATGGTAATTATTTCCACTCAGCTGATTACATGAGTAACAAATAAAAATGTAAAAATTTTATAGCATTATACTTTATCAAAGAAGAAACTGACATTTAGATAAATTAATAAAAATTATGTGGATTCAAAAGTATTCACCTTGCAGAAATACATGGATTTGTAGCCTGAGATATTAAATTGTATAGTGCAATTGTGTATAAAATATATCTAACTCATTATATTTTATTGATCAACACATAGATTTATGGTCAGTAATGATACCTTGCTTATGAATGACACATCCCACAATAGAGTGAATGAAGAAAACCAAAACATTGTTAAGAGTTTGGTGTAAAATTAAGTACGTCTCTAAAAGTTACACAAATAAAATGTAAAATTATATACAAGCCAAAGAATAAATTACTGAGATGAATTCACATACCATACTCTAGTGATTCTTATCACATTAGTAATACTGTGTGACCACAAACTCTCTCTAATTTAAACTCTGTTTATTTTTAAAGTTTTTGAAATTATAATTTGATTACAGTATTTCTTCCTTCCATTTCCTCCTTCCAAACAATCCCATATACTTCTCTATTACTTCTTCAAATTAGTGGTCTCTTTTTTCACTAATTGCTAATGGGGCATATATGTATGTATGTTTATATTCCTACAGATAACCTTCTCAGACAATACAATGTTGCTTGTATGGAAGTTTACAGAGCTAGTAGTTTGGCAGTGGACAACCCATCAGTGTGCCCTTCCCTGGGAAGTCACCTCTCCCTTAACTTTCTTCAGTTGTCTATAGTACTTCATGTAGGACTGAGGCAGAGTGGGCTTTTCTCCAGCCAGTATTGCATGCTTAGTGGTGTCATTTTTGTTCAGCTCATATTTGGTCAGTCACATTTGTAATATTTCATGTATATACCTTCTGTTATGAAACTATCTTTCATTAAAACTTTTTTATAAAATGTTTATATTTTGTAAGATCATAATCTTTCACTCCAACTCTCCCAGATCCTTTGTATTTCCTTGCCAAGCCAACTTTATGTGTCCTCCATTTTCACAAAAAGAAAAAAAAGAAAACTATAACAACTGCAAAGAGAGAGAGAAGAGAGAAAGAGAGAGAGAGAAGGAGAGAGAGGGAGAGAGAGTGGGAAACAGGAATAACAAATAAGAAATACATAAAGAAAAAAGCCAAACAATGCAAATTTTTCTATAACCAACCCCAAAGCAGTTTGGTAATCATCACTCTCCAATTCCTCACTTCCTCTTGTAGCTATAAAACAGGTTTTCAACTCTATGCTTTTTTCTGTTCTGTTTATTTTATTTATTTATGTATTTAGTGAAGAATTCATGGTAAACATGATCTTAGTTTCATGATTACTTTTAATTAGTACAATGATTTCAAACCCTATACCTATAGAACCACACATTGAAATTCCATTCCTACTCAATTTAAGTGTATTGTGTTGAAATGAAGATAAAACTCTGAACTATACCAACTGTACTAAGAGAGCTGCTGACTTTGGGACAGACAGACTGCAGATCTCCGCAACTGTTACTCTTCAAGTCTGATGCTTCAGTCTTTTTATTAGTAACATTTGGTTGGCACAACTATAAGTTGTATGAATTTACTATTCCATCTTCTGATGTGATCAAGGAAACTATTTTCTCTCTGTTATTTTATTATTTTCTGTTTATGATTTGGGCAGATAAATCTAATATTTATTTATTTTAATGGGAATCATGCTTTTCTGATTCTGGCATAGCTCATTAATTGTTTTCTATGCAAGTCTATGTTATCACCCATTTCATATTAATTCAAAGTTAGGATTGACAATCTCAGCAGGGAGAACATGCCAGGCTCAGGAGATCAAGTAGGAGTCCTGCTCACTGACCCCTCCCACTACAACTGCCCAACCAAGCCCCAAAGCCTAAAACCATCTCCATCTTTCTAACCCACCCCTTCCTGCCAGTGCATGAAATATCCAAAAGGACATTTCAATTCTTAACATCTATGTCCCCAACACAAGGACTTCCACGTTTGTAAAAGAAATATTTCCAAAGCTTAAAACACACATTGAGTCACAAACATTGATAGAGGGAGACTTCAATACCCCACTTTCACCAACTGACAGGTCATTTAGACAAAAACTAAACAGAGAAATGCTTGAGCTGACACATGTTATGAATCAAATGGACCTAACAGATTTCTATAGAACATTTCACCCATACACAAAAGACCTCAGAACCTTTTCCAAAATTGACCACATTCTTGGACACAAAGTAAATCTCAATAGATACAATAAAATTGAAAGAACTCCCTGTATCTTCTCAGACCACTATGGATTAAAAATACATTTCAACAACAAGAATAACAACAGGAGGCCCACAAACTGAACACCTATTTACTGATGATGACTGAGTCATGAGAAATTAAAGACTTTCTAGAATACAAAGAAAATGAGTCTACAACATACCCAAATTGTGGGACATAATGAAAGCAGTGATAATGAGAAAATAATCCATAGTACAAAGTGTCTACCAAAAATGAATGCAGAGATCACATAATAGCAAATTAACAGCACATTTGAAAGTCCTAGAACAAAAAGAAGCAAGCATACGCAAGAGAAGTGGATGGCAGCAAATAATCAAACTGATGGCTAAAACCAATAAAATAGAAACAAAGAGAAAAATACAATCAATAAATAAAACAAAGAGCTGGTTCTTTGAGAAAATCATCAAGAACAAATTAAAAGAAGATAAAGGGTATCCAAATCAGTAAAATTAGAAATGAAAAGGGGGATATAACCACAGGCACCAAGGAAATCCAAAGAAGCATTAGGTCATACTTTAAAAACCTGTACTCCAACAAATTGGTAAATCGAAAAGAAATGGATAATTTTCTTGATAGATACCACCTATCAATATTAAATAAATAAAGAAAGAAAGAAAGAAAGAAAGAAATAGAAGAGGTCATCAAAAGCTTACTAAAAAAAAAAAAAAGAAAGGCAGATGGTTTTAATGCAAAATTCTACCAGACAAACCAAGAAGAGTTAAGTCTAATACTCCTCAAATTATTTCACAAAATAGAGGCAAAAGGAACACTGTCAAACTCATTCTTGAGGCCACAGTCATACCAATACCCAGAGAGACTTAAGCAACAAGGAGGGGCTCAGTTGTGACACAGGGATTTCCCTGGTAAAAGGGAAATGGAACACATGGTGCAGGTGGAGATTGGAATGGAGAGAGAAGGGACTGTGTGTTGGGAGAGAGATGAAGGGAAAGAATATATGACGAGACAACCAGAACTGAGGACATCGAGGGGGAAATCTGGAGACCGAGGGCAGTGGAATTTCACTGGAGTCCAGGAACAGGGATTTCTTGGCATGGACCTCTAGCAATGGGGAATGGGGAGCCTGAACAGGTCATCTTGTGTATCTGACTAGATTCCCAGTGGAGGGACTGGGACATCCCCTCAACCACAAAACTTTCAACATATAACTCATCCTCCCTATGAGACCCACTGGGACAATAGGAAGGCAAAACCCCATGCCAAAGGAGAGAACCCATGCCTGATTCTGTGTGGTAGGTTGGGAACTAGATACGAGATAGCCAGGAGATGATTTCTAATGATATCCTTTTCTACTCATAAGTCAGTACCTAGCCCAGTCTCTATCAGTGAGGCTTCTGCCAGCAGCTAATGGGAACAGATGCAGAAATCCAGAGCCAAACATCATGCAGTGCTCCAGAAAATTCACAGAAGAGGCCAGGGGCCTGCATTTCAGGTACCAGAGTGGTCAGTGACATGAGGAGAACAAGCCCCACAGAGTCAAACGACCAACGCTCTTGAGGTTCCTCAGAGCCTAAGTCAAGACAAAGAACTTGCAGGGTGTCCTAGATATGTTATGAGGTTGTCTGGCTTGAGGTTCCAGCAGAGAACCTACAGGGTAGAGAGTATGTAGGGGTTCTCTCACACTTTTGCCTGCCCTTGGGACCCATTTTTTTCTCCATCTCGGTTGCCTAGTGTGCTCTTGATGTAGGGAATAGTGCCTTTTCCCATTTGTTGTGCCCTGCTTGAACAGTAACCCTGGGTGGTCTGCTCTCTACTATGGGGGGAAATGGGGTTGGGGGATGAGTGGGTGTGGATGGAGGGATATATAATAGGAGGAGAGGGAAGATGGGGGGAACTGGGATTAATGAAGGGGTGTTGACTTGTTGATCTGTTGTTCTGAACCAGACTCTCTCCCTTCCTCCCTTGCTTCCGCCTGCCTGACACCATTTTCCCAGCAGGTTGGTAGGTGAGACCATGTATGGGCATGAACTCTGGGAAGGAAGGAATGCAAGTTCAAACAGTCTAGGTGGATCCGGTGGAGGAGGTGGAGGAGCAGATAGCTGGGCAGGATAAATGAATACTCTGGGACTTCCATTCAGTGATGGTCAATAAATCCTTTATTTTGAGAATTCATGAGAATACATTGGGGTATGTGGGTAGAGGAGACAGGTAGCCAGTTTGCCAATCAGTTGTTCAGGGCAGGCTCCAGTGACACATGGGGAGTGTGGCCTGCACCTTCTTCCGCTTGTCAACAGATGCTGTTTAGTGCCATCTACCCGCCATTCAAAGCTTTGGCCCATTTCCATAGCTGCATGTAGCTTTACACATTTTTATTTGCATGTTTCTTTAAATTCATTTCTTACATAGTTGTTTACTTAAAAGTATGTAGTCACTTATTAGTTGATATTAGCTTTCAAGTAAATGATAATCATGCTACAATCCACAGATCCAGAAAAGCAAGATAACAAGACGAAGGGCTCTGGTGGGGACACATGATTCTCCTTAGAAGGGGAAATAGTATAGTTTTTGCAGGTGGACTGAGGTGGGTGGGGACAGCAGCAGGAGAAATCACATGTATGTATGGGAAGAGATAGAAAGAGCAAGGGGAGAGATGGCTAGAATTAGGGGGCATTTGAGGGGTGATGTAGAAACCTAGTGAGTATAGTAGAAAATTCCTAGAATCTATGAGGGTGACATAGTAATTACTTTAGTAATGAAGGTTATGAAACTTGAACTGGCCATTTTCTATAATTAGGCAAGACTTCTAGTCATGTTACTGGGGCATCAACACACCCACAAAATCTTCTTTCCCTACAATCTCTCCTGCCCAAGATGTGATGGGACATAAGATAGCACAGAACTTGTGAGAATAGCCAACCAGATTGGCCGAACTTGAGGCCAACACATACCACTTAGAGGGAGTCCATACCCAACACTTCCTGATGGTGAGGAGCTAGAGATCAGATGTACCAGAGACCTAGGAAAGAACCAAACACAACTGGGGGGAAAAATCCATGAGTTGATTCCTAATAATAATTTATGCTATACCCATAGATTGGTGCCTAGTCCAGTTGTTATCAGAGTGCCTGCCTCTGCCAGCAAATAGGAGCAGGTGAGAGAGTCATGGTTAGACATTATGAAGAAAGAGTCTAAATTGGAGGTCTTCATTTTGTCCTGCACCTTGGAGTTTAGAATCCTTGGAATCCTCAAGGAAGGAGGGAGAGGAAAGACTGTAGGAGCCAGAGGAAACTGAGGAACAAGGAGAACACAGCCCTCTGAATCAACTAAGTAGGACTCAAATGGGCTCATAAAGACCAAGGTTGCAAGAACTGGGCCTGCAGGGGTCTGCCCCAGGTTCTCTGTGTATATTTTAAGGCTGTTGGATTCTTTTTTTCGGGGGGAGGGTGGGACTTCAAACAATGAGAGTGGAGTGTCTCTTGACTCTTGCCTGCTCTGGGGCTATTTCTTTCTAATGGGTTTCCTCATCTAGCCTTGATATGAGTGTATATGCCTAGTCTTTCTGAATCTTGTTATGTCCTGTTTGCTTGCTATCTTCTGGAAGCCTGATCTTTTATTAAGGAAAAAGGATGGGAAGTAGATCTGGGAGAAAGAGTGGTGGGGAGTTGAGAGGAATGGAGGGAAGGGAAAAAGTGCTTGGGCTATATTGAATGGGAGAAGAATCTATTTTCAATAAAAATATAAATATTTCCATTTGTCATATCAATTAAGTACAAAAATCATTTGTTTCAGAGGTATACCTCTTTTAAACTTTATTTAGATTGTATTTCTATTATGCTAATGTTCAGCTTTGCATGTTTATTATAATTCTCTCATGTTTCTTTATACTTATTTCGTAGGAATTAATTTAGAACAACCAATATATTTTATTTGATAATTTCTTCACTTCAATTACATATTCTACAAAGAAAAATCTATTAGTATTTATATACCTACAGACTACAAGGATTTTTCCAAGTCTTTTTTTCTTATGGAATTTAATTTGCAAGTGTGTTAGATAAGGATAGAAGCTTAGAATTTAATAATAATTATATAACCTGATGATTTTTACCCTAATTTGTAATTAAGAAGATTGCTTCTAAATGTGGATAAAGAACCTTTTCCCACATTTTAAACCAAGGCAGAAACTTAGTAGAATAGAATACTTCGTGCTGTCAAAGTGTGAGAATCACCCTTTGTAGGACCAGATGTAATTCTGACTTTTGGACATATGAACTAATCTCATTAACTTTTGAAGTTAATATAATTTATAAGAAAGAGAAAATCCTCTGCCATTTACATGGTGATTTTCCTTTGCATTCTTTCTACAAAGTAAAGATTTGCAACACAAGGAGGTGAATTATTTGCATCAGAATCAGGATAACTTAGCCTTCTATTTTTTTAACAGTAATTCTTTGAGAAGTTCATACAGTGTCTTGTGACCGTATTCACCCTCCTTCTACCACTTCGTTCCAGAATTACCCTCCCTAAACCCTCTCAACTTCAAGTTCTCTTCATCTTTTTTCTGATCTTCTTTCCTCCTCCTCCTCCTCCTCCTCCTCCTCCTCCTCCTCCTCCTCCTCCTCCTCCTCCTCCTCCTCCTCTCCTTTTCTTCCTGTGTCTTTCCATCTATACAATTTCTACTACCTAACTACTCTTCTGTGAGAGGAGGATGTCCTGGAGTGTGGTCAATCTATCAGGGGTAACATCATTTAAAAAAACAAAATAAAACTGACACTCCCTCTCCCAGCAACTATCAAACTCAAATAGCTTGTGCTGAGACTCTGTGTACCTTTCCCCTCCCCGATGGGATTTTTCCTGGCTTGAGCTTGTATATACCTTGTATATTCAGTCTCAATCACTAAAAGTTCATATGGGCAGTTACTGTTTTATTTCCAGAAAATACCACTTACTTGAATTCTTCCACTACCTCTGGATTTTACAACTGCTCCATGACTTCTGTGAAGATTCTTGAGCCTTATGGGAAAGGGTATGAATATATATATATATTTCCTTTTAAAATCTGAGGAATCTTTATTGTCTGCACATTGACCAGTTTCAAGGTCTCTATTTCAGTGGGCATCTACTGTGAAAGAATTTTCTCTGAAGAATCTTGAGAAAGGCATTGATCTGTAGGTTTAGCAATAAATTTTTAGTAATTACTTTAATACTGTATCTGTAGCTGATAATAGCATTAAGTTCTCCCCTAAGGCCCATGACCTATTTCACTGTAAGTTGGTTATTCCCATAACATTGATGCCACTATTTCACCAGTGGGTCTTAGTAGTCAGGTCAGTAGTTATTGCAGTTCATGGCTGGATTAGCTCCTGGAGAATTCTAATTTAACATCAGCTGTGGAATGTTCCACCTCTGAATCACCGCACAGTGTAAGAAAAAAAAATGACATTGCAGAACTACTTGGACATAATATATAAACATTTTAAATATGTTTATAATTTTTTGAAATGGAATTCATTTTGAGGTTTCCCCAGCTGTTAATTGTATGAATTGTATGAATTTTAGTGCCTTTCATACAGTACATTTAATGTTTGAATTCTTCAAGTGGCTGTATTGGAAGAACACTTTGGAAAGGAACTAAGGTAATCCAATTCAAACAACTTTGCCATCTCTGACAAAGTAGAAGCATCCAGAAAATGGTAAGATGCATATTTATACTCTGAAAACTTTAATACTAAAGAAATTAAAATATTTAATATATTCTTTATTAAAAATGACTTTCCCCCAGAAAAAAGTACATATATAACTTGATATGGAGGAACCAGACTACAATATTACAATATCTATTAAAAACACAGGAATAATTATATTACAGATAAGATCATTATGAAATAATTTTCATTTAAAAGGTAATGTCAGATTACATACTTTTTCATGAAAGTCTATGAAGTAACTATTAGAAACTGAATTGACTGGCTGTTGCTATAATAGCATTTTGGATAATCACAGTCCCCTCTTGTTTGCCTTTCCCTGGTCCTATTAGTGGCTGTGCAATGCCTTCACATTTATTACTTTCTTTTCAGGTCAGTGGAAGAGGACTTGAAACCATTCACTGGCCTCTGGGTTCCAAAACCAAAACCACACAAAGTAAAAAAATAAATAAATAAACACAAAGATTAATAAATAGATAGATATAGATGGATATGTGGGGAGGTAGGTAGATAAGTAAAGAAATCTTTTACATTCACAGTCAACCTAGGAGAAATCGGTTTCTTCAGCAGATGGGACTGTCATATTGAATTGTGAAACAATTTATACATGATAGTAGCTGTTGATTACAGTATTATTAGGAAAACCTTTCAGATTCTATCTTATAACTACAAACAGGTGAAGATGGGTAATGAATTTAAAAGTTATGCCAATCTCCAGCAGTCATCATTAGGTCAAAATTAGCCAGTATATTTTCAGTGCCAGGGTATTTCTACTACTTCTATCTTCCTCAGGAGAATGCCATTAAAATGGAGAGTTTGGTTAACATCATCTAAACCAACAGTTCTTAACCTGTAAGTCATGACCTGTTTGAGGATCTAATAATCCTTTCACAGAGTCACTTAAGACCATCCAGCATTTCAAATATTTACCTTACAATTCATAACTGTAGCAAAACATAGTTATGAAGTAGCAACAAAAATAAATTAATGGTTAGAGGTCACCACAACATGAGGAGTTGTCTAAAGGGTCACAGCATTAGGAAGGTTCAGAAACACTAAATGTTAAATAAATAAGTTTTGCTATCAAATCTTGAAGTTTGTTCCTGAATATTACACAACAACTTTCAAATATAAGATATTAGATATTCATATATTATGATATGATCTAAATTACCTAGTGACACAGAGCCACTCTGAAGGTTCTAATTCATAATAAATTTTATTCAAGAAAAGTTGACAATGCTATAGTGAAAGGTTGAGATGTCTCTTGATTTATTTCTAAATTTTCATTTTCACACATTTATTATTTTTTTAAAATTTGATAATACAAATTTTATAAAACCCTTTAAAAATGGTAATTACTCAGAATCACATAGTGGGGAGGGAACATGCCCTGTGTGAAAATGAGGGCTCAAAATGAAGAATATGACTCTGTCAGCCATCAGCATTGTCACTCTAGACAAGACACAGTTAAATGACCTTTGACCACTGCTGAGTGTCTCTTTGACTAACAAATGGTTAAAGGTACCTTTTCTACAATTTTCTTCACAGCATTTTTTACCTCCTGATTTCTCAAGCTGTAGATCAGTGTGTTTAACATGGGAATCTCTACCACATAAACACAGAAGCAATTTTATCTGTATTCAGAGAATGGCTTGACTTGGGCTGAAGGTACATAAAAATGATTGTCCTATAGAATATGGTGATTAAGATCAGATGGGATGCACAGGTAGAAAAGGCTTTCTTTCTTCCTCCAGCAGAATGAATCCTCAGAATGGCAAAGACGATGAAGACATAAGAAATGACCACAACCACCAGAGAGCAAAGGATGTTGAAGCCAGCAATGACTAACAACATCAGCTCCTTGACATGAGTGTCAGAACAAGCCAGAGCAACTAAGGGAACATCATCTCAGTAGAAGTGGTTGAGCACATTGGAGCCACAAAAAGACAAATGGAAGGTTGCCATTGCCTGTGCAAGTCCCACTGTGAATCCATAAATGTATGTACTGATGATCATCTAAAGACAGAGCTTCCTAGGCATGAGGACTGCATAGAGGAGAGGGTTCCATATAGCCACATACCTATCATAGGCCATGATTGACACCAAGCACATTTCACAAACTGTACATGTGATAAAGAAGCACAGCTGAGTGGCACATGCTAATAAAGTTATACTTTTAACTTCACACAGAAAATTCACAATTGTGTTTGGAGTGACACAGGATGTATAACAGAAGTCAACAAAAGCCAAGTGGCTGGGGAAAAGGTACATGGGTATGTGAAGTTGAGGACTGACTTGGATTAACATAATCAGTCCCAGATTACCTATGACAGTGGTTAAGTAGATGACTAAAAACATAGTAAAAAGAATGACCTGGAGCTCTGGGTCATCTGTGAGTCCAACAAGGATAAACTCACACACAGCTGAACTTTTGCCTTCAGCCATGAAATCAGTAAAATCATTTTCCATTAAAGAGCCTTTACATGTTCTTAATCCATCTTCTCCTGATACCTATCAAGAAAAAGTCGAGTAGATTTAAATTTCCTTTTTTTATGTTGAACACATTCCTATGAATATCTTCAGCTGTTCTGTCAGATTTCACTAGTAAATGGTTTTGTCTCAATATAAATTCCAAAGTGGGACATTATAAGATTTTTAACACATAGAAATAATATCATTTATAGTGTATAATTGCATGATCTATGGCATATGGATACTATTGTTCATTTCAAAATTATTTTAGTAGAGTATATTGCAGTTTTGTAATTGCTGGAACATTTTAAAGAGAATACACTATTTATTTGAAGTTATTTTATTTGTGCTAGTGTAAAATTTAAAATCTTGACTCCAAGAGACCTTATATAAAAGAATTCCCACAAAGCATTCATTTCTGATAATCTCTATATCATTTATTCAGGATGGATTTTCTTTACTTTATACATTTTACCTAGTTTTTGTTTAACTGTTATGTGGCATTTTCCCATTAAGTGGAATGACAATACTACTTTTTAACTTGTATGCAAAACAACAGAAAAGGAAGAAAAAAACTGCTGGACAAAACTGTATAAGAGCCCACATAGTCCTGAGAAAACAGAATCCAATAGCTACTACGGATCTTCAGTTGAACATAAGACAGATTTCTTCAGCTGGGAGCATAGCACTTTTAATGTTTACTGAGTAACACATTTCAAATATTCATAAGAAATTGAAAGATTTATTAAGATGAATAACACTCAAATTCACTCAACACAACACATACCAACTTATTATCATCAGTTGAACAAAGCTAGCTGTTTCTGTATTAATCCTTTCCAATTTGCAGAGAGCCATATACTTTTCTCTTATGATTTACGTCTGATAATTTCTTCAATTTTTTGCATCAAATTAGATAAGCAAACACTTCCATAAGTGTCTTGCATTCATCTACTTTTACTCTGATTGGTTTTGTCACTCTGTGTTTCTTCAGTACCAAACACTGTAGGAAAGACACTAGAATATTTTACCCATACATTTATATGTTCTGTTAGTTACTTTTCTTGTGAAGCCCACTGGTAAACACCAGTGCTCAGCTCTCTTCATTGATATATTTTATTATTATGTCAGTCCAGTCCATTGAAACAATCCAGACCACATTCAGGATGGAAACTTCCTTCAATCCATACAAAAATATGTGTCTCATTAAAGTCTTGGTGTTTATTAATCTAAGCAAATTGGCAGCAAAAATCACCTACCACATATATCAATCTATTGCATTTTGACATACACTTGCCACATTTCAATTGTTAGCTACAAGTTCACCAATCAATTCTTTCTCTCCACATCCAATGATGATCCTTTTATTTAAAGCCTCAGAAGCTTTGGGGCATGGGAGCATTGACATTACCCATCATGAAGAAACTGATTGTTATTTTGGTAACTCATCCACCAAAATCTAGTATCTCCCATTCCCTGTCCATCTTTACTTTCCCTTATGACTATAATTCCTTGGTTTATGCTTAACAACATATCCCTTACTTTCATGTTCTACTTATAACAATCATTCTATTCATGTATATTATGGTGGGAGCTGTTTTCCAATGCTATCAAACAGCTGTCATACATTTCTTCATAAAGCAGAAGTCTACATATCTAAGCAAAAAATGTGTTTTATTTTAGAAATCAGGCACACATATTCATTGATGTCCCTGATAAATTCAGTTTTTGTATTTCAAAAGTTCTTAAACTTAATTTTTTCATTGAAAGAAAAATCAACTGTTAAAACTGCCCTACCTTTTTGACATGCATTAAAGTATCCGTATAATCTAGATCAGTCTATAGTTAGGCTTCATTCAGTCTTCCACACAAGAAAGTAACATACACTAATTCAACTAAGCATAGTGTGCCCGCCTATAATCCTAACAAACCTAAATACAAGAAAAGGCCACAAGATAAGGAGCTAGATGCCAGTTTTGCTAAGCATTAAGCCCTATCTCCAAAAAGGAGAAAATAAAACACATATTTAATGCATTATATCCTTCTTGTTTCTGCTGGGAATAATTGACAGAGTTAATTGTTGAACATGACTAATTATTTAATAAACTTCTAAATGTGTCTAATTCTAATACCTTTAATATTTCATTTAAGTTTCAAATAACAACTCAAGGTTAGTTCTTTAATTAGTAGTATGTTCGCCAATATTTTTACCATCTCTCTGTGCACCTGGGAACTTGAATTCATTTTTCACATGAAAATATAAGGAGACCATTGCTTCTATCAAACTTGGAGTAGAATGTCATTTACAAACATTATCAATTAAACTTTTGATAAATAAACCTTTCTGTATTAATTTTTTCTAAATCTAATATGCTGAATAGTAAATTAGTATGCCTATTTATATAGCTATGCCTAACTATGCCTAACTATGTAGCAGTTATTAGCTATATAAAATATACTATTATAATTCTTGCACAACTGAGTTCATAGTGTTCTTCCAAGCCTCATTTTTCTACTTTGCAACCTCAGTATTTTCATCATGCTAAATACTTCTTTTAGATAATTCTTAACCAAACTAAAAAATTCCGGTGTACCTTAAGGCCAGCTCTGTGTGTGTGTGTGTGCCAAAAACTCTTAATGTTACTGAAGTTTTGGATTCATTTTATTGGGTGCTCTGGTTATTCTCAAGTGTTTTCCATGAAAGGAGTAAGGAAATAATAGTAGTTTTCTTTAACACATAAAAAAATTACATGAAAATGGTTTTTGTTTTTTGTGTGTTTCTTGAGTGCACATATTATTTTACAGTTGTAAAATTTAGCAAGAGATTTTGTTATACATTAATACAAATTGATCTACTGTCAGATTTTTCAACTATACCAAGGTAGGACTAGCATTTTATTAAAGATTAAACACTGCATTCAAAATACTATAATCTGTTGAGAAGTAATCAAATTTTAATGAAGCCATTACTTCCCCATTGTCCTGAAGACACATTTAATTCATTTCCAAGAAATTCCTGTTTGAATATTTTGTTCAAACAGAAAGATCATTTTAAATGAAGCTGATTTTGTTTCCTTGCTTCTATTGGAAAGTATTTAAATACCAGCCAATTATATAATTACCAGCACCACTTATCTTCAAACCTCTACATCATTATAGAATAAATGATGAATCAGAAGATATAAAGGTAAAAAGCACAAATTGCTTTTACCAAAATGCAAGAAATTTACTCTTATGAACTCTGTTTTACCCTAGGATCACAGTTCTGATTTTTTATAATGCCATTTAACTCTCATAACATAGGCTATAATAATTCTTTAATATTGATTTTATGAAAGTCATTCTTTTTATTTTTCAGTGATGACATTAATAAATTTTTGGGAAACAAAAAAGAAATTCAATCTAGTTGGAATGAAATCTCTATATATAACAGCTATGGGAATCTGAGAGCTTTTCACAGTGTATTTTAGAAATATTTAAAAAATACATTCTCTCTGTCAAAATCATACAATATGTTTTAAAAGTATTGAAGTTACATTAATTTTTTAAATACAACTCATAATGTGGTCATGATATTTCAGCTTCCTATTTTTGTATTAAAAGAAAAACAGACCTTGGTATACTAAAATGACTATCACAGTCCTTCAAAATTCTGTTGACTAATTAGACAGCCCTTCATACCTAGGCAGTCAGGGAATTATGAATGTCACAGAGTTAAAAATGACTTCAATTATGTGGTAAAATTTGGTGAAATCTTTCAGGTAGAATGTATTGCTTTGTCAATGTATTATCTTCATGTGTCTATTATGGAAGCCTATGTAAGAAAGTGAACTACAGGTGGGGCAGGAATGTTCTTCCTACAAGGTAGCCTTCTAGAAAGAGTTGTGTAAACTAGTATAAGCAAATGCACTTAAAAACAAATGTGGTGCTTTGAATGAAAAATGGTCCCTATAGGCTAATAGAGAGTGGCACTATTAGGAAATGTGGCCTTGTTTAAGTAGGTGTGGACTCTCTGAAGGAAGTGTGTCACTGAAGGGTGGACTTTGAGGTTTCATATGCTCAAGCCAAACCTAGTATCACTCTCTTCTTGCTGCCTGCTGGTCCAGATGTAGATCTCTTAGTTACCTTTCCAGACTGTATTTGCCTGAATGCCTCCAATGTTTCTATCATGGTAACTATAGACTAAACTTCTAAATCTGTAAACCAGTCCCTGTAGAGGAACACTTGGAAGAAGATTTTATTATTTCGGTTCCTTTAAAAATACAAAATGGCATTTGGATTAGATTTGAGTTCCCACCCCTGGTGTGGTAGACCTTTAAAAGTTGGAATTGGAATGCTTGATGCAGGTGGCTATAATTTGGTTAAGTGCATTCATTCTGACACCTGTAGCTTGTCTTTGTGATTTTGTGCCACATGGGTTTATAGGAACTTTTGGTTTAGGGCATAAAAGGTCTGAAGCCCTGAAAGTTGGGGTGGTTGTTTGCTGGTGATTTGTTCGTTGGGTTGCTGTCATTAGTTAGTGTGAGAACAAAGGTTGGAGATCTGATGAAATTGATCAGCTACTAATCATAAATGTGTTAGAAACTTCAAAATTTCATGAGAAGCACCATGTAAACAGCAAAATGTTAAAAAAGAACTTCTCCATTACTTGCAGAAAAGCTAAGGAAATTATAAAGAACTGCCCCCACATATTCCTTGTATAACCAAGCCCCATTGCCTGCTGGAAGTAACCCTAAAGGCACAAAAAGAGGGGAAATCTGGCAGATGAATGTATTACATCTCGCAGAATTTTGAAAACTAAAATTTGTATACCATACTATTGATACATATCCAGGATTTCAGTGGGCCACTGCTTTGAGTTCTGAAAAAGCTGACTCTGTAATTACACATTTCCTAGAAGTAATAGCTGTTATGCAATAGCATTACGATTCCGGACTGACGATGACCCTGGATATGTCACCAGTAAAATGAAAAAAATTTGCATATTATGGCATAAAGCATATTATCGGTTTACCACACAATCCTACAGGACAAGCAGTTACAGAAAGATCTAATCAAACGTTAAAGGAAATGCTTGAAAGATAAAAAGGAACAACAACCACCCGAGATAGAAGACATAGTACACTACTAACTTTAAATTTTCTTAATGTTAATGAGACAGGAACAACAGCGGCTGAAAGACATTGGACCATTGTAAATTCTGCAAAGATAAATCAACCCATATATTATAAAGATGTATTAACATCTGAATGGAAAACAGGATGAGTTTTGCACTGGGGCATGCCCAAATTTCCAATGGAAATGGAAGTTGGGGGTAACATCAAAAATGATTAAAAAAAAAAAAAAGTAAAGATCTCCTGAATACCCTGACAGTTGAACCAAGAAAGCTATGAAAAAAACTATGAAAAAAAAAAAAGCTGATTAGACCATTTTATGAGTTGGAGGAATTTTTCATTTAATAAACTCCTGGAGACCAGAGAAAAATAACCAATATATCATATTTTATAACTTATAAAAGAAGGGAGAAATGTGGAGGACACTTGGAAGAAGATTTTATTATTTTGATTCCTTTAAAAACACAAAATGGTGTTTGGATTAGATTTGAGTTCCCACTCCAGGTGTGGTAGATGCTTATGAGTTGGAATTGGCATGCTTGATGCAGGTGGCTATAATTTGGTTAGGTGCAGTCTTCTGGCACCTGTAGTTTGTCTTTGTGATTGTGTGTCGCATGGGTTTATGGGAACTTTTGACTTAGGGCATAAAAGGTTTGAAGCCCTGAGAGTCAAGGTGGGTGTTTGGTATTTTGTTGATTGGGTTGCTGACATTAGTTAGTGTGAGAACAAAGGATGAAGAGAGACAAGCTTAGGACAGCCTAAAAGGAGGCTGTGAAGATTTCTACCTTTCTCTCTTTCTGTTTAAAGCTGCTTGAAAAAGCGGTGAAGATTTCTGTCTTTCCTTTCTCTTTCCCTAAATTGAGGGTAAATGATTGTAGCGTACTGCTACAAGTCCCAATTAAATGTTTTCCTTTATAAGATTTACTGTGGTCATGGTGTCTCTTCACAGTAATAGAAATACTATCTAAGACAGCTAGGACATCAGTGGAATCCCCTAGCATGTCCACATTGTCTCTGTGGGAAAGGCAAAGTCCTGGGAGGAATACTCTTGTCTCATTTCACATAATAAAAGATGATAATACATAACAGGATGTATAATTCCTTGTGTACCTATGTTTGTTTAAGCTAACTCTGAATGTTACCTCAAGTTTTCATTGTTTTAGTTGAAAAAAAAAAAAGAACCAATTTGTTTGTGCTATTCTTGAGTTCAAGTGTCTGGAGACTCCTGGTACCCCAAGTAGATCTTTGGCATATCCTTTGATCCAGGAATATTTAGTCTTATTAGCAATAGCACAGGATGAGAGTCTTTCTTGGACTTTCAACATAATAGGCATTAGGTTCAAACCTTCAAATTTCTACAGAAGTGAAACTAGCTACAATTGGAAACTATAAAGCTGACAAAAATAGGAAAACAGTCCATATAAACATTTGCTGCTCTTAGTGTGGTTCAATTAACCTTAGAATATCATATGTACATAGGGTGCAGGGTCTCTAGTAATTGGCTGAGATGTATTGAATCTTCATTTATTTTAATATATTGCATTTTGTTTTACACAGAATGTGCTGTTTCCTAGGTTGTCTTCAAAGTCACTGTGTATCCAAGGATGACCTTGAATTACTGATTCTGCTGCCTCTACCTACTAAGTGCTGAGTTAAAGGCGTGAACCACTGTGCTTGGTTTTATGTAGTGTGAAGGATGAATCCCAGGGTTTCCTGCATGCTAGGCAGCACTCTACCAACTAGCCTATGTTCCCAGCCTTGATATGTGTTCTTTTTATAGACATTAAAATGTAATTACATCACTTACCCCATCCCTTTCTCCCTCAATACTTTCACATGTAAACCCTACACTTCACTTTATTTTAAATTCACACACACACATATATATGTATGTGTGTGTATATGTATATATATATATGAACACACACTCACCCCCATATGTGTGTGTGTGTGTATATATATATATATATGTGTGTGTGTGTGTGTATATATATGTCTATATGTATAAATTTATATATGTATGTGTATATATGTATATATGTATGTATAATATTAATTGTGTGTATATGTTTTGGGTATTGACCATTTGGTATTGGGTCACTAATTTGTGTGCTCTTCCCAGAGGAGACTATTTCTCCCTCTCTTAGTATCCCTTAGTTGCCCAAAGTTCTTCATGTAGGCTTGAGGTCTAGTGAGCTTTTTCTTCTCTGTGTTATCATATTTATAGCTATTGTCCTTATTTAGCTCACATTTGTGCAGTTATGTTGATGAGACTTTATGGGCATAGCTTCTGACATTCCTAGGAGACACAGTTTCACAGCAAACTCCCTGATCCTATGGTTCTCACAATCTTCTGAAATGTTCGCTGTGTTATCACATATGCAAGAACAAATTATGAAAATTTTATTTCACCTATAAAATTAAACTAGCTGGGTTTTCATATCTTTCTTCTATTTTCTGTTTTTTAGTAAAATTTATGGCACTATATAAATTTTCTTTTATCAGAAAAGACCCATAATTTTCTATATAATCACTTGGGTATACTGGAAGCTTAACATGGGCATTTATCTGAATCATCAAGTTCATTGCCTTATTGGGCTCAATTAAAGGCCTCCTCTAGTCTACCCCTAAGTGCTAGGAAAGCTCAGTAGCAACCTTGTTCATTGTTTTTAGCTTCAGGCTTACTCATTCTTTCAACTAATGTGTGGTAACAATATTCTTTTCTTGGAATTCTTGCAAAAGGAAAGACAGGAAGATGTGAATACCCTCCTTTTAATTAACCTGTAAAAACATGTTTATTTCTTTTAAAGGTTTCCTATGCCTTCTCCATGATTGGCCAGAGAAAGAGGTGGCCTATGAATATTCTTCCGTGATATTCTAATTTTTGATCAAAAATAACCCTTCCATAATGTCAAAACACTGTCCCATAATGGAATCATGCAAGATGAACTCTGAGTGCTTGTGAGAAAACACCAAGAATCTTGTGGCCTCAGTATTTTCATAACAGGGAATTGTTCCTGGAATGTGTTTCCATAGCCCCCAGGTGTAGTTGCTAGGAGTTACTTTACATCAGATTATTCATTAGATCTGGCTATTGTTATTTGTTTATATGCCTCTGTGGAAAAACATGCTTTTGCCACATGTAGCTTGTCTGTCACATGTGGCTTATGAATATACAGTTTACTCACTCATGTGACTCTTCTTAACCCTCAAAGTATGAATTGGCTGCTACACTGAATAAAATTAGCTATTCCATGAGACTTTACTCCACCTCATTTATCAGCTCCATTTTCCCAGCTCCCATGACTTCTCGAGTGACAAACATGATAACTGAGATTTTGGCCCCATTACTTTATTAGAGACCTTGTTATTAGAGGGAAAATGAATGCAATTTGTAGTCTGAAATTTGTCAGAGTTCCAAAGTCAGACCATGATATGTACAATAGAACACAGACCTACTCTTTGAGATAGTCCTGACTCTTTATTGGATCTCTGGGAATTCTGACATCTTTTCAATGTAGACAGTTTTATAGCTTTCACTGTATCATTAACTTGGACTCAGTATAATTTCTGCATAATAAAAGTGCTGTAATAAACTCCAAGATTCTATTTTAATTACTTACGCATGCAGGGCAGGTTGCTATAACACTT
Source organism: Cricetomys ansorgei (assembly GCA_026225945.1). Taxonomy (NCBI): domain Eukaryota; kingdom Metazoa; phylum Chordata; class Mammalia; order Rodentia; family Nesomyidae; genus Cricetomys; species Cricetomys ansorgei. Next base: position 1,022,443 of record JAMJFZ010004027.1, on the reverse strand, counting down.
CCCTTCTACGATAGCAAAACTATTTCTCAAGCAAGGTAGGAAGGTAGGAAGTGCAGAATGTGCTAACTTTGTCTGGGCTATGTTGATGTCAACAATACAGATTCACTCAGGACTTCACTAACTCAGGGCTTCCTTCACTCTCTATAATGTATCTGTTAGTGAGTCCAGCTTGGGAAGGGGCTCCTTGACCCTCTCTTCATAATAGGAAAAAATAGCTTCAAATATAGACAGATATACCTCCCTGAGAAGCAATGGATAGATTGGCCTAGAACAAAAATGTGAGATGTCAATTCGCATGGACTGTGTCAATTAATCAATGTCAAAATGTCAAAGCAGAATATGGTTAGAACTTTGAGCAGCAATAGAAACTGATTTTCAGACATAAAAATTCTCAAAACATTTACAAATATTATTGATAGCAAAGTGATATGAAAGGCAGAAAATTCCTCCTTGGTACCAAGTTTATTTTTTTTCCTGTGAAAATTAGTGACAGACTAATAAACCATCTTCCTCCATCTCGGGCTTAAAAACCGTCTTAAAGAACAGACAAACTAGATTCATTCCTGCTTATGATTAAATTTGTTTCTCAGGGATTAGGCTATGTCCTACCTGTAATCTTAATTACAAATGGCTCTGTATTGCCTTTTCCAGGAAAGAGCAACCATGCCTTTGTTTCAAGAGTCTATTATGACCACAGTGCTTTTACTCTTTGGTATAACACACTTTTTTAAGAGGAGTGAGAAGCCATTTGTTTACCTTCCAGTATGGCTACCAAGGGGTGGAGCTAAGGCAACCTGACCTTTCTTAAGCTATTTCAGCACAATGACCTAAAACTAAGTAAAGGGATCCTTGCTATGGCTATATGCTAAATAAGGATGCTATACCCCATTCATGATAGGCCTACTATGTTCAGGGGACAGTCAGTGCCTTTGCATTTACTGTCTCTATAATACTCACTGACTGGAAGTACAGCTTAGTTCTGAAATGGTTTCATGAGGTGCTGGGTTCAAATTCCAGTACTATAAAGGAAAGTGTTATCATTTATAATCAGTGAGTCAGGACAAGAGATATTGCTGCTTTTTCGGATGAGAAAAAATAAAGGTCTAGAATGTGAAATAATTTATACACTATAACAATTACTATTTATGGCAAATTGCTTGGTAAATTGTCCAGAGTCCAGCTCATAAGTATACACTGGTATAAACAGGCAGTTAATTTCAAAGGGATTAGAAGCTCCAGAGGTCCAATCTGGTATAATGTTGGCCATCAAATATTCAACGATGGGAATACTAAGGTAGTTCAGTTCTTCTCTGAAGAATAAGGATGAAAGGGAGAGGTTGGGCGATACTATCTTAAAACAAATAAACAATTCTCATCATTAAACATTACAATTATTTCTAATTATTAAGTACAAAGTTTGAAAAATAAAAACAAATATTGATTTCACCTAATAGGACCTGAATTACTTAGTATCATAGAGCCGCAATACAACCTCAACATTCCAACGGTTTCTTATATTGTAATATTGTTGATTTTATGCTAAAAGATTGAGATATCTCTTGCTTTATTTCTGTTTTCTCCTTACACTCCTTTTTAAAAATAAAATTGAATGCTACAAAATTCTCAGAATTCCTTTTATATGTCCTTTACCGAGAATGACACAGTAAAGATGAAACGTGAGGACTCATCACATAGAGGAGGCCTCAGTTTGTTTGTTTTTTTCCAATGCTGTGACTATAGATGATACACAAACCTGACCTTTTCACCCAGTTGTTCTTAAATTATTTGATGGCTAAAGACAACTTTTCTACAATTTTCTTCACGGCATTTTTTACCTCCTGATTTCTCAAGCTGTAGATCAATGGGTTTAGCATAGGAATCACTACCACATAAAACACAGAAGCAAATTTATCTGTATTTAGAGAATGGCTTGACTTGGGCTGAAAGGTACATAAAACTAACTGTCCCATAAAATATGGTGATTGAGGTAAGGTGGGATGCACAGGTCGAAAAAGCTTTTCTTCTTCCTTCAGCAGAATGAATTCTCAGGATGGCAAAGAGAATGAAGATATAAGAAATGACCACAACCACTAGAGAGCAAAGGGTGTTGAAGCCAGCAATGACTAGCAACATCAGCTCCTTGACATGAGTGTCAGAACAGGCCAGAGCAACTAAGGGAACATCATCACAGTAGAAGTGGTTGACCACATTGGAGCCACAGAAAGACAAGTGGAAGGTCGCCACTGCCTGTGCAAGCCCCACAGTGAATCCATAAATGTATGTGCTGGCGATCATCTGAAGACAGAGCTTCCTAGGCATGAGGACTGCATAGAGGAGAGGGTTCCAGATGGCCATGTACCTATCATAGGCCATGATTGACAGCAGGTACAGTTCACAAACGACAAATGTGACGAAACAGCACAACTGAGTGGCACATGCATAGAAGGTTATACTTTTGACTTCACGTAGAAAATTTAACAGAGTGTTTGGTGTGACAGAGGAGGTAAAACAAAAATCAATAAAAGCCAGATGAGTGAGGAAAAAATACATGGGAGTGTGAAGCTGAGGACTCACTTGAATCAACACAATCAATCCAATATTACCCACAACACTAGTTAAGTAGATGACTAGAAACACACCAAAGAGGCTGATCTGAAGCTTGGGGTCATCTGTGAGCCCCACAAGGATGAACTGTGACACTGTTGAGTGATTGTTGTTAGCCATCATAGACAGATTTACCTGTATTATAAGTCTTCAGAGAGCATACACTGTTGACCTAAAGTCAGAAGCCAATTCTTGACTCACTGATCATTCATAAGAAAACTTTTACTTGGCTTCAGCTTTCAGAATGGCAGGTATGTTGCAGGTAGATTTATCAAAAAATAGGACTCTGTGGAGATTTGCAAAAACAGAGAATTTAATTTTTAGAATTTTTCCCTATTGAACAGCCAAATCCATATTTTTTCCTAAAATACACACACACATACACACACATATATATTATATACTAAATATTATATATATGTATATATATATATATATATATATATATATATATATATATATATATATAAATGTTTAGTCATTGGAAAGGACAACAAATCATATTTCAATTACTGTACAGATTTACTGAAAATTATGGTAATTTCATAAATCTTAACTACCTGCTCTAATGAGTTTTTAAAGTTGACTTCAGGAGGGCAATATAAAGTAGAATGTTAGCAAAATTTTGAATAATCATATTCTGTGCTTATCACAGTCACATGGTTTTGATTTTTCACCTTGTTGTTTTAGAAGCTCATGGCCACTGTCTTCTCTCATGAATATTAACTATAAAAAGGAAATCATAAAATATATTGCTTTGCATTTAAAAAAAAAATATCAGTGTGCTAGGACTAAATTGTGTTAGACGTTAATATTTCTGGCATTAGAGGGAGACGGATTTTACAGCTCCTCGTCATGCGTTCCCCAAAACTACCTACTTCTACATCAGCTTTCTCCTTTTACTTTAATTCCTCATTGAGAAGGTAAGAGATATGAGTAGTGTTCTGTTTTCAATGCCTAAAGATAAATTTTGTTTTCATATTCTTTTATGTTTCATATTCTCTTTCCATGCTGAATTTTATAATCCTCATCAACACAGAATAAAATATGTAAAAAAAAGTCCCCATATGATCCCTGGCTTCCATTACTGTCTTTGCCTATTCTGCTCTCCTCTGTGTCCTTTGAGTAACCGACCTTCTGGAAATTTTTCTGGTGCTCAGTTCATTTTTCACCTTCATTTGCCAGCCTACTAAGTTCTCTTCTTTATCTCGCTTGCAATGTATTTATTCTAACTTTGCAATCCTTCTCCTTATTTTCAAATCTGATGAAAGTTTCTTATTTGACTTCTGTGAAGCATGAGACAATTATCATTACCTTTCATATCTTAGCTTGAAAATCACCAGAATCTATGGATTTTCCTGTGTTTGTTCTGTTCACTGTTTCTTCTTGTGGTAGATCCCTTAATTTGCTTTTATTCAAACCAGTGTTCTTATTTTAATGTTGTTTAATCAACTCATGTTACTCAAGAACATTATTGGCTGTTTTCAACCAAGCCTTTGGGACACCTGCTTTTCAAATAATGTGAAACAAATTATAGTCTCTCAAACTGCTTCAAACAGATATTTCATAAACAAATAAACATCAAATAGTCGAAGAGGGTTCATCAATTAAAACAACCCTCCCCTTTCTTCACTCATGTTGGGATATTTTTATTCTGATTTAGTGAATAATGCAACCAGCCATACAGTTTTCTTCATTGCAAAGTAACAGATGTATTTCACATCACCACCTAAGTTCCACCACTAAAATGTGTCTAACATCCATCACATTTTCTTTAGTTAGGCTACAAACCACAGATTAGGGTAATCACTGTTACACTAGCTTCCAGTTGGCTCTCTCTTTGAGTATAGTACTTTGAGTGTACTTTCTGATATATGAGTCTTAGCTTGGACTAGATCTAAAATATACTAACATTCTTAAAGTCTTTATTTATAATCTTATTTTTATAGTCTCAGTGGTTACAATATGCTTAATTTGATACATCAATACCAAACTCCATTCGTTAGTGTTAGGTACTAGTCTTAGCATTATTGAACAAAGAGATATAATGCTTCCATTTCTCCACTCCCCGCCCCCCCCCCATTACGACTTCAATTACTTGTTTTACAGCCCAAAGAAGTCCAGCGTACCTCGAAGTAACTGGGTGGAAGCCAGCACCACGTAGCATTACTTTCATATTTGAATACATTTTGTATGATCTCTTGCTCCCTCTAGAATATTTTCCTTGAATTGCATCATTTAAATAATTTCTGAACTAGAAATATAATGACAGTTTGCAACTGAAGCAATTGTGCCGGGGGTTGATCTTTGGGGATCCAATTTACTTAATTGGCAACAGTAAGTACGTGAATGACAACCACTGTGGAGAACTTAAGCGTGAGGAAAATGTAGAAAGGATAGTTAATATCATTCCAGTATGTGGAGATTAATAAAGAAAAAAGAATGTTTATCTAGTTGTGATGTGCTTTTAGTTGTCTGAATCTGTTTTACTCCACTTGAGAAATTTGAGAGTTACATTTGAATACGTTATTTTTAAGTAAATTTGACGGACCTCTGAGAATCTGTAAATCAATTATTATATGATAGTTTCAACAATAATGTTTCATTTTACCTATTTACTTATTTTTTGAGTCAGAGTTTTACTATGCAGCTCACACTGAGCTCTCCTTCAACCTGTTAAGTGCTAAGATTAGTGGCATCTATAACCATGCCTCACTTAAACTTTTTCCTTTTTCCCAAATCACAAATATACTTTACATTTTCTTCCTCAAGCTGATTTTACTTTTGAGATTATTTTATTTGATGGATATGGGTGTTTTGCCTGCATGTATGTCTGTGCACCAAGTACATGAAGTGCCCACATATGCCAAGCAGGGTTTGGATCTCCTGAAACTGAGATTACAGGCAGCTATATGCCATCATGTGGGGATCAAGTTTTATGCAACAGCAGCAACTTCTCTTAACCCTCCATCCATTCTCTAGCCCCTATTTTGACTTTTAAAGCGTTGTAATTAATTATGGGATCATTATTGGCATTAATAATTAAATTGACAACATAAACCTTTTAATATTAAAAATGCATATTTTAAATATATGTAAACTAGGATATGGAGACTCTATGTGTTCCATTTAAAAATGGTATTCTAAATAGTTACAGTGGGTTTCTTGAGTTACTAACTCTGATTAAAAGCAACATCATAACCCTATTCTATTTTTTATAACTTTGAACTCTGTCTGACACCATATATGTCCTTACTTCTAGCCAGTGCCTTGGTAATAAATGTGTGGCTTAAAAGGAGGATTGAAATAAAACTGGCATGGTATGTAGACATAGATACAATGTTTGTCTACCATGCATAGAGGTCTGGGTTCAATTCCCAGCACTGAAAAGAGCAATGTGGTGGTATACATCTTTAATCCTGGCATTCTGGAGGTAGAGAGGAATTTCAGAAATTCAAGGTTGTCTCCTGTTATGTAGTGTGCCTGAAACTACACTTGGAAAGCTGAAAGCTTATCTCAAAACAGAAAAAAAAATTATAAGTTTCAACTTCCTGTTTTGCTTGTCTGTTTTTGTCAGGTGCAGAGTCATGTTATACTGTTGGACAATGACTTTATGTGGCTAAAATAGTTTTCAAAGGAACTAGTTTACAGGTAACCTGTTAGCTGAGTACAAATTCATACATGGAGCCACAGAAGGCTTTGGAGCCTGGCCTAGAACAGAAGCTGAGCACGACTTAACATAAGTAACAAACTCTGTGTATCATTTTAAAACTTTAGCTACTTTTGAATTATTTTGTGTCAATATAAAACATAATTACTAGGTAATATGAAAAAATGCTAGTTATGCATGAGCATAGAGAAGGCATCCAAATGTCTAAGCAAAACCAAACCTCTATGAAGCTCCAGATACGTAAGATGATCTTGTCATCAGCAAAGCCAATCTCTGAGCACTTTATGTGACATCATTACTTAATGATACCTACAACCAGCTGGTGAGAAGCAGACCTCATCCAATATGTTTCATATTTAAGGACATAAGCTGTCTTTATGAAATAAATCTACACACATTTCCTAGTAACGATTAGTACTTGCATCAGCTATGTCAGCATCCTCACCTGGAAAACAACAGGATGTATTATTTTTGCCTTTTATTCCCACAGTGTTGCTTCAGAAAGAGGGATGCTCCGTACTGCCCCTGTAACTGAGTACTTCAACTGACTGTTCTTCAAGTGACTTTTCCTAACTGACTCTCAATTGACTCCTCTTACTGACTCTTCCACTGAACCTGTTAACTGCTCCTCAACTGACTCTACCTGACTCCTCTGTCTGTTCCTCTTAACTGACTCTGTTAACTGAATGACTATAACTCCTATGCAATTCTCTTTTAATGAGCGGAGAGCCTACCTTTTCTTGTGAGACTTGTCCTTACTCTGCTAATTCTTCCTCTGACTAGTCACTGCCATTCGCTCTGATTCATCTCAGATGTTACTTCTTATATGACACTGACTCCTGAGTTCTGCTTCGAGTGTTTTTTCTAGGGAGTAAAGGTGTGGACCACCATTGCCTTCTGAATACTGGGATTAGAGGAGTTTACTACCACTGCTTTCTGAATACTGGAGTAAAGGTGTGTCTATATCCCATCTAGACCACACAGGCCTCTTAATGTAGCCCCTGGAATGTAGATCTTAGCTTTCACACAAGGCTATTACTTTACATAGTAGGGGATCCTGAGAAGCTAAGAAAGTCTCTGAACCGCTTGACCTTATTGATACAATGAAAAGGACAGTAAAGCTGATTTTGGGAAACATTTTCTTGCAACTTTTTATTTTTGGTGTGTGTCGTGTGTGTGTGTGTGTGTGTGTGTGTGTGTGTGTGTATGTACATTAGCATGCATGTGGACCTCATGTTGGAATATGATCAGCAGTATTTTTGAATGCAATTAATTCTTCATTCAAAATCGAGGATCTGCTACTCTCTGTCTTGTGGAAATTTGTGACACTGTGAAAAAAATTTAAAACTTTATTGATTCTGTGGAGGACACTAATAAACCATTCAATTTTAATTTATACTTCATGAATTAATTCAATATGTAGAAATTAATAAATTCATTGTGACGTCAAGTTTTATGATAAAACTAAAGGAGATGGATTGATTACCAAAAGCATATTTATGGGCACAGTAACAGTATAAATTGTTTCTGCTGGTTTCCTTGTTTCAATGATGAAACTATTTGTGTCTGTCGCAGCATTATTGTTATAAAAACACCTGGAGTAAATAGATATAAATGTACTTCTACCAAATTAGAGACATATTAAACATTCATCAGAGTTTAGTTTTTACTATTTGTAAATGTTTGAACAAACTTAGTTGTCCTTGCCAATACAATCTTCAAAGTTGCAGATATTTTAAATTTTGTCTTCATAAAATACATTCCTTCTTCATTTTTAAGTGTTATGAGATGTAGAGATGACCAAATTTGGACATAACAACTCTTTATCAGATATGGAAAAACTTCACTATTGAATTGTTAAAATCTTTGGTTCTTATTGTATTTTAAATGGTGACTACACAATAAATTATTTATCTTTATACTGATAGCTTTATATTACTTGATAAAGGAACTATTTTGTCATTTGCTTAGCTAGGGCATAGATACAGAATGAGTTTGGAAATCACTTTATAAATAATCAAACACTTTATTCGCTGTATTATAAATAAACAGAAATAGGCAAATGGTGTTTGTATGTTAATCTAGTGAACTGAATAAAACAAAAGACATCACAAAAGCAGCAGTGTGACAAGTTGTCTTTGTTTTTCTTGTTATCCTGACCTACAGAAGTGAAGGGGGAAAAGTAAAATATAAAATTTTTCTTTCTTTCTTTTCTAAACACCATATTTCTACAGGAAATTGTTGACAGAATTTAAGGGCAAAGAGACATGGATGAATGGCTTAGCCTTGTTTCCCCAGATCCTCCCTGCATAATTTATTCCATAGGTCTTTTTTTTTTTTCAATGTACACTAAAATTCTAACTCTCAAACCATTTTGAAGACGTTATTAGATCAAACTGCTATCATCTTAACTACTGATTACTATAATAAAAGGTAATCTTTAAGCTACATATAGATACCATAGGAAGAGTTGAAACATGGAGAGAAAGGGTTGGGAATTATATAAATACAGTGTACAAATGTATAAAATCCTAAAAAATAATTGCAATTAAACTTACTCAAGGACTTTGCTTCCCTTCATCACAGTACTTTAAACAGTTGTGAGAGCATATTATATCAATATTACTGAGAAACTAAGCTTAAGGGGAAAATGTATTTCTATTTCCTCCTAGTGAATATCATCATTGTGATCTCAGACAAATTTAGACACACTGACATCATGTTTTTACTGCTTCAGTTCTTTCACTCTCAATTTGGTTCATTTACTAACATGCAGAGGAATATTATCTACACTTCTCTTTAATGCATACCTCATTTTCTTATTCCTTAAGCTATGGATTAATGGATTTAGCATAGGGATCACCACTGCATAAAAAAAAAAAAAAACCAAAACAACCCAGCAGCAAATTTTTTGGTATTTAGGGAATGGATAAACTCTGGTTGAAAGTACATAAAAGTGATGGTCCCATTGTATATGGCAATAGAAGACAAGCAAGAAGCACAGGTGGAAAAAGCTTTCTGCCTCCTTTCCCTTGAGTGTTTCTTTAGGATTGCAGACACCATTAATAGATAAGAGATGAGAAGAGAGCAGCACACATTGAACACAGCCATGCTTATCAATATAAGTTCTTTGACTTCAGTGCTTGAGCAAGCTAGAGCCATGAGAGGAATGTCCTTACAGAAAAACTGGTTCGCTAGGTTGGAGTCACAAAAATATAAAAGGAATGTTGTCACTATCTGAATAAGTGCTGTAACAAATGCATAAATGTACCTGGTAATGGCTATTTGAAAGCAGAGCCTCCTTGGCATGAGAATTATATAGAGCAAAGGGTTGCAATGACCACATACCTATCATAGGCCATTACAGACAGCAGGAAGACTTTACACACAGAAAATGTGATAAATAAACACACTCGAGCTGCACATCCATAAAGTGATATACTTTTAATCTCATGCAAAAACTTCACTAAAGCATTTGGAGTGAAACAGGAGGTACAACAAAAATCAACAAAAGCCAAGTAACTGAGGAAAAAATAGGTGGGGGATTGGAGCTGAGGATTGATTCAGATTAGCAAGACCAATCCTAGGTTACTCATGACACTAAACAAATAGATGAGTAGAATTCCAAAGGGAATGACCTGAAGCTCAGGATCCTCTGTAAACCCCAACAGGACAAACTCAGTCTCAAAGCAAAAAAAGAAAAAAAAGAAAAAAGAAAAGAGAAAGAAAGAAAGAGAAAACTGTTCTTTCTTTCTCTTTTCTTTTTTCTTTTTTTTTCTCAGATACGAAAATAGGTGTTATGGTTTTCCATATATATATGTTCATATATACTTATATGCATGTGTATGTGTATACACACACACACACACACACACACACACACACACACACACACATATATATGTTGGTTTTTGAGGGAGCGTTTCTCTGTTATAACTCTGGCTGGCCTGTAACTCACTCTGTAGATAAACCAGGCTGACTTTGAACTCACAGAGATCTACCTGCTTCTGCTTTCTAAGTGTCGGGATTAAAGGTATGTGCCACCACTGTCTGGCTGATAGTTTTCTATAAATACATACACTATGTTAATAAACAGACACGCAAATCATCTTTTATTGGAAAAAGGTGGAACATAAATAGTCCATTATTTATTCAAGTCAATTTCCTAATTCATGACATAAATGCTTGGTTCCTACTAAGGATTAATTTCTTCAGGGCATCCTTCACTTCCTTGTTTCTTAGGCTGTAGATCAAGGGGTTCAACATAGGGATGATCACTGTGTAGAAGACAGAGGCCATTTTGTCTGTGTCTAGAGAATGGTTAGAGCTGGGCTGCAAGTACATAAAGATTAGGGTTCCGTAGAAAATGGTCACTGCCAGCATGTGGGAACCACATGTGGAGAAAGCCTTGCGCCTTCCCTCGGCCGAGCGCATCCTCAGGATGGCAGATATAATGAACGTATAGGAAATAAAAACGATAAGAAGAGAGGCAATGAACATAATGCCAGCACAGGCAAAGATCCAGAGCTGTTTGGAGTGAGTGTCTGAGCATGTTAGCCTGAGGAGAGGCATGTCGTCACAGTAGAAGTGATTGATGATGTTGGAGTGGCAATAGCAGAGGCGAAAGGTGAGGATGGCATGGAACAGTGCTACCAGGAAGCTGTAGCTATAGGGGGCAGCTACAAGCTGAAGGCAGATTCCTGGGGACATTAGAACCATATAGAGCAGAGGGTTACAAATTGCCACATACCTGTCATAGGCCATGGAAGCCAGTAGCAAGCACTCGGCTGTCATGAAGGCTAGGAAACAGCCTAACTGAGCAGCACATGCATTGAAGGATATCACATTCTGTTTGTATAAGAAATTCCCAAGCATCTTGGGTGTAATGACAGAAGAGTAGCAGAAATCAACAAAAGCTAGGTTGCTGAGGAAGAAGTACATAGGCGTGTTGAGTCTTGCATCTGTCCTAATGACCAGGATCAAACCGAGGTTGCCTATAGTTGTGAAAAGATAGATGGATAAGAATACCACAAAGAGGGGCATCTTCAACTCCTGACGATCTGTGAGGCCCACCAAAATGAACTCTGTCACTTGGGTGCAGTTTATTTGTGCCATGAGTGTTCAGGAGACCTATATGCAAATCAATGGGAAAGAGTGTAACCAACATTTTGACAGGAATATTTTATCATAATGCAATGAAATACAATTGCATTGCTAAAATGGAAATTAAGGTTGGATTTTAAAATGACTAGTCTTTTAGGAGTCAGAGCAAGGGATGATTATGAGGACAATTTTCTTGGAAACATTTTTTTGCTCTAAACTGAAAGCAGGATAAAAGCTAGTCCACTGGTCCAGAATTTTCCTGAGATCATCATTTATTATTTAACACTGAACATTAGTCTTTTGAATATTTAAAATAAATATAAAAAAATGAATCTATTCCAGTTGTGTCACCATACCTATGAAATATTAACTACATTTTGCTTCCATGAAAACGTAGAGAATTCTCCTCTTTAATTCTATATCTACTGCATACCATAAAGAAACTATGATAACAATACATGTTGGGAGTCAGATGGATCCTATGCTTTCTTAGAGACCCTAATAAAATGACAAAGGGAACCTTAGTTCTCTGTCCTTATCTAGGAGCAGATTTGGCAAGCCCAGTCTGGGCCTGGAGCCTCTGCCTGGAAGAAGTCAAGGTTTCACTTTCTTGGAAACTGAATCTTTCTCCTGGGTTGGTGCTGTCAGACCTAAGATGACTGTGTTTGAAGTATCCTGTGTTCTCTTTGGCAACTTGTTTAACTCATATCTCTGTTGACCTTGGCCCCTTCCTCCCACTGAAAATAGTACACTAGATGCTGTACTTCTTAATAAACTTTCTTGGAATAAGTCATCAGCTTATGCAAGACCTCTGGTCCTAGGTATTGTTTTGTCTTCTTCAACACTCAATCCTTGGTCCTCCAACTCTACACCTCAGTGTTTAGGAATCTTATTCTACGGATGCCATTGACTTACACATGTTTGTAATTCTCTTAGAAATGCATATGGGTAACATGATGACAGACACAATAATGGGCTTTATAGCATATCTATTCCTTTTTTTCTTTACCCTAACCTCCTGTAAAATACTCATTTTACAAATGAAAGAGAAGATTCTCAGAAATGTTAGATATCTAAAGGAAGTTTAGATAGCTAGCATTCAAAGCTGGGCTTTCTAACAAGATCCACTGAATCTTATGATGTCTCCCCTCAGCTGAGTACATCCAAAGGAAGACTGAGATGAAGAACAGAGATGATAGAAGATAAGGACAGTCAGATGGAAAGATCTAGGTGTGGTGATGCATGCCTGTAATCACAGAACTTGAGAGTTGAAGGCAGTAGGAGCCAGGAATTCAATGTCACCCTCATTTACATAGAGAAAGGCCTACTTGGGCTATATGAGAATCTGCTTCAAAAACTAATAATAGCAACAGAAAGAATAATAAAAAAATAAAAAACATGTCCAAAAAGGAGGAAAGGCTATGATAAGAGCTCAGGCAGTGATAGGATGTCTGAGCCAGTAACTCTCAGTATTGGATGTCTGAAATGTTACTCCAATTTTTTTTGTGACATAAAATTACAAAGTAATGTTCATATATAAGACATAATACATGCTCATACACATTGCATTTATACATATTTAAAAAATAAATTCTATTAAGAAGTTTTCTGGCTTCCCAAGTGATTTCTATTTACATAGGTCTTGTCATTTTTTATGTGGCTCATACGCACCAAACACACACATACACACACACACACACACACACACACACACACACACACACACACTCACATACATACACACTTACATATGAATTATATCAATTCTATTTTATCAGTATTGTATTTTAAGTGCATTGTCTTCATATATTTGCCTGTCTTTTGGGTCTTGTTACTATGCACAAGAAAAAGTGTTTTTCCTTCCTACCAAATCTCAGGGATTAAATATTTCTCTCTATGAAAAATTAAAATAAAATTTTAGAATAACATAAATGGTTTTATAGGTATCATATTTGTTAAAATATTACAATAACAACTGATATTTCCTTTTTCTTTCTGACTAATGTATGTAAAGTATATGTAAGTATCTCAGATTGATTTCAGATGATGAAATTATTTCTTTGTTATACTTTGAGATGTTTATAGAGGAAGTACTTCATGCTAGGTAATTGTTTTCAAAGTTTTTTATCTAAATTTCACACTAAAGAACTGCATATAGGGTTTCCTGAGATGACTTTGAACCTATGTACTTGCTGGGAAAGAAAGTGGATGAATTTGAGTTCAGATCCCAGACCACATCAGAACCAGGTATGATGACAGCAATCTGCTGTAATCCTTGTACTGGGGATACAGATACAAAAGAATCCATGAAGCTCATTGGCCAGTTAGTCTGGCTCAAACTGAGAGTTCTAACTTGGGAAATCTGTCTTAAAATAAGGTGAAGAGAAATTGAATTTGAGATCTCTGAATTTTGCAACTAAATGCAGAAATGCATTCACAAACAGATGTGCACACATACATCTCTCTCTCTCTCTCTGTCTCTCACACACACATACACACACATGCACACACACATGAAAGCATTTTATCATTCTATAAGAACAGGCATACAAATTTTTAAATATCTAATGATAACAATGTATACATGGAGAAAAATATGGAGCAAGGAAAAACTTTGTCTCATATATTTTTCTTTGATATGATGAATTAATGATCAATCTTCAATTTAAGGAAGGAATTTCAATAAGAAAAAAGAGAATTATGCTTTAGTTTGTAAATCTGATTGACGGTAGCATGAGGATATTTTTAACCATGATCAAGTGTTGGAAATGTGCTAAAACTCCCACAAAATATGTAAAAATATCAAAATTATGCCCTTATATATAGATATGTGGATATACAAATTTTGAAAAATTACTGAATTCACTTATTTTTCTCTCTTATAAAAAATGTTTCAATAGCTGGGCAGTGGTAGCACACACCTTTAGTCCCAGCACTTAGGAGGCAAGGCCAGTCTGGTCTACAGAGTAAGTTCCTAGACAGCCAGAGTTATAACAGAGAAATCCTGTCTAGAAAAACACTAAAAAAAATATAGTAAATTGTGCAGCATATTCACCATCTCAAAGGTTTCATTATGTATGCTTAATTCCTCCATTTCTCCCACCAAATGCCTATCAACTTCAGGAACACAAACATGCATGACTTCTGTTTAACCATTTCCTGGTTTCCTGGAATAGTTTATTTTATTGCTTTTCAGAAATACTGTGTTACTTTTCCTTATACCCTTTCATGAACCCTTTTGAACTTACAGTCCTGTGAAAAAGAACTATTTATATACATGTACTTATAGAATTATTTATGTATTTTCTTGAGCATCATGCATCATTTACTATTGAATCAAAGCCATAGGAAACTCTATTATCTTCAGAGAAAGCCTTATAAATGTCCTTTCTTTTCCTAGAATTTCTACAACACAACTGCTCAGTAATTCCTCACAAAATGCATGAAAATTAGACAAATCTCTAATCCTAAGTCTACACTAATACACTTTCCTGCTATTTTCACTGAGTCTGCTACATGATTGTCAGCTGACTTATTTTTTAATCACTTACTTTATTTTTTAGAATTATATTGTAATTATATCATTTTCCATTTACTACTTCTCCTTCCAATACCTCCTTTATAATCCTCCTTGCTCTTTTTCAAATTTATGGCATCTCTTTTCATTAATTATTGTTATATACATATATGTTTGCCCATACATCCATATATATATATATATATATATATATATATATATATATATATTTCCACACACATATATATAAATTCCTAAATACCTAAATACAATCTGCTTAGTCTGCATGATATAATATGTGATTTACACATACATTTTTGGGGCTGACTCTTTCCTATTGGATAACCAATATGTGTGATAATCCCTTCGGATATTATTTATCTCACTCTAGCATTACTTAGGTGCCTATAGTTCTTTGTGTAGAGTTGAGGCCTTATTTGCTTTTCTGTCTCTACAGTGAAATGTATTTTTATCATTATGATAACACAGCACTAAAAATTGAGGCTAGTGATTAAATTAGGGCAATGGCATGAACTGGTAATTTTGTCCCTTTATCAAAACTGCTTGGCTTAGTCACTGAAATACAACATAAAGGTAAACTCCTTTTTAAAAAATGGATGTGAAATTTCCATCTGGATTGAACACTCATGCTACTTTTGCCAAAGAGAAGAAAAATATAGCAGAGTTTTAGGCTAGGAATACTACTGGTTCCCTAATCTACAGTTGCTTTTCTCATACAAAATAGCCATTTGAAAGACAACATTTTTAAAAGTGAGTTTTTGACAGAGATTACAATCTTTCCACTATGTGTCTGCGCTTTTCAAAATAATCTGATAGACTTTAGAATTTTCTAATCTTTCCTAACCCAATCTAATTATACACTTAATATACTACTATGCACATATACATCTAAAATAAAACAAGAAGAAACTCTAGCTTTATTTCTGAAAATGTCACCTAAAATGTTTCAGTCTTAAGACTATTATGGTCTTCAATTTTAAATTATTTATTTCATCATTAATGTCAAAACCTGTTCATTGAACTTACTTGGAAAACATGAGTTTCTATTTCTTCTGCAAGTAACATTTGAGCAGCAAGGAACTATGGCTTATATCAATGATTCTATCCCAAAGGATCTACTTAGAAGAATGATGTAAGAAAGATTATAAAAAACAAATTATAGTCTATGCCACCTACGTATCCCAAGGCAGGTGAATGATAATTAACATAATTCTTTGTTATATAGAAACCACAGCTCTTACACTTTATTTTTTACCATATCCTTGCTCTAATATTCTGATTTTGGAAGCATCATTTTTAAAATTTTCATTGTCATACTTTTGCTGATGCCTAGTAACTATGCTTATATTAAAAAAAAATAAGAATTACCTTATGATAATTCTTAAAATTTGCATGATTTAGAAGTACCAAGTTTCAAGAACTGATTGTAGATTTTAAAACATAGTGCTCTCTGTTTGTTTGCTTTTATTTTTTGAAATACTCAATAGGTATGTGTTTTTTATTCTAGACTGTTGGTTTCCAAAATTTGTTTACTTCCTTAACCATATGATCTAAGTCTTTTTGATTAGTCAACCCATGGGCACACCAGGGAAATAATGATTTTAATATATTAGAGAACAATTTTCTGAATTTTATCTCCTAAAAATGATGTGTTAAAACTTCTGCCCCTAGTAAAATAGTAGTTTAAGATGCTACCTTGAGAGACAATTAGAGTTAGAAGATGTTATAGTGGTGATGGCTTTGTGATGAGATTATTATCCTTCCAAGAAGATACAGACCATAGCATGTAATTTCAATCTCTGTACCTTTCTCTATTCCCATATCCCCTAGATCTCTCTGTCTACCTCCTTTCTTTCTCCTCATAATAATGAGGTTATGTGAATGCACAGGGAGTCTGTAGTTATCTACAAGGCAGAAAGATAGCCTTAGCTATTAACTGAATCAGAGAGAACCATATTCTTCCTTGGACCTCTGAATTCCAGAAGAATGAGAAAGCCAATTTTTATTATTTAATCTATAAGTTTATGGTATGTTTATTGCAGCCCAAACTGAATAAAAACATTTCTAAGAAAGGAACAGTCTTTAATGCAAAAGTCTTCATGTGATGTGAGAAAAGGAACTGAAAAATCTGTTTCCTTATCTTTTCAAATAAAATGCCTTTGATGCTTCAGTATTTTAGGAAGATCAATATAAACTCAGTAGACAAGATCCCTAAATAGGTCTTCTCTTTCAAATGGGCAGGGAACAAAGAAATGCAAGTCAACCTTAAGACAAAAAGCTTAAAATTCCTAAATAAGGCCAGTTAAACCCTTGGCATGAGGAAGATAATTCCCTATCTCCCAATTTGGTTAGGAAGTTAAGAGCCTAAATTAGATGGGTGTTGTTTGCTCTAAATGATAAGCTTCCTTTAGTAATAAACATCTGAAATGTGATTTATATTTTGTTAAATTAAGTTCAATTGCTTAATAAGAGTCCATCGTTAAATTTTCCAAAGTTCTCTATTAATTACAAGCCATGTCAAATCTCAGGGAATTCAGTACCCGGGAGGCTGGGCGTGACTTCATTCTGTCATCCTCTCTCACTTCTCTCCCTTCTCCATTCTCCCTCCTGCTTTTGCCTTAGACCCTTTAAACTTTTTCCTCCAGTCTCCTCTCCACATCCAGGCCTTCATTAAAACACAGCAGTACTCGGCTGGGAGTGATCAGAGTATTCTCTGTATTCCCTGATCACCCAGCCACAGACCTTTGATCCTGATCAGTCACCTTCAACTGCAATCAGTTAGTCCTATCCATAGAGATCTCAGCGGAGCTAGCAGAGGGTGTGAATAGGTAGGAAGCAATGCCGGCACCAGCTGCAAGGCATCTGAGTTCACAGCTACAAAGCGTCAAAGCCCTTTTACAAACCAAAACAGCACACAGAGTAAAATATCCCACAATATTTGAATAACATAAATTATCCAATAGAGATAGTACACAACTACCAGATTAATTGAAGATGAACTGTATGTGAAGCATGTTGCTGTCAATCCACTAGTTTTCATTTGAAAACATATATACATGAAGCATGTAGACTTTATATGACATTATGATCCCAGTTGAAGAAAGCAATAGACCCACTCAGTAATTTATTTAAGATATATGTCTTCAAAAAGAGAGGTCACCTACTTATATCACTAATTGATAAGTTGAACATACACACTAGTCCTTCAAAAGCAGAAATAAATGATTAGGTCAAACTTGAATGTCAATAAGATTTTAAATATAGTTACCCAAGCAGATGAATAATGAAAAGACTGGCCGGATCGATGCCCAAGGAAACAAGAGACAATCAGACTGATGCAAATGCAAGAGGCTTTTATTGTCGGACATGCCGGATTCCACCCTCAGCAAGTTCCCATGCAGAGGATGAGCATGGCGGACCCTGATCCCTTTGTCCCTTGGCATTTTATGGGGTGCAGGGGAAAGGGTCTGGGGACAGGGCTTGTGCAACTCCAAATGGCTCAGAGATCCTCAAGTCCTGCATCTCTCAAACTAATTGGTTAGGAATTCACGTGCGGGAATGGGGAAGGGGGCAATCAGTCAGCGACCTTTGGACTAGTTGGCCTGGAGACAGGATGGTGCTTGAGATGCCTGGGGTGGTGGTGGTGGGGGGATTCTTGCTGATGGGTGTAATGGTTATCTTCCTGGTTCGTGACTGTTAGCACTCCAGTGATGAGGCCTGGATGTATTCATGCTATATTTCTTAAATCCTTTCAATAACATTATCAGAAGAATGAAAGCTTTATTGTCTCAGATAGGTTGGACATTATACTAATTGTTTATTGACTGATCATAATGTAACAGACAAAGAAGCACCACCTAGGGAGAGGAAGTCATATAAAAAATACAAACTAGGTACTCAAGTATCCACTGCCAAATTCTGCTAATTGAGTCTAGACATATTATTTTAAAATTCATGTTATTTAAAATTTAAAATTTTGAATCTTAAAATTTAAAACATAAATGATCATTTATTGCAATGATCATTTATTGAAATCCCTTCATGTTCAGAAGTTTTAAAAAGGGTTCTCAAAGACTGCTTTACTTCTCATAGGTATTTATTCAGTTCACATCAAAAACATAGTGCCCTAACACAGGAATCTACTTTTGAAGTCAACTTCTTGTGAAGACTGATTATATTATGGCACATCTCGGGATTCTCTCTGTCTCATCTCTGTCTCTCTGTCTCTCTTTGTCTCTTTCTCTCTCTTTCTCTTTCATATGTGTGTGAATATTTTTAGAAGAGATTTATTCAGTAAACTAAGAGAAGCAGACTAATCCTCTCCTCTTTTTGAGCTAATGCTAGGTTTAAGGGATTTCTCTTGTTAAAGTAACATAGCACAAGTCTTTAAGCCAACTCAGAAGGCAATGGTAGCACATGCCTTTAATTCCAATATAGCACACACATTTAATCCCAGCTCAGGAAGAAATGGTGGTACATGCCTTTTATCTAAACTCTCAGGATATTAAAGAAGGCTGTCCATTTACAGGATAGAAGTTAGTTCAGAGAGAGGCAAAGCTCAGAGCTCAGAGAGTAGAAGCAAAGCCCAGAGAGAGAAGGAAGGTAACAGCAGAGCATGGGAGCAGAATGGAAGCTCAAAAGAGTAGAGCCAGGCCAGAATAAACAGAGAGAAAACAGATTAAACCCCTGGGACCTGGGATCAAAGAGCAAAGAATAAGCTTTCCTCTGCCATGATCCCAGGAGAATAATTAATAATAAATCAACACACACATCTACATCTATAGAAATCCATTCCTGGTACTGTCTACCAAGAACAAAACAAAACAAATGAAACAAAACTTCTTGTCTGAGAATGTCTTCATTCCTAGAGACAAACATACTATTTTTTTTAAACTAAATTTTGATGGTGCCAATTTACCTTCTGAAGGTTTATCTTAATACAAATAGAAAAATCCCATTTCCATCTTTAATAAGAGAAACTTATCTTTGCAATGAATGGTGGCAAATGCAATGACACATCATTGCTAAGGATGCGGACAATAGAAGATTGAGTGTTTAGCCTTAAATAGGCTATTTATGCTAATAATGCTAAGGCTCAGGGATCTCTTAGAAAGGAAGTAGAAAAAGGTGGAAGACAAGAAAGAAATGCAAGATTATTTATTGCTTGTCCTACAAGAGACACAGTTTATATTAAAAACTAAAAATCATTTTGGAAGCAAATGTGTGGAATACCTTCCCCTGATAATTACCTGCAGGAGGGAGTTGAAGTCATTATTTTAGTGTCAGAAAAAACATGCTTAAGAAAGGACACAGATAAAATTTTTAAAATGTAAAAAGCCCTGATATAACACGATGAGACAAGGGCCAGTCAAAGACACTGTTGAATTAGTATTCTGTTGGCCATTCTATGGATAGGTTTGTGGTCTACCCTTAAGAGTGATTTGTTACCCCAGTGAAACACTTTTTGAGAAAACTAGTTTTTCATTTGCAAGTGTTTATTAGCTGGAGGTAGATTCTGAGTTAGGGGTGAGGACACGTGTCTACTTTTTCATTCAGATCTAGGACTCATTGGGTACAGATCCATGCAGACCCTGTGCATGCTGCTTGAGTCTTTGTGAGTTGATTTGTGTGCCAACTCTGTTGTGTCTAGAAGGCCTTGCTCACTTGGTATTCGCTATGCTTTCTGGCTCTTACATTCTTATTTCCTCCTCTTCTGTGGGTTTCTGAGAGCCCTGAGGGGAAGGAATTGATAAAGAGATTTTTGTTGTTACTTCTAATTTAATTTAATATGTTTATTTTTTATCCTTCTTTTTATCCTTCAAGTTATGTGTATATATTATTGCTTCTGTTTTTGTGTTTTTATGGAATTTCTAAGCATATGAGAATGAGTGGGTTCCTGCATCTATATCTGTTTCTTGTGCCTTTTCTTGGGCTCCTTTCCTTATGTTTATTCATTATGCCTTATTCCAATTTTTTTTCAATTATCTTAGTATATTTAATTATTATCTCTTAGTTGCCTGTTTTCTAATGAGACAGAAAGGGGGTGAATCCAGATAAGAGGAGAGATGGGGAGAAACTGGGAGGAGTTGAAGGAGGGAAAACCATAATCAAAATGTATGAAAAAAATATATTTTCAACAAAAGCAAAAATATTTAAAAAAAGAGAGAGAAAGACCACAGAAATGCTTAATTTTATAATGAACAGATATCTAATTGAACATCAGTTAAGTATAAGACATTAAAATAGTTTTATTAATTGGAGAAAAAGTCCAAGAATGAAAATCTTTGTTCATTTATTGAAAACCTTTTCTTAGTTCACTAAGCATAAGAAGTCTTGCTTCTACTGTTTATGACTTTCTTCAAGGCATCTTTCACATCCTTGTTCCTGAGGCTGTAGATCAAAGGGTTCAACATGGGGATGACCACTGTGTAGAAGACAGAGGCCATTTTATCTGTGTCAAGAGAGTGGTCAAAACTTGGCTGTAAGTACATAAAGATAAGCGTTCCATAGAATATGCTCACAGCCATCATGTGGGAGCTACAGGTAGAAAAGGCTTTGCGTCTTCCTTCAGCTGAGCGCATCCTGAGAATGGCAGAAATTATGAACATGTAGGAGACAGAAACAATCAGAACTGAAGAAATAAATGTGATTCCAGCACAGGCCAAAATAGACAGCTGCTTGTAGTGAGTGTCTGAGCATGTTAGCCTGAGGAGAGGCATGTCATCACAGTAGAAGTGATTGATGATATTGGAGTGGCAATAGGATAAGCGGAAGGTGAGAAGAGTATGGAAAAATGCCATCAGGAAGCTATAGCTGTAGGGCACAACTACAAGCTGAATGCAGATTACTGGGGACATTGTGACCATATATAGTAGAGGATTACAAATGGCCACATATCTGTCATATGCCATGGAAGCCAATAGCAAACACTCTGATACCATGAATGTGAGAAAGCAGCCTAATTGGGCAGCACATGCATTGAATGATATGAAATTTTGACTGTATAAGAAATTCCCAAGCATTTTAGGTGTAATGACAGAAGAGTAACAGAAATCAACAAAAGCTAGGTTGCTGAGGAAGAAGTACATGGGAGTGTTGAGTCTTGCATCTGTCCGAATGACCAGGATCAGTCCGAGGTTGCCTATTGCTGTAAAAAGATAGATGGATAAGAATACCACAAAGAGGGGCTTCTTCAACTCCTGACGATCTGTGAGGCCCACCAAAATGAACTCTGTCACTTGGGTGCAGTTTATCTGAGCCATGAGTCTTCAAGACATCTGTAAGAGGAGTAAAGAAAAGTCCAAATGATGTCTTTCTACTTAACACATTTGAAGTGATGCTTAGTGCTTTACTATCTCCTAAAAAGAGATTTTGTTATTTCTCCACCAATGTAGGGATTGCTATGGTACTGAGATGCTGACGATGGGACAGACAGCTGTGTGATTTATGAGCAATTAATACTTGTTGGGGAAGGAGCTTCGTTTTCTTCAGTGGTGTTGTCACAAATGAAGTCTCCTTCTTTCACTGCATAACTTCCCACCCAAGCCTACACAAGTAACTCTAATTTATCTAAACTGGCCACAAAAAAGAAAACATGAATGGAAAAGCGGACCTGCTGAAAATAAGGATATCAGTGGAATAGGGAGGGATATAAACTTGGGGTTGGGGAGAAAATGCCTATAGCTTATTATATACAAAATATGAAGCTGTCAAGCAAAAAAATGAAAAACAATAGAAATATTTATATAAAAGCTATATTTCTCTTTTTTCTAAGTCCATCATTATATAAAGATTGAGTAGTAAAGCAGTCCACATTAGGCCATTTTTGGTTCAAGCATTTTGTTCACTACGTTCTTATAAATATTTTTCTGATTTGTTCAAATATCTAAGCTATGATTGATGAAGTATATTTACAAAGTATACTAAATCCTCTGTTGCAACACTTTGTTAGAGTTTCATCTTGTCTCTGTAGTATAACATATATAGGTTCATACACACACACATGTAAAAGTAGAAAGAGAAATTATCTGGGAAGAGATAGGGGGTAAGAGAAAGGATCAAGAAATGTGGATGGACATAGTAAGAGCATATGTTATACTGGAATAGAATTGTAATTAGAATACTCACAATTTGAATGGTGAATATATTCTCATATATAATTTTCAACTGCTCATTGCTCTAATAAAATAATTACAGTTTTCTTCTACTTTCTTTATACTAATAATTCATTTTATATAAGTAGTCTAACTTAGAATATTATCTTAAAGAATTCTTCATAATGCAGAAACTGAAAATAGCTAACATCATAGAAGGCAGAGCAAAAGTGTTTATTTTTCTCATTTCATTTTAATGTCTTAATGTAAATATCCTCTTTTATGGGTATTTTAAAAATGAAAACTCTGAGTATAATCAAGTGAAATAACATCAAACAATTGTCTGGATAATTCTCATGTTCTAAAATTACTTCTTAATCAAAACTTACATTTTTTAGTATATTTTCAGTTGAATATAATATGCTTTTTTCTACATTTGGAAACCCAAATTGTATTCAGATTATCTGTATAGAACATACCAACTCTCTATCTGCTTTTTTTTCCCTTATTTTTGTTGCTTATGAGACAAGGTCTTGCTATTTAGCCTATGGCAGTACCAACACTGAATCTCTAAGCCACAGTTTTCCAAGTTCTGGGATCATACACCTTGATCATCTAATTTCATCTCTAAAGCCTGCGACAAAAGAATCATCAGAAGAAACAGTTATCTTTGCAATCTTATAGTATTATCTGGAAAAGCATTTATATTTGTTTTCCAAAAGATTTTGACATTTCTTTACAGATCAATTTACAAGTGATGCACTTTATATGGCTTTTAATATCTTATTTTTTAAAGGAAGTTTGAACTCCACTGTGAACTTACTATTTCCTCTTGCACATGACATGGAAAATTTTTGTTTTCCTTATTAACATTGCCTAATTTTCATAACTGAATTACCGAATATCTAAATAATGTAACAAATCTTTTTTTTCTTTTACTAATTTGACATTTTCATCCCTCTCACTCCCTTTCTCTCTTAATTTTATACACGAAAAATGAAATTCTATTATGAAAAATCCACAAATTGTTTTACTCTTTTTAAAATGACTCTAAAAATAAACACATTAGTAAAATCAGCCTGTATTTTTACATTTCCTTAAGAGTACACAAATACCTTTATGTACTAACAGCTACTATTCTTTTCACTAGAATATATACTCGTTCTTCTAAATCAGTATATGTATCAAGTAATTAATGTCTTAGTTAGGGTTTCTATTTCTGTGATAAAATACCATGACTAAAAGCAACTTGGGAGAAAAGGGTTAATTTCATTATTTGTTTCCAGATCACAGTTCTTCATGAAGGGAAATCAAAGCAGAAGCCATTGAGGCTGGAACTGAAACAGAGACCATGGAGGAGTTCTATATACTGGCTTGCTCCTCATGATTTTTTAAGTCTGCTTTCTTATACTATCCAGGATAATCTGCCTAAGTATGGCACCACTTACAGTGAGATGGTCCTTCCCACACTAATAATCAACCAAAAAAATCTCTGTAAACTTGCCTACAGGTCAATCCTATGAAGCCATTTTCTCAGTTAAAATTCCTTCTTCCAAGATGACACCAACTTGTGTAAAGTTATGTGAAAACTAGCCAGTACATGTAGCGATTAATAACTTTCAAGAGATAATTATTTACTTCTTTCTTAAAAAATAAAGTATTATTTAGATCTCCTCTTGGCATTGCAAAAATGTTTAAAATTAGCCAAGTTCTATTTTTTCAGTGACAATAGAATAGACAGTTTTTTTTAAATTAAGGTCCTAGGTAAACCTATGTTCTAAATCTTTATTACATGTTAAGAAAGTAATTTTGAGCCACAGAAAACAGATAAAGAAAAATAAGTGTAAAATGAATATATATATATATATATATATATATATATATATATATATATATACACACACATATATATGTATATATATATGTATATGTGTCTTTTTCAGTGTTGAATTTTTATGAAAAACTAAAGAAATAATCAATTGTTACAAGATGCTATAAGATTATTAACTGTATCCAAAATAATAATATTCTCATCTTCTGAGGTTTTAAGCTGTTTTTTGTTCTACTATAAAATTCTGTGTTTAACCAAATACCACCAGTTGAGGCCCTAACAATTGAATTAATGATATACTAGTAGACAAAGCAAATTTCCAAAGTGTGCACTCTGGCCTACTATACAACAAACTCTTTTAGCTAATATACTGGGTAAGCAACTTTTCTGCAAAGAGGTCTGGATCCATCCATCCTGCTCTATAAGCACAATCCTAAACACTCTGTGATTGATAGTTTCTTTCATGGTATCAAGGTATTAACTCAGAGTAGACACTTTAAATTGTAACTCCTCACTTAACATTGTAAAGTGTTACTAATTTTCAGCAGAACAAGGGGTCTAAAGGGATCTCAGAGAATGACACAGTATCACAGACCAGAGAAAACAAAAGGCTTTGTCTACCTTTCCACTACAGCTCTGTCTTTTCTTTGTCACTTGTATTTCTTCACTTTTGAGCTCAAAACACCAAAATCTGTGCATACTATACATGTTAATTTATATTTATAAATATATATGCATATATAACAATAATAATGGAAGAATAAGGCCATTGATTTGAGAGGAAGTGTGAAAAAGGGTGAACTGATGCAATCACAGTACTTACATACAAATTTCTCTAAAAAAATGTAACTTGTACCTTTTATTTTCTAAGGAGAATGTGATTGTTCACACTGTGCTCTTTCATATTTTTATATCCTTCATAACATTCAATTCTACCAGCACTAACTGTACCTTACAGATCCAATGTATGTACTCAAACCTTGATCTGATCACTTTCTGTTTGTCAATAACAATATTTTCTATGTCTTGCATACTTTTGTTCTCATATATGTATTTCTCTTCTCTACCAAAAAACATGGGCATTGAATGGGAAAAATCACTTATGTATTACATGCATTGAAATATATTTTAGAACAATGTACTTGGATTTTCCCTCGTGTGTTGAATATCTTCTTTCATATTTTTCCTATAGAAACTCTGTTGACAAATCTCAACTGTATTTCCTCCCTTTTCATTTGTTCCTATACTTTTTTCTCTGTTCAACTACAGACATTTTAGATTTGAGAGTAACACGATTTTTATTAATTTCTTAATGTAACTATTTCTAAATGATAGATAATGGAGGAAATAAAAGTGAATTTTATTAGGAATATTTGAATAGTTCTTCCCTGTACTTTTAAGGTATATTCTTTTCTTTTCAAAGTATATCTAGGTGCATATTAGTGACATTTGTCTAATATACTCGTCATAAAATTTTAGTAAAATCTATAAGTACTGCAGGGATAAAAGAAAATTTGCCCATGGATTAAATTCTGATTGAATGTGACCTTGGATTTCCCTAACTTTGTTGCTTGTAAACTCGATTATTTATTTGATGAATTTATACTTAAATGTTTCATACTAAAACTTGTAACCATATGTAAAGGCTAAACAAGTTAGCGAAAACACGCCTGTAATTCTCTATCAAACTGAATCTCAGTTTAATTCCAAACCACTGTATTGTATTGTATTTAAATTTCATCTTGAGTGACTGTAGTAGTATTCTAAATCACACAGGTACCCTTTCAACCTACCCAGACAAGATGTGCTTCTGTGTCTCCTCATAATGAGTACACAAAGAATCTGGCTGCATGGTTTTATTAGTGTCTCTGTCCCAGAGGCTCTTACTCCAGAGATTCAGAAAATAAGGGTATCAGAAAAATCAGAGTCTATATTCCATAGGGAGATATATTTTTAAAAGTACTTGTCTCTGAAGAACATATCTGATCCTCTGTCTCCAATGTAGTGGTTTTACAAAGATTCTGATAACTTTAAGTAATGCCACTATAAGTTTAATGCAATATTTTTCTGGGTTCAATTATTAGTGTCTTTTTAGAGAACTTTTTTTTTAGTAATAGCTCTCAATGTAAAAGAGCATCTAATTCTAAACATTTAGTAAATCCCTGGGCATGTACTTTGCCTTCAGGAATAAAATCACAAGTATATTTGATATAAAGTTTAGATATGCTGATTCAAAGAAAAAAAAAAACACCAAGAAGTTTTGATATTTTGAATACAAAGCTGTTGCATCCACTGTACATTCCTAGTAGTAACTCATGCATGATTCAGTCCATGATGCACCTTACATTTTCTCACAGTTGTATTTCATCACAAGATTTATAAGACATGTTTCTTTGACAAAAATGTAATAAAGCCACATTCCTAATTTTGAACAAGACGCTCTGGACAGAAGGATCTGCACACCTTATAAGGGTGTGTCTACATCAGTGAAGTTTCCTTCACTTACTTCAAGGACATTTGTATAATCTTGATTACTCACAAGAAGGAAGCAAATTTAGGCTCCTGACCATGTTATCAAATCAGACTTTATACTCTTCCAAAAATATGTTGCTCTGGCTACATTGGTGGTCTAATAGCTAATAGAGAGTCAGAAGCAGGAGATGGAAGAAGCAAGTATGAAGAGAAGAGGCAGTTGAGAAAGTAGTTAGTCAGAGTTCAGTTCAGAGTAAGTTAGGTTCAGTTCAAATTTGGAGATTGAACCCCTCTAGGTCCAGGTTTGCATCTTGAAGTTTGCATCTTGTTCTTCCTTGAACCCCCATGAATAAACTACTTTTACAATCAATCTTCAAACCACAACAGAAGTACCACAAAGAATGAAAATTTTGTGTTGAGGGCTAGACAAACCTGAGGCTTCCCTTGAGGCCCTGGTGTACAGAGAAGGAACATAGTTCTTCCTCTAAAACCAAGAGTATGTTTGGCAGTCTGTAATGGCCTGGGGCCAGGGACATAAGGGAACTTTGTCTTCAGACCTGAGAACTCTTTCTGCCCTAAGGTACTACGGTTATCAGTCCTAAGGCCACTGTGGGCTTGGTCTCTATACCCTTGAGATGTTCTGTGTCCCCCTTGTGCAACATGATGCAGATGTTTATTTTTAGTTATGTTTAAAATGGTTTTGTGCTCTGTTGGGAGAAGAGCTGCCTAGACCTTGGCATTTTGTAATGTCTGCAGGCGTTGGCTTTATTTAAAAGATGATTGATTGCTCCTGAACTGCAATGTTATCAACAGAACACCTGAGGACCTTAGGTATCAATAAAAAGCCCTGAGATGAGAGGCTCAGGCTTCCACTGTCCTGGATGGTGCTTGCTACGATAGTGCTGAGGTCTGGCAGAGTTTGCACTATGAATTTACCTCCTTGTCTTCCTTGCTGAGCCACCACAATAAGTGTACTGCTACACAACATTGTTAGATTGGATTCCTACTGGCTTTCTTCCATTGTATGAGGCAAACAAACAGTATATAACATATTTTACTGCTTAAAATAGTTGCTTTGCATAAGCCATCAGTTTATGCAAGACTTTATTACTCCAGTTTTGTCTTCCTTATCTTCCCATCTCCTGGCCTTCTCACTTAGGACCCTGACACTGAAGAATGACCTGCTGGTTTAGGTCACTTTTTTCATAATTTCATCATAAGAACCTGTAACAATAATTTGTATACATATTATACTGAAGTATTCTTGAAGTTGTTTTGAATAAAAATAACCTATTGACTTTTTTGTAGAAGAAGAGAATTTTGTCATCAAAAATGATATTTATTTCTATTTTTTCTGTATGGGTGTTTTCCTGCATGTAGGTATGTATAACATGTATAGCAATACCCACAGATTCCTGCAGAGAGCATCAAATCTCCTGGAACTGGAGTTACATATGGTTTTAAACTCCCATGTGGATGATGGGAACTGAACCCAGGACCTCTGGAAGAGCAGCAAGAGCTCTGAACCACTGAGCTTTCTTTCTAGCACTTGAAATAGTTTTTATTGTATAGATGACAGAACTAAGTCAATGACCAGTGTTCACTCACTGGGTTCATATTAAATATAGCTGCTGAAATGTCATTCCTTGAAATTTTAGATAAGTCTTTATGGTTTAATTTTTTATCGAAGAAGAAAGCTTGTTATTAGCCTTGTTGTAATTATTCAATAGTGTTAGCATTAATTTACTAAATGTAAATTATTTATTAAACATTGTTCTACTTGCTTTTAAAATTTAATGGCTTTGATTTCCTAAGAGATCTCTATAAAAATTATTTTCATAGTTTTGATTTTCTTTATTGTTCAAAAAAAAGGTGGGTTTTAGGCAGGCCTTAATTTTGATAAGTGAAATTTGTGGTGTGTGTCTGTCTGCTGTGATTCCTTATTTGGTTTGTTTTGAAAAGTAAAATGCATCTCTTTGTTTGTTTTTACACCACAATGATGAAGTTATCAGAATTAATTTTGGTACACTGGATATTTTAGTGAATAGAGTACATTTGACTTTTGCACTAAGTGATCAATCAAAAGACATCTGTTCTTATAACCCTGCCATTGATTGGTAGAGTTGTAAAGTGTTCTGCCCATGTATATTAATTACTATCCTGTTGCTGTGAATAAAAACAGCATTATAAGAAGAAACTCACAGAGGAGGAGTTTATTTGGGTTTATGGCTCCATAGGTGGTAGACTCTATCAAGTAGAAAAAGAATGACAGCCAAATGTCTGCAGGAACAGAAACTGAAAGCAGATGTTTTCAAAGATCAGCACAACACAGGGACAGGAAACTGAAAGCAGCAGGAGGCTTTGAAAATCAAAGGCCTGTACCAGTAACTTACTTCCTCCAACAGAGCCCCAATCAGTGTCACCAACTGGGGACCAAGTGTTCAAAAACCTAGATTAGGGAGACATTCAAACCACTTTGCCAGAATACTGAATCCAGCATCCTGTATAAGCACAGAGTTATTCTTGGTCTTTTCTAATGAACTCTAGTGTTCATTCACTTTAAAGGAGAATCTATATTTATTCTATATATTTTTACATTTTTATCTGCATGATTTAAGTTTATAAAATTTGCTGGTCCGAATTCTTATTTTTAAGCTTTAAATAAAACATATGACTTCTCCCACTGGCTGTGATTAGTTGCAATAGGATGCTGTTATTAATCAGTTTTTCTCTTCTGAATTATTTCTGGGGATTTCTATTTGAAAACTTCATGATAGGCCCATTTAAATAAAATAATTTATATAAGTAGTCTAGAGACTTTTACCTAATACGTGTTTAGTACAATTTCATATCTGTTTTGATAGAGTATTGAAAAATAAATAATAAAAGACAAAATGATATCTAGAAATAAAAATATACATCCATGTGGCTAATAAATGTGAACTCTTGTGTTTTAAATTTCTGACAGGTGAAAATATTTCCTTTTTAGTGGTACAATTTACAATTTGAGATCTTATGATTTATTCCAATCAATAAATGGCCACAAATTTGACATAGAGGCAAGTCTCAATTTTTTTTTTTTTTTAGACTGGCTGGAACTTTTGTTTCAGATTGTTTTGTAATCCTCCAATTCTGAGGATTAAGAATGTGGGCTGTCACAACAAGTATGGTTTTCCTAAAAAAATGTCAATCACTTATAAAGTTCACTATATGTTTTTATTTTGTGTGGGTGTACATGTGTATGTGTAGAGTGTTGTTTGTGTGCAGTGGTATGTGAATGATAATCTTATATTACCTATTCTTTTTTAATGTGTTGTTGTGTTGTCAACAGCCTCACTGAGAAAGAAGCACATTCTGTATCCAAGTCTTATTTCATGAACTGCACGTCCCATCCAGGGGAGTACTGGGATCAAACCTAGGGTGCCATGCATATGACATAGCCTTTCACCAGTTCAGTGACATTCATGGACCCAGAGTTTATTTTAAAATTAAGATTCATATGATGACAGGAGAAGTGAATGGATGCCATAGATTGCTTAAGATTATCTTAGATGAATATCAAATATTTTGTTGCCATTCATAGATTCCATCTTTTGCTCAGAATTTCATTTTATTTCCATTTATGTTCAGAAATTCAATCTAAAATAGATATCTGGTTAGTTTACTTCTTTGCTGTCTTCTCTGCTGCCACAATTTTTCTGAATGTTATGGCTATTTGGGGAATATACTGGCCATTATTTTCTGTAAGGCTGCTCTGTTGAGGTTCTTCTCCATTTTTATCATCATTGGGTTAAAGTTATAGGCTTAGGTTAAAAAAAAATGAAAGCAGTGAATTGCTACCATATTCACTTCATGATGAAGGAACGAACCCATTGTAGGGTTGATTTACCATAGGTAGTGTTAATCTATTACATAACCAAGTTAATGTTTGTTATTTTTCCCCACTTTTACTTTTGTTAGGGCATGCCGGGTGGAGTTACTAAGGAACCACGAGACATACATACCGCTGCAAACGCATGAGGCTTTATTAATAACCGGCGCGTCGGGTCCCGGCTATCCCATGCAGGAGATAAGCATGGCCGGGCCCCGGTCCCTTCCCCCCAAGCCCTTTTTATGGGGTTCAGGGGAAAGGGGGCTGGGGATAGGAGCTCCTGCAGCTTTGATTGGAGACTCATTGGTTGGGAGTTTCCTGCGTGGGATTGGGGGCGGGGAGGGGGGCAGGGGGGCTATGGATAACCTGTGCCCTTGGACTAGCCACCCTTGAGACAGGGTGGCGCCCGTGGAGCCGGGGAAGGAAGAATCCCTGCTGATAGGCTTTGGGGACCGGGCTGGGGAAGAAGGAATCCTGTTGATAGGTATTAAGCTCAATGGTCATTTTCCCTGTGGGTGGGGAGGAGACTAAAGAGTGCTGTTAATGGCCATACTTGGGAAGGCATTTCTCAATAGGAGGCATTTCCCCCTATACGTGACTACTAGCACTCAGAAGAATTCCTGAGTTTTGTTTTTCTTAAATCCTTTCACTTTCACACCTTTACTTTACAGATTGCACTAATTGGAAGGGAATCATATATGATTAGGTCATATAGAATGAGTTAACAGTCCAGTCAATGAGGGTGGAGTATAGACACAAATCAAAATATTTACCACTTTTATAAATGGCTTTAACACAGCAAAAGAAAAAGGTAGAAATCTTCACAGTCTCTTTTTAGGCTGTCCTAAGATCAGATCTCTCCAACCTTTGTTCTCACACTAAGGACAGCAACCCAATCAATGAACCCCCAACCAACGTCCAACCCAACTCTAGGAGCTTCAGACCTTGTATGCCCTAAGCCAAAAGCGCTCATAAACCCATGTGGCACACAATCCCAAAGACAAGTTACAGGTGCCAGAACAATTGCACCCAACCAAATTATAGCCACCTGCATCAAGCATTCCAATTCCAACTTGTAAACAACCACAGCTGGGGTGGGAACATGAATAGTGACTAGTCAGTTAAATCAAAAAGCTTTTCTTAACATAATAATTACAAATGTTCCTCTACAACCTCCTATACTATTTTGATCTCTCTTAATCATATTTTCTCTCATATTCTCTCACTCTCGCTCTCTCTCTGTCTCTCTCTCCCCATCTCTGCTTCTCCTCCTGCTTCTTTCTCTCCTCACTTTTTGCCCTCTGTCTTTTTTCCCTCCTTCCTCCTTTCATTGTTATATTTCCTTCTTCCTTTTCCCTCCTTTTCCCACTTCCTCTTTAGCATTCAAGTTTACTTATCATAAAGTTCAAAATATTCAATGGGCTATGAATATTTAATTGACTGAAAGACCTTGTCTCATAAGTAGAATGACATTGGAGTGTGTGGAAGATGGTCTGATAGGACATGTTAGGATTAGCAGGAGTAGATATAACCTAAATACGATGTAAATTATCAAAGAATAAAGAAAAAGAAACAATAAGCCCAGTATCTTTGTATTCTTGGAAGAATTTCCTCCAAATTAGTCACCAGATTGCTGCTAGACAGTTAGTAATGTGAATGTGTGTAGCTTACTATTATAACCAGAAAAGTTTCTGTTAATTTTGTAACTCAGTTTTGCTTGAATATTTGCTCCTTTTGTTGTTCAGGAATGGCTTCAAATCTATAAGTCAGCCATCTATCTTTTATTACACAATGGTGGGTGATCATAACCATGTCTTTATGAACCAAAACTCTCAAAATTACATTGATTTGAAAGAATTACATGGATTTGTTACTAATTTCTTTAAAGCAGCCTTTACATCCTTGTTCCGCAGGCTGTAGATCATGGGGTTCAGCATTGGGATCACCAGTGTATAAAACACAGACGCCATTTTATCAGTGTCTAGTGAGTGGTTAGTTTGAGGCTGCAAATACATAAATAACAGTGTCCCATAGAAAACTGTGACAGCCATCATATGTGAGGCACAGGTGGAAAAGGCTTTTTTCCTTCCTTCTGATGAACGGATCCTTAGGATAGACAAAACAATGTTGAAATAAGATATTAGCACTATGCTCATTGAAAAAAACAAGTTTGTAGCTGCAGATATAAAGACTACAGTTTCTGGAAGATAGGTGTCAGAACAGGACAGTGCTAACAGAGGGACATTATCACAGTAAAAATGGTTGATTCTATTGGAGGAGCAATAAGACACTGAGAACACACAAGATGAAACAACAATGGCTGTACAAAAGCCATAGAAGTATGTGAGGGACACCAGCAGAAGGCAGACCTGCCTGGACACCACCACCATGTAGAGCAGGGGGTTGCAGATGGCCACATAGCGGTCATAGGCCATCACAGCCAGCATGAAGATCTCTGCTACAATGAAAACCAGGAATCCTCCCAGCTGCGTGGCACACTCATAGTATAAGATAATTTTTTTACTGACTAAGAAGTTGACCAGCATTTTAGGGGCAATGACAGTGGAGTTTCCAAAGTTAATGACTGCCAGGTGTCTGAGGAAGAAGTACATGGGAGTTTGCAGTTGAGAGTCCACAGTGGTGAGGGTGATGATACCCAGGTTCCCTGCTGCTGTCAGCATGTAGATGACCAGGAAGACAAAGAAAAGTGGTACCTGCAGTTCTGGATGGTCTGAAACACCGACAAGAATGAACTCAGTGACATGAGATATATTTATAGAAGCCATGTAAAAGTTGTGAATTCATCTGTTTGGAGAGGAAAAGAACAGCATACAAAGTTAAGGAAATATTTTCTAGCATTGTCATTAGATTTGAGTGGCAGTCCTGGGGTGAGTTTTTCCTGGAATTATGAATGAGTTGTAATTCCTTATAAAACTCAAGGTTTGCCCCTAAACTTGTGCTCCAGTCCATATGAGAGAAAACAAAGATATCAAATAGATGGCACGGCATCAGTCAAGGTTTGTAGATTTCTTTACTTTCGTATGGAATGACAGACATATTTTTAGCCTGTAGAATTTGAAGCCATGATTCATATCTAATGTCCTGCTGAGTAAGAGAGGCACATGAAGATTTGTATGATCTTTAATAATCCAAAATATCATTAAACTGAAACTTGTTTTATCTGACGCATTCATGTTTACAGCTGGTGTCCTTCAAAATTCTAGACTATCATATAAAGTCATTAGGCAGAAATTTTACTTACATATTTTTTGCCACCACATCTGTTATCTTTTCATTAATTTCCTGCTTTATTAACTAACATAGAACTTCATGAAGATGTATTCTTAGGCATACATAGTATTCAGAGTGTTGAATCTCCTTCTATCTCCAAAGGCTTCTGTCAAAATGTCACCGTGCTTATAACACTTTCACATTATTCATAAGAGTTCCTACCCTTCTACTCAGCTTTCTACTCTTGTTGTAATAGAAAGTTTCCATTTTGTTGTAATAAATCACACTTTTATTAAAGTTTGAATATTTCAAATTGCATATAATTTGACTTTTAATTTAATCATTTCTATGAATATTTTAACATTGTAATTGTTTTATAATTCCTATGATAGTATTATGCATATTTGTCTTAGAATTTCATATCACTCTTATATGTTCAGTAGGTTGCTACAGTTGTTTAAGGATGATCATTTGCCCTAACTAGCCAGCTAGGGCTCCTTCAGGATTCACAACTGATGGTATTTGTCCTGGTAAGTCATACAATCATCCTCCATCTACAAATTTATGCTTAAATGTTTAGAGTGTTAGGTCATAATTATATTTCCAAAAATGTCTGAACAAAGAAAACCAAAGTGCTGTTGATATGTTCCCTTTTCCTAAAAGGACATGAAAAAACATGTAGTTAGAAAAGAAAATTTAAAAAAAAATTACAACATACAGAAAAAATAAAATCAGATTAAAAAAACAAACAAATGAATGAATCCTAACACTGCCGAGCAGCTGATGCCTTTGTCTCTGACAACAAACATCATTCTGTCCCTTTGGTACTTTGTGTCATTTTTGCTATTTATTTGTTAACCACACATCTGGTGAGGTTCTGCTCTGTGACAAACTATGTTGAAGCCTCACATAAATCACTTGTGTTTCCCCATGCACCTGATGTTCTAGATACAGGCCCAGTAAACAAAATTTGTAAAATGAACTTGTAAACAAGATCTATGCAGTAGACACCTGATGTGATGAGTAAAATATATAGAGTTTCATCGAGACAACTGGGGGGAATAACAGAGTTTCACTGAGATAACCAGGGAGAATAATTGGCATGGAATAATGAGGAGCTCATTTGTACAAAAACAACATTTGAATTCAACCTTAAACATAAGAAAACTACTATGTAAAGAATCAGAGGAGAAAAAAACTCCCAGGGCTCCAAGCCACAAGAAATACAGGAGAAATGCCATTTTCTGAAGTAGAAACTAATAAGCACAGGGTTTCCATGTGTGTAAAGGAAGTGCTTAAGAGGAGAGAATGTGATTAGGCTTTTATGAGGGAGTGGGGAATTAGTAGTCCCATGTGTAATATTACATTGAGAGCTATTTTATTATATGAATTTCCTGTTTTTTCTCAATTTTGAATCATGGAGAAATTTTAACAGAGACAAATATTTTAATTAACTTGATTTGGACCATATTATTTTTTGCTGTTGTGAATATTATGAATTGTAGCATTTGAAAAGCACTGAAAGGAAATATTAAAGTATAGAAAAACCACTTAATTAGTATTGTTTTTCTTTTTGCTTGGCTTTTTTTTGACACAGGGTTTCTCTGTTGTAACTCTGGCTGTCCTGGAACTCAATCTGTAGACCAGGCTGGCCTCCAACTCACAGAGAATCACCTGCCTCTGCCGCCTGAGTGCTGGGATTAAAGGCATGTGCCATCATTGCCCGGCCAACTTAATCAGTTTTTATGGAGATGTGATAACTCTGGGTAGACCAAAATGAAGAAGATGAAATTTGAATGACAAATTTGACACCTAGAAGAATAAAATGGTACCTTTAATATAATACATGCATTGAATCATATGAGGGGGGATGACAGATTATGTGTATAATGGAGATTTTATAGGGATTAGATCAATGTCCATGAACTTGTTTGACTTACTATGAGCAAATGATTTAAAATGTAGAAACCCAAGATCTCTTTTCAGCATAGTATGCTTTTCATTCTTATAAAATATATTTTAGACATTTAGGCAATCAGGTATTACCTTGTAGAGTATATTGGTGGTGTCTGTGTTATAGGAACTTGAGAGAAGTATGTAGAGGGATAGTATTAATTCATGTATCACAAGACATTTCTGTCTTTAATTTTTAAAACAAGCTGCCTTCTCAATATTCATCACTGTTCACTGATAGCCAACCCTTAGAGTTTAGAAAACTTAATATTAAAAGAAAATGTTATAGGTTTGGTGTTTGACACAAGTAATCACAGTTCCTTCACAGCTGAGGCAGGAGGATGGTGAGTTACATGCTAGTTTCCAGCCTAGTTTCAGTTTCATAGCAAGACATTATCTCAAAAAGGAAGAGAAAAAATAGGTGGGGTGGTGCAGATTTGTCAACTCAGAACTCAAGAAGATGTAGAGGCTGGGTGATGCGATGTCTAAGATCATCTAGAGCTTTGGTCGCCAACGTGGTAGAGGGAAACAGAGGGGAAGTTTATTTTGAACTCTCTATAATATAAACAATGCACCAATTTCAGTGAGTATGTTTGCTTCTTGAGAATGTTACCCATGAAAATAAAGCAGGCTTCATCATAATAAAGTAGGGATTTGGGATTCCATTGTTAAATTCCACTGTTTGAGCAGATGCTTCCTTCAAATGGAAAGTCAATATTCTGACACATCATCAAAGTGTTTCCTTTCAACAGACTCTTAAGTAAAATGTAGACAAATTCTACATTTTACTGTCTGATAGATGGCTTTGTAAATGTGTTCCACTAGTTAATTGATTGCATATTTTAAAAGATTATATTTATTTGCATATGTAACATCAGGTTTTTAAAATGTTTTCATGAGACAGACTCTTTTTGTAGTGACAGCTGGCCTGTAACTCACTATGTTTCCCATGTTTTGTTTGCTGCAATGTCCTTAAAACTTGGGTGATGGGTGTTTACAACTATGCAGGAATATCATTACATTCAACATATATTTTCCCAAAGAAATTTGACTTTTCAGTGTAATTTGTTTGGAGAACTGTGTATCTACTTTTCTTTTATAAATGTGATGATAAAAACATAAAATTATCCTTTTAAATAATATAACAACAATAAAATGACAAAACACCCTCACTAGGAAATCTGCACTGTTTCAGGAGTAAGTTTTACTTAATACATGAGACACATTAATAACTCAATTTGAAAACATGAATGACTGATCATTGTTCCATCCTGTCTTAATAAAAACAGTTAAAATCTTCTGAACAAATTCTAATTTAAATATTTTAATTACCAGCAGTTCATACTCCTCCAAAATTAAAGAGAGGTGATGTGCTTCAAGATGTGATATGGATTTTTAAAATCCTTATGCAAAA
Source organism: Cricetomys ansorgei (assembly GCA_026225945.1). Taxonomy (NCBI): domain Eukaryota; kingdom Metazoa; phylum Chordata; class Mammalia; order Rodentia; family Nesomyidae; genus Cricetomys; species Cricetomys ansorgei. The sequence continues at coordinate 984,663 of JAMJFZ010004027.1, read as the reverse complement.
TATGTAATATTTTCTACCCACCTGGAATGGACATTGGGCTTCATGTTCTTAGTTAGAGTCTCTACATGGATGCATACATGAGTTGATTCAGCTATATAAACCTTTGAGTTTCAAACTGTGAAGCAGTTTTGTGATGCTGGATGAGGATGGTGACGCTAGGATCCAAAAATAGTCTTTTGCATCCTTTGGGGAAAATGCCATGAGGACTACTTCCTTACCAAGATTTCCCTCTAGGAATTAAGCCAGTCATAAACAGATACTTTCTTTTTTGTAAACACAAGGTCTCACATTGTACCTCTAGGATAGATGGGAACTCCCTATCCTCCCACTTTTTGGGTACACACTGAGTTTTCTTTGCAGTAGCCTGAGTCTATTTACTGCATTGAATTGAGTTCAATCCATAGTAACTCAGGGGTATAGTGATTCAATTACATCTGCCAATGGACCTTCTTTGCCAGGATTCCTTATTGCAAACATAGATTATTTACAACCTAAGATTTTAGTAGTCTAGCAATAAAGTGAGATTAAGTTCTATCTCTAAGGAATGTGATAATCATTTCACCATCTGACTTCATATTTTATTCCCTTTTATTTCAAAAATAGAATTGCTGTAGTCATTATCTCCAGTAATGGAATAAAGTGCAGTTAAAACTACAACATCCATGAACTGAGAAGATGATTCAATGTATAAAAGTATTTGTAGTGCAAGTTTGATGGCCCTAGTATCTACATAAAAATCCAGTACATTCATTAAAAAAAAAAAAAAAAAAGAAGAAGAAGAAGAATTCATTTGACCGTCGCTCAACATTGAGAAGTAAATGTAAAGGATCCCCAGTGCTTGGTGCTTAGTTAGCCTGGCCAGAATGCAAGTTTACAGTTCATAGAGATTCTGGCTCAAGATAATAAATGGAAAGCCATAGAGGAAGACACTGATACACTGTTATGGCCTTCTTATGTATGTGCATGGGTGTACATACCCTCAAGCTCACTTGCATTCACCAGCCACCCTTCCTACTCTCCTCCATACCTGCACACTCACTTGCACACACCCACTCCCACCTACCTCCATAGACACCACAAGACACACATAGAAACTTCCTACCTGTGACTTTCATGTAATAAAAGCATTCTTTTACCATTTATTTAAACTTCCATTTCAGTTGATGCTGAAGCAGACAACTATTGGGAAAAAAAATCAAACCATGCTGTAAAGTGAAGTCTTGTCTTTTGAATATGACTATACATTTTTTATTCAAAAATGCATTTTGTAAACATTAAGTATTTAGATTTGTGTACTTTTTATATTCAGTGTTCACTGAAAATCTTATATAAAGTTTTATGCATCAAACTATTATTATTATTTTCTGTGTAGATTAAATCTTTTGTGACTATGAAATATTCATATATGTGTTTGTAATGTTTTGATGAACTGAATTGTCGGTATTCTAAAATTGTGTACACTATATATATTTAAAATCTTATTCCCCATATATAAGGATAGAAATATATTTAGAAATTGAGAATTAAAGTTAGGTTATTGGTAAAAGTGGGCTCATATGACTATTTGCATATTTATTACAAACACTTGTGTTTGCCCATTATACAGTAATATATACTTTTTAAGATTGTGACAAAGAAGTTAAAAATTTTGGTATGGTTACCTGCTGCTGGAAATGGTTAGATAAAGAAATAAGCATAAGGTCAGGTGTGGTGACACATGTCTTTAATCCCTTCACTCAGAAGAGAGAAGCAGGCATGCTTCTGTGAATTTGAGGCCTCCTTGGTTTATGTAGGGAATCCAGGATAGCCATAGCTATGTACATAGATACAATTTCAAAAAGAAAAAAAGCCCCCCCCCAAAAAAAAAACAGAAAAGAAAAAGAAAAGAAAACACAAATGGTACATTAGTTATTGAGGGTATCCACAAAAAATTGCCACAGGCAAGGCTTGCATGATGAAAATGATCTAATTTTTCACACTGTACAAGTTCAAGACCTGTGGTACAGGTTTGCTCAATTCTCAGTCTTGCATAGAGTTGCCTTCTTACCATGTCCTCACATCCTCCTACTCAGATTACTTATGTGATAAGCGCATCTCTGGTCTCTGTCCTAACTTCTTTTTCTTTTTGTGATGTAATATTTAATTAAAATAAAAACAAACAACAGGGCAGTGGTGGCACACGCCTTTAATCCCAACACTTAGGATGCACAAGCAGGTAAATCTCTGTGAGTTCAAGGCCATCCTGGTATATGAAGTTAGTTCTAGGACAGTCAGGACTGTTACACAGAGAAACCCTGTCTCCTAAAACCATATATACATACATAATCAAATAAAGAAAAAATAAATGGAATTCATTGAGTATAGTCTAACAATTTTTCTTCTTAATTCACATTTAAATTACATTCCCTAATAAAAATAGATGCAAATATTTTCACTGACATTTGTGTTTGTTGTTGTTAGTTCTAAGTAAAAAATTCTAGATTTTTGTGGCAGGAGATTCATAGAAAGCATAATGCACATCTTGTCAAACAATTTCCTTTAAAAAATTAACGTTATCATTCTTTGTTTTTCAACTCCCTACTTTTAAAAATAAAAAAGTTCTGTATTTTTAAAAAACAAGTTATCTTAAAACCCACACATGAATACCTAGTTTTCCATATATTTTTTTCCCAACAGTACATTTATACCCTAGAAGCAATAGTTTTTTTATTATAGATTAACAGAGTTTAGGCAAGCCAACTGATTTCATGGGCAGCTTTTATTATAGCTAGAAGGTTGCTAGGGGACAAGTACATGTCATAGTATCCTAATGTATACCATTCTTATTTAGGGAACACAGTGAAACAAGTTTATTAGAACTAGAAAACTTTAAGTCAGGGGTCTCTTTACTTCTCTTAGGTAAAAGGACAATCTTCTGCACAACTCTATATCCCCAAGGCACACCCAAACTCATCAGTAAACTTTTGATTATAGAAAACAGGAATGAATCAATTTTATTTGTGGTGGAGGAGGTTCAAGCCTAATGATGGGCAGTGAAACTCATTTGTTATTACTTGATCATGGGTCTGTTTTTCATAGGTGAAATTTGTGGGCCCTAGCAATTTAAGCTTTCTTTGTTCTAGCTTTCCTAACCCTAACCAAAGAAGTCCCTAGCAAAAAATGTGCTTTTTTTTTTTTTTTTCCCTAAATTACTGATTCTAAGACAGCTGGCAAATCTAGTCCTGTAACTATATGTGAAAAACACCCACTGTTCTTAACTACACATGTTTTTAGTTATTCTTTCTGGAGTTTCAACTGAATCACTGGTTTAACTGAATGGTATTACCTTGCCCAATTAGCATTGCTTGAGGGAAAATCATCATCATTGTTATGTGTAACACTGCTAGTAACACTGCCCAGTGAGGGGTTAGAGACCCCCATCTAACTTTCATACCACAAGAGAGACAAGGAGACCATGGTAGCAGTAAGCACAATAAAGCCCAGTAGTGGCAAGGGGCATTCAGAAGACAACCTCCCGAGAAGGGCAATATAAAAACTTACTGTCACCTTGCTAAACAGTAGGCTGAACTTCTAAAGCTCTAATTCTGGCTGCTGTTCCCCTGTATTGCTCCCAAGAATTGATTTTTCTCAACAAAAGTACATTGAACCTGAATAAATGGGAGATATTTGTATCTAGAATAAATATTCAAAAATTTAAAGCAAAGACAGTGAGAATATTAACTGTTAGACTTCTCATTTTTATATTTTTATTTTATAAATTATTTTCCCACATTTTATTAAAAATTGATTCTTTTTCTCATACAATATATTCTGATTACAATTTCCCCTCTCTCCCTCTACTCCTCCCAGTTTCTCCCTACCTCTCTTCCCATCAGGATCCACTCCCTTTCTGTCTCATTAAAAAGTAATAGTCTTCTAAGAGCTAACAACTAAACATAACAAAATAAAATATACTAAGACAAAAGAAAACTATCACATCAAAATTGGACAAGGCAACCAAACAGAAGGAAAAGAGCACCAAGAGAAGTCAGAAGAATCAGATACCTACCCATTCACACATTCAGGAGTCCCATAAAGATACTAAACTAAAAGCTATAACATAAGGATCTGGTATAGACCCATATCAGACCTGTGCTAATGCTTCAGTCTCTGAGTTCATTTGAGTTTTGCCCAGTAGATTTGGAGGGTCTTGTTCTGCTGGTATCCTTTACTCCCTTTGGCTCTTAACTCTTACTGCTTTCTCTTAAACAGGATCCCCTAAGCTCTGAGAGGACCTCTTTAATTTTAGAGCAGCCCAACACAATTAACCCATTTTAATTTAATTCTCTTTTAAGAGGTTCAATCTCCATATGCACTTGCATTCTGAAGCGTTAGGGATTACGGTATAAATGTGTAAATTTGAGAAATTTCAGATAAAACACATGTATACATGCATCAAAAGGTAATAAATAAATTAAAAAGAAGATATTAATGTACCAATTGTGATGTCAGAATGAAATAATTATGCTAATTACTTTAAATAAGCTCAATGCAATTTGAAAATGATGGCTTCCTTAGGAAGAAACTTGATTCTGAAAAAAATCAATTATAGAAAAGCAATGCACGGTATTAAAATATGTAAATAAAATTATAGTAAGAACATGATTTAGTATAATGAAATACTGGAAGGTATTTTACTGTTAAAATTTTGCTTAGTAAATTATACACATACATCTTGACATACAAATTTGTTTTTTATTTACTTTTTTCTTTAGTTTTGAGATTATAATGTAATTTTATACTTTTCCACTTCCCTTTCCACCATCCAAGGCCTCCCACGTACTCCTCCTTGCTCTCTTTCAAATCCATGGTTGATTTTTTTCATTAATTACTGGTTCATGCATATGTATATATATAAATATATATATACACACATATATTTAGGAATATATATATTTATATATATATTACCTGTATAGTAAATATAATATTATTTATATGTATGCTTTCAGGATTGACCATTTGGCATTGAATACCCAATTGCTGTTTTCTTTCCTGGAGAAGACTAATTCTCCAACTCTTAGCATTCCGTATTTTCTGATAGTTCTTTGTGTAGAGTTTATGTCTCTTGTGCTTTTCCTCATCCACTTTGGCATGACTATTGTTGTTTTCCATATTCAGTTAATGTTTAGATACATTGATGAGACTTTATAGCTGTATCTTCTGCAGTGACACAGTCTCACAGCAAATTCCCTGATCCTTGGCTCCTACAATTTCCACACCCTTCTTCTGCTGTGTTCCATAGTCCTTAGATGCAGTAGTGTTCTGTAGGGATACCCACTGGAACTGGGGTCTACAATTATACATTTTGATTGATTATTGATTTCTCTAATGATCTTTCTCTGCTGCAAAGAGTAGTTTTCTTGTTGAGGGATGGGTATTATAATTATCTGTGGATATATGGAAAATATTTAAATTGTTTCTAGAGATTATGCTAGTTTAGTAAAGTGTTAGTTGCAGATGATTGTCCAAGATTCATGACTTCATTATCCCTGAGTAGCTATCTAGCAGGCATGTTTTTCCTCGGTTGAATGAATCTTGAGTCTAATTAGAGAGTTGTTCCCTTCTGCCAATGTATGCATAAAAGTACTGCACTTTTAGTATTATCATTGCATGATGGTTGCTTTTGTGATTCATATGCTTCACTGCTGGGTAGGACTGTTGGTTCTTTCTCACCTATGAAAGCTTGCAGAATACCTTCTGGTACCATGAAAGCTAGTCATCATGGAGAAGTCATTCAGGTAATTCCAATTATGGGACTTCTGGGCCATATTTCTGAGGTACATGATATTTTCCGGAATAGAGACATATCTTTTACCTCTCATGAGCATGTGATAGCAATTGGTTATTTATTTTTGGAGTATCTTGGTCAGTCCTACCAACAACTTGAAAGAGAGCTTCTCATGCCTCATATTGGTGTTTTTTGGCTCTTCGAGGGAGCATTGTTATCCCAGACAAAAATTTTATTTAAACTATATACGTATATTTACATGCAGAATTACTTGTATTACAGTTATTTTTAGATAAACAGTTAGTAGTATGACTTTTTATGATATTTCCAGACATCTATCCTCCTTGCAAATTTTTGGAGTAAGTTATGCACATAGACCTTGGTATAATATATTCTTTTTAATTTTTCTTTTACATAATTTTATTTGTTACCACAGGAAAACACCAATTATTTATTACACAGACTTTGAACTCTACACAAATCAATGTCAGAAACATTTTGATTACCTAGAGTAGTTATGACAATGTGTACAACACTTATGCAAACTCAAAACAGACAAAATTCTACCATGAAAAAGAAAGTTGGTCCAGCACTTGGAAGGCAGAAGATGTTCTGGAAGAACCAGGGCTACATAGTGAAGACTTGTCTTGAAAACCCAAAGACAGAGGAGGAGGAGGACGAGGAGGAGGAGGAGGAGGAGGACGAGGAGAAGGAAGAGGACGAGAAGGACTAGGAGGACAAGGAGGAGGGGGATATGTAGACCCTGATAAGTCAACCGTGATCCATTGGAAGGCCACATATGGAAGAATATTTGGATTGCACAAACTGGCCTTGGTGGAAAAGAAAAAAAGACACAAAGATCATTTGGAAAAGAATGTGGGTGGATATGAAGAGTTGGGGGGAGTGACTATGAAAAACAGTATAAAATTATCAAAGGACTAATGAAAATATTTTAAAAATTAGAAAGCATATATAAAAATGTCTAGTATATATACATGACATTTGAAAAACATTTTCCAAGAAACAGAATATTACATTACACTAAAATGACTTCTAGTGTTGTTGCTTCATAATGTATTCTGTCATACCATAATCCAGAGAATAATATATTAATTAGTTGTTTTACAAATTAATCTAAATATAGCATGGTGCTTATTTAATGCTATCAGTGTTTTTCTCTGTGGCTGAAGTGTAGATCATTACTTTTGTGCTATTTCTGAGTAGTGTTTCATTTTATGAATATATTTTAATTTATATTTTAATGTTATTTTGAGTATAGCTACATGTAATGCAATGCACTTGTATTATTTTAGATCTACTGAAACATATGCATATTAGTTCATACACATACATAAGCATATTAAGCATGATTTAATTACTCAAAGTTCTTAGATAATCCATGTATCTCACATATATGCATTTTGGGATAGCTATTTCTTGCCATTCTTGTGTCTCTTAAATTTTCAGTTCTTTTGTACTGAAGTTTTATTATACTTGTGAGTCCTTTCATTTTGTTCTTAATTAAGAATATCTTAATAGTGTGAATCTTTCTTCTACGCTAGAGAAGTAGCATAAACCATATGTGAAATACCTGATTTCATGCCTTGTGGACACCTGTGGCAGTAGTTCTTAAAAATATTAAAACAAAGTTTTGAAGCCAGGTGGTAGTGGCACATGCCTTTAATCTCAGCACTGAGGATGGAGAGCAGGCAGATAGCCAGTGTTACAACAGAGAAACCCTGTCTCAAAAAACCAAAAACAACTTTTGAGATTGCATTTTGATTTCAAACACATTTTACTGAATTAAGGGATAAATCATATCAATACATAGGCTAACATCTTAACAGATTTTTCTTTCCCTAGCCATTTGTTTTTAGCAGCTTATTGCCCAAATGACTTCCAATTCCATGTCAAAAATTAGATATCTTTGAGAAAAATGCATCAAGGAAGTGATATATTACTATGTGATTACAGAAACTGTAAGTCAAGAGCTGTCCATGAGAGGATCTATGGGGGATACTAGGCTTACAATTTTTTAAATATGAAAGAACCATCATATTTCAGAGTTTACATCATTTTATGTAAGATTTCAATAAAAACAAGACACTTAAGATGGCTACACAATTACTTCTACAAACAACCACAACTCACTTGAGGTTTTAGTCTTAAATCAGTGCATCATGAGTCTATAAACCAAATTTACCCATGAGAACTCTCCATTTAATTTAAATAAAAAAAATCTTCCTGGATGTACAATTTATCCTTTAAATATAAAATATTATCTTAAGTTGATTTAAGCTTCATTATAGGGTCTAATCATTTGACCCTTAGCTTAGATTTTTAAAAAAAATAGTTTTTTAAAAATGAGTTTCTGTTCTAATTACATATTTTTTCTTGCCTTTTGTTTAACTGGCATATTCTTCATGGTAAAATCTTATTTAACTTCAATATCTTGTGACTAATGAAAATATAGTTTACTAATTCTATAGTTTGCATTGATTAATTTAAAATAAGAATTCTTTTTCTTTCCCTAGATTGTTTAAATAAAAAAACTGCATTTTTCATATTTATAAACTATAATTTCTAATTTGATCTTGAATACCACTTGAAGATTTCATTTTGTTTGTACTATGTATTTTTATTCTTTTATCTGTAAAAGAAGCAGAGGTAGTCATAGAGGAAATTCTTTGTGATGAGCAAGAGACTTAAGCTTGTTGTACATTTCTACTATTTGATAATATAATATGTGTCATGGTCTGATGTAGTATGAAAGCTGGGTAATTGATTATTGAGGTTTTAAGTGGAGAGTCTCAATCCAGGAGTAAAAGTTCTCTTAAGGGCCTCTTTTACTTCTCTGTTTCTTAGACTGTAGATCAATGGGTTGAGCATAGGAATGACTAGTGTGTAAAACACAGAGGCCATTTTATCAATATCAAAAGTATGGCTGGATTTAGGTTGCAGATAAATAAATAAAAGTGTTCCATAGAAAACAATCACTACTGTCATATGAGAGCTGCATGTGGAGAAGGCTTTGGACCTCCCCTCTTTTGAGTTCATCCTGAGAATTGCCACAAAAATAAACATGTATGATATAAGAACAATCAAAAGGGAGGAGAGTAAATTACAGCCTGAGAAGATTAAAATGATCAGTTCTAATTCATATGTGTCAGCACAGAGCAGAGAGATCAGAGGGACAGAGTCGCAGTAAAAATAACTGATGATATTAGAGCCACAAAAGGACAGTGTAAATAACTTAACTGTGAGAAGCAGTGACACAAATATGCTGTAGAGGTAGGGTACCAGTACCATCCCCCAACGCAGTTTCCCTGACATGATAATTACATAGAGAAGAGGTTTGCAGATGGCTACATAGCGATCATAGGCCATGGCTGAAAGGATAAACAGTTCAGTGATGATGAAAATCTCAAAGAATGTCAGCTGCACAGCACATCCAGTGTAGGAAATGGTATTCTGCTGCACAACAAAGTTAACCATCATTTTTGGTCCAATTACTGTGGAGTAACCAAGATCAGTGATTGATAAATGTCTCAGAAAAAAGTACATAGGACTATGTAGTTTAGAATCCAAATGAGTCAGAATAACCATGCCCAGGTTGCCCATTAGTGTGACCAAGTATATGATTAAAAATATTCCTAAGAGGGGTCCCTGGAGGCCTGGGCTGTTGGTGAGTCCCAAGAGTATAAACTCAGTAACCTGCGTCCTTGCGGTGTGGTTGAGTTTTCCCATTTGGCTCAATGGTAGTAGCCTGTATAGGGATCAAGCTTAATATGAGTTATTTTTGAAATGGTGTACGTCACAGAATTTATCAAATGGTATGTAAGATATGGTTCCTTCATCCGAAATCACCAGCTTTATTCCATCTCAGGAGAAGTATAGAGATTATATTTATATTCCACAATACCATGGTACAGTGGGTCTTAAAGAAGCAGAACAATAAAACAATGTTAGAATGCTTTTGATCTTCTCTCCTTGTTTTGTTCTCTGTTTTGAGACTGGGTCTTGCTATGTAGCTCAGGATGGCCTGGAATTTGTGTTTATCCTGTCTGTACATCAATAGAATCTGCTGTCTCTGTCTGGCTTCAAATTAACTGTGTAGCTGAGGACAATCTAAAGCTTCTAATCCTGCTGTTTCTACTTTTGAGAGCTGGAATTACAGGCATGTGCCATCAATCTAGCAATAAAGAAGATATTTTGATAAAAGAACATATATTTACTTTATTTGTTGCCAAGTTCTTTGACTTATGAAAAACGTCTTATTTTATTTCTCCTTTTTAAAATTTCAAGTCTAGGCTGGGTGGTAGTGGTGCATGCCTCTAACACCAGCACTTTGGAGACAGAGTCAGGCAGATCACTGTAAGTTCACAGCCAGCCTGGTCTACAGAATGAGTTCTAGGACAGCCAGAGTTACAACAGAGAAACCCTGTCTCAAAAAATCAAAAAAAAAAAACCAAACAAAAAACAAAAAAAAAAACCCAAAAAATTAAAGCACACACACACACACACACACAAACACATGTGCATGCACACACACACATGCAAACACACATGCTTGCATGTACACACAAGATAAACTGTATGTATGTATATATAGAGAGATATATACACACACACGCACATATATATTATATATTTATAAATCTTTCTTTTCTTCTCAAGTCACACATATGTTTAAAGAAGCAATAGGAAATACTTAACAGATTATTGATGCTAGTGAAGCAGGGATTAGGACATCCTTGGCTCTAGATGATTGTTTCAGAACATCTCAGCTTGTTTACTAAAGTGAAAAACCTAATTCTAGCAGCTCAGATCAGAATTTTCTACATTTCAGTCTGATTTCTGTCACTTGTCTGTTCTTCAGTATGAATCACTATTTCTATTGTCTCTGAACCATAGATCTCTCTTCTGTGAAAACAAGGTCCTGATTAATTATCATAACTGTTTTTAAACAGTTGTAGAGAAATATGAACAGAGACTCGGTAGAAAGAGTATAAATGCCAAGAGAAAAAGGAAAACCATTGTGTGCTAGACATACTTCAAAGCTCTTTTCAGAGCTGAATTCAAGTGATCCTCACAATACACTATGAAGTAATTAATTATTTCTTTTCCACTCCTATAGGATGTAGGGGTTCAAAGGCTATAATACTTAATAAATGGTCACTGAAATATAAGTGATAAGGTCAAGATTCAAGTACTTCATCCAATATGTGAATATAGTCTCCTAAATACCATATCATGCCTTCTCTTCAGGAAGTTCATCCTGAGTAAATATGGGGTATGAGACAAAGTTAATATGTCAGGTAATAATAGAAAAATGTCCTTTTTAAAACTGATTTTAAAATAATGACTGAGGAGCAAGGCAACAGGTTTAAAATGAGCATTGTGAGTAATGACCACATGCTATCCAAGGCTATAGAAAAGGCCTGCCCTGGTTATTAATACGATAATATTTAAATATTTAGTTCTTTGGTCATAGCTGAGTTTACATCCTTAACTGTCAAAGCCAACTGTTCCTTCTTACCTGTATGGAAACCCTGCTTAGGAATCCTACTCTTTTGATATTCTCAGTTTGTAACTGAATGGATTTAAGTCCCCTTTTAATCCCATGGGATTCACTGGATTGACATTTAAATTCAAATGGGTAAACAAATTATACATGATTTCCTAAGGGAGGGTAGAGTGTCTTGTACATCTATTAATTATTCTTTGAATATACTATTAGGGAAAGCAAAAGAGTTTATGCCTAAGTCTAATGGAATAGATGGACCATCCAACATCATTAAATACTGAAAATCATAAATAGGCTTTTGTCAGCATCTTAGACCCATAACCTGATAGAATTTTTAATTGTACTACCCTTTTATAACCTGCAAATAAAATGATAAATAAATTCATATATTTGAGATACGTAAATATGAGTCAATACAGAAAAAACAGCTTATAATTTTTTTTTTCCTAAAAGGAAATCCATAGTGAATAATAGTGAATCCTGGCTCATTTAATCCATGGCTGATTTCCAGAAAACTGGTTTAGATGCATATGCATGTATTTTCACTTATATAACTTTTTCTGGAGTTATTTTAGCTTTGTAGATCTATAGAATTATATTTCTTTAAAAAAATATATTGGGGAAAAACCATTAGCTAATATTTTCCCCATGTTTTTCTGTCTGATACATCTTTTCAGTATGATAGACCTATAAATTAAACCAGTGTTAGGGAGATTGCCTTATTCTTCAGATTTCTGAGGATATTTCCATGGTTTTAGCTACTGAATTCCACCAAATTTTCAATGAAGTCACATCAATTCTCCTCAAGTTATTATTATTTTTTCATACCCTTTTCCCATTCCTTCCAGGTCCACCCTACTACCCCTGTGCCCTCAATAAAAATAAATAAAGATAAAGAACGAAAGCAAAGGAGAAAACAAAAACATTTAGTCAAGTAAGTCTGTGTAGTAAAAGCATGGACCACAGAAATGGCCATGTTCCTTGGTGGTGGTAGGCAATTTAGATCATGGGCATCCAACTAGCCCACACCAGCCTGAGATCAAGCATGATAAAGTTTACCCTGAGGTTGGGGACACACACACAGGCTTAAACACTCAGACACCTTTCAAGACCAGGACATCTCACAGAAACCCAGACATCCCACAAGCACCATGGTGTCCACAGGTACCCAAATATTCTGCAGGCTCCCAAACATGCCAGAGACACCTCAACATCCTGCAGGCATACAGACATTCCACAGGCATTGGACATTGTGCAGGCACCATGACACTCTGAAGGCACCCAGCCTTCTCCCAGGCACCATGGCATCCCACAGGCACCTGGACATCCTACAGGTACTATAGTATTCCACAGGCATCCATACATCCTGCAGGCATCTGGGCACTCAGATATCATACAGACACACAGACATTTTGTAGGCACCCAGCCATTCTATAGGCTTCCAGGCATTATCATGGAGATCAAGTAGGCACCCATATATCACACAGGCACTCAGCTATCATACAGTCACCCAGTCTTCCTGCAGGCACCCTGACATACAGCAATTACCTGGATATCATGCAAGCATCCAGATATCACACAGGCACTCAGACATTGCAAAGGTCCCTGGAAGGCTTGCTAGAATGAGTGCCTCCTGAAGCCAGGGACAAGCATCTAGTGAGCTCTGAAGATGTCAGCAATTCAGAAAGGAACTCCAAATGTTCTGGTTCACATGAGCATCCTGAGGTTTCCAAAAAGCTTCCCAAAAGGATACTCAACCTGATGATGGAACGTTCTGCTCCTGCTCAGAATCAGGGTGCTTCTGAGATGTGACAGCTACTTCCAAGGCAGGTCCTGGTCAAGCTTCAGGCTACTGTTCCCCACCCTATCATCATCACCATCTGTCCTGTTTCTCCAGCTCCTGAGCCTCAGCTAGAAAGTAGCATTACCACCTATGCTCTTCTCCACCCCATCAGAGAGGGCACTCTAAGCAGCATTCATGGCCACAGGGGCAGAGGCTCTGATCTCTGGCCTCCAGGTAGCCAGAGTACTCGTTCTACCTGAGTTCCTTTATTTGTCATCTTGATCATGCCATTTCCACAACTGGGTTTCCAGTTCAGCTTCTCTCTGCCTGAGCTTGGTAGACTGGTAGCAGTGGCCCCAGCCTCTCAGGGGCATTTCCATATCAGTCCCAGCCATTTCTCTAGTTCCATATCTCTGCTGTGTACCCTGCTATATTCTACCATCTTTATTTCTACTCATAAGCAGTTGGTTTTACAGGTCTGTTGATTTTCAAGGCATAGTTAATTATTAGATTTCCCCATTGGACTTAGTGACAGAATAGCTTACCATGAAATGGTGAGGAGTCAGAGACAACTGTAGGAGGTAGGGTGTTGGATCAGCTGTCAAAGCCCTTTCTGACTCTTCCTACTACCTCACCACCATCTTGATCTCTTCTGATTCTCAATTTAAAAAAATGTAAATACAAGAAATTCTTCCAGCACTAGTATAAGTGTCAATATTACTCTTATAATGAACTCAGTCAGGGATACAATAATGAAAATACATCTGTAGACTAATAGCCCTTTAACACAGGTGTAATGCTATCACAAAATTCTAGCAAGGTCTGAGAAACAACTCAATGGGTGAAAGTGCTTGGTATACAAATATGGCAACCTAAGTATAATAAAAAAAACAACTTTAAAGTCAGTATTGCTCTGAATTAAATTTCCAGAACCCACAGAAAGTCAGACCCTGAGCTCCTACAGTAAATGATGTTTCTGTGAGATGAATGACAGAGAGGAGAATCTCCAGACATTCACAGGCTAGTTAGCTTGAATATGAAGCTATTACCACCAAAAAGACCATTTCTTAAGCAATCTAGATGTTTATTAATGCATGGATACAGAGAGAAAACCACACACACACACACACACACACACACACACACACACACACACACACACTGTGTTAACAAATTAATCTAAAAAGATTGTTCCCTTCCAGTTTGAGATGCAAAATTTATATTACTAAATACCTAGTTTACCTGCTAGTGATATTCATTGTGATATTTTAATTAATGGTAATTGAATCCATAGACTTTTATTAAAAGAGAAATGTCATACATAGTATGTGATCACAGATAGTAATTAATTATTTGAAAAGTCCTTGTTTTTGTGTTTTGTTTTGTTTTTGTTTTATTTTGTGTAGTCATCTTATTGAATAAAAAGAAGCTTTTGTATTGGGCTTATTACAATAATTTACTTTAAGGTTGCAATAATAAATTAAGTATGCAAACATTTCTCAGTGTCTAAAAACAACTCACTTGATTTTAAACAGTACATATTACATATATAGTCACATCAGATTCTGTTATATTTTGTTTTCTATTAGTCAACAGTTTCAAAATTTAACACTTTTGTTATAAATGTTAGGGTTATAAATATTACAGTTAGGGTTAATTAAATAGAGATCTTGATCAAGCATGGAATATTTTCGTAATATAATCTGCCCTTCTGAAGTCAGTTTACATAAAACCAGCTCCCAACATACAGAAAAGAGTAGCTTACTCATATGGAAAACAGTCCTTCCACAATAGCCAAAGATTAGGGAAAACTTCAGACTATTCTTAAATAGAAACAGGCCACGGAGAATGAGTAAGTCAGTGAGCTTGAATTTTATGTTGTAAGATATCAAAACCAACCTAAGTTGAAACACTGACTTCTCCCTGAGTACTAAATCATTGAACATGTACACATTTCATGTATTATAATGTGCCATTGGTGTTTTAGAGAATAGTATGCAAAGTGCTTTATTCCTTATCAACAAGGCCTTTAGAGATGTCAGGCTGATTACAAGGTGAACATGTATTCTAGCATGATATGGTACAGGAGTGAGTTCAACACCTCAAGCCCTGCAAGTATTTGAACTTCATTTTTCCTGCATGCCACTCACACAGATATTGAAAATTAAACTTCAGCTAGTCCTTTCCTATAACTGCTAACATCTTTCTACATCAGTACCTGGATCACTTCCTTCATGTTTTACTAAATTGCTATTCCCCTAACTCCTTTCTTCCCAAGTGGCACCTTTTTTCAATTAAGAAACTGTGTGTAGCTGAAATTTGGCCACTGAGAATATTAAAATTATTGATAATACAATATTTTTAAATCATAGAAGATTCCTTGTTATGAAATACAATTGTATATGCTTCATGAATTTTTTAATTTTTTTTTTAAATCTTAGTCTTCACAAATGGTCCAACCTAGAATAGCAGCATGGTAATAATCAGTGTTAATGTCATGTGGGGTTCTGTCTTTTCCTGTCACATCAACTGAAAATGTTCTTATTATGAATCGACTGCTCACAACAAATGGGGGGTTCAATGAAGAGAGCTTAGTTTTTAAAAGTCTAAGCTTAGTACCTGAAGGCTTCCCTTTCTATAACTGCAGTAGTTCTACGGTATTAGGAGCTATTATGTTTTCATTTTTCTGGTATTACTGTTTTGTTTTTGTATGTTTTTTAACAACCTTAAATGAACTTGCTTTTCAATACTTCATATTTTTATAGTTCTAATACTCTAATGTCACTTGGACCTCTTTAATCTCCCTTTTACTCCTATTCCCATCTCTCCCCTAAGTCCCTTCCCTATGTCAATTTGTATTTATTTATTCATTAAATATTTACTGTTTTTAAATTAACATTTTTTGAGATTATGATTACATAATTTACTCATTCTTCTTTTACTCAAATCCCCTTGCTTTCTTTCATATTCACGGCCAACATGTTTGTCTAAACAAGACCTGAATAAGAATGACAACAATAGAAACTAAAGCGGTAGGGGAAAAGCTCACAATGCCTTGATTCTACATAAATGCTGAGAAGAGTAGAAATTATGTAGAAATTATGTTCTCTGGAGAAGAGAACACCATTTTCTTTTAAACTGAGGCCCACTGAGTTTAACCAGGGTCATCTATATGACCATGGATTGAAAGTATTTATTGGCACCTAGTACATTCTTCAATGAGTACACAAGTGAAGACCAAGTATAAGAGCCAGAAGACAGGGAAAATGGCTGTGAAATGAAGTCTTCTATGCCAAAGCAGTTGTGACCTCACAGCAAGTGACTACTTGCAATGGATTTACAAAAAAACTGGCCCTGAAAACAGTGTATCGTGATTCTGGAAGCTCATGAGTTCCTAACCTTCTGTTAGAAACAGATAAATTATTTTTAGAGGCAGGGTTTCACTATACAGATCATGCTTACTAAGAATTCATATGTCATTCAAATTGGTCTTTAAATGCACCAAATCCCCCTGTATCAGACTCGTGAATGCTGTAACAGCAGGTATAGGCCAGCACTCCCGGAAAGGTATCATTGTCATTCTCCTTGTAAAATAATTTCCTGGGAGGCTGAAGCTCATATAAAACTACTCAAGTTCAAGCAGTAAAATATTATGGAGAAAACTATGTCTTTTTTAGATCTCTCCTTTTTGTGGAGGAAAATTTACCTCTCACTTTTCCCCCTGTGGGATTCCATACAAACATTAGTCACAGCTTTTGCGAAGAATTATCTTTTCATTCTTCTTTTACCAAAACTGGATGAACCTGAAAGGATAGAAATCAAGAATCTATCTCTCCTCCCCCCTCTCTCTTTCCTTCTCCTCTTCCTCCTCCTCTTGGTAATCATCCTACTTCTCTTCTTCTCCTTAATTTTTGAACATTTCTGATTATTTAATGCTAATTTCCATTATCACTTTTCCTGATCTGTCTGACATACCTTTTCAATAATTTTACTTGGAAGTCCATGTTAGTTTGACTACCTTAGAGACAATTTTTTAACTGAACCGACTATATATTATTCACCTAAATGGGGTGATGTACTTTGACTACTTTTGCATTTTTTGGCAGTGAAATAGTTATTTGAACTTCCATTGGTTGCATATAAATTTTTTTAAAGAATTATTCTTTTTGCATATGTTTGTGTGCTTACATGAGTTTATGTGTACTAGATGTGTTCAGGTTCCTGTGTAGGATCAATGTCCTGAAACTAGAGTTACAGACAGTTGTGACTCTCCTTGTGCTAGCACTAGGAACTGAACTCAGGTAGTATTCACGAGCAATAAGTGCTATTAACTATTGTGCTATGTCTTCAGTTCAAAAAACAATTCTTAATAAATGCTAACTAAAAATAATGCTAAGAACAGGTTTGTGAGATAAAGAATTTAAACACAGTAATTGAAAGGTGGAAAGAAGAGAGTTGTTACACATTCTAAAATAATCTGCGTTGTATAGTGAATTCTACGCTGACCTGAGTCATAGAATGAAGTGTTGTCTCAATAATAATAATAATAATAATAATAATTATCTTAGTCACTTAAATAATAAAATAACAAATTGTGCCAACCTCTATAGTTATCCTCATTATTTTTGTTAATGACTCTGTTCTTTATGTCCTTACACAGTTTTGAATTAATTTGTTGTGTTATTTATTTTGGCTTAAAGAACTTACATAGTATAATAATTCTTTTAAAAAAGACCTAGGTTACATGTTCTCAAAAATAAAGCAAAATAAAAAAGTTTACATGAAAAAATAACCATATTTTCATGGGAAACTGTAAATAATGACATTGAATAATTATTTGTAAAACACATGACAAAGCCTTATACACCAAACTCACTGTAACTCTGAGGTTCTAACACCATCAAAGGATACTTGTATAGATCAAAAGAGAAATAAATGAAATATATACTATCACTTGATTTGCTCCTCATGAACTGAGCAATACATTGTTATGACCAACCTATGTGAATCAATGAAAACCTATTTCCATATGATTAATATTGAGACATATAAACATGCTAAAAAGATACAAAAATGTTTCAACGTGATTTTCTTCAGAAAGATATAAATATATATACTTTACTTAGGGGTTATCATATTTCTGTAGATAATTTTTAAACATGTAATATTGGATAGACAATAATGCCAATAATAGGAATACAAGCACATTTTGAAGGGTCATAGAGTACTGATCTTAAATGACTGTCCTTGATTGTAAAGAAAAAGTGGGTTGAGTGAGAAAAGATCATAGGACAGTAAAGATCTTTGCATTATTGAATCATAGATAACATAGGTATGTTGAAAGGAAAATATTGACAAAGAACTAATGTGATAATAGTATTTGGGATAGTTGTTATTTTAGCATAATAATCAGAATGTCAATTTCATTTAAACAAACACTATGGAGTACAAATGAAAAACATTATATTGGAAAGTGAAGGTTAAATCTAAGAGAAAGCAATTGTATAGACAAAAATGAACAGAGCAGAGACAGGCACTTTGGGCTTTATTTCAGCAGGTGATACACACACAAGAAACCTAGCCATTTTATTTCTGAAATTCTCATTATTTCCCCTGACATCTTATCATGTCACTCTCCTTATTGCAAACGTGTGTATATATGTGTGTGTGTGTGTGTGTGTGTGTGTGTGTGTGTGAGAGAGAGAGAGAGAGAGGAAGATAGAGAAGAAACAGAGACAAAGTGCTTAGATGAATGTCGTTTGGGTGTGTTTTTCTCCACTTTCGCATAAAATGAACTTATTATTGAAAATTCATTTACCTCTTCTGAATTTTGTTTTCACTATTAATCTATGCATATCAATTAAAACAATTTAATATAAATATAATACATTGTATAAAGTCATATTGAAAAATATGTTTTTTCCTGAATGCATATAGAACAAGCAGTTAATTAGAGCAATTTATATTTTATGAAAAGCAAAAGAAAATAATTTACACAAATTATTCAATGTCCTTTGGAGGGCATATTTTACATCTTTGTTTCTCAAGCTGTAGATCAAGGGATTCAACATGGGGATAACTAGGGTATAGAATATGGAAGCCACTTTATCACTGTCAAATGAGTGGCTAGAATTGGGCTGAACATACATAAATATCAACGTCCCATAAAACACAATGACTACTGTCAGGTGTGATGCACAGGTGGAGAAAGCCTTCCTCCTACCCTCAGCAGAGTTCATCCTCAGAATGGCTATGAGAATCAGCAGATAAGACACAAGGACAATCAGAAGAGAGGAAATCAAATCAAAGGCTGCTAAAATTAGAATTATCAGTTCAACTTCATGTGTATCTGAGCACAGTAGAGGTAATAAGGGGAGACTGTCACAGTAGAAATGACTAATGACATTGTAGCCACAGAAAGACAAAGTGAAGATCTTAATTGTGACTAAAAGAGAAACAAATGTGCAATAGAGATAAGGAATCACGACTAGAACCCAACATACCCTCTGTGACATGATGGTAGTATAGAGCAGAGGCTTACAGATGGCCACATAGCGGTCATAGGACATTGCAGACAAAATAAAAAGCTCATTAACAATGAACACAAGAAAGCAAGCAAGCTGTGTAGCACAAAGATTAAATGATATTGTATTTTGATCCACAATAAAATTTACTAACATTTTGGGTCCCACAGATGTAGAATAACCAAGATCAGTGATAGCCAGGTGTTTGAGAAAGAAGTACATGGGGGTTTGTAGTTTGGAGTCCACTGTGGTGAGGATGATCATGCCCAAGTTGCCCATCAGTGAGATCAGATAGATGATGAGAAATAGTCCAAACAATGGGGCCTGAAGCTCAGGGTTGTCAGTGATGCCCATCAAGATGAATTCAGTCACTACCGTGAGATTGTGTTTTCCCATCCTGGTTCATAAGAAAACCTAGTCTGAGGAGAGGCACCAGCATTGTCAACAGCTATCCTGTACTATCAACTGGTAGGTTTTTAGTGTACAATGTTAGTACAAATAACATATATTCAAATTTTAAAACTGTATGAAATGTGAATGTAAAATCATTGTTCTTAAATGACACTATATCTCATACAACTAGAGATGCAAAAATAGCCTGGGCATGCTAATAGTGCTTGATTTCATTAACCAAACAGTTTTAATTCCGTATTTGTTTCTTATTTGTAACTTAAAGATAAGCTTCTATATCTACTAATGGACTGAGGCCAACTAAGCTACAATACATATTACTATATCCAATATCTTTTCCTCAGTAATAGCACATAATAATATCTCCCTGACGTTGTGAAACATGACAAATGTTAATTACATATAAATATAGATAACAGTTAGATAGTAGATAGAAGATAGATAAAGATAGAAAGAGTTATAATAGCTATATTGCAGACATGACAGCTATGCAAACATAAGGCAAAGATTTACAGAATTCATAGTAGTACTCAGTGTTCAGTTGGAGGAGACACACATGCAAGTAACTTCAGGACCTGGGAGGGTAACTGAAAGTGTCTGTTAATTTGAGATCAGCTCAGGCCACATAGTATGATTTTGTCTCAAAAATCCAGAACTAAACCAAAAGAAAATGAAACATATAAAAATGTTCGTATTCAATAAATAGAGAGTGATGATCCTCTTTAATGTTTGATGTGTAATTGTCATAACGTGAAAAACCTGATTTGGATAGAGATACCAGCATTGCATTGAATAATACTACTATTTCAGTCATGCAAAAATTTATAGCTGTATATTTTAGAAATTGATAAAATGGACTATGTCAGTATAATGAATTCAGAATTCTTATACCTATTGTTTGTACAGCTCAAACTTCAACACACTGGGCAGATTTTTCATATATGTATAAAATAATAAACCATGTCACTCTGCTAATCATTTGTTTGATGAAAATATGAGAGAAGTTTTTATTAACCTATTCTTTGTATTGTTCTCCCTCTCCCTTTTTATGAGACAGGATCTCATTTTACATCCTGGTTTCAGTCACACTTTTAACAAACCCCTTTTCTCACCCTCTGGAGTGATGTGTTTGCAGACATGTGTTGCCAACACCTTGTACTGTGCTTAGTGTTGATATATTCAAATATTATTTTGGGAAAATTCCACAGAGACTAAATGATATATACTATAGTCAAGATGCACAAAGTTCCTGAAAATGATTGAAATCCTTTTACTGTGGACAATAAGAATTTTTCACATTATAGTATAGTGTGAGATAAGACAGAAAAGCCTAGAGTTAATCCAACACAACATAGCTAAATGCCATAAAGATCAGCGTTGAAGGCAATATGAAGTACAATACATGATGACGGAAGACAGTAAATGATTAGATCTGATGCTTTAAAAAAGAGAAAGAAAAATGATGTCTATGGTGAAAATCATAGTAAAAGCCATGTCTGAATGAAACCTGAACAACATTGAACAATAAAACATTAAAATTAATATAAATAATGATGTAAATTTTACTTAAATTATTTAAAACCATACTTGTCTGTTTATTAAATTGCTTCCATCACAACTTCAGTATGATCTACCAGTTGTGTAGACATATATGCCAGCAGGCAATATGAAACACATATGCTCCAGGATTGCAATAAGAAGAAATATTTATTTTGCTAACTTGTACCTTTTGTAATTATTTGTGAAAAAATTAAAAATTAATGTTTGTAATCACCTGACTATTTGCATATTTATCTTCATAATATTTTTAAGTTAGCATATAAATCAATATGTTTCATTAGGGAATATTTATGAACATAAGTAATTATTCTTTGTTCTCATTTGTCATCATTTCTAGCTATCTTTCCTTCATCTTCATATACAACTATGGAGGATCCTATTTTTTGTCCAAATTATCCTCCTCATGATCTAAAAGGAGAAGTGAGTATCTGAAAAGAGGAATGGCCTTGCTTTTAGCAGCTTTGGAGTTCTCTGTGAAGAAACAGATTGCTTTTTCTATTTTTATTTTGAGTTGGGTCACTGTCATGTTTTATTTCTGTACTAAAACTTCACTGTGTGAGAAAATCATATCTATGTTTGTCAGATCTCATTGAAAGGTAAAGAATTTTGGACATCCTATTTTACCAGACTGGGCTTTTAAATATTTACTGTCTATTTAAATAATTATTGAGAATCATATGATCCTTGCTTTCTAATTAAAAAACCCATATTTTTAGCATCACCAGAGCTTAGACACTAAGTAACTATTTGTACAGAAATCAACAAGAATGGCCAATGTTGCCAAAATCTTCATCATGCTACTTAAACATTCATATCTTAATGGTTATCTATTATTTTATCTCAGTTACTGTTTCAGTTTGAATATATATATATATATATATATATATATATATATAACATATTTAAATAAGCAAAGTTCAATGGCATTTTAAGAATGTATTTTAACTTAGCCTGTAAAGTATCTAAAATATAAAAAGTTTATATGAATTTAGAGAAGAAAATTCACATTGTAGCTTAGTTACATTTGATGACAGGAAGTGCCAAATACTGAATAATAAACAATGAAAATTTTCCTTATCCTCACATTAATGTTGACCTATATATATGTCACCAGAATATTGTGAGTATATGTGACACTTGATACCACATGACAGTACTCTTTTTTTTACCTGTAATGAAATCTCTCTCTTGCTTCTCGTGTGTTTCTCACATGGAAAAATGAGCATAATTTATATATTTTCTCACTTTTTGACATTCTCCCTTGGGAGATGCCAAAGAATATTTTTAATAATCCCAGAGCATTTCAGAATATAACTTAGTGTCTAGAGGATTCGCATTAAACAAGGAAAATTTTTTTTCACTAATGTTTAGTGGTTCACTGCAAACATAAATAAGATAATTGTGCAATTTGAAGTTTCATTTCTAGATAGTTATATATAGAGAAAATACAGTCCAGTAATTATTGTAAGATTTTAAGCAAATATAACTAGAAATGCGAGGCACTTCAGATTAGAAATCTGAGGATGACCATGAATTTGTCTTCTTATAAAAAGAACAAAAAATCATGTTAAACCATTTAATACTTATTTTAATAGAACCTGTGAAATTAACCAAAGTTTAGTAATAATCTGGTGTACTTATTCAAAAAGCAAATGTTTGCAAGAATAGTCCTGAGGATGTCCATGAATTTGTCTTCCTATAAAATGAACAAAAAATTATGTCAAGCCCTTTAATACTTATTTTAATAGAATCTGTGAAATTAACCAAAGTTTAGTAACAATCTGGCATACTTATTCAAAAAGCAAATGTTTGCAAGAATAGTAAGATTTATGGAGATTTTATTTAACCTACTCATATATAATGCCAAGATGCAATCATCTTAAAGACAGACTTTAGGCAATAGCACTGACAATCTAGCATAATTTCAGCAGCTGACTGAGATAGAAGGTAGGCTACGGACCAGCTTGGAGTCATTTTTTATGGTCCCTATCTTTACCTAGCTTGACTACTCAATGAAAATAGTTTATACCTGAGATAAAGGAAAAAAAATTACACAAATCTTATTTAAGTTGTATACACACACACACACACACACACACACACACACACACACACATGCATGCACACATCCACACGCACACACACACACACACACACACACACATACACACATACACACATACATGTAGAAGAACAGACCTGTGTGAAATCAAGGAAGGGTCTATATTCCAATCATCTACCTTCAGAGGCCTGTGTGGTCTGGCCAGAATGTAAAAACACCTTTAATCCCAGTATTCAGAAGGCAATGGTTTTCCACACCTCTAATCCCCAAGACGGAAACAGAATGTAGAAGCAGACATATGAAGCAGAGCTCAGAACCAGTCAGTGTAACATAGGAAGTGATGTCTGAGATGAGTCATAGTGAAGGACAAGCAAAGTGACAAATCAGAGGAAGAGTTAGTAGACTGAATCAGAGTGAGGACATGTCCATCTATCATGAGACAAGGGCAGACTCTCAACTCAGAGTAGAGTTAGTTACAGCAGAGTCTGTTACTGAGGTAGAGAGACAACAGAAGCAGGCAAACAGGGGACAAAAAGACAATTAAGTATTCTGACCAAGGATAAGGCAGAGAGGCTGACAGGCAGTATGGAGCAATGAGAGCTCAGGGAGACATACAGAAACACAGAGACAGTTTGGCAGAAGAAATCAGTATCATATGAGAAGAGAGACAGTTTGAAGCTGAGGAGAGAAGCTCAGTCTGAGGCAATCAGAGAGTCAGCTAGAATTTGCCAGAGTCAAAAGAGTTCAGTCATAAACAGTAAGCCTTATCCAAAGGTCAGATTAAACCAGAAGCTTGGAGAAAAGTTTGAGCCAGAACAGTGAGTGAGTTGAACCAGAAGAGTCAGAGTTCAGAAGGAGCTAGTGAGGGTGGATCAGTCAGCAAATCTCAGTAAATCTCAGATGTCTGTTAAACTGTATTGAGGCTGAGGCTAAAGCCTTCCAGTTCAATGCTTAAGATTATGTTGTATGGAGGTTGAAATGTTCCAGGGCTCCAGTACTAAGGACAGGTGATTTAATTAGACAAAGAGTAAAAGTCTTTGTCCCAATCAACATCTATATCTGGTAAATACATGGCTACATTTGGTACCCAATGTAGCCTTTGACCCTTAATCTATGGCTACATGAAAATCCATTGCCCTAAATTAATGTATATATATATATGTATAACAATATTAACTAAAGAAGAAGTCATAATTTGAAAGGGCATCTGGGTAATAAGAGGACTTGCTGGAGATAGAGGGATGTGGAAAGAATATAGATGCAGTATACTCCTATGATATTCTCAAAAGATAAAAAGATAAAAAAATGACAACTTTTTTAATTTGTAAACTCCTCTGGACAAACAACTGGAGCAACAAATAAAAAGTAAACTTATAAAGATGCTCAAAGGGAGCTTTCAGAATTTTGTCACATTAATGATAGTAGCTACCTACATTTACCTGTAGATATTAAGCTAAGATTTAGAATATAGTGAGGGGCGAAGCCTAGCAAAGTAGCAATAGAGGATTTTTTCCTAAGGTCCATGACCTCATTAGTCCTAAGAGGCTGACTCTATTTCAAATACCAGGAATGGTTTCTTTCTTGTTGAGTGAGCTTTAAATTCACTACACAGCTGTTGGTTGCCACCAACATATTAGTGCCAGCCAATGTTCAGTTTTAAAGCTAGGTACAAAACTGTGTTTGATCTTAGAGGGTTGGTTCAATTCTTTCAGTTGGTTGGAGAAACTTAGGAATTTTTCTGTCCATTTATCCGCTTATGTCCAAACCAAATGCACACATATTCTTATTAGACACATGCTAGGAAAATATACAGACTTTGAGTCATCAGATTCATTAAAGAAACAACAATAAAAGTGCAGTAAAAATACTAACAATACCAACCTTCACAGTGGTAGTGGTGTGTGTGTGCGTGTGGAGCAGGGGTTCAACAGTGTGTGTGTGTGTGTGTGTGTTTGCTATTTCTGTGAATTTTAAAGTTATAATCCCCTGATAATTCTTCTGATGACCTTGTAAAAATTGAGTATAGAGACAGAATTTCAGAATGTAACCCCAGACTTGAGGACATTTTTTAAAGAAGAAAATAGGATCAGAAACAGCAGAACATACATGACATTCAGAAAATAAAGAGAAATATATGATTAATGTTATCTATCATTTATAATTATTTTAAATATAAATAAATAATATTCTACTTAAATATAAAATGTGTATAGGACAGAAAATTAGAGACATTAAAGATATACACAATTCAAAGATATGTCTCTACATGACATTGATTTTGTAAATTTATGTTCAAAGCACAAAATTAAAATAAGTTAGATTAAGCAGACAAATGTTCAAACACATAAAACAAAAGAAACAAACAAGAATCCTCACAAACCAAACAACCAAACTCATGAGACTGACATATTGTTAAACATGTGTTCCCATTTGTAGAATATTAGTTCAGTGGAAATAATGAAGACATATTGAATCAAAAGTAAGAAATGTTTGGGAGAAAGTGACATTTAATGTTGTTCTGTAATTTAAGAATTATTTTGTGTGAATACAGGGATACATTGAAATGTTCTATGTATTATCATGAGTTTTTCTTTCCTGTGAATCAAATGAAATTTACTAATAGAGAATGCTGGCATTTACTTATATTTCCTTTATCATATTTTATTAAAACATTCCATATTAATTATTAAGTTTACATTGATCCTTAAAGACTCTTAGAAAGGCATTTTTCACTTCTTTGTTTCTAAAGCTGTAGATTAAGGGATTAATCATAGGAATCACTAAAGTATAAAACACAGAAGCGATTTTATCAGTTTCAAATGAGTGGGTAGATTTGGGCTGTAAGTACATGAAGAGTAAAGTCCCATAAAATACTACCACCACTGTCAGATGAGAACCACAAGTTGAAAAGGCCTTTTTCCTTCCTTCTACAGAATGTATTCCATATATGGATAGTAGAATCAGAAGGTAAGATACTAAGACTACGAAGAGGGAGGAGATCAAATTAAGTGCTGAAAATAATATGATCAACAATTCTATATCGTGTGCATTTGAACACAGTAAAAGTAACATGGGGACATTGTCACAGTAGAAATGGCTAATGATATTGGAGCCACAGAAAGTCAATGTAAAAATCTTACTAGTTATCATCACAGCCTGGAAGATACTGTAGAGATAGGGAATACCCACTAGCATGTGACAACGTCTCTGAGACATGATTGCACTGTAGAGCAGAGGATTGCAGATGGCCACATAGCGATCATAGGCCATTGCAGACAGGATAAAAAGTTCACTGATAATGAAAGTGATATAGAATGCCATCTGTGTGGCACAAGCATAGTAGGAAATGACATTTTGATCCACTACAAAATTCACCATCATCTTAGGGTAAATAACAGTGCAATTGCCAAGATCAATGAAAGCCAGGTGTCTGATAAAATAATACATAGGTGTGTGAAGGCGAGAGTCCAACTTGGTCAAAATGATCATGCTCAGGTTGCCTATCAAGGCGACTCCATAGATGACTAGGAAGACCCCGAAAAGAGGAAGCTGGAGCTCATGACTGTGTGTGATTCCTGTAAGAATGAATTCAGCTGGCACTGTTGAGTTCCCATGGTTCATTTCTGCCTTCTGAAAAGATACACAGATGCCATCAATCTTCATATTGAATTATTCAATCAAATAAATCAAAGAAAAGATAATAAGCTGCATTTAATGTCTGATAGAAAAATGGTTTTAATATCTGATTCTAAATATTAAATAAAGACAGGAAAGCCTACCTTCTAAATGAATAGGTCCTTGAGAGACATGGTCAAAGTTCTTTAAATTCTTACTGGAGCCAGTCAAAGACAAGATAAAATTTGCATTCTAATAGCTGATAGAAAAATGATTTTCATATTTGCTCAGCTATACACAACAAAATCAATATATTTTTGTACAGAAATACTGGAAATATTTTATTTTCAATAGAGGACCATAATTTTAAAATACATTTTCATTTCTGTATGATAATTCTCATGGAGTTTTGATATGCTTACATATAAAGGTGAAGCTAATGACATTTAAATTTAGTTTTGTGTTTAGACTTTTAAGGTCCTGTGTAGAGCTTATGATAATTGACATTTAAAAAAGTATAATAATGTCAAACTTGCAAATCAAGCTATATGTTGATCTGGTGCCAAATAGTTAAGCCTGAAATTATAAATACATTAGGGTATGAAGTAGCATTAAGTAACATTACATGAACTAAACAAGATATATTTAAGAATATGTATACACATATATGTTATTCTTATATATATTATTGTACTCATATTCATATAAGTATGCATGCAATAACAATTACTAAAAAAGAGGTCATGAATTTGAAAGAGAGTAGGGAGGGTTATTTGGGAGTATTTGGAGGAAAGGAAAGGGATATGTTGAAATTAAATTGTAGTATACAAATATAGACTATATTTGTAGTCTACAATATATAGACTACAAATGTAGTCTACAAATACAGTCTACAAAAAAGTCAATTAAATTCACTTTTCTTTCCATTCTGAATTCCAGTCCATTGCTTTTTTAGCTGAAATTATGAAATATGTCTTCAAACATGGAAGGGGTTCAAATAAATGGTCAAAGGAGTTGATGATATTGTTTTTGATAATTACTGAGAGTTCTTTTAAGCATAAAACTGCTGAGAAATCATGTTTTTTAATTTTTAAATTTTGTAAAATTTCTATTTGTTTATGTATCTATATTTTTTGAGACACGGTTTTTCTGTTGTAACTTTGGATGTCCTGGACCTCACTCTGTAGACCAGGCTGACCTCGAATTCACAGACATCTGCCTGCCTCTGCCTCCCGAGTGCTGGGATTAAAGATGTGTGCCATCACCCGCCCAGTGAGAAATGATGTTAAAAATACTTATTTTCCAGTATGTGAATGAGAATCAGAGATTTCATTAGTAGAATGAGTATAATATAGTGTGTTGTTTTGATTAGTCAATTATTACAACTGAATTTCACTTTTTACTATGAATAAATATTCATGTTTATTTCTTCAGCTGTATGTATAAAGTCTTTATGTATTTCTTTTATTTTATTACATTCTTTCCTTACCACCATCTTCTCCAACAATCTCCCCACTTTCACACTCACTGAATATTATGTTCTTTCTTTCCTCAAAAAGCAAAACAAAAGATGAAAACAAAAAAAAAAAAAAAACCAAAAATAACAAACAAAAACACAGTGAGACTGAAAATGCTAATTTGAAAAAGAAAATAGTATAGGCTTTAAGACATACAAAATGTAAATATAATCTTTGTAATCATATAGTTCTTTTAGTTATACATGATCATGAATATTTAATTGTATATACTTTTTTTAATGAGTAACACTATAAAGACAGACAGTGATGTGTCACTTTCTCATTGTTTTAGGCATTTAATCTGCTCGATATAAATGACTATTTATTTAATAGAATTTTACAATGCATTATTCAGAATATATGGTTTTTAACATTTCTCTAATTAGTTCTATTTATTAGTCTGAATATCCAGTAAAAAATATCATATGTGTTCTAACTAATACAGGAAAACTAATTCAGCTTAATGTTTTGAATTCATCTATTTTCACACTCAGAGTTGCCACAAAGAGAATTGGAACAGGCCACTGTCATTTTCAGTGAAAGAAGAAACCTGGTAATTAAATTCTCGTGTAAAATGCGCAAAAGAATAGTAGAAATACAATGCCTAGGTTATAAGGTAGGAACTTCAGGAAGCTCACTTCCTGACACAAATTAGTGTTTGGAAGACTAGCAATGCAGTGCAACCTGTGTTGGTTGTCAGGAGTCCTAGGCACTGGCAGGTCATCAGGTTTTCCCTTCTGATCAGGGCATGAGGCCTGGGGAAGAGGGCGGCCATATATTGCTGGAACACCTCTGTGCCTTTTTCCTAGCTGAAATTGTCTGCGGCTTCGCTATTTTTCCTACTCATATTTATAGTCCCTTGGTCACATACAAATAACAAAAAAACTCTATCTATAATTGAAAATTTCAATTTTAATTTACAAGGGCACAGAGTCTACTGTTATCATATAGATTTAGGAGAATCATAGGAGTGAGTAAAATAGTTCAGAATTGAAGCAGCAATTTTGTTTTACTTTGATGTCTTTAATGTGAGTCAACAATTCCTCTAGCTCATTTCTGAAGTCTATCTCGATTTTCAGTGTCAGTTACTGTGTCCTTCTGAAGATATCAGAGTTTTGTTAACCTTTTTAGTCTTCTTGCTTGACAATGAGAATCTCAGTTTCTTTCGAGTATCTTAATGTACAAAAGCAAAATACCCCACCATAGAATTAACTGGAGGGCACTTTAAGCACAAAGTTTATGAAGATGAGTCACTGAGATTTCAAACTATATTCATGTTGATAACAATTAGGAATTAGTTAGTGCTCAGAGATTCTTCCACAGCTTAACAACTCTCCAAAATCACTGTATTTTTCCATTTACTAAATGTTTACATTGTCTAATATTAGAAAAAATTCAGAAATTAGGCAGTATTTTGGGACATTAAAATACTTGCTGAAAGTCTGTGCATGTTTCTTCAGGTAACATCTATAAATATCAAGTTTTTCTTCATGAGGTTGTGATGAAATACATCAAAGCACTCTATTTTAAAGTGGTGGTTTATATAGTCACACTAAAATCATGTTTTTAAAAGTTGCATATTAAAATTTTTCATTTATCTTAAAATCAACTAAAACTGAATATCTTAAATTTTTACCTGGAAATATGATATTGAAAATTAGTAAAATCACTAAATAGTAAGATCACTGTTAGAGATTTTAGTTTTTTTTAAAAAAACTTCTTTTCTAGGTCCTATATCTAAATCCCACATTCACCTCTCAAAAAGTGAACATCAGCTTTCAGTTTATAGATTTT
Source organism: Cricetomys ansorgei (assembly GCA_026225945.1). Classification (NCBI taxonomy): domain Eukaryota; kingdom Metazoa; phylum Chordata; class Mammalia; order Rodentia; family Nesomyidae; genus Cricetomys; species Cricetomys ansorgei. The sequence goes on along the minus strand of JAMJFZ010004027.1, from coordinate 954,100 downwards.
AATGTCTGCTCTGGAGAAAATACCCATGTAGATAATAGCAATTATCAAAGCACATATTTAACTTCTGTAATATTCTGAATGGCATAGCTCTGGTGGACAGTAGAAGAATCAGCAGAATCTAGGAGTCAGGGAAGATTATCAGGCTCAGGTCATCATAAGACACATGACAATTTCTACTCACCACTCACAATGATTCTGATTTCCTTCTCTGAAGTTTTTCTTCCTTTTGCTCCATAGAGGGGGAATTTATTGTTTTCATCATTATTTGTGGTGTCCCCAGAGGTGACAGCATATAATTTGTTCAGTTTATTATGCTTAAATTATCTGAGAGATTTTAAACAAGATTGCCTTGATGTCATACAACTGTTTCCCCAGTGAGAAAACAGAAAGGTAGCTCATGAAAAGAAGCAAAATAACAAAAATGAACAAAGAAGTCCCATGGAGACTAGGTTACAATGGCGAGTTATTGTGGCACCAGTGGAAAACAGTGCAGTATCAGTTTATCCCTATAAAAGACAGAAGTTTCATGCTGGTGGTGGCATTTTACAGGGAGGTATTATCACAGAAAATTTAATGCATTTTTCATAATAAAATATGTAGTAAGCTGTCAGTGTTGTTGGCTTGGGGGAAGAGAAGAGGGTACTGTTACAGTATGATTGAAATGCATTATATGTGTGTGCTTTTTACTCTGATTATTTTTTATATATAGATAATTTCTTTTCATGAATAACTTAGTAAAGTATGATAATTAAGACAGCCATGTCTTCTGCATAGAATAGCTTGATGTTTTCAGGCATTCATTATCATGGAAGGATTATTGCTGTCAGTGATGGCCTGTGTTGCCCATTGTTACCTAAGTATTTTATATGATCTTAAGAATGTATGAAGTGCTGGTTATTATGTTGTGTATAAGTGGAATGACCACCTCACAGAATCATACTGTAATTCTAAGGAGAGTATGCTCACAATGAGCACATTGAAAATAGAGTTCTTCATTCAGGAAGCACAAACTATTAATGGAATATATCAGCCTAATGTGTAAACACAGATATATCCATGAAGTATGTTCAGATGCAGGATAGGGCAAGTTGATGCAAATTTAGTATAATGCGTGATACCTACACCAGATCCCTTAACTCACCCCTCTGCGATGTGCACTTCTCTCTACTCTCACTCAGCATATTCACTTTCCATATTTAATTTTAATATTATTAAATAATAATATTATTTAATATTATTTTAATATATAATTTTTCAATTAAAATAAAGTATGTTCTCCAAAACAGAATCAGGGTTTTTTCCAAGTAAAATGTTGATCTCTCTGAACATCTCTCAAACTTTGGTGTGTTTTTTTCTCAAGTAGAAAAGTGTCACATGTAAGATTATATGTAAGCATGCATAGAACTCCTTCATGCTTACTACTCCTCCATTCTTACTGCTGCACCATTCATTGAGCATGTCTGATGCAAGTAATCACATTAAATGTAACTTTATCAAATAATATTATATGATAATATTTAACACTTTTAAGAACATATGTCATTTCATTTTCTGAAGTCGTTGACTAAAACTGTGAATATCAAGATAATAAGTATGTAAAACTTAGAAGCCAATTTTTAAGTGTCAAAATAATGACTGAACTTGAGTTGCAGGTGCATCAATACTAAGAAAGTTGGCTGTGTATTAAGAAAATAGGACTAGTGTTTGGTTTGATAAACAACCACATTTATTGACATTTTGAATCATTGAATTACATCATAGGCAGGAGTCAGTGAACAATATTCAAGCTGCTCACAATTGGGATTGAAATCATAGTGGGAGAAAATACAACAAAGCTGCCAAAGGTGACTCAGCAGAATAAACCTCTTCATCACAACTTAATTGTGTTATTAAATGCAGGCTTAGAAAAGCTCTATAGATGGAGATACCAGGATGGGAAATGGATTTTATGTGCTATTGCCTGGAGGATGTTCAAATAAACATCAGGAAGCATTACTCTTGCATTTGATTTTTGAGACTACCTCTATGATTTACACAATGACTGTATGTTAAATACAGTCAACGATAGAGATACAAAACAGAGAATCCAAACAACACTGACTTTATTAAGATTTAATGAGTTATTAAATAAAAGTAAAATAAGGAGGAGGACATGAAGTATGGAATTCATGTCATAGGAACTTTTCAGGAGGAGCAGGTGGAAATGAGGTGCTCCATGTAATCGTATACTGTATACATGTATATTCACTGTATACATCTGTAAAATTTTCAATGAGTAAATTAAAAATAAATAAATCGTTATTATATTCGAACAACAAAAATAAGTTTTAAAATACTTTTGAGAAGCCAGGTAACCTGAATGTAACTGGGAGATGAGGATAGTTGTAAAGCCACATGCCTTACTGTTTCCAGTATTCACAAGAAGATATCTATCCAAAACAATCAATAATGCTACAATTAAATGATCTTAAAGAAGTAGGTGGTAGATTAAATACTTTTAGATATATAAAGCCAAAATAAAAATATCATTATAACAATATTGTATCTAGTGTTAAAATAGGAAAAAGTAAAGTCTATAAACTTAAAATTTGCTGTGTTTCGTATATAACAATAAAGTATATATTAACACTTCAATGTTAACTGGTTTTTTCATTAGCCATAAGAAATATCATGATGTTGTATTTACAATTCACATTTAATAGGGTTTTGTTTTCAAAAGAAAGAGAAAGGCAAACATACTGTACCATTCTAAAATAAGAATGGAGATGCAGAGATGTCTCAGTGGGAAGGCACATGCAGCTCTATCATTTACATTGAGTAGTTCATAATGATCTGTAACTGCAACAACGAGGGAGTCCAGTTCCTCTGGCCTCTATGAGTGATCTACACTCATACACACAAACACACACTCACACACACACTCAACCACGTAATTAACAAGTAGTAAAATATATCTTTTGAACAGTAATAGCAGTATACAAAATAAATTCATATCAAAAAATATTATCAGAATGAGTCTTTAACATTAACATTGGTTAATATTTGAGGAAATTCCTTCAAAATGGGGGAAAATATCTAAATGTGTTCTCTGAAAAGAGACATAGAGACTCTTTGTGTATATTGTTTTATTTATTAATACTGCAAAAACACTGAAGATAGATGCCACCCCCAAATGACTATCAGAGAAAAATAGGTTGCTGGTATAGAGTTTGCCATTTATTCAGCTTTCATAAAATATAAACTTGTATATCATTAAAGAAACATTGATTCTAAAGCAAGAAATGATACAATATTAAAATGATATTTTAAACTATAGGGGGAACTTGACTACATATAAGTGAAACAATATATGTCGATATCAGCTATAATAAAATTTTTGTGGTATTGTTGAAGTTGGTCTCAGGTTCAGTAGGAAAGTGAGAAACACACCACGATGCTCTCTCCAATACACACACACACACACACACACACACACACACACACACATAAACAAAAATAGAGCCGGGCAAAGAGCCATATACCAAAGTCTTTGATGCACTTGTTGTTTAAAGGAGCAAACAATGCACACAATCCTCAGTCTCTTTGATCCTTTTAAGCAATGATCAAAAGCAATTTCCAAGTGTACTAGGAATATCTTATGACTATGGTTAGCAACCACTGTGTACTCCCTGAAAACAAATGTACACATCACAGTGAATAATCTTTGTACCATATTTTTTAAGGCCAAAGCAAGTCTAAAAAACAATTTCTTAATCTCTAAAGATTAAGCCAGACATAATGGCTTTACTAAATCCTGCCACTATAAAGATAGATACAAAGGCAATACTGAAACATTTACTATATCTAATGATTAGGCCAGGTGGTAAGGCAATATTAAAGATTCCATTACACTGTGGAGCTAAAATATGCAAAAATTTTGGAAATATTATCATGTAAAAGTTATATTTATCAAAGATTATTTTAAGATTATTCCCATACAGAATAAAGTCTTCATAGACTCTTAAAGACTCAATGAAAAGCATTTTTGACTTCTTTGTTCCTTAAACTGTAAATCAAGGGGTTAAACACGGAGAATAGACAAGTAAAAACACAGAGGCTATTTTATCAGTTTCAAATGAGTGAGTAGATTTAGGCTGCACATACATGAAGAGTAGGGACATGTAGAACACTGTTACCACTGTGAGACGGGAGCCACAGTGGAGCAAGCTTTTTGTTCTACCTTCTGCAGAATGCATTTGACATATGGTTGACAAAAGCATGTAGGACAAAAGAACAAAAAGTAGAGAAGAGATTAAATTAAGGGCTGAAAACAATATAGTCAACAATTCTGTTTCCTGAACATGTGAGCAGATCAAATGTAGCAATGAGACAACATCACAATTGAAATGGCTGATGACATTAGAGCCACAGAATGTCTGTGTGAAATACTTGAGAAGGAACAGCCGAGCCTGGAAGGTACTGTAGAAATATGGATTACCCAAAAGTACATGACAGCGTCTCTGAGACATGATCCCACTGTAGAGCAGAGGGTTGCAGGTGGCCACATAGCGTTCATAAGCCATGGAAGATAAGGTTGAAAGTTCACTGACAATGAACATAATGAAGCATGCCATCTGTGTGGCACAAGAATAATAGGTGATGGTATTTTGATCCACAACACAATTCACCAGCATTTGGGGCAGATGGTAGTTGAACTGCTAAGATCAATGAAAGCCAGGTGTCTGATGACAAAGTACATAGGCGTGTGTATGCAAGAGTCCATTTTGGTCAAAATGATCATGCCCAGATTGTGTCCAACAGTGATTACATAGATGAAGAGGAAAACTCCAAACAGAGGGAGTTTTAGCTCAGCACTCTGTGTGACTTCCATGAAAATGAACTCAGTTGTCATTGTTAGATTTGGTTAACCCATTTATATGGTCCAAAATTAATTCTTCTTGAAGAAAAAATAAGTGTTTTATTATTTTCCCCTAAACATTATAGTAGCTATAATTAAAATATATTTTATTCATAGAGCTGACATGCTATTTTACATATTTTTGAAATAAAATAAAATTTTACTTCCTTTAAATAAGGAATATATATGAACTCCATAAGGAAATAGAGCATGAATTAACTCAAGACTTATCAAGGAGTTGATGTAAATCCATAGAAAATAAAGCCATGTAAGTCATGAAGATTCATTTCCATAAGAGCAACACAATCTTTCATATCAGACTTCTATTCTTTTTGGAAATTTATATTCAATCTTTATTTTCTCCAGGCCATCGAACTTTCCAATGCAATCACACAATCAAGTAATCAATTTAATATTGTATAATAAGGATTTATTTATGATCAATAGTGCAATTTCTTGCTGCCGTATCTGCTATAGGGAAGAATCAGAACACTCAAAGTTATCTTTTTTATTTGATAATTATTGAGTAAATTAAGGTGATTTGTATCAATAATTTTTTTAAGAAAAATTAACAAAGCTGTCTATATTTATTTAGTAGGAATCAAAGAACATTTTTACTACTGGTGTCTGAAATGTATCTTGTAATTTATTAATAAAGCTATCCTATTTATATATTTGGTTATATTTTAGTAATAGATTATTTGTAATAGGCCACGTAATTTTCAGTGTCATAGAAATAGTTACATATTCACATTTATGTCTTAACTTAGTCATCCATTTCATTTTTGATAAAGAAAACTCCAGAATTAACATAAAACTCACATGATCAGAATCTATTTGGGAAAAGATGCATGGCTTAAGTCAATATCCAAAGGGGACAAAAGCCTTAATTCAATATACTTACTTTTCTTCAACACTGTGGAAATAAATTCTATAAAGCAGTTAATTAATTATTTGAAATTTTATTATTTTATTTGATACTAATATCTGTTAAATTCTAAATTTTGCATACTATAACATTTATTAGGTATAATTTTATGATTTTTTAAAATGTTTCAATGATAATAACTTCATTGTGGAATTAAGGTAATGATTAGAAAAGATATAATGAATATTGAATATCCAATTTACATTGAGCCATTTGTATTCCCTTATATTTCATTTGACATCAGTGAGAATTTGGGCTCTGTGAACATGATTTTAATAAGAGGAATAACTGAGTATCAAATATACTATGAAGATTGGTGATGTAATACAAGGCCAGCCATAACTGGAAAATATTTAGGATTTCAGTATAAGGTGTAAGACTTCGGTTTGGAACAGGAGCAGTCTGCAGCTACCTAATTGTATTTCGAAGCAATCTACAAATCTGTAATTGGTATTCATTTTGTCTTTCCTATTCTTGAAATGGGACATAAAGAAATTGTGATGCTTAAAACTGCTAGTTCACTTCCAGACACTCTACTGATTTTTAATTATGCAAATTTTTTTCTATGTTGGGGCCCCTTAAATATCTTGGAATGGGAGTGTAAGTCACAGGCAACTTACATTATCTTGTTCTCTCTTTCTACTCTACGTGTTGGGGAAGTAAACTCAAGTTGTCTAGTGTTTAGTGAGTATCTAGTGTCTGTACCTGCTGAATCGTCTTGGCAACCCTATTTCCTCTTCTGAGCTGAGGTTTTCTGCTATTCTCTGTTGATCTCGTTTCAGAGTCCTTATTACCAACAAATAAAAATAGCCTTTCATCTTTTGAAAACTATCTTGTGAAGTGTTGCTCTCACAGTGTTTTATGGAAGAAGACAGAAATATCAGGTGAAGAAAGGGACTCAGAATTCCTGTCAGTATTAACTATCCTCAAATACTTAACACCTTCTACCAATGCTTCCTTGGTTTATTGGCTGTCTCTCCAATATCAGTCTTAGCAGCAATCTTCCTTGAATATAAATGAATTTTCTAATACTCACCATTCTTCTTTTGTGGAAAATATTTGATGTTTATTCTTTTTAAATTTGACCTAGTCAGTTTAATAAGAGGTAATTTCCATGTAGAAGCTCATTTAAATTCTACAAAGTTTAAGATTTTTCTATACTAGTCATTCTATGATGATTGTTTTAGCATAAAATAACCAATTAGTGAGCAACCTGCTAAGAAAAATAAACATGCAGGAAAAAAATCCTTAAAAACTAATTAGCTTTGAAATATTTCATCAGAAATGCATAAAATATTTATTCTTCAAACACTGCATGAGAAGAATATTTTTAGCTAATATATTAGAGATTGTGTAGGATATGTGTTATAATTCACTGGTGTTTATCAGATATCTAGCATGATTGAGCACCACAAATTTTATATGGAAATTTAACTCATGATAAAATCTTATTTAAAAGTAAGATTTGCTAAAACAATCAGATTTTGTTACTTCATCTTCAACTCAAATTTTTATATATTACCATCCTTTCTCACAAATAACGTACAGGTAGTATATCTGGATATTTCATAGGACTTTGTACCCTAAAATTCTATACTGCTCCAGGGAACCCTAATTAACAATGGAGATGACTCTTTGTTTAGTCCATTTAAGGAAATCCTCTCTTACTTTGCTTTATAACATTTATGGTCTTAAGTCAGATATAATAGGAAGTTCCTCCACACCTAGTAACCAAAATCCAAGACAGTGTGTATTCACTTACCTTAAATAAAGAATGAGATTTTTCTGTCTCATATTATTCTTAGGTTTTATTTGTGAACAGAGAGTTTATAAAATATTATTCTATAGAATAAGATAAAACGAAAACAATCACATGGAGTTGGACAAGTAAAAATGAAGAAAATTCCCAAGAGAAAGCAAGAGAGTCCAAGACCCGCTCATTCCCAAACTGAGGAATCCCATAAACACACTAAACTGCAAGTCATAATTATATATGCAGAGGGCCTGATGCAGATGTGTACAGGCCCTGTGCATACTGCCTCAGGCTCTGTGAGTTCATATGGGTTTTAAATGCTCTTGTTGATTTAGAAGACCCTGTTTTCTTGATGTTCTCCATCCTCTCTGGCTATTACATTCTTTAGGCCTCCTCTTCAGTGTAGTTTCCTGAGCCCTCAGGAAAAGGACTTGATTGAGACATCATTTTTAGGGCTGAGTATTCAAGATTTTTTTTACTCTCTGAACAATGTCTGGATGTGGGCCTCTGTATTTTGTCCTTCTACAAGAGGAACCTATTATGAAGACGGCTAAGCAAGGCACAGATCTATGAATGATAACAGAATATCATTAGGAGTCATTTTATTGCTTAGTTACTTTAGCAGAACAGTAGTAGTCCTACTTTCTCTGCTATCAGGTTCAGTGCATCTGATTTTATGTTGAGGTCTCTGATGCACTTTGACTGGAGTTTCGTGCAGGGTGATAAATATGGATATATTTGCATTCTTCTGCATGAGGATATCCAATTAGACCATAATCATTTGTTAAAGATGCCTTTTTTCGCCTTGTATTATTCTGGCTTTCTTTTTGAAGATCAGATGTCCATAAGTGTAGATATTTATGTCTGGTTATTTGATTCAGTTCCACTGAATAATGTGTCAGTTTTTATGCCAATACCATGCAGTTTTAATTTATAAAGTTCAGTAGTACGGCTTGAAATCCAGAATGTTGATAGTTCCAGAAGTTCTTTTATTTTTCAGGAATATTTTACCTATCCTGGGTTTTTGTTTTCCACTAGCAGTTGAATATTATTCTCCCAAGGTCTGTAAAAAATTGTATTGAGATTTTGATAGGGATTTTGTTGAACCTGTAGATTGCTTTTGGTAAGGTGGCCATTTTTATTACGTCAATCCTACCAATTCAGGAAGATGGGATATCGTCCCATCTTTTGAGAACTTCTTCAATTTCTTTCATCAAAGTCTTGAAGCTTTTTTTCAAAGCAGTCTTTTATTTGTTTCGTTAGAGTCACCTAAGATATTTTTGGTTATTTTTGGCTATTATGAAGGGTGTTGTTTCACCGATTCCTTTCTCTGTTATCCTTTTGTTGCTTATAAATAGGGCAACAATTGATTTTTTTTTCAGTTGTAATTGTAGCCAGCCACTTCACTGAAATTGTTTATCAGCTGTAGCAATTTCTTGGTAGAATTTATTTTTGGGGTTGTTTATATATACTATCATATCATCTGCAAATAAAGATACTTTGACTTCTTTCTTTCCAATTGTATCCCCTTCGTCTCCCTCTGTTCTGCTATTGCTCTAGAAAGAACTTCAAGTACTATATTGAATATGTGTAAGCAGAGTGTATAATCTTGTCCTGTTCCTGATTTTAATTGAATTGTTTTTGATTCTCTCCATTTAAGTTGATGTTGGCTATGGGCTTGTTGTAAATTGCCTTTACTATGTTTAGGTATGCCCCTTGTATCCCTTATCTCTCCAAGACTTTTACCATGATGGGATGTTGGATTTTGTCAAAAGCTTTTTCAGCTTGTAGTAAGATGATCATGTGGTTTTGTTCACACAGGTTTTTTTATATTGTGGATTTCATTGGCAGATTTTTATATTTTGAACCATGCCTGTATCTCTGAGAGTGAGCAGATTTGATTATGGTGGATGATATCTTTGATGTACTCTTGGATATAGTTTGTACTTTACTGAACATTTTGTTTTTGCAATAAAAATATTTTGCATATATATATATATATATATATATATATATATATATATATATGAGATCAAATATATCTGTAATTCTCTTTATTTGTTGAATCTTCATGTAGTTTGGTTATCAGAGTGACTGTGGTCTCATAGAATGAGTTTAGTAATATTCTTTCTATTTTGTGGAATAATTTGAGGAGTATTGGTGTTCATTCTTCTTTGAATGACTAGTAGAATTTTGAGCTAAACTATATGTTGGGCTTGGTTTTGGGGAGGCTTTTAATGACTGCTTCTCTTTCCTTGGAGATTATATGTCTGCTTAAATTGTTTATCTGACCTTGATTTATTTTGGTAGGTAGTGTCCATTAAGACAATCACCCACTTGCATAGATTTTTCCCAATTTTGTTGAGTACAGGTTTTTAAAGAATGTCATAATGATTCTCTGGTGTCTATGGTTATATATCTGCTTTCTTTCTGATTTTGTTGATTTCGATACTGTCTCTCTCTCTTTTAATTATTTTGAATAAGGACTTGTCTATATTACTGGTTTTCTCAAAGAATGAACTCTTTGTTTTATTGATTCTTGGAAATCTTGTCTTTGTTTCTCTATTATTGATACCAGCCCTCAGCTTGATTATTTTTTGCTGTCTACAACTCTTGCTTTGTTTATATCTTTTTGTTCAAGAGATTTCAGGTATGCTATTGATTTGCTATTATGTGTTCTCTCCATTCTTTCTTCAAATAGTTGCTAAAAATAGTTGCTGAAATATTGTCTTTGTGGATTTTTCCTTTGATGATTTTAGACAGTCTTTCCACATCTCTTCTGATTATTTATATTTGAATTCTATGTTGTTAGATATTAGAATGTCTACGCCAACTTGCTTCTTATGGCTTTGAAAGTCTTTTTCCAACACTTTATTATGAGTTAATGTTTATCTTTGTGTTTGAGATAAGTTTCTTGTATGCAGCAAGTGGATGGATTTTGTTTTCTCATCCATTCTATTAGTCTTTGTCTTTTTACTGGAGAATTGAATCCATTGCTGTTAAGAGATATCACTGATCAATGCTTGTTAAATCCTGTCGTTTTGCTGTTGTTGTTTTGTTGTTTGTTGTGAAGTTTGCATCTGTGTGTGTGTGTGTGTGTGTGTGTGTGTGTGTGTGTTTTTTCTACTAATTTTGATGGGATGAGATTATTTATTTTCTATATTTTCATGAGCATAGTTAACCTCCTTCAGTTGAGTTTTCCTTTAAGCACTCTCTGTAGTGCTTGATTTGTATCTTAATACTATTTGAATTTGGCTTTATCATGGGATTTTGGATTTTTCTTTTTCATATATGGCAATTAAAGTTTTGCCAGGTATAGTAGTCTGGTGTAGCATCTGTGGTTCCTTAGAATATGTTATAATCTGGCCATGTCCTTCCATTTCTTTAGAGTCTTCATTAAGAAGTCAGGCATAACTCTAATAGATTTTCCTTTACATGTTTCTTGTTCCTTTTCTCTTACAGCTTTTAGTATTTTCTCTCTGTTCTGCATGTTTAGTGTTTTGATTATTATGTGGCAAGGGAACTGTCTCTTTTGGTCCAGTCTGTTTTATATTTTGTATGTTTCCAGGACCTTTGTAAGGCAACTCCTTTTGATTTAGAAACTTTTCTTCTATGATTTTGTTGCAAATGTTTTCTGGGCCTTTGAGCTGGCAATCTTCTTCTTCCTCTATTCCTATTAGTCTTAGGTTTGATCTTTTCATAGTATCCCAGATAATCTTGACATTTCGTGTCAGGGAGATTTTTGGATTTAATATTTTCTTATACTAATGTATCTACTTCATCAATAGTGTCTTTAGTTCTGTCTCTTGTATTCTACTGTAGCTTGCCTCTATGTCCCTGATGGTGTTCTAGGTTTTTCATTTCCTAGATTCCCTTGGTTTGTGTTTTCTTTATGGTTTGTATTTCTACTTTCATGTCTTGTACAATTTTGTTCCTTTCCTTCAGTAGTTTGTTTATTTATTTTTTGTCTTTCTTTAAGAGATTCATGTCTTCTATTTACTTGCTTATGTTTTTCTTTGTTTCTTTGTTAAATGTGCACAATATCTCCCATTGTTTGAGTTTTCATTGATTTATTTGATTACCTCATTATCTATTATCTCATAAAGATTGTTTTGGGTGTCTTTTTCTTCTGCTTTGGCTGTGTCAGAGTGTTCAGGGCTTGTGGCATTGACATATTGCCATGGCTGCTGTTGTTTGTGTTCCTAAGCTGTCATTTCAGCTTCTGGGCTTTGTGTGATTTTACAGTGAGGTGTCAATTCCTAAGTTTTTCTCTATTGGACAAGTGTTTTGTCACTTGGTTACTTTTTCCTCTCTTGTCTTCTGTTAATTGTAGCCCATTGTCAAGCAGGGAATCACCACCTGGCTGAGAATTTGAACTCTTCAATCAGGCTTCCTAATTGTTCTTTAATTGTTCTTCTGGCTACCTGCCTTGACAGGCTCTGATGCAGGAGATGGCTGCCTCAGTTCGTATCTGGGACTCAGGCTGGCAGAGGAGGTCGGAAGCAGTGATTATTCATTCTTTATAATGTGTGTGTGTGCGTTTTTTTTTTAATTCCTTTTTTAACATATCATTTTCTTATTTCCTTCTCAAGATTTTAATTATTTTTTACATCTCCTTATTTGGATTTGGATTCATTATGGTTTTCTAAAACCTTAATGAATACCATGAATTTATTTAACTGTGATTTCTCTTTCTTTCTCATTTTTACATTAATTCATAGAGAATATCATAAAATATCTCTGGACCATATTTCCACCGGTCCAAAAACTAAATAAACTCCCAGATAAAATCTACCTTTCCTATCACCATATTTTGGCCTCTTTAAAAAAAATCAAATTTATCTGTATACATTCTTCTCTATCTATCTATCTATCTATATATCTATCATCTATCTATCATCTACCTATCTATCTATCTATCTATCATCTATCTAATCTGTCTATCACCTATGATCATCTCTCATCTTGGATGTGTAGCCTTCCACTGGATCATGATCAACATACCAGGAACTACTGGCTGTCCCTCTCACCAAAGCTCTTAGTTGACAACAACTCCTGGGCTGTATGTGGGACTTTATGTGCACCTCCATTCACCTTGCTGAGATTTGATCTGGGAGAATTTAGAAAGAGTTTATACATGATAAAACAATCACTATAACTTCACCCGTGCAAGTGTGCTGTTGTGTTCAGATCACACTCTTTCTTTATAATCATCCAAAACATCTGGAACTTTAAATATTATACCAACTTCAGATATTAAAAAATATACAATGTATGTGAATATTTCTGTGATTTGTGTGTGTGTGTGTATATATATATATATATATATATATATATATATACACACACACACACAGAGCAAGCGAGAGAGAGAGAATTTTAAAAATGTAGGGACATTTGTTATGTGCTTCACTTTGTACCAATGTGTAGAAACATTGTTAGTATTTATCTCAGTAATCTTTCACCTTATGCCTATGAGCTGACACCTAATTAGCAGTCAGTTGTTTTCAATGTTTGTTTCTATAACATTTTTACTGCTTTTAAAATACTGTATATTATGTTCTTTTATAGAGTGTTAGTTAATTATATACTTTTGGAAAGATGTGACTCATGGGAAATTCTGATGTTTCCTGAGAATGGAGTATTTCCTAAGGTTTCATCTGCTACATGCTGAATAAGCTACAAGGACTCACCAGACTTTGTTAAAAATATATGTAGTCATGATTTCCTTCTCTAATATGTCTTAGAGGAAACTGTGTTAAATTTAAATCATCCTTTCTTGTATTTTTTGTGTATCAACCTTTACATTATCTTGAAAATATTTTACCTTAGGCCATCTTCAGTTACATATTATGATATATTAGTAATTTCGATACCATATAATTAACTAAATTTCATTTTTAGTAAGGGGAAGAAACTATGGAGAAAGATTCATTTTCTTTGAAGTTTAACTTATAAATTATTTTCTTTTGGTAAGTTACATTTATTTTGAACAACTTTCTCTTTATTTGGATTAATTTGTATTTAGAAGAGTATTTGTATTATCTGATACAGCCGAATGTTGATTAGAATTTGAGAGGTCATTAAATCAACATTTAAATGCTTTTATTCATCTTAATCCACATGTTGTAAGCTGCTTGAATCTCAATAACAAACTATACAACTAAACTTCTAAAATATATTTGAAATTCAATTTATTCAATTGTCCCTGTGAATTATAACTCTCTACCGTGGATAGACATTCTTTGAGAAAGTATGTTTGTACTGTTGCTCTGAATGATGGGTCTGAGAGTTAGAAAAGAATTCTACCTATCTGAATTTCTGAGGTGTTGAAAGACCTCCCCTTGTCTGTGCTGGTAGAGACTATTCTCTAGTCACATTGGTCTTTCCATCACTGTATTTGGAACTAGCTCAAAACCTGAAGATTTAATTTAATTTTAGTTATAATATTAACAATTTTCATTTTATTAAATCATATGCTCATAGTTATTGAATCCAGTTTTGGAAATTTTAAATGTGCTATTTTGTTAAGTTTGATGTTAGTATTATAATGGTATCTTGATGAGTCTTTTATTTTTGTTACTATTTTGTTAAATTCTAAGAAGAACATTAAAAATCATTAAATTGTACAGCCTACTGATTTACCAAAGGAAGGTATGACAAAGACAGTAACATACAGAAATCCCCAGATGAGATAATGTCAACCCATTTCTCTCTGTTAGAATTTGAATATATTATGTAAATTAAATTATTAAGACTGATATAGAGGTCAACATTTTATCATTTATTTTATCTCTAACTTCAGAAAAATATACCTTCTTTAAACTACTTCTAAAATTCGAATGAATAAGACAAATATGTAGATCGTTACATGTGAACTTTATTCTAGTCAAGGGAAATATTCATGAAAACAAATTTAATCAAGAGATAAATAATAGAACTCTATGATGGAGACTTAATTAATAAAAAGGATCACAAGTCAATTGATAATTCTAATTATATGTGCTTAAAATGGTAACTTTTCATATTTGTATTTAAAAGAATATATACAGTTAGAATTTGATGTATCATTTGTGTTTTATATGAAATATTATATATTAATTTTCCAAACATTTACATATTCATAGTTAATACAAATATAAATGTAAAATAGTTTACACCAAATGGCATATGTCTATGAAGTCTGAAGCTTTTGTTTTGAAATAAGAACTCTGTCTTTTTCGTTGGATGATTCTACTTCTTTCTCTTTTCTGAGAGATTATGAAAATAGGTATGAGATCCATACTTTTGGAGACTATCATCTCACTGTGTTTGTCAGCTCATCCCTTGACTCACAATCTTTGTTAATTATGTGGTTGCATCATCATTCATTTGCAGCTCAAGTTAATTGTCAGTAGTGCAGCTGACTTTAGTTTTTTTTCAATTACTCATTCTATATTCAAAATGAAGATTCAATGACAGCTTGGACTTAACTGTGTAATTTCCTTTCAATCAAACTAAGAGTGCCTTTTCGGCATATCATCTTACTATAGAGACAAATACTTCAGACACACATAGAAGCTTTTGATAGTCAAAAGTATTTCGATGTGTTTTCTTAGAAAGCCAAATCATACTTGTATCACCGAAAAAAGTGAAAGTCAAAACATTAAATTTCCTGTTTTTTTTTTCTAACATAAGATTTTATTTATGAGAACTAAGAAGTACAAATTATCCATAATATTACGAATATGGAATAGGACAAAATAATTATCAAAAGGCATTAAGGATTGGAGCCTTATTTAGTTAAAATTCATTTTCTTTGCTTACTTTTTTCATTTTAAATAAGATATTCTGTGTTCACATTCCTTTCCCTCCTCTGATGTATCCACTTACCCACATTTTTTTTATATCCTCTATGTCAGGCTATTTACAAATGAGGAAACATTAATTTATCAGAAACACGTTTATTATTTATTTATTATTACACAGTGTATAAATGTCTCTGAGTTTAATAAATACCACGTTCTTCTGTGTATGCTCCTAAAGGTTGTCTTTCTCTCCTCAGGGATGAGGAAAGGGAATGGCTGCTGAGAACTGCACAGTGGTTACTGACTTCTTACTTTTGGGGTTGTCTGATTGTGCTGAATTGAAGATTGTGCTGTTCCTTTATTCCTGGTGATTTATGCTGTTACTTTGGTAGGGAATCTGGGCATGATTCTCTTAATTTGCATCATTCCCAAAATCCACACACCCATGTACTTTTTCCTAAGTTGCCTTTCATTTGTAGATGCCTGTTACTCATCAGTCATTGCACCAAAGATGCTGATTAGCTTCTTGGTAGTGACAAAAACCAATGCCTTCTCTGCTTGCATTGTGCAACATTTGTTTTTTGGAGTTCTTTTTACCACAGAAGGCTTCTTGATGTCAGTGATGGCTTATGATCGTAATGAGGCCGTTGTCAACCCATTGCTGTATACTGTGTCCATGTCTCCAGTGAAGTGTATTATGACAGCCATATAGGGACATTGGGTCCCTATTGGGACCATATAGGGATATTGGGTCAGTTATAGGTGGAATATTAACTCTTTGACACACACCATAAGTTTAGGAAGGCTGTCTTTTTGTGGTCCTAATGTAGTGGGTCACTTCTTCTGTGACATCCCATCACTTCTGATACTCTCATGTTCTGATACCTCCACAAATGAGTTTTTGCTCTTGATCTTCTCTGGAATTTTTGCCATTAGGACCCTCTTGATTGTGATCATATCCTATTTATTCATTGCTGTTGTCATTTTGAAAGGCTGCTCAGCTTCTGGAAGGGAGAAAGCCTTTTCCACCTGTGCTTCTTTCCTGACTGCTGTGACTATATTCTATGGCATCTCAAGCTTCAATTACATTCAGCCAGTCTCCCAGTATTCTTTAGAACAAGAGAAGGTGGTGTGTGTATTGTACACACTGGTGATTCCCATGTTAAACACAATGATTTACAGTCTCAGGAACAAAGAAGTGTAAGAAGCTGCAAGAAGAGCCATAGAACTGAATTGCTTCTCCTGCTAATTTCACAGAAGTAAAATTTCTGCCACATTTATCAGACAGTCCTCACTCAGTAACATTTACATTATCTCAATAAAATCCAGATTTTGTGTTTAAAAGTTATATTCTCAATATTTTTTATATGAACAAACAAGTTTGATAGTCAAATCATTTGGTATATAATTTCGTTTAGAAAGTAACTTTAATGCAATTTGTTTTAAATATCATACTATTTTTAAATAAATCAGCAAAACATTGTATGTTTTAATGCTTGAAAACTAAATACATAAGTATGACTCTTTTGCAAACAAAACAATGTTTCTAATGAATGAGAAATTCTATGATATTCATTATATCGATTTTGTGTTTAAAACATACATTAATTTTTAAATACTGGTGATAATTCTATGGAATAAGGTAAAATAATGAGCACATCATTTTACCTGACATA
This sequence comes from Cricetomys ansorgei, assembly GCA_026225945.1. NCBI lineage: Eukaryota > Metazoa > Chordata > Mammalia > Rodentia > Nesomyidae > Cricetomys > Cricetomys ansorgei. Next base: position 937,059 of record JAMJFZ010004027.1, on the reverse strand, counting down.
TTCTATCTTATATTTATTAACCTGTTTTCATTCTCTTTATATCATATCTCAGAAGCAAATATAACAGCACAACAACAAGCAATAATGCCTTATTTCTAAAATTCTAATAATAAGAAAATTCTATGTGTGATATCAACTGTCTATAGTTGGTACAATTAGGTACCGTTTTCATCCTTGTCTATTCAGGAATCTCTTATACAGTCTGAATATACATGTACATTCAGAAGACTTCAAATGATTTAATGAAACAATATATACAAGCCAGTTTAGGACAAGTATTCTTAATCTGTTGCATATATAACTACATATGATTTAATTATTTACGAACACACATCTGTTGTTGATGTGACCATTGATTTATCCTTGTGTGTTTATGGCAGAGGACAGTTTTTTCTTTGTTAATTCATTCCCCAATTCTAGAGGGTTTCAGCCTCCATAGAATCTAATCTAATCTTAAGGAGAGACACAGAAGACTTCAGGCTCCATACAATCTAATCTCCAAACCTAAACCTAGAATGTTTCAGGTTCTGAGAATAAATGTAGACTATGCTCACTCTGACTTTTTGAACTTTGAACCGTAAATTGTAAACCTCTTCTTCTGACTTTCTGCTTTCTCTCTTAGCTTATTCTGGACTGGCTCTGCTTTTCTTGGCTTCTTCTGAACTGAATTGTCTGTGGGCCAGCTACACTCAAACTTCCTGACTAAACTAGCTCTCAGCTTCTGTGTGAGCTCTTTGCTTCTTCCTGGTTTCTCTCTCACTGAGCTCTGCTCTCTGCTTCCACCTCACTTCTGTGCTTTGTTTGTACTTCCTGAACTCTGCTCTCTGCTTCCACATCACTTCTGTGTTTTGTTTGTACTTCCTGAACTCTCACTGCTTCTTGTCTCCTTCTTCCTTATTCTCAGCTCTCCTTCCGGTCTCTGCTTCCACACTCTACTTCTACTCCTTTCTGTCTACTGAGCTAGGATTAAAGACAGCTGCCACCACTGCCATCTGAATGGGTTTAAAGGTCTGTGCTTTGTAGGGATATAAGATGTGTACTAACATTCTTTCCACCTTAGAGCAGCCATGCTGCTGGTTCAGAGATCAGCTGTCTATCATATAGGCTTTCAGTGTTATCTTTTGCTAGAGCAACCATGATGCTGGATTGAAAGATTAAGTGTTCATCCACACACGTCATACTAAAAATACTGTGACTATTATCACAGTAGATTTTGTACAATAAAATATATTCTGTATTGTTTTCTGCTTTTTATACCATTACAGGTGTAAATGCAGGCATTTAAAAGTAAACAAATGGTTCCAAATTAATTAAAGGAAACACATATTCCATAGTGAATTAAGGCAGTTAACATTACTGCCTCTCCTTTGTCAGTATAGACACCCTCAATATGCCAAAGAAAATCACAATTTTGAAGATAAAAATTCAATTTAAGTTTCCTTATCTGAACTGAAGCAAAACATGTTGATAATTATGTAGATGAACACTTAATCCTTTAATCCAGGAACATGGGTGCTCTGTGGAAGGATCACATTCAAGACCTGTGTGATCTAGCTGGAATGCAGCCCATGCCTTTAAGTAATAAAATCCAGAAGGAAATGGTGGTGCCTGCCTTTATTCTCAGCTCTAGGGATGTAAAGGAAGGCAGTCAGTCCAGAAACAGGTCATGTTTCTCATTTCAGGGCTTGCAGCTCAAGGTTTGCAGTTCAGAGTTCACAGTCAACTAAGAGTTAAGAGAGAAGCAATAGGGATTGAGAGAATAGAAGGAGATTCATCCAGACCATGTTAGTTAACTGAGAAGTGGAATGTCAAAAGTAGAGTGAAGTATAGAATGAGCATATACCTTTAATCCCCAAACTGAGAGTAAATCAGAGTGAAGACTTAGCAGAGTGGTGCCTTAGATGAATCAGAGTGAAGAGCAAGCAAAGTGATGAATCAGAGGAAGAGTTATCGGAGTGAGTCAGAGTTAGGACTGCCTAACTCTCATGATATAAAAGCAAGCTCTCAGCTCAGAGAGTGAGACAGTCAGAGAATTAGTCAGATAAGACATAGAGGCAGTTCAGCAGGAGTCAGTGCTAGAGAGGAAAAATGAATTTGGGAGAGTCAGCTAACAGCAAGAGTCAATTTGAAGCCAAGCCCTGCAGGCCAGTCAGAGAAGTTGTGAGAGTTAGCCAAAGTAAGAAGAGTACAACCAGAAACAGTCATTCAGCTCAGAAGGTCAGCTTGAACCAGTCAGTTTGGAGAAGAAAGAGTTTGATCCAGAACAGGAAGTTGAATCAGACACCCAAGAGTCAGTTGATTCAGTACAAATCTGTGTTAGAAGGAGTTAGTCAGTGCGAGTGAGTCGGCAGTAAGTCTCAGAGGCAGAAAGGTTCTATGTGTAGGTTTGAAGATTAGATCCTATGGAGCCTAAAGCCTTCCAGATCTATGCTTAAGATGAGATTGTATGGAGGCTGAAACCCTCTAGGACCCAGGATTGATTAGAGAAGTTTTTTTTTTTTTTTTTTTTTTTTTTTTTTTTTTGTAATTTGTGGGCACTAGTGTCTGACTTTGTCTCTGTATGTGCATCATGTATGTGGACATACTTGTGAATGCCAGACTAGGAGATTGTATTTTCCTGAACTGGGAGTTACAAAAGATGTGAGACACTTTGCAGTTACTTTGAATCAAACGTTGTTCTTATGATAAATCAGCAAAAAATCTTAATAGCTAAACCAACTTTCCAGGCCTAAGAGTATTTAAAAAATGGTAAAGTGAACTTTTAAACCTTTGATTATCTTTAAAAGCAAGAGACAATATTCAAGTAAACCATAAACGAAAATTAAGGCACTGTGAAAGATATTCCAGATGAAAGGATTATGATTAATTTAACGGAAAAATTTTTGTCAATGTTGCATAAGTAAGAAACTACAAATAACTTCCTAGCAACAGTAGAGATTACCAGTAGAGATTACATAAAGCATAGCTATGGTATCTGGATATATTAATAATTATCAAGAAAATAGCAGTGAAACTTCTAGGAAAAAATACAGGTCAAGATATACTACAAATAGCAATTAAAAAGCATCCAACAGAGAAAAAGACAAGGTTAGATTGTTATACACTTGAATGCCTCCAGAACTTCAAAGAATGATCCCTAACAAACATTGAAATTTTATTTCAGGGCTTTAAGCCTGTCACAGAGATAATTGCATATGCATGTTCGTGGCTGCACTATTAACAATATTTGGAACTATAATGCACCTAGGTGCTAATCAGATACATGAATAAGGACACATAGACACAATAAAAATTTATTCAGTCAAAATGAAAAATAAAATTATTAGATTGTGAGAGAAATGAACAGACCTAGATATCATTAGTTTATTGAAGTTTCTGACTCAGTAAGACAAACACTGCATGTTCAATCTCATATAGAGGATATATCCATTGATGCTTGTACGTGTGTATTTATTTAAGTGTGAGTAGATCAAACTAGAAATCAGTGAATCATATGGGAAAAGGATGATTTATGGAAAAGGAGTTGAGGGGAGTAATAAAATATACAAGCTATGAACTAGCGGTAGGTAGAATCACACTGGAGAGAGAGGGGGAGATGGAAGAGAAAAACAAGGGAACAGGACAAGTCAAAATAAATTGTGCATAAACATACCATAGTGAAACCTGTTTTCAGCGTGGTAAATAAATTATTGTTATACCAATAGCAATAAAGTATTTTGAAAACCCTAGCAAAGAGAATACTTACAAACATATTTTATGAAACCAGAATCACCCTAACATGAACGAATACTCTGCAAGAAAATATAAATGCCTGCTGATATTTTTGATGAATACAGAAATCTGCTGGTACAATATCCATGCACATACTAGTAGCACTAAGTTGATTCAGTGGGTTTATAAAAATGTGCACAATTTTTTTGAGAGAAATGTAAAAAGTTATGAGAGGAGTTGGAGGGGAGGTAGTGGGTTGCATTTGTTCTTAAAATATTATATTCAAATAAAATATACTTACAGGTAGCATTAATAGGATTTAATAGCTTCTATTTAGAATTATACATTTATTTACATATATGTATGCAATAACAATGAATAAAAAAGAGGCAATAAATTTGGAGGAGAATGGGAGAGGTTCATTGAAGAGTTTGGAGGGAGAAATGTTGAAATTAAATTATCATCTCTACAATAAAATAAATTCTCAAACAATAAATTTTTGAAAAGAAAATAACAATAAAGCATTGACACAACAGATTCAGCAATATATAAACAAGGTAACAGAGAATAGTCAATATGGGGTAGACTATTAATGGGATATAAATCCAATGAAATGAGGAGAGAAGAGCTATCATCAAAGACATAATTAAAAGAAATACTTCTTGCCTCCTAGAAGGTGAGGAGATTGGTGAAACCACTGTGGACATACAGGATAGAGAAAATAAAGATTTTATTTAAATAAGCATGACATAATTTTCTATACTCTTGAGTATACAGCCATGAAAATGAAGTCAGAGTCTCAAAATTTATAATCCAATAAAGATACCTCACACTCATATTAATTTCAGCACCACACATCTACACACATATACAGTGAGATTATTCAGCTAGAAAATAGGAAGTAGAAACTGCAAATTGTGATAACACATTTCAGCCTGTAAGAGATCATGCCAATGAAAATCAGATACAGAATAAAAGATACTACATCATCACATATGTGAGTGCAAATTAAAAAGAACAATAAATTAATACAAATGGAAGTAGGAAGAGAAAGAAATGTATGACAAGAGTACTGAGTGCCAGGTATAGTGGACATTCCATTAAACACTGAAATATCACAAAGAGAAGATTTCAAGTACAACAACACAAGTAACATTGTATGAATCAACAGGCTATATTTGTCAATATATGAGTACATACATACACATAGATATAGGCATGCAATAGCAATTAGGTAAAAGAGACAATGAAATTGAAGGAAAGTGGGGTGAGGTATATGTGAGAGTGTGAAGGGAGGAATGGGGAAATCTCAAAAATACAAACCTTCTACAAAAGAATGAGTATAAAAAGAAATAAATGAAAAAGTATGATGTGGTGAAAGCTGTAAAATATGAGAAAAATTCAAGTTGACTTAGTGACCTACAAAAACAAAATAAATATTGAAATGAATTTGTATTTTTATAATTTATTGTAATGACAATATAATTAATATTAAGTATTAACTTTAAATTGATTCTTTAATACCCTGTAGAATGCATTTTTTACCTCCTTGTTCCTTAAACTATAGATCAAGGGGTTAAGCATGGGGATCACTGAAGTGTACAGCACAGAGGCTATTTTATCATCCTCTAAGGAGTTAACAGATTTAGGTTGCAAATACATAAAGAGTAGAGTACAATAGAACACCACAACCACTGTCAGATGAGAAGCACATGTAGAGAAAGCCTTTTTCCTACCTTCTGCAGAATGCATTTGACATATGGCTAGCAGAATCAGAATATAAGATCCAAGAACTACCATAAGAGAAGAGATCACATTTAATGCTGAAAATAATATGATCATCAGTTGCATTTCTTTAGCATTTGTGCACAACATAGGTGACAAGAAAACATCATCACAGTAGAAATGGCTGATGATTTTAGAGCCACAGAAAGTTGATGTGAAAATTTTACTAGTTATCAGCACAGACTGGAAGGTACTGAAGAGATATGGAATGCCCACAATCACATGGCAAAGTCTCTGAGACATGATCACAGTGTAGAGCAGAGGATTGCAGATGGCCACATAGCGGTCATATGCCATTGCAGACAAGATATATAGTTCACTTATAATACATATAAGGAAGAATGACAATTGTGTAGCACATGCATAGGAAGAAATGGTTTTTTGATTCACAGTGAGATCTACCAGCATCTTAGGATATATGACAGTAGAATTCCCAAGATCAATGAGAGCCAAATGTCTGATGAAAAAGTACATTGGGGTATGTAGGCGAGAGTCCAGCAAGGTCAAAATGATCATGCCCAGGTTGCCCACCAAAGTGAATGCATAGATGATGAAGAAGACTCCGAACAAAGGTAGTTGCAGCTCAGTGTCCTGTGTGATTCCCATGAGGATGAACTCAGGCAGTAATGTGCTATTCTTTTGCCTCATTGTATCCAATGATATCCTCCAGGAAGAAGCAAACATTGTTTTAAACTTTAAGTTGTATTTGTATGGTGAATAGCTCCTTTTTAAACAATAGCTCACAAAAATAAAATTTTCACGTTTTTTTAAATGAGTGCATAGATTATTCTACTTTCCCAGTGAGTTCTTCCAGAAGACATATGCTGATATATAATACATTTATATATCATTCTATCTAGATCATACACTTAGGTAAAATATGGATATTAATAATCAATCGTTAATTTACAAAAAAGGTTGGCTTTTCAGAATGGATCATTATTTTATCTGAATTTTGTATGGAATATTTGTATTCTTGAAAATTGAGACAGATAGAATGAAGCTAAATTATCTTGGAAATTATAGTACCTTAAAGTAAGTCCTTCCACATTTTGAAAGACATATTGAAATAGAAATAAATAATTGTATATCTATATATATAATTCTTAATAAATATATTTTGCCCATGTGCTTGTTTTAATAGTCTATGCCAATTTCTACTCTATTTTACTCGTGATACTATGAAATGCATTGGCCACTCATTTCTGGAATTTAATAGTTGTGAAATGAATAAAGAACACTCATTCCTTATACTAAAAACAATCTGTGTATGCTTGGCTCACATATAAGTATGATTGTTTATATCTTTTTTTCACCTATAGTATTTTTTTATTTCTTTCATTAGACTCTCCACTAATTTCATGCTTCCAGTTACATTCCTGCTGAAGTATTAGTTAGATTCATTCCTGCTGAAGTATTGGTATTCAGAAATTTTCTTCACATATTTTGAATAATTTTTCTATAATAGCATATAGAAGAAGTGATAGGGGCTGTAAAATGTATTTACTAAACATTTTTAATGTTATGTGTTAATGTTTACTTACTAATACAACTGAACAAAGAAATTTATAAAATTCACACCATGATTGAACATTTTTCATTGATATTGCCTTTTCACGTAATAAAGTTGCTTGATGAGCTGAGTAGCAAAGTAGTATTTCTTTGAAAGAAGATAGTGAAGGTGCATTAGCACATTCCCTGAATTCCCTCAGAACCTGAACATTAAGAATCTCCTCCATTATCAGCATGATTTCCAGTTGTAGGTTTAATTAGAGTTTAACAAGTAAAATGCAGGGTAGTTTTGTCAGCATATTCAGCACTAATGTTAGCCTTCTAATTTTCATACATGCAACCTTGCTAAATACTAAAGAAACTTGTTCAGTGTATAAAATACTGTATGAAAGCATGAATGCAAGTATCCTTTTGCAAATGAATTCATTTCAATGGGAAATGTTATGGCGTATATTATTTTTGTAATATCTGTGATGTTAATTTATATCTACTATTAAAGTCAGTTTATTTTAAATATAAAAATAGAATTTTTATTGTCTAGCATTATTTAAGATTCATATCAAAACTTAATTTTCTATTTACATATAAACTAAATATAATTTGCCATCATGTTTTGCTTCTGAAAATCATTATCTAATTGTTTTTCATTGTGTGAGGCCAGGATAAATTTTGAATAAATCTCCCACTTCTTTTTACCAGCAACTCTTATAAATATAGCAGATGCAAGATATGAAAAATGATAAATGATAAAATTTTATGTCCCAAGACCACTGTGCAACTCCAGGAAGCACAGTGAATGCATGATTTTTGTCATGTATTTCAAGGACGCAAAGAGTGCCAACAGCCAGTGGTCAGGTATGCTATGAATGTACTTGCATGCTGCTGTCTGCCTATACCTAACACTAAAAAATCACTTACCTTTGAGAAAGGAACAAACTCTCATATTCTAAATCACTAGTACTTTCTGTTTAGGCAGCAAGAATTTATAATTTTCTTTGCTCTTTCTGGTGTTCCCAGGGGAAATACCATACATCTGGATTATCTTAGAGATGCAACACATTGTAATGTCTTTGTAATTGTTTGGGACATCCTGTACATTCCCCAAAGGGAAAAACAGAGATGATTGTGGAAAAGGAGACAAACAGTATAAACAACCTTTGAGTCCCAGAGAGACCTCAAAAACTTACATCATTTATTCATTCAATTAAACTGCTCCAATTATTAATATTACCATGGGAAATAGTTTGGCATTTGATTTAACCCTGTAAAAGTAGAATACTTTCAAAATCATGATAGAATTATATATGCATTTTTGCAGTCACATCAGGTATTTTTTTATTTGGATGATTATGCAGGAAAACATATGGGAGGCATTAGGCTTAACCTTCAACTCACATTTGTGATTTAGATATTACAATTTCAGAAGAAATTCAGCTCATGCTCTTCTTAAAGCCCTAATAAGCTAAAGTATCTGAAGTGAGGGTTTTCCCTTTAGTTTGGTGACATATGTCTGTTCTTTCACAGGGAAAATGTTGGAAACTATTGCAGCCCAATATGTTATTACAATGAGTACCCACCTGTTACATATCCTGAGAAGAGTGTGGGTCCTTTTATATAATAGGCAGTGCCAGGATTTCTATAATCAAGTGTGGTATTACTTCTATATTCATAAGAATTGAAGTGCACTTACATATAATGGAACACATATTATTCAAGTTGATGTTCTTAAATTGTATGTTATTTGGGCTTACTATGCAAAACTTAAATCTAAATACAAAATATTCTCAATACTAAAGGCAATTTTCTCCCCACATCCATTTCTAGGCCACATCCATTTATTACAATCTTGTTTTATATTTTAATTCCCAAATATATTTCCAAGATTCAAGAAACTAATTGACTTTTTATATGTGGCTATCATATTTCTTATATAAGTAAAAAATTAAAGATCCATACAGCTTTTCAATAGATTCTTTGTTTTTTTTTGTGTTTTTTTTTTTTTTACTGAGCTCATAAATGATTTCTAATTTTTTTATTCTACATAGAAAATTCAATACATTTTCAATACTTATTGCTGTGATTTTGGTGGGATTATTCAGTTTGTTTGCATACAAGACACAATGGAGAGTGTTTTTCCTTTTTCTTGGCGTTTCAAATTATGAGCACAGATTTTCATTTTCAGTTGGGACTACCCCTTAGAGCTTTCTGTCATAAGGCTGTTGTTCTGGCTCTTGGGGAAGGTATTTGACACATTGTATTTGTTTTCTTTTGAAATTAGACTGTGGAGTGTTTTGCTATATGACATCATAGCTTGATTTGTAACACTTTTTTCTCTTTTTTTATAAGCCCACATTTTCTTGACATGCTTAAGATGCTTTCATGTGGACATAGTCTTTTCCTTAGGGTGAAATAGTGACACTTTCATCTTGGCAGTTACCAAGCTCTTTAATTGGACTAAAGGTCCACTCAAAAGGATAGTAAGCATGTCTGCTACTGTAGACACAGCAACTACCTGTGACTTGTGAGGTCATGAATCTGAGAGAAGAATCTATGATTTTTCACTACTTTTTAAAAATGGTAATGGGGCCAGTCATGGTTTGTACATCTGTAATCTCAGCACTGGAGAGACAGATGCACATGGATCTCATTGATTTCAAGACCAGTCTGATCTATGTAGAGAGTTAACGGGTCTGACAGGGCCCATCTCAACAGTAACAAAAATGAGTAACAGAAACAAAGTGATACCAGAGAGTGTCTCATTTCGAGTATAGTTTTTATTTTGATGATAAATAATGAAATAATCTAATTTCTTATATTTGGTCATTCCTTTATCATAATTATGAAGTCTCTAAGTTTGTGCCCTTTGTAAAGATTGACATTTTGAACTTCCACATGAACTTTAATTAAAGCCATTATCTAGCATTTTTCTAAAACCATTGGTTTAAGTTTTATATTTATTTTTACATAATATTATGGAATACTTCAAAAGAAGATACTGTGTAAGTGGAGGTTACAGTATACTGTATTACACAAACCTTTCACATGTTTAAAATATTACTTAATACATAGTATAGAATAGATTCAAGAGCCCAGAAGGATAATTCTAAAATCTCAAGTATCTAGATTCACAGAACTCCCTAAGGAGGAGAATGGGGAAAGGACTGAGATATTCTTGGATGCAGTATATTTATGTAGCACCAGGATATGAACTTTATCTTGGAGAATAAGGCATTTTTCTGTGGAGATATCTCATTGGTATTCCCTTTCGTTTAAGACTTGATTATACATAACTTTAAAAAATCCTGTTTGGCAACTGCCTTGCGGACATTCAAGGGACTGCCTTGGTTATCAGCTCAGATGAAAGGTGATGAAGTCCCAGGACTGAAAGCCCATTTGGTGAAAGTGATGGACAACTGGGAATCCATCTTTCATTTCATCTTAAGTTTGAATTCATCTATTTTCACATAAGAGCTGCAACAATGGAAATTGGAGACATTTCAGTGAAAAAAGAAACCTGGTAATTCAATTCTCATACAAAATGTACAAAAGAATACTGGAAATATACTGCCTTGTTTATAAGGTAGAAATGTCAGGAAGTTCACTTCTTGGCCCAAATTACACTTTGGAACACTAGCAATGCACTGCAAACTGTGTTGGTTGGCAGGAGTCATAGGAAATGGCACGTCGTCAGTGATGGGTTTTCATTTCTGATCAGGACGTGAGGCCTAGGGAAGAGGGTGACCATATATTGCTGGAACACCTCTGTGCTTTTTTCCTAGCAGAAATTGTCTGCTGCTTTGCTCTTTTGTCCTACTCATATTTATAGTCCGTTCTTCACTTACAAATAACAAACTATCTCTAATTGAAAATTTCAATTTTATTTTACAAAGGCACAGAGTCTATTATTATTATATCTAGTACTAGGAGTTTCATAGAGGTGAGAAAAATAGTTCATAATTAAAGCAGCAATTTTGTTTTACTTTGATGTCTTTAAATTGTATCAACAATTCCTCTAGTTCATTTCTTAAGTCTGTGTCCTGTTGAAGTGTCAGTTACTGTGTCCTTCTGAAGATATGAGAGTTTTGTTAACCTTTCTGGTCTTCTTGCTTGACAATGAGAATCTCAGTTTCTTTCGAGTATCTTAATGTACAAAAGCAAAATACCCCACCATAGAATTAACTGGAGAGCACTTTAAGCACAAAGTTTATGAAGATGAGTCACTGAGATTTCAAACCATATTCATGTTGATAACAATTAGGAATTAGTTAGTGCTCAGAGATTCTTCCACTGCTTAACAACTCTCCAAAATCACTGTATTTTTCTATTTACTAAATGTTTACATTGTCTAATATTAGAAAAAAAAATCAGAAATTAGGCAGTATTTTGAGACAGTAAAATACTTGCTGAAAGTCTGTGCATGTTTCTTAAGGTGTCATATATAAATAGCAAAATTTACTTAATGAGGTTGTGATGAAATTCATCAAAACACTCTATTTAAAGTGGTAGTTTATATAGGAACACTGAAATTATGTTTTTAAAGTTGCATATTATATACTAATTATAAATTTTCATTTATCTGAAAATCAACTAAAACAGGACATCTTATATTTTCACCTGGAAATCTGATATTGATAATTAGTAAGATCACTAAATAATAAGATCACTGTTAGAGATTTTAGGTTTTTATAAACTTTCTTTTCTAGGTCCTATATCTAAATCCCACATTTACCACTCAAAGAGTGTCCATCAGCTTTCAGTTTATAGATTTTAATGTCTGCTCTGGAGAAAATACCCATGTAGATAATAACAATTGTCAAAGCACATATTTAACTTCTGTAATATATCTGAATGGCATAGCTCTGGTGGACAGTAAAAGAATCAGCAGAATCTAGGAGTCAGGGAAAATTATCAGGCTCAGGTCATCATAAGACACATGACAATTTCTACTCACCACTCACAATGATTCTGATTTCCTTCTCTGAAGTTATTCTTCCTTTTGCTCCACAGTGGGGGAATTTATTGTTTTCATCATTATTTGTGGTTTTCCCTGATGTGACAGCATATAATTTGTTCAGTTTATTATGCTTAAGTTATCTGAGAAATTCTAAACAAGATTGCCTTGATGTCATACAAGTGTTTCCCCAGTGATAAAACTTAAAGGTAGCTCATGAAAAGAAGCAAAATAACAAAAATGATCTAAGGAGTCCCATGGAGACTAAGATACAGTGGCAAATACTGTGGCGCCAGTAGAAAACACTGTAGTATCAGTATATCCCTATAAAAATCAGAAATATCTTGTTGGTCATGGCACTTTATGGGGAGTTGTTATCACACAGAAGAATTTAATGCATTTTTCATAATAAAGTATGTGGTAGCTGTCAGTGTTGTTGGCTTGGGGGAAGATAAGAGGGTATCATCATAGTATGATTGAAATGCATTATATGTGTGTGCTTTTTATTCAGATTATTTTTTACATATACACATTTTCTTTTCATGAGTAACTTAATCAAACCTGATAATTAAAAGACAGCTATGTCTTCTGTATAGAATAGCTTGGTGTTTTCAGACATTCATTACCATGGAAGGATTATTGCTGTCAGTGATGGCCTATGTTGCCCATTGTTACCTTGGTATTTTATATGATCATAAGAATATATGCAGTGCTGATTATTATGTTGTGTATAAGTGGAATGGCCACCTCACAGAATCATACTATAATGCTAAGGAGAGCATGCTCACAATGTTGTGGATAGATTTCTATGAGCACATTAGTAACTGAGTACTTCATTCAGAAAGCACAAACTATGACTGGAATATATCAGCCTAATGTGTATACACTGATTTATCCATTATTTATGCTCAGATGCAGGATAGGGCCAATTGATGCAAAAATAATAATACTTGATACCTACGCCCATATGCCTTAACTCACCCCTCAACGATGTGCACTGCTCTCTACTCTCACTCAGCATATTCACTTTCCATATTTAATTTTAATATTATTAAATATTAATATTAATGTTATTTAATATTATTTTAATATTTAAATTTTCAATTAAAATAAAATATGTTCTCCAAAAAAGAATCATGGGTTTTTACAATTAAAATGTTGATCTCTCTGAACATCTCAACCTTTGATGTGTTTTTTTCTCAAGTAGACATCTGTCGTGTATAAGACTATATGTAGCATACATAGAACTCCCTCATGCTTACTACTCCTCCATTCCTACTGCTACTATACCATTCATTGAGTATGTTTGATGCATGTAATCACATTCAATATAACTTTATCAAATAATATTATATGATAAAACTTAACACTTTTAAGAACATATGTCATATCATTTTCTGTAGTTGACGAAAACTGTGAATATCAAGATAATAAGTATGTAAAACTTAGAAGCCAATACTTAAGTGTCAAAATGACAGAACTTGAATTGCACGTGAACCAACACCAAGAAATCTGGCTCTGTAGTATGAAAATAGGACCAGAGTTTATCTGATAAACAACCACATTTATTGACATTTTGATTCATTGAAGTACATCCTACCCAGGTGTCACTGAACAATATTCAAGCTGCCCATTGTTGAAACTGAAAAGATAGTCAGAGAAAAGATAACAAGTCTGCCAAACGTGTCTCACCAGAATAAACCTCTTCATCACAACTTCATTGTGTTATTAAATGCAGGCTTAGAAAAGCTCTGTAGATGGAGACATCAGTAATGGGAAATGGATTTTATGTGCTATTGTGTTAAAGATATTTAAATAAAAAATAAGATGGATGTAATATTTCTGGCATTTATTTTTGGGACTACCTCCGTGATTTAAAAATGACTGTATGATAAATACAGTCAAAGATGGAGATACAAAACAGAGCAACACTGAATTTCTCAGGACTTATTGAGTTATTGAATAAAACTAAAATAAGGAGGAGGACACGAAGTATGGAATTCATGTCATAGCTTATCAGGAGGAGCAGGTGGAAATGAGGTGCTCCATGTGATCGTATAATGTATACATGTATATTCACTGTATACAACTATAAAATTGTCAAAGGATAAATTAAAAATAAATAAATCGTCATTATATTCTAACAACAAAAATGTATTTATAAACACTTTTGAGAAGTCAGACAACCTGAGTGTAATTGGGTGATGAGGATAGTTGTAACACCACATGCGCTACTGTTTCCAGTATTCACAAGAAAATATCTATCCAAAACAATCAATAATGATACACTCTAATGATCTTAAAGAAGTAGGTGGTAGATAAATACTCTTAGATATATAAGGCCAAAATAAGACTATCATTATAACAATATTGTGTCTAGAGTTAAAATAGGAAAAAGTAAAATGTATAACCTTAAAATTTGCTGTGTTTCGTACATACAATAAAGTATATATTAACACTTCAATATTATCTGTTTTTTCATTGGCCTTGAGAAATATCATGATGCTGTGTTCACAATTCACTTTTAATAGGTTTTTGTTTTTGAAAGAAAGTGAAAAAAGAAAGAGAAATATCATGATGCTGTGTTCACAATTCACTTTTAATAGGTTTTTGTTTTTGAAAGAAAGTGAAAAATGCAAACAAGCTGTACCATACAAAAATAAGAGTGGAAATTCAGAGATGTCTCAGTGGGAAGACGCATGTGGCTCTGTCATTTACATTGAGTAACTCATAATGATCTCTAACTGCAACAACTAGGGAATCCAGTTCCTCTGGCCTCTATGAGTGATATACACTCATACACACAAATACACACACACCCAAACACACACACACACACACACTCAACCACGTAATTAACAAGTAGTAAAATATATCTTTTGAAAAGTAATAGCAGTATACAAAATAAATGCATATTTATATTAAAATCATGAGAAAAAAAACATGTGTACTAAAAATATTATCAGAATGAGTTTTTAACATTAACATTGGTTAATATTTGAGGAAATTCCTTCGAAATGGGGGAACATATCTAAATGTGTTTTCTGAAAGAATCATAGAGACTCTTTGATTATATTGTTTTATTTATTAATACTACAAAACCAGTGAAGATAGATGACCTCCCCCCCCACAAAAAAAATGACTATCAGAAAAAACAGGTTGCTGATATAGAGTTTGCAATTTATTCAGCTTTGATAATATATAAACTTGTATATCATTATAAGAAACATTGATTCTAAAGCAAGAAATGATAGCAAGGATAAAATATTAAATTGATATTTTGAACTATTAGGAGGAACTTGACTACATATAAGTGAAACAATATATATCAACTTGAGCTATAATACAATTTTTGTTGTATGGTTGATGTTTGTCTCAGGTAGAGTAGGAAAGTGAAAAACACACCAAGATGCTCTCACCAAATACACATACATACACATCCACACACACACACACACACACACACACACACACCATAACACAAAAATAAGGTCAGGCAAAAATCTATATACCAAAGTCTTTGATGCACTTGTTGTTTAAAGAAAGGAGCAAACAATGCACACAATCCTCAGTCTCTTAGATCCTTTTAAGCAATGATCAAAAGCAAGACTTCCAAGTGTTCCGGAATATCTTATGATTAAGGTTAGCACCCACTGTGGACTCCATGAAGACAAGGGTATGCATCACAGTGAACATTGTTCGTACCATACTTTTTTCAAGGTCAAAACAAGTCTAAAAAACTATCTCATAATCTCTAAGATTAACCCAGACATATTGTTGGCTTTACTAAATCATGCCACTATAAAGCCAGATACAAAGGCTTTACTGAAACATTT
Organism: Cricetomys ansorgei; assembly: GCA_026225945.1. NCBI lineage: Eukaryota > Metazoa > Chordata > Mammalia > Rodentia > Nesomyidae > Cricetomys > Cricetomys ansorgei. The sequence goes on along the minus strand of JAMJFZ010004027.1, from coordinate 921,264 downwards.
ACTATATCTAATGATTAAGCTAGGTGGGAAGGCAATATTAAAGATTCCATTACACTATGGAAATAAAATATGCAAAAATTTTGGAAATATTATCATGTAAAAGTTACATTTATCAAAGATTATTTTGAGATCATTACCATACCAAATAAAGTCTTCATAGATTATGAAAGACTCGATGAAAAGCATTTTTGACTTCTTTGTTCCTTAAACTGTAAATCAAGGGGTTAAGCATGGGGATTACACAAGTATAAAACACAGAGGCCATTTTATCAGTTTCAAATGAGTGAGTAGATTTAGGCTGCACATACATAAAAAGTAGGGACCCGTAGAACACCATTACCACTGTGAGATGGGAACCACAAGTGGAGAAAGCTTTTTTTCTACCTTCGGCAGAATGCATTCGACATATGGTTGACAAAATAAGCATGTAAGACAAAACAACAAAAAGTAAAGAAGAGATTAAATTAAAGGCTGAAAACAATATAGTCAACAATTCTGTTTCTTGAACATGTGAACAGATCAAAGGTAGCAATGGGACAACATCACAATAGAAATGGCTGATGACATTAGAGCCACAGAATGTCTGTGTGAAATACTTAATAGGGAACAGCAGAGCCTGGAAGGTACTGTAGAGATATGGAAGACCCACAAGCATATAACAACGTCTCTGAGACATGATCCCACTGTAGAGCAGAGGGTTGCAGATGGCCACATAACGGTCATAAGCCATGGAAGATAAGATTGACAGTTCACTGACAATGAACATAATGAAGCATGCCATCTGTGTGGCACAAGAATAATAGGTGATGGTATTTTGATCCACAACACAATTCACCAGCATTTTGGGGCAGATGGTAGTTGAACTGCCAAGATCAATGAAAGCCAGGTGTCTGATGAAAAAGTACATAGGCGTGTGTAGGCGAGAGTCCATCTTGGTCAAAATGATCATGCCAAGATTGCCTACAACGGTGATTGCATATATGATGAGGAAGACTCCAAACAGAGGGAGTTTTAGCTCAGCATTCTGTGTGACTCCCATGAGAATGAACTCAGTTGTCATTGTTAGATTTGATTGACCCATTTAGGTGATCCAAAATTAACTCTTCTTGAAGAAAAAATAAGGGTTTTATTTATTTTCCCCTAAACATTATAGTAATTAAAATTAAAATATATTTTATTCATAAAGCTGACATGTTTTTACCTATTTTTGAAATAAAATAAAATTTTACGTTCTTTAAATAAGGAATATATATGAACTCCATAAGGAAAGAGAGCATGAATTAACTCAAGACTTATCAAGGAGTTGATGTAAATCCATAGAAAACAAAGCCATGTAAGTCATGAAGTTTCATTTCCATAAGAGCAACACAATCTTTCATATCAGACTTCCATTATGTTTGGAAATTTATATGCAATCTTTATTTTCTCCAGGCCATGGAAATGGTCAATGCAATCATACAATCATGTAATCAGTTGAACATTGTATAATAAGGATTTATTCATGATCAATAGTGCAATTTTTCTTGCTACCGTATCTGCCATAGGGAAGCATTAGCACACTCAAAGTTATTATTTTTTATTTGATAATTATTGAGTACATTAAGATGATTTGCATCAATAACTTTTTTAAAAAAATTAACAAAGCTGCCTATAATTACATAGTAGGGATTCAAAGAACATTTTCACTACTGGTGTGTGAAATGTATCTTGAAATTTATTAATAAAATTATCCTACTTAAATATTTGGTTATATTTTGGTAATAGATTATTTGTAATAGGTCACATAATTTTCAGTGTCATAGAAATAGTTACATATTCACATTTATGTCTTAACTTAGTCATCCATTTCATTTTTAATAAAGAAAACTCCAGAATTAACATAAAACTCACATGATCAGAATCTATTTGGGTAAAGATGCATGGCTTAAGTCAATATCCAAAAGGGTCAAAAGCCTTAATTCAATATACTTTCTTTTCTTCAACACTGTGGAAATAAATTCTATAAAGCTGTTAATTAATTATTTGAAATTTTTATTTTATTTGATACTAATATCTGTTACTTACTGAAATTTGCATACTGCAACATTTATTAGGTATAATTTTATGATTTTTAAAATGTTTCAATGATAATAACTTCATTTGTGGAATTAATGTAATGATTACAACAGATATAATGAGTAGCGAATACCGAATTTACATGAGCCATTTGTATTCCCTTATATTTCATTTGACATCAATGAGAATCTGGGGCTCTGTGAACATGATTTTAATAAGAGGAATAGCTGGATATCAAATATATTATGAAAATGGATGAGGTATGCAAGACCAGTTATAACTGGAAAATCTTTAGGATTTCACTATAAGGTGCAAGCCTTCAGATTGGAGCAGGAACAGTCTGCGGTTACCTTGTTGAATTTCGAAGCAATCTACAAATCTGTAATTGGTACTCATTTTGTCTTTCCTATTCTTGAAATGGGACCTCAGGAAAAGGTGATGCTTAAAACTGCTAGCTCACTTCTAGACACTCTTCTGTTTTTAAAAATTATACTTATTTTATTTCTATGTTGGTGCCACATAAATACCATGGAGTGAGTGTGTAAGTCACAGGCAACTTACATTATTTTGTTCTCTCTTTCTACTCTACGTGTTGGGGAAGTAAACTCAAGTTGTCTAGTGTTTAGTGAGTATCTAGTGTCTGTACCTGCTGAATCATCTTGGCAACCCTATTTCCTCTTCTGAGCTGAGGTTTTCTGCTATTTCTCTGTTGATTTAAAATCTCATTTCAGAGTCCTTATTACCAACAAATAAAAATAGCCTTTCACTTTTTGAAAACTATCTTGTGAAGTATTGTTGTCACAGTGTTGTATTGTAGAAGATAGAAAATATCAGGTGAAGAAAGGGACTCAGAATTCCTGTCAGTATTAACTATCCTCAAATATTTAATACTTTCTACCACTGCTTCCCTGGTCTGTTGACTGTCTCTCTAATATCAGTCTTAGCAGCAATCTTCCTTAAATATAAATAAATTTTCTAATCTCACCATTCTTCTTGTGTTGAAAATATTTGATGTTTTATTTATTTTAAATTTGAACTAGTCATTTTAATAAGAGGTAATTTCAATGTAAAAACTCATTTAAATTCTACAAAGCTTAAGATTTTTCTATACTAGTCATTCTATGATGACTGTTCAGCGTAAAATAATCAATTAGTGAGCAACCTGCTATGAAAAATAAACAGACAGGAAAAAATTCATAAAAATAATTGAGCATTGAAAAATTTCATGAGAAATGCCTAAAATATTCATTTTTCAAACACTGCAGGAGTAACATTTGTTTTAGCTAATATATTAGAGATTGCATATGATTTTTCTTACAATTCACTGGTAGTTATCAGAAAATCTAGCATTATTGAGCACCATATATTTTACCTGGAAATTTAACTCGATAAATTCATTTTTAAAAGTTAGATTTGCTAAAGCATTCTTATATTCCTAACTTCCTCTACTCCTCACATTTTTATATTTAACATTCTTTGTCACAAAATAAATAAGGGGAGTTTTTCTGGATATTTCATAGGACTTTCTCCTCTAAAATTTGATATTGCTCCAGGGAACCCTAATTAACAATGGAGATGATTCTTTGTTTAGTCCACTTGAAGAATTCCTCTCTTTCTTTGCTTAAACATTTATGGTCTTAAGTCAGATATAATAGGAAGTTCCTACACACCTAGTAACCAAAATCCAAAATAGTATGCATCCACTTACTTTTAATAAAGAATGAGGTTTTTCTTTCTCATATTACTCATAGGTTTTATTTGTGAAAAGAGAGTTTATAGATTTCTTCCCTCATGTTGTGGCTCCCTGAGGAAATTACATCTAATTCATTCATATCATTACACCCAAATCTTCTGAGAAACTAAAATTTAAAAATAATGCCTGTATGTTTGGTGCTAATTACCTAGGACATTCTACATGTTCCCTTGTGAGAAAATATAAGGAACAAATCAAAGAAATAAACAAAATTTTGTAAATGTCTGCTGCAGTCCCAAAGAGATGTACAATGCAAAGGTAATTTCACTTCTACAAAAGTCATGGTTAAAGTGTCTAGCTCAGGAAGTATTAAAGCTGAAGAGACATTTTAATGTGGTATAAGTAGTCTTCATATAAATATTTGGAATATATTTTCTTACACTGTTATCTACCTTGAAGTATAACTTATCAGTAATAGACTGTACTTTTAGGTAAAACACCTCATCTCTTCTAACATTGAAAAAATGTTCTTTTAGACCTTAAAGTATATAAAAATTGAGAAAAGTTGAATATACTAAAGTCCACTGTTAGGTAAAACAACTCGTCTCTTTTAACATTGAATAAATGTTCTTTTTGACTTAAACATAATAAAAATAGAGAAAAATTGAATAGAGTGAAAGATTGATGAATCCTTAAAACAAATGTATAATTTTTAATCTGTTTACCAATCTTTAAATGAAGACAAAAGATTTGTTAACACTAAAAAAATCTGCATCAGATATTAGGCTAATGTACCAAATGCCCAACAGTATTATGAATTTTTGCTTGTGGAGTTGGTCATCGTAGTACATGGCTGTACACCAAGCACTATCACATAGGCAGAGGATCATGAAGACATTCTAATCTACATAGTGAGTTTCCAGTCATCTTGAGATATAGAAGACTGTCTAAGAAAATAAGATATCAGAACGAGAAATACTCAGGAATCATTTCATGCCTTTACCTATGAACTTGCCCAGTACAAAGCAACTGAATGTTATCAAGATATTTTTTACTGTTACTGAGTCTTCCACATAAATGAAAACACCCAAAGCATGCTTCTTATTTTTTTCGACCAATCTGCAGCTTGTTGGTAAAAATCATTCATGCGTTGATTGTTTCGTTGTATCAAACTTTGTTGTACATTTAAAGCCTCCTATTGATGGAAAGTGTAGTGCTGGGTACTTATGGAATTGTAATACAAATGTTCTTGTAGATTTGTAGATGTCTGATTCAGACTTTCTTAGCTATACATCTCAGAGTACAATCACTGGATCTTGTGTTCATCAGTGGAAAAGTTTTCATATTTCTAGCAATTTCTGTTACTGATTCACTGTACAGCAGTCTTGGTTCCCTATCATTATCAACATTAAATGATCATGTATATTATTTATTTTATTGTATTTAACACATTAATTAGAAGCACAAAATTATTTTTAACCACTATTTTAATGTTCACTTATGTGTAATGGTAAACACCCTTTCATGTAATTAACCATCCATTCGTTTTCATAGAGTATATTTTCTTGAAAAATTTTCTTTTTTTAAATTTTATTGAAAATATAATCTTTCTCACATAATATAATCCTGATTATGCTTTTTTCTCCCTCAATTTCTGCCATTTCCTCCCAGCTTCCACTCCCATCCATATCTCCCCCCTTTCTGTCTCTCAGTTGAAAAATAAACAGGTTTCTAAGGGATAATAATAAAATATGACAAAATATTATTGTATGGAATAAGATAAAACAAAAACAATCACATGGAGTTGGACAAGCAAAAATGAAGAAAATTTCCAAGAGAAGGCAAAAGAGTCTGAGACCTGCTCATTCCTAAACTGAGGTATCCCATAAACACAGTAAACTGGAAGTCATAATACATATGCAGAGGTCCTGGTGCAAGAAGTGTACAGGCCCTGTGCATGCTGCCTCAGACTCTGTGAGTTCATATGGATTTTAAATGCTCTTGTTGATTTAGAAGACCTTGTTTTCTTGATATTCTGCATCCTCTCTGGCTATTACATTCTTTAGGCCTCCTCTTCAATGTAGTTTCCTGAGCCCTGGGGCGAAGGACTTGATTGAGACATCTTTTTTAGGGCTGAGTGTTCCAAGGTTTTTTTACTCTCTGAACAATGTCTGGATGTGGGCCTCTGTATTTCGTCCTTCTACTAGAGGAACCTATTCTGAAGATGGCTGAGCAAGGCACAGATTTATGAGTGATAACAGAATATCATTAGGAGTCATTTTATTGCTTAGTTACTTTAGCAGAATAATAGTATTTGGTTCTTGGGCTATATAATGTTGTTTTCTAAGATTCTCCCTCTTCGCAGGTGTTCCAAGCCAGGTCCCTGAAGCCTGAGGTTTGGTATGTCCACAAAGGGACCCATGTGGAAAAAACAGCATGGAAGGACTGTGGGTCTTTACTTCATCTCTCCTACTTTTGGGGTTGCTCCATAAGTTGGCATGTGAATGCACAAAGAAACTCATGGGACATGTTTCAGTGGCCATCATTCTTTAATGCAAGGGGCAGGGTACATTTATAGGCATATAGGAGGGGAGGAGCCAATGACTTTGAGAATGCCCATTGGTTAGAACAAGGACGCAGGGAGTGGCCTCATCTGCTATGGAATTTGAGCCTGTGTTTCCAGCATTCAGGGCATATAAAGTATTTTTGCTTCAGTGAAGCAGGCAGTATTCATAACTAATCATTTAGCTGGGTTTAGGCCAGGTCTAAGGTGTGGAGCAGCACTTGTCTGCCATTTTCAGACCCTAGGGGCAATGTCAGGTTCAAGTCAGCTTGGACACACAAAGAGCCATTGGACTGTGCATGTAATATCAGGCTCTGATTTACTCAGGCTATATCTGGCATTGGTTCAATCTCAGGGAGTGGATCTTAAGTCAAATCAGATATTGGTTGGTTACTCCTCATGCTTTGTCCCATTTCTCTACTTGCATATATTCCAGGCAGAAATCACAAACTGAGGGAAAACTAGAAAAGAAAAATACAGAAACTCTATTAAGGGACCTCAGAGGCAAGCTTTATCAACATAGCCCAAGAGATGGAAGGGAGAATCTCAGAGACATTGAATATGCAATAGAAGACATGCATAACTTGGTCAAAGAAAATAAATGTTATATCCAAAATATCATCCAGGAACAAAAAATTCAGTAACCCTGGGATACTAAGAAAAGACCAACTACAAGAATAATAGGAATACAGGAATAATATAAAATATAAAATAAAATATAAGTATAAAATAACAGGAATACATAAGAAACCCAGGTTTTAAACAAAACAAAACAAAACAAAAAAAAACACAGAAAATATTTGAACTAAATAATAGAAGAATCAAGCGACATACAGTAAAGCATATAGACAGGGCCTGAAAGGAAACTCCCCTTGGCACATAATAAACAAACCACTAAACATATGAATAAATGAATAAATGAATAAAAATGAACAAATGAATAAAAAGTATTAAAAGATCAAAAGGAAAAAGACTAAATAACAAATAAAGGCAGACCGATCGAAAGTATACCTGATTTCTCAATGGAGACTATAGAATCTGAGAGGGAATGGACAAAGTGCTGCAGACACTAAGAGACCACATATGCCAATTCAGAGTACTATGCCCAGCACAACATTCAATCACTATAGATTGAGAAAATAAGACATCACCCGGTAAAATCAAATTTAACCAAATCTATCTACAAATCCAGTTATACAGAGAGTGCTAGAAAGTAAACTTCAACCTAAAGAAGTTAACTACATGTAAGACTCAGGTAATAGGAGTCTATTCCTGGAGAGCCCAAATGAGAGCCAGAGACTGGATCCGATGCAAACTGAAAAAAGAATTATTATCTGTTGCGAGGGGGCCAGGCTGCCTTAGAGAAGGAGCTGACGCCTTGGGAATAGACAACAGAACTTTTATGTGTTTTACAGAGGCAGATTTTAGCAACAGCGATTAATACAAATACGATTGGCTATGGTGGTTAGTTTTATAAGGTGATTGGAGGGTGGATTGTTAAGCTATATCTGGTCTCAGCCTTGCGGTTTTACAGAGAATTGTCTCTCGGAGTCAGAGTCGGGGCTTTTCAGGAAGGGAGGGGGAAGGGAGGGGGAAGGGAGGGGGAAGGGAGGGGGAAGGGAGGGGGAAGGGAGGGGGAAGGGAGGGGGAAGGGAGGGGAAAGGGAGGGGGTGAGCGGACTAGTGGTAAAACCACTCAGTGGAAAAATTTTAAACTTCTTGCCTGAATTTATGCCTGACTTTATGCAGCCTGAACTTGCCTGAATTTATGCCTGCATTTATGCAGCCTGAACTTATGACTAAAATGACATTACCTATAGCAAACTTAAACAACTTATTTCTTCATACACACAAGAAAACAGGAATTAAATAATCTGAGAGCAGCAAAATCAAAAGAAGGGAAACACACAGGCACACGTGTGTGCCTGTTTGTGTGAGAGAGAAAGAAAGAGAGAGACAGAGAAACATTGAAATAGAGAGAGAGCAAAAATTTTGACAGTAACAATAACAGGAAATAACAGGAAACAGCAATCACTGGTCATTCAATTTACTCAACATCAGTGATCTCAAGTCTCCCATAGAAAGAAACAGAAACAAAATGAATATGAAAACAGGATCCATCCCTTCATGGCAAACCTTAACATCTAGGACATGCGTCATATTGGAGTAAAAGGTTTAAGAAAGACATTTCCTTTCCCTAGATCTACGAAGCAAGAGGGTGTAGTAATTTTATTATCTGACAAAATAGACTTTGCATCAAAACTAGTAAGAAAAGGTAGGAAAGGACACTAAATCCTTATCAAGGGAAAAGTCCACCAGGAGGCATTGCAATTTCTAACGTTTGCTGATTTTTTTGAATTGTGTCTTTATTGCTTTTTTGAATTTTTTTTGTGATTTTAAATTAAACTGATTTCTCAGATTTTATTAAAGAAATTACTATGCTATTTTTTATATCTTTAGACCAATATTCTTTAGTGATATAAAACAGACATCTTTTCTCATTTGAGTGGACAAAATTCTTCCTTCCATTCTAGATTTCCCTGTATGGAAAATTAATTTGAATCCAAAGAAAGAATTAGACACCACAAGCCAAATGGTTAGTGAGATTTTACTTCAAAGTTCATGTACTTAGGACTCTCTTGAGAGTAACCAGAAGGAAAAAAAAGAACTTGAGAAAGTATATATAGTAATCTAAAACGTTTATGTGTCTGCACATTTGGCTTTGAGAAACAATAGATTTTAATCATGCTCAAATTGTGTTTTGAATATCTTTATATATCTTTAATGTCTTTTCCATCATTATTGTTATTAACTTGGGTTTTCTGTGTAGTTAGTAGTGTAATCTCCTTGGGTCTATGGATTAGAGCACCTTTGTCCTTTCTTTAAAGGTTAATAGTCGCACACACATGAGTACATACCATGTTTGTCTTTCTGGGACTGTGTTAGTTTGCCGCAGATGATTTCTTTTTCTAGTTCCATCCATTTTCATGCAAAACTCATGAAATCTTTTTAATTTTCTTTAATAGTTAAATAATACAGCATTGTGTAAATGTACCATAATTTCTTTATCTATTCTTCAGTTGAGGGGCATTACAGATTGTTTCCAATTTCTGGCTTTTATTAACAGCATTGCTATGAACATAGTTGAGCAAGTATCCTTATAGTAGGATGGATCTTCCTTTGGATATGTGCTCAGGAGTAGTAGAGCTGTAACAGCTGTGTTTTGAGTTTGGTCAATTTCCGATTTCTTGAGCAATTACCATATTGATTTCCATAGTGGCTATACAAGTTTGCACTCTTGCTCGCAATGAAAGAATGTTTCCCTTATTCTGCATCCTCTCCTGCATGATCTGTCAATTTTTGTTATTGATCTTTGCCATTCTGACAGTTATAAGATGGAGTCTCAGAGTAATTTTGACTTGCATTTCCTGGATGGCTAAGGATGTTAGACATTTCTTTAAGTGTTTCTCAGCTATTTGAAGTTCCTCTTTTGACAGTTCTTTGTTTGGATCTGTACCCCATTTTTTTTTTTTTACTTAGATTATTTGTTTTGTTGATGCCTACCTTTTTGAGATCTTTATACAATTTTGGATATTAGCCCTTTATCGTAAATGGTGTTAATGAAAAACTCTCCCCATTCTTTAGGCTGCCATTTTGCTTTGTTGGCAGTGTCCTTTGCCTTACAGAATCTTTACAGTTTCATGATGTTCCATTTACTAAGTGTTGATCTCAGGATCTGAACTATCGGTGTTCTATTCAGTAATTTGTCTCTTGTGCCAAGGCATTTAAGGATAATTCCGACTTTCTCTGCTATCAGGTTCAGTGTATCTGATTTTATTTTAAGGTCTTTGATGCACTTGGACTGGAGTTTTGAGCAGGGTGATAAATATGGATCTATTTGCATTCTTCTACATGAGGACATCCAATTAGACCATCACCATTTGTTAAAGATGCTCTTTTTTCCCATTGTATATTTCTGGCTTCATTTTTGAAGATCAGATTTCCATAAGTGTGCGGATTTATGTCTGGATATTTGATTCAGATCCATTGAATCATGTGTCAGTTTTTATGCCAATACCATACATTTTTAATTTATAAAGTTCAGTTGTACTGCTTGAAATCCAGAATGTTGATAATTCCAGAAGTTCTTTTATTTTTCAGGATTATTTGATCTATCCTGGGTTTTTGTTATTTCACGAGAAATTGAATATTGTTTTCCCAAGGTCTGTAAATAATTGTTTTGAGATTTTGATAGGGATTTCATTGAACCTATAGATTGATTTTGGTAAGGTGGCCAGTTTTATTATGTCAATCCTACCAATTCAGGAAGATGGGATATCATCCAATCTCTTCAGAACTTCTTCAATTTCTTTCATCAAAATCTTGAAGCTTTTTTTCATACCAGTCTTTCATTTGTTTCGTTAGATTCACCTACTCAGTTTTAATTTCTAATGTTCAGTAGTACAGCTTGAAATCCAGAATGTTAATTCCAGAAGTTCTTTTATTTTTCAGGATTATTTGATATATCCTGCGTTTTTGTTATTCCATGAGAAGTTGAATACTGTTTTCCCAAGGTCTGTAAAGAATTGTTTTGAGATTTTGATAGGGATTTTATGAACCTGTAGATTGCTTTTGGTAAGGTGGCTTTTTTATTATGTCAATTCTACCAATTCAGGAAGATGGGATATCTTCCCATCTTTTGAAAACTTCTTCAATATCTTTCATCAAAATCTTGACACTTTTTTTCATACTAGTCTTTCATTTATTTCTTTAGAGTTACCTAAGATATTTTTTGTTTTTTTTTTGGCTATTGTAAAGGGTGTTGTTTCATCGAATTCTTTCTCTGTTGTCCCTTTGTTGTTTATATATAGGAGAATTATTAATTTCTTTTTTTCAGTTGACATTTTAGCCAGCCACTTAGCTGGAATTGTTTATCGGCTGTAGAAATTCCCTGGTAGAATTTATTTTGGGGGTTGTTTATATATACTATCATATCATCTGCAAATAAAGATACTTTGACTTCTTTCTTTCCAATTGTATCCCCTTCGTCTCCTTCTGTTTTGCTATTGCTATAGAAAGAACTTCAAGTACTATATTGAATACGTGTAAGGAGAGTGGTCAATCTTGTTTTGTTCCTGATTATAGTGGAATTGTTTTTGTTTCTCTCCATTTATGTTGATGTTAGCTATGGGCTTATTGTAAATTGCCTTTATTATGTTTAGGTATGCCCCTTGTATCCCTTATCTCTCCAAGGCTTTTACCATGATGGGCTGCTAGATTTTGTCAAAAGCCTTTTCAGCTTATAGTAAGATGATCATGTGGTTTTATTCACACAATTTTTTTTGTACGGTGGATTTCATCGACAGATTTTCATATTTTGAACCATGTCTGTATCTCTAAGTGTAAGCAAATTTGATTATGATGGGTGATCGCTTTGATGTATTCTTGGATTTTGTTTGTGAGTATTTTACTCCCCATTTTTTTGGCAAAAAAATTATTTTGCATATATATAGAAGAGCAATTGGTCTGTAATTCTCTTTATTTTTTGGATCTTCATGTAGTTTGATTAGAAGAGTGACTGTGGTCTCATAGAATGAGTTTAGTAGTATTCTTTCTATTTTGTGGAATAATTTGAGGAGTATTTGTGTTCATTCTTCTTTGAATGTCTAGTAGAATTTTGAGCTAAACTATATATATGTTGGGCATGGTTTTTGGGAGGCTTTTAATGACTGTTTCTATTTCATAAGAGATTAGAGGTTTGCTTAAATTGTTTATCTGACTTTGATTTAATTTTGGTAGGGAGTGTCCATTAAGATAATTATCTACTTGTCTAGAATTTTTCTAGTTTTGTTGCATACAGGTTTTTAAAGATTGTCCTAATAATGCTTTGGTGTCTATGGTTATATCTCCCCTTTCCTTTCTGATTTTGTTGATTTGGATATTGTCTCTCTGTCCTTTAATTATTTTTAGATAAGGACTTGTCTATCGTATTGGTTTTCTCAAAGAATGAACTCTTTGTTTTATTGATTCTTGGAAATCTCCTCTTTCTTTCTTTATTATTGATACCAGCCTTTGTCTTGATTATTTTTCGCTGTCTACAAATCTGGCTTGTGCTTAATTTCTTTTGTTCTAGAGATTTCAGCTTTGCTGTTGGTTTGCTATTATGTGTTCTCTCCATTCTTTTTTCAAATAGTTGTTAAGAATAGATGTTGAAATGTTGTCTTGGTGGATTTTTCCTTTGATGAGTTTGAACAGTCCTTCCTCATCTCTTTGGTTTAATTTATATTTGACTTCTATGTTGCTAGATATTAGAATGACTACACTAAGTTGCTTCTTATGTCTATTTGCTTTGAAAGTCTTTTTCCAACACTTTACTGTGAGTTAATGTTTATCTTTGAGTCTGTGATATATTTGTTGTATGCAGCAACTGGATGGGTTCTGTTTTCTCATCGATTCTATTAGTCTATGTCTTTTTACTGGGGAATTGAGTCCATTGATGTTGAGAGATATCATTGACCAATGCTTGTTAAATCCTTTTGTTTTGCTGTTGTTGGTGGTTGTGAAGATTGTGTATGTATGTATGTATGTGTGTTTGTGTGTGTGTGTGTGTGTGTGTGTTCTACTAATTTTGATGGGATGAGATTATTTATATTCTATATTTTCATGAGCATGGTTAACCCCCTTCAATTATGTTTTCCATCTAGTTCCATCTGTAGGGATAGATTTGTACCTAAATACTATTTGAATTTGGCTTTATCATGGGATTTTAGATTTTTTTCTTTTTCATATATGGCAATTAAAGTTTTGCCAGGCATAGTAGTCTGGCATAGATTCTATGGTTCCTTAGAGTCTGTTACAATCAGTCCAGACCCTTCCATTTTTTAGAGTCTTCATTTAGAAGACATGTATAACACTAAGAGATTTGCATTTACATATCTCTTGCACTTTTTCTCTTGCAGTTTTTAGTATTGTCTCTGTTCTGCATGTTTAGTGCTTTGATTACTATGTGGCAAATCAACTGTCTTTTTGGTGCAGTCTGTTTTGTGTTCTGTAGGTTTTCAATACCATTGTAGTGCAACTGCCTTAGATTTTGAAAGTTTTCTTCTATGATTTTGTTACAAATATTTTCTGGGCCTTTGAGCAGGCAATCTTCTTCTTCCTCTATCCCTATTAATCTTAGGTTTGATTTTTTCATAGTATCCCAGATATCCTTGACATTTTGTGTCAAGGATTTTTTTGGAGTTAATATTTTCCTATATCAATGTATCAGCTTCATCAATAGTGTCTTTAGTTCTATCTCTTGTATTCTATTGTAGTTTGCCTCTGTAGTCCCTGATTGGTGTTCTAGGTTTTTCATTTCTGAGATTCCCTTGGTTTGTGTTTTCTTTATGGTTTCTATTTCCACTTTCAGGTCTAGGACAATATTGTTCCTTTCCTTCAGTAGTTTGTTTATTTACTCACTTTTTTGTCTTTTTTTAAAGGGATTTATTCATTTCTTCTATTTACTTGATTAGGTTTCCCTTGGTTTCCTTCTCCCGTTGTTTGACTTTTAATTGATTTATTTGATTACCTCATTATCTATTTTGTCATAAAGTTTGTTTTTGAGCTCTTTTACTTCTGCTTTGGCTGTGTCAGAGTGTTCAGGGCTTGTGGACGTGAAATATTGCCATGGTCTCTGTTGATTGTGTTCTTAAGCTGCCGTTTCAGCTTCTGAACTTTGGGTGATTTATTATACAGTGAGGTGCCAATTTCAAAGTTTTTCTCTATTGGACAAGTGTTTTGTCACTTGGTTACTTTTTCCTCTTTTGTCTCTGTTAATTGTAGCCCATTGTCAAGCAGGGAATCTCCACCTGGCTGAGAACTAGAACTCTTCAATCAGACTTCCTAATTGTTCTTTAATTGTTCTTCTGTCTATCTGCCTTGACAGGCTCTGATGCAGGAGAAGGCTGCCTGAGTTGGTGTCTGGGACTGAAGCAGGCAGAAGTGGTAGGAAGCCGTGATCATTCATTCTTTATAATGTGTGTTTTTTTTTTAAATTCCTTTTTTAACATATCCATTTTTTTATTTCCTTCTCAATATTTTAATTATTTTGTATATCTCCTTATTTGGGTTTGGATTCATTATGGTTTTGTAATACCTTAATGAGTATCATGAATTTATTTAACTGTAATTTCTCTTTCATTCTAATTTTTACATTAATTCCTTGACAATATCTTAAAATATCTCTGGACCATATTTACATATATCCAAAAAGTCAATAAAATCCCAGATATAATCTGACTTTTCTATTACTTTATTTGTGTCCCCTTTAAAAAAAAATGAAGTGTTCTCATATATATATATATATATATGTATATATATATATACACATCCCTATTTATCATCTATCTCTCTATCTCTCTCTCTCTCTCTATCATCTATTTGTCTATCTATCTATCTATCTATCTATCTATCTATCTATCTATCTATCTATCCATCTAAACTGTCTATCATCTATGTGCATGTCTTATCTTGGATGTATAGCCTTCCAATGGATCATGATCATCCTACCAGGAACTACTGGCTGTCCCTCTCACCAAGCTCATAGTTGACAACGACTCCTGTGCTATAGGTCAGACTTCATGCTCACCTCCATTCACTTTACTGGGATTTGGTCTGAGTGAACTTGGAAAGAGTTTATACATGATAAAATGCAGGAGTAGAATCCAGGTTTAGGCCACTCTGGGTTCTTTGGCCTCCATGAAGGGAGATAAACAACAAAATTATGACAAGTGAGAGAAGTATCTCACTCTTTTATGGGATCCTTTAGATGATACGCTTATGTGCTTTAATGAGACAACTAGAATAGATTTTATGATGATGATGACACACAAGAGAGTGTTCTTTAATAATAAAAATAAAGAAATTAGAAGTAAGAAAAGTTAGGAGAGAAAAAGTAACAATGTGTTACTTGGGGAAATTTACAAGACACCTCTCAAGACAGAAAGTTGTCCTGACTGAAATAGCAAAACTGCTAACTTCTTAGCTAAGAGAAATGCAGGTGTTTGGGCATACAACAATGCAAGAGTGTTCATACCCTCCTAGCTGCAGGCTTCTAATCTTCAAGGTTAACTTTAGTGGGTAGATTTAACACAATAATCGATTAATGAATAGCTGAATTTTAGGTCTGTATGTTTGCTACAATAAAGGGGGGTGGCAGGCATTCAGCGGTGAATTATCTATCTGCTTTTTCAAGCTTGCTAACATACTGTTGAGACTTTGTTTCTGTTCTTGACTATGGCTTTGTCTCTATGGGAAGGTCAATTCTACCAAGAATAAATTTTTTATATCTCTACAGAAAGCATGAATAGCATTCACACATGCCAAAAATTTTCTGAGGTGTTGGAAGACCTCCCCTTGTCTGTGCTGGTAGAGACTATTCTCCAGTCACATTGGTCTGTTCTTCACTGTGTTTGGAACTAGCTCAAAACCTGAAGATTTAATTTAATTTTAGTTATCATATTAACTATTTCCATTTCACTTAATCTTATGCTCGTAGATATTGAGTGTTGTTTTGGAAACTTTAAATGTGCTACTTTGTTAAGTTTGATGTTGGTATTATAATGGTGTCTTGATGAGTCTTTTATTTTTGTTACTATTATGGTAAATTCTCAGAAGAACATTAAAAATCATTAAATTGTACAGCCTACTAATTTACCAAAGGAAGGTATGACAAAGATAGTTACATACAGAAATCCCCAGATAGGATAATGTCAACCCATTTCTCTTTGTTAGAATTTGAATATACTATATAAATTAAATTATTAAAATTGATATACAGATCAACATTTTATCATTTATTTTATTTATTCCTTCCGAAAAATATATCTTCTTTCAACTACTTCTGAAATAAGAATGAATAAGACAAATATGTAGATCATTACATGTGAACTTTATTCTACTCAAGGGAAATATTCATGAAAACACATTTAATCAAGTACTGATTAATAGAACTGTTTGATGGAGACTTAATTAAACAAAAATCATTTCAAGTTAATTGTTAATTCCAATTGTATGTGCTTAGGATGGGAACTTTTCATGTTTGTATTTAAAAGTAATATACACAGTTAGAATTTGATGTGTCATTTGTATTATATATGAAATATTATACATTATTCATCCAAACATTTATATATCCATAGTTAACACAAATATAAAGAAAAAAACATTTACTCCATATGTCATCTATCTATGAAGTCTGAAGCTTTTGTTTTGAAATAAGACCTCTGTCTTATTCATTGGATGATTCTACTTGTTTCTCTTTTATGAGAAATTATGTATATAAGTAAAGGATCCATACTTTTGGAGGCTATCATCTCATTGTCTTTGTGAGCTAGTCCCGAGGCTTACAATCTTTGTTAATTATGTGGTTTTATCATCATTCATTTGCAGCTTAAGTTTATTTCAGTAGTGCAGCTGACTTTAGTTTTTTTCATTAACTCATTCTGTTTTCAAAACAAGATTCAATGAAAGCTTGGACTTAATTGTGCAATTTCCTTTCAATCAAACTAAGAGAAACTTTTCGGCATACCATCTTACTATAGAGACAAATACTTCAGAGAAACATAGAAACTTTTATAGCAAAGAGTATTTCTATGTGTTTTCTTACAAAGCCAAATCCTACTTGTATCACTGAAAAATGTGATAGTCAAAACATTAAATTTCCTGATTTTTTTGTGTCTCACATAAGATTTTATTTTGAGAATTAAGAAGTACCTATTATCCATAATATCAAAAATATGGAAAAGGGCAAAATAATTATCCAAAGGCATTAAGGATTGGAGCCTCAAAGAGTTAAAGTTCATTTTCTTTGCTTATTTTTTACATTTTAAATAAGATATTCTATGTTGACCTCCGTTTTCCTCCTCTGTTGTATCCACCAACCCATTTTTTCCAATATCTTCTATGTCCTGCTACTTACAAATGGGGAAACGTTGATCAATCAAAACTTAATTTATATATTACTTATTTATTACTACACAGTGCATAAATGTCTCTGAGTTTAATAAATACCACGTACATTTCTGTATATGCTCGAAAACCTTGTCTTCCCCTCCTTAGGCATTGAGAAATGGAATGGCTGCTGAGAACTGAACAATGGTTACTTAGTTCTTTCTTTTCGGATTGACTGATCATGCTGTATTGAAGATGGTGCTCTTTCCTTTATTTCTGGTGATTTATGCTGTTACCTTGGTAGGGAATCTGGGCATGATTCTCTTAATTTGCATCACTTCCCCAACTCCACACACCCATATACTTTTTCCTCAGTTGCCTTTTATTTCCAGACACCTGTTATTCATCAGTCATTGCACCAAAGATGTTGATTAGCTTCTGGGTAGTGATAGAAACCATCTCCTTCTTTGCCTGCCTTGTGCAACATTTGTGTTTTGGAGTGCTTGTTACCACAGAAGGCTTCTTGCTGTCAGTGATGGCTTATGATCGTTATGTGGCCATAGTCAACCCATTGTTATATACTGTGTCCACGTCTCAGGGGAAGTATATAATGCTTGTCATTGGGTCAGCCATAGGTCGAACTATTAACTCTTTGACATACAACTTAAGTTTGGGAAGGCTGTTTTTTTGTGGTCCTAATGTAGTGGGTCACTTCTGTGGCATCATGATACTCTCATGTTCTGATACCTCCACAGAGTTTTTGCTCTTGACCATTCTCTGGAATTCCTGCCATTGGGACACTCTTGAATGTGATAAAATCCTATTTATTCATTGCTGTTGCTATTTTGAGAATTCACTCAGCTTTTGAAAGGGAGAAAGCCTTTTCCACCTGTGCTTTTCACCTGACTGATGTGACTATATTCTATGGCACCTTAAACTTCAATTACATTCAGCCAAGCTCCCACTATTCTCTAGAACAAGAGAAGGTGGTGTCTGTATTCTACACACCGGTGATTCCCATATTAAACCCAATGATTTACCGTCTCAGGAACAAAGAAGTGAAAAAAGCTGCAAGAGAGCCATAGAACTGAACTGCTTCTCCTGCTAATTTCACAGAAGTAAAATTTCTGCCACATTTGTCAGACAGTCCACACTCAGTAATATTTACATTATAACAATAAAATCCAGATTTTGTGTTTAAAAGTTATATTCTCAATATTTTTAATATGACCAAACAAGTTTGACTATCAAATCATTTGGTATATAATTTCATTTAGAAAGTAACTTTAATGCACTTTGTTTTAAATATCATTACTACCTTTTAAAAAATCATCAAAAAATTGTATGTTTTAATGCTTGAAATCTAAAAACATAAGCATGATTCTTTTGCAAACAAAATAATATTTCTAGTGAATGAGAAGTTCTATGATATTCATTATATGGATTTTGTGTTTTAACATACATTAATTTTTAAATATTGGTGAAATTTCTATGGAATCAGGTAAAATAATCAGCTCATTATTGTACTTGACATATTCAACCTTTAATTTATTAACCTGTTTTCTTTCTCTTTATATCATACCTAGCAAGCTAATATGACATCACAACAACAACCAATGATGCATTATTTTTAAAATCCTAGTAATAAGAGTACTCTATATGTGATGTCAACTGTCTATAATAGGTACAATTATGTACCTTGTTCATCCTTGTCTATTCAGGAATCTATTATACATTCTGAATACACATGTACATTCAGAAGACTTCAAATGATTTAATGAAACAATATACACAAGTCAATTTAGGACTATTATTGTGAATTAGCTGCATATAAAATGACATATGATTTAATTATTTATGAACACACATCTGTTGTTGTTGATGTGACCATTGATTAATCCTTGTGTGTTCATGGCAGAGGATAGTTTTTTCTTTGTTAATTCATTCCCTGGTTCTAGATGGTTTCAGCTTCTATAAAATCTAATCTTCAGCCTTGACCTAGAAGGCTTCAGGCTCCATACAATCTAATCTCCAAATCTAAACCTAGAATGTTTCAACCTCTGAGAATTACTGCTGACTGTGCTCACTCTGACTAGCTATCTTCTGAACTTTGAACCATAAATTGTAAACCTCTTCTTCTGACTCTCTGCTTTATCTCTTAGCTTATTCTGGACTGGCTCTGCATTTCTTGGCTTCTTCTGAACTGAATTGTCTGTGGGCCAACTGCACTCAAACTTCCTGACTAAACTAACTCTCAGCTTCTGTGTGAGCTCTCTGCTTCTTCTTCATTTCTGTCTCACTGAACTCTGCACTCCGCTTCCACCTCACTACTATGTTTTATTTTTACTTTGTGAGCTATCATTGCTTCTTGTCTCCTTCCTCCTTCGTCTCAGCTCTCCTTCCTGTCTCTGCTTCCACACTCTACTTCTACTCCTTGCTTCTTTCTACTGAGCTGGGATTAAAGACATGTGCTACCACTGCCTTCTGAATTGGGATTAGAGGTCTGTGCTTTGTGAGGATTAAAGTTGTGTACTAACATTCTTGCTACCCTAGAGCAGCTAAGCTCCGGGATCTGAGATCAAATGTCTATCATAAAGGCCTTTCAGTGTCATCATTTGATAGAGCAGCCATGATGCTGCATTAAAAGATTAAATATTCATCCACACACCATACTAAAAATACTGTGATTAATATCACAGTAGATTTTGCATATTAAAATATATTATATTCTATATTATTTTCTTCTTTTTACACCTTTACATGTACACATGTAAGCATTTAAAAGTAAACAAATGTTTCACAATGAATTAAAGTCAACATATATTCCATAGTGAATGAAGGCAGTTACCATTACTATTCCTTCTTTGTCAGTATAGACACCCTCAATATGGTAAATATTAATTTTGAAGTTAAAAATTCAATTTAAGTTTCCTTTTCTGAGCTGAACCAAAACATGTTGATCATTATATAGACGAACATTTAATCCTTAAATCCAGGAGCATGGTTGCTCTGTGGACAGATCACATTAAAGACCTGTGTGATCTAGCTGGAATGCTGCCCATGCCTTTAAGTAATAAAATCTAGAAGGAAATGGTGGTACCTGCCTTTATTTTCAGCTCTAGGGATTTAACAGGAAGCAGTCAGTTCAGAAGCAGGTCATGTTTCTCAGTTCAGGGCTAGCAGCTCAAGGTTCTCAGTTCAGAGTTCACAGTCAACTAAGAGTTAAGAGAGAAGCAATAGGAATTGAGAGAATAGAAGGAGATTCATCCAGACCATGTTAGTTAACTGAGAAGTGGAATGTCAAAAGTAAAGTGAAGTATAGAATGAGCATATACTTTTAATCCCCAAACCAAGAGTAAATCAGAGTGAAGACTTAGCAGAGTGGTGCCTTAGATGAATCAGAGTGAATAGAAAGCAAAATGATGAATCAGAGGAAGAGTTAGCGGAGTGAGTCAGAGTTAGGGCTGCCTAACTCTCATGATATAAAATCAGGCTGTAACCTCAGAAGTTGAGACAGTCAGAGAATCAATCCGATAAGACATGGAGGCTGTCCAGCAGGAGTCAGTGTTAGAGAGGAAAAGTGAGTTTGGGAGAGTCAGCTAACAGCAAGAGTCAATTTGAAGCCAAGCCTTGCAGGTCATTCAGAGAAACTGTGAGAGTTAGCCAGAGTAAGAAGAGTACAACCAGAAACAGTCAGTCAGCTCAGAAGTTCAGCTTGAACCAGTCAGTTTGGAGAAGAAAGAGTTTGAGCCAGAACAGGAAGTTGAATCAGACACCCAGTAGACTCAGTTGAATTCAGTACAAATCTGTGTTAGATGGAGTTAGTCAGAGTGAGTGAGTCGGCAGTAAGTCTCAGAGGCAGAATGGTTCTAGGTTTAGGATTGAAGATTAGTTCCTATGGAGCCTAAAGCCTTCCAGTTCTAGGCTAAAAATTACATTATATGGAGGCTGAAACCATCTAGGACCCAGGATTGAATTAGAAAAGATTTTTTTTATTTGTTGTTTGTGTGCGTGAGAGTTTGCCTTTGTCTCTCTATGTGCATCATGTATGTGGACATGCTTGTGAAGGCCAGAATAGGAGATTGGATTTCCCTGAACTGGGAGTTACAAAAGTTTGTGAGACACTTTGCAGATGCTTTCAACCAAACCTGGTTCTTATGATAAAACAGCCATCAATCTTAGCTAAACCAACTCTCCGGGCTCAAGAGTATTTTAAAAATGGTAAAGTGAACTTTTACATCCTTGATTGTCTTTAAAGGAAAGAAAGAAGATTCAAGTAAACCATAAATGAAAATTAAGGCACTGTAAAACATATTCCAGTTTAAAGGAGTATGATTAATTTAACTGACAAAATTTAGTCAATGTTGCATAAGTAAGAAACTACAAATAACTTCCTAGTAACAGTAGGGGTTACCAGTAGAGATTACATAAGTCATAGCTATGGTATATGGATATATTAATAATTATCAAGATAATAACACTGAAACTTCTAGGAAAAAATACAGGTCAAGATATACTACAAATAACAATTAAAAAACATTCAACAGAGAAAAGGACAAGGGTGGATGGTTATACATTGAATGCTTTCAAAACTTCAAAGAATGATCCATAACAAACCTTTAATTTTATTTCAGGACTTCAAGCCTGTCATAGAGATAATTTCATGTGCATGTTTATGGCTGTACTATTCACAATATTTGGAACTATAATAATATAATGAACCTAGGTGCTAATCAGATATATGAATAAGGACACATATAAACAATAAAAATTTATTCAACCAAAAAATAATATAAAATTATTAAAGTGTGAGAGAAATGAACAGACCTAGATATTATTATTTTTGAAGGTTCTGACACTGTAGAAAAACTCTGCATGTTCTATCTCATATTGAGGATATATCCATTCATGCTTTTATGTATGTATTTATTTAAGTGTGAGTAGATCAAGCTAAAAATCAGGGAATGAGATGGGAAAACGATGATTTATGGAAAAGGAGTTGGAAGAGTTACAGAATATACAAGCTATGAACCAGGAAAGTACACTACTAGTGGTAGGTGGGATCACACTGGAGAGATGTGGGGAGATGGAGGAGAAAAACAAGGGAACAAGACAAGTCAAAACAAATTGTGCATAAACATACCACAGTGAAACCTGTTATCTGAATACTAATTCAATTATACTTAAACCAATAATAATGAAGTATTTCGAACCCAAGCAAAGATAATACTTACAAACATATTTTATGAAATCAGAATCACCCTAACACCAACAAATACTCTGCAAGAAAATATGAATGCCTGCTGATATTTTCGATGAATACAGAAATCTGCTGGTACAATATCCATGCACATACTAGTAGCACTAAGTGCATTCAATGGGTTTATAAAAACACATTTTTTGAGAGGAAAAGTGAGAAGTCATGAGAGGAGTTGGAGGGCAGGTAGTGGGGTGTATTTGTTCTTAAAATATTGTATTCAAATATGAAAATATACATACAGGTAGCATTACTAGGATATATAGCTTATATTTAGAGCAATATACATGTATATACATATATGTGTGCAATACAATGAACAAAAAGGAGGCAATGAATTTGAAGGAGAGTGAGAGAGGTTCATGGAAGAGTTTGAAGGGAGAGAGAGAGAAGGGAGAAATGCAGAAATTAAAATATCATCTGTACAATAAAATAAATTCTCAAACAATAAATTTTTGAAAAGAAAATAACAATAAAACATTGACACAACAGATTCAGCAATATATAAACAAGGTAACAGAGCATAGTCAATATGGGATAGACTACTAATGGGATATAACAATATATCCAATGAAATGAGAGAAGAAATATCATCAAAAACATAATTAAAAAATTTTTCTCGCCTCCTAGAAGTTGTGGAGATTGGTGCAACCATTGTGGACATACAGGATAGAGAATATATAGATTTTATTTAAACAAGCACAACATAGTTTTTTATACTCTTGTGATTACAGCCATGAACATGAAGTCAATATCTCAAAATTTATAATCCAATAAAGATACCTCACACTCATTTTAATTTCAGCACCACACATCTACACACATACACAGTGAGATTATTAAGCTATAAAATAGGAAGTAGACTCTGCAATTTGCGATAACACAGATTAGCCTTTTAGAGATCATGCCAACGAAAATCAGATTCCGAACATCATCACATATGTGTGTGCAAATTAAAAAGAACAATAAAATAATACAAATGGAAGTAGGAAGTGAAAGAAATGTATGACAGAATATTGAGTGTCAGGTATAGTGGACATTCCATTAAACACTGAAATTTCACAAAGAGAAGATTTCAAGTACAGCAACACAAGTAACATTGTATGAATCAACAGGCTATATTTGTGAATACATGAATACATACATACACATAGATATATGAATGCACTAAAATTAGGTAAAAGAAACAATGAAATTGAAGGAAAGTGGGGTGAGATATATGTGAGAGTATGAAGGGAGGAATGGGGAAATCTCAAAAATACTCTTACAAAGCTTCTACAAAAGAATGAATTTAAAAAGAAATAAATGAAAAAGTATGATGTGGTGAAAGTTGTAAAATATGAGAAAAATCCAAGTTGACTTAGTGACCTACAAAAACAAAATAAATACTGTAATGAATTTGCCTTTTTATAATGAATTATAATGATACTATATTGAATATTAAGAGTTAACTTTAAATTGATTCTTTAATACCCTGTAGAAGGCATTTTTTACCTCCTTGTTCCTTAAACTATAGATCAATGGATTAAGCATGGGGACCACTGAAGTGTAAAACACGGAGGCTATTTTATCATCCTCTAAGGATTGAAGAGATTTAGGCTGCATATATATAAAGAGTAGACTACAATAGAACACCACAATCACTATCAGATGAGAAATACATGTAGAGAAAGCCTTTTTCCTACCTTCTGCAGAATGCATTTGAAATACTGCTTGCAGAATCATAATGTAAGATCCAAGAACTACCAGAAGAGAAGAGATCACATTTAAAGCTGATAATAATATGATTAGCAACTGTATTTCTTTAGCATTTGAGCACAACATAGGTGCCAAGAAAATACCATCACAGAAGAAATGGCTGATGATATTAGAGCCACAGAAAGTTGATGTGAAAATTTTACTAGTTATCAGCACAGCCTGGAAGGTACCAATGAGATATGGAGTGCCCGCAATCA
Source organism: Cricetomys ansorgei (assembly GCA_026225945.1). NCBI lineage: Eukaryota > Metazoa > Chordata > Mammalia > Rodentia > Nesomyidae > Cricetomys > Cricetomys ansorgei. Next base: position 896,810 of record JAMJFZ010004027.1, on the reverse strand, counting down.
CATGGCAAAGTCTCTGAGACATGATCACAGTGTAGAGCAGAGGATTGCAGATGGCCACATAGCGGTCATATGCCATTGCAGTCAAGATATATAGTTCACTTATAATAAATATAAGGAAGAATGACAATTGTGTAGCACATGCATAGGAAGTAATGGTTTTTTGATTCACAATGAGATCTACCAGCACCTGAGGATATATGACAGTAGAATTCCCAAGATTAATGGAAGCCAAATGTCTGATAAAAAAGTACATTGGAGTATGTAGGCGAGAGTCCAGCAAGGTCAAAATGATCATGCCCAGGTTGCCCACCAAAGTGAATGCATAGATGATGAAGAAGACTCCGAACAAAGGTAGTTGCAGCTCAGTGTCCTGTGTGATTCCCATGAGGATGAACTCTGGCAGTAATGTGCTATTCTTTTGCCTCATTGTATCCAATGACATCCTCCAGGAAGAAGCAAACATTGTTTTAAACTTTAAGTTGTATTTGTATGGTGAATAGCTCCTTTTTAAAAATAGCTCACAAAACAAAATTTTCACATTTTTTTAAATGAGTGCATAGATTATTCTACTTTCTCATGAGTTCTTCCAGAAGACATATGCTGATATATAATACATTTATATATCATTCTATCTAGATCATGCACTTAGGTAAAATATGGATATTAATAATCAATCGTTAATTTACAAAAAAGGTTGGCTTTTCAGATCATTTTTTTATCTGAATTTTGTATGGAATATTTGTATTCTTGAAAATTGAGACAGAGATAGAATGAAGCTAAATTATCTTGGAAATTATAGTACCTTAAAGTAAGTCCTTCCACATTTTGAAAGACATATTGAAATAGAAATAAATAATTGTATATCTATATATATAATTCTTAATAAATATATTTTGCCCATGTGCTTGTTTTAATAGTCTATGCCAATTTCTACTCTATTTTACTCGTGATACTATGAGATGCATTGGCCACTCGTTTCTGGAATTTAATAGTTGTGAATTGAATAAAGAACACTCATTCCTTATACTAAAAACATTCTGTGTATGCTTGGCTCACATACAAGTATTGATTTTTATATCTCTTTTTCACCTATAGTATTTTTTTTTGTTCCTTTCATTAGACTCTCCACTAATTTCATGCTTCCAGTTACATTATTTAGATTCATTCCTGCTGAAGTATTGGTATTCAGAAATTTTCTTCACATATTTTGAATAATTTTTCTATAATAGCATATAGAAGAAGTGATAGGGGCTGTAAAATGTATTTACTAAACATTTTTAATGTTATGTGTTAATGTTTACTTACTAATACAACTGAACAAAGAAATTTATAAAATTCACACCATGATTGAACATTTTTCATTGATATTGCCTTTTCACGTAATAAAGTTGCTTGATGAGCTGAGAAGCAAAGTAGTATTTCTTTGAAAGAAGATAGTGAAGGTGCATTAGCACATTCCCTGAATTCCCTCAGAACCTGAACATTAAGAATCTCCTCCATTATCAGCATGATTTCCAGTTGTAGGTTTAATTAGAGTTTATCAAGTAACATGCAGGGTAGGTTTTTTGCATATTCAGCACTAATGTTAGCCTCCTAATGGTCATACATGCAACCTTGCTAAATACTAAAGAAACTTGTTCAGTGTATAAAATACTGTATGAAAGCATGAATGCAAAATATTCCATTGCAAATACATTCATTTCAATAGGAAATGTTATGGTGTATATCTTATTGTAATATTTGTGCTGTGAATTTATATCTACTATTAAAGTCAGTTTATTTAAATATAAAAATAAAATTTTTATTGTCTAATATTATTTAAGATTCATATCAAAACTTAATTTTCTATTTACATATAAACTAAATATAATTTGTTATCATGTTTTACGTCTGAAAATCATTATCTAATTGTTTTTCATTGTGTGAGGCCAGATTAAATTTTGAATAAATCTCCCACTTCTTTTTACCAGCAACTCTTATAAATATAGCAGATCCAAGATATGAAAATTGATAAATGATAAAATTTTATGTCCCAAGACCACTGTGCAACTCCAGGAAGCACAGTGAATGCATGATTTTTGTCATGTATTTCAAGGACGCAAAGAGTGCCAACAGCCAGTGGTCAGGTATGCTATGAATGTACTTGCATGCTGCTGTCTGCCTATACCTAACACTAAAAAATCACTTACCTTTGAGAAAGGAACAAACTCTCATATTCTAAATCACTAGTACTTTCTGTTTAGGCAGCAAGAATTTATAATTTTCTTTGCTCTTTCTGGTGTTCCCAGGGGAAATACCATACATCTGGATTATCTTAGAGATGCAACACATTGTAATGTCTTTGTAATTGTTTGGGACATCCTGTACATTCCCCAAAGGGAAAAACAGAGATGATTGTGGAAAAGGAGACAAACAGTATAAACAACCTTTGAGTCCCAGAGAGACCTCAAAAACTTACATCATTTATTCATTCAATTAAACTGCTCCAATTATTAATATTACCATGGGAAATAGTTTGGCATTTGATTTAACCCTGTAAAAGTAGAATACTTTCAAAATCATGATAGAATTATACATGCAATATTGCAGTCACATCAGGTATTTTTTTCTTTTAGATGATTATGCAGGAAAACGTATGGGAGGCATTAGGCTTAATCTTCAACTCACATTTGTGATTTAGATATTAAAATTTCAGAAGAGATCCAACTCATGTCCTTCTTAAAGCCCTAATAAGCTAAAGTGTTTGAACTGAGGGTTTTCTCTTTAGTTTGGTGGCATATGTCTGTTCTTTCACAGGGCAAACTTTGGAAACTAGTGCATCCCAATATGTTATTACAATAAGTACCCAACTATTGTATATCCTGAGAAGAGTGTGGGTCCTTCTATATAAAGGCAGTGCCATAATTGCATTAATCAACTGTGAGGTTACATCTATATTCATAAGAATTGAAATGCATTTACATATATTGGAATACAAATTATTCAAGTTGATATTCTTAAACTGTATGTTATTTGAGCTTACTATGCAAAACCTAAATCAATATGCAAAATATTCTCAATATTAAAGACAATTTTCTCTATACATCCATTTCTAAGCCACAACCATTTATTGTAAACTTGTTTTATCTTTGAATTCCCAAATATTTTTCCAAGATTCAAGTAACTAATTGACTTTTTATATGTGGCTATAATATTTCTTATATAAATAAAGAAAATTAAAGATACATACATATTTTCATAGATTCTTTGGTTTGTTTTTGTTTTTGTTTGTTTTACTGATCTCATAAAAGAGTTCTATTTTTATTATTGTACATAGAAAATTTAATGCATTTTCCATATTTATTGCTGTGATTTTGGTGAGATTATCCAGTTGGTTTGCATTCAAGACACAATGGAGAGTGATTTTCCTTTTTCTTGGCGTTTCAAATTATGAGCACAGATTTTGTTTTTCAGTTGGGACTGCTCCTTAGAGCTTTCATAAGGCTGTTGTTTTGGCTCTTGGGGAAGGTATTTGACATATTGTATTTGTTTTCTTTTGAAATTAATCTGTGCTATGTTTTGCTATATGACACCACTGCAAGATTTATAACACTTTTTTCTCTTTGTTTTGTAAGTCCAAATTTTCTTGACATGTTTAAGATGCTTTCATGTGGACATAGTCTTTTCCTTAAGGTGAAATAGTGACACTTTCATCTTGGCAGTTACCAAGCTCTCTAATTGGACTAAAGGTCCACTCAAAAGGACAGTAAGCATGTCTGCTACTGTAAACACAGCAGGTACCTGTGGCTTGTGAGGTCATGAATCTGAGAGAAGAATTTATGATTCTTCACTACTTTTTAAAAATGGTAATGGTGCCATTCATGTTTTGTATATCTGTAACCTCAGCACTGGAGAGACAGATGCACATGGACCTCATTGAGTTCAAGACCAGTCTGATCTATGTAGGGAGTTAACGGGTCTGTCATGACCCATGTCTACAGTAACAAAATGAGTGACAAAAACAAGGTGGTAACTGAGAGTGTCTCATTTTGAGTATAGTTTTTATTTTTCTGATAAATAATGAAATAATCTAATTTCTTATACTTGGTCATTCCTTTATCATAACTCTGAAGTCTCTAAGTTTGTGCCCTTTGTAAAGATTGATATTTTGAACTTCCACATGAACTTTAATTAAAACCATTATCCAGCTTTTATTCTAAAACCATTAGTTTAAGTTTTATATTTATTTTTATATAAAATTATGGAATACTACAAAACAAGATAGTGTTTAAATGGAGGTTACAGTAAATTATATTACACAAAACTTTCACATGTGTAAAATATAATTTAATACAGAGTATGGAATAGATTAAAGAGCCCAGAAGGATAAGTCTAAAATCTCAAGTGTCTAGATTCACAGAATACCCTAAGGCAGAGAAGGGGATAAGGACTGAGAGAGAGATATTCTTGGATCCAGTATATTTATGTAACAATGGGATATAAATTTTATCTTGGAGAATAAGGTATTTTGCTGTGTTGATATCTCATTACTACTCATTTTCCTTTAAGAATTGATTATATGTACCTTTAAAAAAATCCTGTTTGGCAACTGCCTTGGGGATTTTCATGGGACCCCCCCACCCGCCCTTGGCCATCAGCTCAGTTGAACAAGATGAAGTCTGAGCACTGAAAGCCTATTTGGTGAAAAGTGATGGACAGTGGGGACTCCATCTTTCATTTTATTTTAATTTTGAATTCATCTATTTTCACATTCAGAGTTGCAACAAGGAGAATTGGAGACAGGCAATTATCATTTTCAGGGAAAAAAGAAACCTGGTAATTCAATCTCATACAGAATGTACAAAGAAATACCAGAAATATAATCCCTAGTTTATAAGGAAGAAACGTCAGGAAGTAAGTTCCTTGCCCAAATTACATTTTTGAATACTAGCAATGCACTGCAACCTGTGTTGGTTGGCAGGAATCATAGGAATTGGCTTGTCATCAGTGATGTGTTTTCCTTTCTGATAAGGATGTGACGCCTAGGGAAGAGGGTGACCATATATTGCTGGAACACCTCTCTGCTTTTTTCCTAGCTGAAACTGTCTGCTATTTTGCTATTTTGTCCTACACTTATTTATAGTCCCTTCTTCACTTAGAAATAACAAACTCTATCTCTAATTTAAAATTTCAATTTTAATTTAGAAGGGCACAGAGTCTATTATTATTATATCTAGTATTAGGAGAAAAATAGTTCAGAATTGAAGCATCAATTTTTTTCTTTGATGTCTTTAACTTGTATCAACAATTCTTCTAGCTCATTTCTGAAGTCTATCTGTGTCAGTTACTGTGTCCTTCTGAAGCTATCAGAGTTTTGTTAACCTTTCTAGTCTTCTTGCTTGAAATGAGAATCTCAGTTTGAGTATCTTAATGTACAAAAGCAAAATAGCCCACCATAGAATTAACTGTAGGGCATATTAAGCACAAAGTTTATGAAGATGAGTCACTGAGATTTCAAACCATATTCATGTTGATAACAATTAGGAATTAATTAGTGCTCAGAGATTCTTCCACAGCTTAACAACTCTCCAAAATCACTGTATTTTTCCATTTACTAAATATTTACATTGCCTAATATTAGAAAAAAAACAGAAACTAGGTAAGATTTTGAGACAGTAAAATGCATGCTGAAAGTCTGTGCATGTTTCTTTAGGTGACATCTATAAATAACAAGTTTTTCTTCATGAGATTGTGATGAAATACATTTAAAACTCTATTTTAAAGTGGTGGTTTATAAAGCCACACTGAAATCATGTTTTTAAAGATGCATATTATATACTAATTATAAATTTTCATTTATCTGAAAATCAACTAAAACAGGACATCTTATATTTTCACCTGGAAATCTGACATTGGTAATTAGTAACATCACTAAAGAGTAAGATCACTGTTAGAGATTTTAGATTTTTTTAAAATTTCTTTTCTAGGTCCAATATATAAATCCCACATTCACCTCTCAAAAAGTGAACATCAGTTTTCAGTTTATAGAATTTAATGCCTGTTCTGGAGAAAATACCCATGTAGATAATAGCAATTATCAAAGCACATATTTAACTTCTGTAATATATCTGAATGGCATAGCTCTGGTGGACAGTAGAAGAATCAGCAGAATCTAGGAGTCAGGGAAGATTATCAGGCTCAGGTCATCATAAGACACATGACAATTTCTACTCACCACTCACAATGATTCTGATTTCCTTCTCTGAAGTTATTCTTCCTTTTGCTCCATAGAGGGGGAATTTATTGTTTTCATCATTATTTGTGGTTTTCCCTGATGTGACAGCATATAATTTGTTCAGTTTATTATGCTTAAGTTATCTGAGAAATTCTAAACAAGATTGCCTTGATGTCATACAAGTGTTTCCCCAGTGAGAAAACTTAAAGGTAGCTCATGAAAAGAAGCAAAATAACAAAAATGATCTAAGGAGTTCCATGGAGACTAAGATACAGTGGCAAATACTGTGGGCCAGTGGAAAACACTGTAGCATCATTTTATCCTTATAAAAAGCAGAAATATCTTGTTGGTCATGGCACTTTATGGGGAGTTGTTATCACACAGAAGAATTTAATGCATTTTTCATAATAAAGTATGTGGTAGCTGTCAGTGTTGTTGGCTTGGGGGAAGATAAGAGGGTACTGTTACAGTATGATTGAAATGCATTCCATGTGTGTGCTTTTTACTCAGATTATTTTTTACATATACACATTTTCTTTTCATGAGTAACTTAATCAAACCTGATAATTAAAAGACAGCTATGCCTTCTGCATAGAATAACTTGGTGTTTTCAGTTGTTCATACAATGGAGGGATTATTGCTATCAGTGATGACTTATGTTGCCTATTGTTACCTAGGTATTTTATATGATCATAAGAATATATGAAGTGCTGATTATTATGTTGTGTATAAGTGGAATGACCACCTCACAGAATCATACTGTACTGCTAAGGAGAACATGCTCACAATGTTGCAGATAGCTTTATATGAACACATTAGTAACTAAGTACTTCATTCAGGAAGCACAAACTATGACTAGAATATATCAGCCTAATGTGTATACACTGATTTATCCATTAAGTATGCTCAGATGTAGGATAGGGCCAGATGATTTAAAATTATTAAAATGCTTGATACCTACACCATATCCCTTAACTCACCCCTCTGCTATGTGCACTACTCTCTACTCTCATTCAGCATGTTCACTTTCCATATTTAATTTTAATATTATTAAATATTAATATTAATGGTATTTAATATTATTTTAATATTTAATTCTTCAATTAAAATAATATATGTTCTCCAAAACAGAATCATGGATTTTTCCAAGTAAAATGTTGATTTCTCTGAACATCTCAACCTTTGGTGCTTTATATTTCTTAAGTACACAAGTGGCATGTATAAGACTATATGCGAGCATACATAGAACTACTTCATGCATACTATTCCTCGATTCTTACCACTACATCATTCACTGAGTATGTTTCATGCATGTAATCACATTCAATGTAACCTTATCAAATAATTTTATATGATATTATTTAACACTTTTAAGATCATATTTCATATTTTCTGAAGTAGTTGACTAAAACTGTGAATTCAAGACAATAAGTATGTAAAACTTAGAAGCCAATACTTAAGTGTCTTAATAATGACTGAACTTGAGTTGCAGATGCATCAATACCAAGAAATCTGACTGTGTAGTATGAAAATAGGACCAGAGTTTAGGTTGATAAACAACCACATTTATTGACATTTTAAGTCATTGAATTACATCATAGGCAGGAGTCAGTGAACAATATTCAAGCTGCTCACAGTCGAAACTGAAAAGATAGTTCGAGAAAAGACAACAAATCTGCCAAACATGTCTTACCAGAATAAACCTCTTCATCACCACTTCATTGTGTTATTACATGCTGGCTTAGAAAAGCTCTGTAGATGCAGATATCAGTTAGGGAAATGGATTTTATGTGCTATTGTCTGGAGGATATTTAAATAAAAAAAATAAGATGGATGTAACATTTCTGGCATTTGATTTTTGAGACTACCTCCATGATTTACCCAATGACTGTATGTTAAATACAATCAAAGATAGAGATACAAAACAGAGATTCCAAACAACACTGACTTTATCAGGACTTAATGAGTTATTGAAAAAGTGTAAAATAAGGAGGAGGACATAAAGTATGGAATTCATGTCATAGGAGCTTATCAGGAGGAGCAGGTGGAAATGAGGTGCTCCAGGTGATCATATACTGTATACATGTATATTCACTGTATACAACTATAAAATTGTCAAAGTATAAATTAAAAATAAATAAGTCATTATTATATTTGAACAACAAAAATATAATTATAAATACTTTTGAGAAGCCAGATAACGTAAATGTAATTGGGAGACGAGGATTGTTGTAAAGCCACATGCTGTACTGTTTCCAGTGTTCACAAGAAGATATCTGTCCAAAACAATCAATAATGCTACACTTAAGAGATCTTAAAGAAGTAGGTGTTAGATAAATACTTTTAGATATATAAAGCCAAAATAAGAATATCATTATAACAATATTGTGTCTAGAGTTAAAATAGGAAAAAATAAAGTCTACAACCTTAAAATTTTCTGTGTTTCATACATACAATAAAGTATATATTAACATTTCAATATTATCTGGTTTTTCATTGGCCTTGAGAAATACCATGATGTTGTGTTCACAATTCACTTTTAATAGGGTTTTGTTGTTGAAAGAAAGTGAAAAAGGCAAACATGCTGTTCCATGCAAAAATAAGAGTGGAGCTGCAGAGATGGCTTAGTGGGAAGACACATGCTGCTCTATCATTTACATTGAGTAATTTATAGTGATCTATAGCTCCAACAACTAGGGAGTCCAGTTCCTCTGGCCTCTATGAGTGATTTACACTCATACACACAAAAACACACACACCCACACACTCACACACACACTCAACCACATAAATAACAAGTAATATAATATATCTTTTGAAAAGTAATAGCAGTATACAAAATAAATGCATATTTATATTAAAATCATCAGTAAAAACATGTGTACTAAAAATATCAGAATGAGTCTTTAACATTGGTTAATATCTGAGGAAATTCCTTCAAAATGGGGGAAAATTTCTAAATGTGTTCTCTCAAAGAGACAGACACATTCTTTGTTTATATTGTTTTGTTTATTAATACTAAAATACAGTGAAGATAGATGTCTACCCCAAACGAATATCAGAGAAAAACAGGTTTCTGATGTAGAGTTTGCCATTTATTCAGCTTTTATAATATATAAACATATATATCATTAAAGGAAACATTGACTCTCAAGCAAGAAATGATAGAAAGGATTAAATTGAGATTTTAAACTATAAGGGGGAACATGACTACATATAAGTGAAACAATATATGTCAACATGACCTATATAAAATTTTTGTGGTATTGTTGATGTTGGTCACAGGAAAAGTAGGAAAGTAAGCAAAACACCAAGATGCTCTCTACAAATACACATACACACAAACACAGAGACACACACACAAAAATAGAGCTGGGCAAAGATCCATATACCAAAGTCTTTGATGCTCTTGTTTAAAGGAGCAAAGAATGCACACAATCCTCAGTCTCTTTGATCCTTTTAAGCAATGATCAAAAGCAAGCCTTCCAAATGTGCCAGAATATATTATGACTAAGGTTAGCAACCACTGTGGACTCCGTGAACACAAGTGTATACATCACAGTGAACAGTCTTTGTACCATACTTTCTTCAAGGCCCAAGCAAGTCTCAAAAACAATTTCTTAATTTCTAAAGGTTAAGTCAGACATAGTGGCTTTACTAAATCATGCTAGTATGAAGCCAGAACAAAGGTTTTGCTGAAACATTTACTATATCTAATGATTAAGCCAAGTGAAAAGGCAATATAAAGATTCCATTACACTGTGGAACTGAAATATGCAAATATTTTGGCAATATTATCATGTAACAGTTACATTTGTCAAAGATTATTTTAAGATTATTCCCAGACAGAATAAAGTCTTCAAAGATTCTTGAAGATTCGATGAAAAGCATTTTTGATTTCTTTGTTCCTTAAACTGTAAAGCAAGGGTTTAAGCATGGGGATTACACAAGTAAAAACACAGAGGCCATTTAGTCAGTTTCAAATGAGTGAGTATATTTAGCCTGCACATACATGAAGAGTAGGGACCTTTAGAACACCGTTACCACTGTGAGATGGGAACCACAAATGGAGAAAACTTTTTTTCTACCTTCTGCAGAATGTATTCAACAAAATAAGCATGTAGGACAAAAGAGCAACAAGAAGAGAAGAGATTAAATTAAAGACTGAAAACAATATAGTCAACAATTCTGTTTCTTGAACATGTGAACAGATCAAAGGTAGCAATGGGACAACATCACAATAGAAATGGCTGATGACATTAGAGCCACGGAATGTGTGAAATACTAAGAGGGAACAGCAGAGGCTGGAAGGTACTCTAGAGATATGGAAGACCCACAAGCACATGACAGTGTCTCTGAGACATGATCCAACTGTAGAGAAGAGGGTTGCAGATGGCCACATAGCGGTTGTAAGCCATGGAAGATAAGATTGACAGTTCACTGACAATGAACATAATGAAGCAATGCCATCTGTGTGGCACAAGAATAATAGGTGGTGGTATTTTGATCCACACCACAATTCACCAGCATTTTGGGGCAAATGGTAGTGGAACAGTCATGATCAATGAAATCCAGATGACTGATGAAAAAGTACATAGGCGTGTCTAGGCAAGAGTCCATCTTGGTCAAAATGATCATGCCAAGATTGCCTACAATGGTGATTGCATATATTATAAGGTAGACTCCAAATGGAGTTTGAACTCAGCACTCTGTGTCACTCCCATCAGATGAACTCAGTTGGCATTATTAGATTTGGTTGACCCATTTAGATGGTCCGAAATTAACTCTTCTTGAAGAAAAAAAAAGGGTTTTATTTATTTTCCCCTAAAGATTATAGTAGTTATAATTAAAACATATTTATTCACAAAGCTCACATGTTTTTTTACATATTTTTGAAATAAAATAAAATTTTACTTTCCTTAAATAAGGAATACATATGAACCCCATAAGGAAATTGAGCATGAATAAACTCCAGACTTAGCAAGGTATTGATGTAAATCCATAGAAAATAATGCGATGTAAGTCATGAAGATTCATTTCCATAAGAGCAACACAATCTTTCATATCAGACTTCCAATTTTTTTGAAACTTATATGCAATCTTTATTTTCTCCAGGCCATGGAACTTTCCAATGCAATCCCACAATCATGTAATCAGTTGAATATTGTATAATAAAGATTTATTCATGATCAATAGGGCAATTTTTCTTGCTGCCATATCTGCTATAGGGAAGTGTTAGCACACTCAAAGTTATTACTTCGTATTTGATAATTATTGAGTACAATAAAGTGATTTGAGTCAATAACTTTTTTAAAAAATTAAAAAAACTGTCTACAATTGCATAGTAGGAATTAAAAGAACATTGTTACTACTGGTGTCTGAAATGTATCTTGTAATTTATTAATAAAATTATCCTATGTATATATTTAGTTATACTTTGGTAATAGATTATTGGTAATAGACCACATAATTTTCAGTGTCATAGAAATAGTTACATATTCACATTTATGTCTTAACTTAGTCATCCATTTCATTTTTAATACAGAAAACTCCAGAATTAACAAAAAACTCACATGATCAGAATCTATTTGGTAAAAGATGCATGGTTTAAGGCAATATCCAAAGAGGTCAAATGCCTTAATTCAATATACTTTCTTTTCTTCAACACTGTGGAAATAAATTCTATAAAGCTGTTAATTAATTATTTGAAATTTTATTATTTTATTTGATAGTAAAATCTGTTACTGTAATTTGCATACTGTAACATTTATTAGGTATAATTTTATGATGTTTAAAATGTTTCAATGATAATAACTTCAGTTGTGAAATTAATAATTAGAAAAGATATAATCAATAGTGAATATCTAATTTACATTGATCCACCTTTATTTCCTTATATTTCATTTGCCTTCAATGAGAATATTTGGCTCTGTAAATATGATTTTAATAAGAGGAATAGCTGTGTATCAAATATATTATGAAGATAAGTGATGTAATGCAAGGCACGATGTAACTGGAAAATCTTTAGGATTTCAGTATAAGGTGCAAGCCTTCGGTTTGGAGCAGGAGCAGTCTGCAGCTACCTTGTTGAATTTCAAAGCAATCTACACATCTGTAATTGGTACTCATTTAGTCTTTCCTATTCTTGAAATGGGACATCAAGAAATAGTGATGCTTAAAACTGCTAGCTCACTTCTAGACACTCTTTTGATTTTAAAAATTATGCTTATTTTATTTCTATGTTGGGGCCACATAAATACCATGAAGTGGGCATTAAGTCACAGGAAACTTACATTATTTTGTTTCAGCTTTCTATCGTGTGTGTTTCAGAGGTAAACTCAAGTTGTCTAGTGTTTAGTGAGTATCTAGTGTCTGTACTTGATGAACCACCTTGACAATCCTATTACCTCTTCTGAGCTGAGGTTTTCTGCTATTTCTCAATTGATTTAAAATCTCATTTCAGAGTCCTTATTACCAACAAATAAAAATAGACTTTCATCTTTTGAACACTATCTTGTGAAGTATTGCTGACATAGTGTTTTATGGTAGAAGACAGAAAATATCAGGTGAAGAATGGGACATAGAATTCCTGTCAGTATTAACTATCCTCAAATATTTAATACTTTCTACCACTGCTGCCCTGGTATGTTGGCTATCTCTCCAATATCAGTCTTAGTAGCAATTTTCCTGGAATATAAATACATCTTCTAATTATCGCCATTCTTCTTGTGTGGAAAATATTTGATGCTTTATTCTTTTTAAATTTGACCTAGTCATTTTAATAAGAAGAAATTTCCATGTAGAAGTTCATTTAAATTCTACAAAGCTTAAGATTTTTCTATACTACTCATTCTATGATGGCTGTTCAGCATAAAATAATCAATTCGTGAGCAACCTGCTAAGAAAAATAATCAGCCAGGAAAAAAAAAATCAATAAAGAAATACTTCATGAGAAATACCTAAAATATTTAGTCTTCAAACACTGCATGAGAAGCATTTATTTTAGCTAATATATTAGAGATTACATAGGATATGCATTACAATTTACTGGTGTTCATCAGAAAATCTAGTATGATTGAGCACCACATGCTTTATATGGAAATTTAGCTCATGACAAAATCTTTTTTAAAAGTGAGATTTACAAAAACTATCAGATAGTCATAACTTCACCTTCGACTCCAATTTTTATATATTACCATCCATTCTCACAAATAACATACAGAGAGAATATCTGGATATTTCATATGACTTTGCACCCTAAAATTATATACTGCTCCAGGGAGCCCTAGTTAACAATGGAGATGATTCTTTGTTTAGTCCATTTAAGGAAATCCTCTCTTAATTTTCTGTATAGCATTTAAGGTCTTAAGTCAGACATAATAGGAAGTTCCTCCACACCTAGTAACCAAAATCCAAGACAGTGTATATCCACTTACCTTTAATAAATAATGAGATTTTTCTTCCTCATATTATTTATAGGATTTATTTGTGAAAAGAGAGTTTATAGATTTCTTCCCTCTTGTTGAGGCTCCCTGAAGAAATTATATCTAATTCATTCACATCATTACACCCAAATCTTCTGAGATACTAAAACTAAAAGATAATGCCTTTATAATTGGAGCTAATTGCCTAGGACATTCTCCATGTTTCCTTTGAGAAAATGTAAGGAACAATTCAAACAAAATATTGTAAATGTCTGCTGCAGTCCCAAAGAGATGTACAATGTAAAGATAATTTCACTTCTACAAAGGTCATGATCAAAGTTTCTAGATCAGGAAGTATTAAAGCTGAGGAGACATTTTATTCTCGTACAAATAGTCTCCATATAAGTATTTGGAATATATTTTCTTACACTGTTATCTACCATTCACTATCACTTACCAGCAATAGAATCTACTGGTACGTAAAACAATTCATCTCTTCTAACTTTGAATAAATGTTCTCTTTGACTTAAACATAATAAAAATTGAGAAAAATTGAATAGAGTGAAAGATTGATGAATCCATAAAACAAATGTATAATATTTATGTTTATCAATATTTAAATTAATACAAAGGATATTTTAACACTAAAAAAATCTGCATCATACATTAAGCTAATGTACCAAATGTCCAACAGTATTATGAATTTTTGCTTGTGGAGATGGTCATAGTAGTACATGACACCCAGCACTATCACATAGGCAGAGGATCATGAATTAGAAGACGTTCTAATCTACATAGTGAGTTTCCAGTCATCTTGAGATATAGAAGACTGTCTAAGAAAATAAGATATCAGAATGAGACCCTAGGGGTGATGCAGGTATCGAGTCAGATTGGACACACTAAGAGCCCTTGGACTGTGCATGTGATATCTGGCTCTTATTTACCCAGGCTATATCTGGCACAGGTTTCTCTCGTGGAGTGTGTCTTAAGTCAAATCAGATATTGGTTGTTACTCCTCAAGCTTTGTGTCATTATTGTACTTGCTTATCTTCAAGACAAAAACCCAAAGTGAGAGAAAACTGGAAATGAAAAAGATAGAAACTCTATTAAGGGACCTCAGAGGCAAGCTTTTCCAACATAGTACAAGAGATGGAAGGGAGAATCTCAGAGACTTTGAATACACAATAGAAGACATGTGAAACTTGGTCAAAGAAAATAAAATATATCCAAAATATATATCTAAATATATTTTATATCTAAAATATTTTATATCTAAAATATTATCCAGGCACAAAACATTCAGTAATCCTGGGATACTATAAAAAGACCAAATTTAAGAATAATAGGAATACATGAATAACATAAAATATAAAATTAAATTAAAAATATAAAATAACAGGAATGCAGAAGAAACTCAGGTTTAAAAAAAAAAGCACAGAATGTATTTCAACCAAATCAAAGAAGAAACAAGAAACATATAGTAAACTATGTAGACCGGACCTGAAAGAAAGTCCCCTTGGCACAGTTAAACAAACCACTAAACATATGAAATGAATAAAAAGCATTAAAAGATGAAAGGGAAAAAGACTAAATAACATATAAAGGCAGACCTATAGAAATTATGCCTGGTTTCTCAATGGAGACTATAGAATCTGAAAGGGAATAGACAAATGTGCTGCAGACACTAAGAGACCACAGATGCCAATTCAGAGTACTATGCCCAGCATAACATTTAATCACTATAGACTGAGACAATAAGATATCACCTGGTAAAATCAAATTTAATCAATATCTATCTATAAATCCAGTCCTACAGAAGTTGCTAGAAAGTAAACTTCAACCTAAAGAAGTTAATTACACACATGAAAACAAGAAATAAATAATCTCAGACCAGCAAAATCAAAAGAAGGAAACACACTCAGGCATACATATGACACACACAGAGAGAGAGAGAGAGAGAGAGAGAGAGAGAGAGAGAGAGAGAGAGAGAGAGGTATTTCAAAGTTCATGTACTTAGATTCTCTTGAGAATAACCAGAAAGAAAAAAGAGAACTTGAGAAAGTATATACAGTGATTTAAAAAGTTTATGTGTCTGCACATTTGGCTTTGAGAAACTATAGATGTTAATCATGCTCAAATTGTGTTTTGAATATCTTTATATATCTTTAATGACTTTTCCATCATTACTGCTATTAACTTGTGCTTTCTTGTGTAGTTAGTAGTGTAATCTCCCTGGGTCTGTGGGTTGCAGCACTTTTCTTCTTTCTTTAAAAGTTAATATTCATACACAATTGAGTACATCCCGTGTTTGTGTTTCTGGGACTTGTTAGTTTGTCCCAGGTGATTTTTTTTCTAGTAACATCCTTTTCCCTGCAAAACTCATGAGATCTTTTTAAATTATTTTTTAATAGTTATGTAATACTGCATCGTGTAAATGTACCATAATTTTTTTTATCCATTCTTCAGTTGAGGGGCATTATAGATTGTTTCCAATTTCTGGTTGTTATCAAAAACACTGCTATGAACATAGTTGAGCAAGTATCCTTATAGTAGGATGGATCTTCCTTTGGATATGTGCTCAGGAGTAGTAGAGTTGTAACAGCTGTGTTTAGAGTTAGGTCAATTTCAAATTTCCTGAGCAATTACCATATTGATTTCCATAGTGGCTATACAAGTTTGCACTCTTGCTCGCAATGAAAGAATGTTTCCCTTGTTCTGCATCCTCTCCTGCATGATCTGTCAATTTTTGTTATTGATCTTTGCCATTCTGACAGTTATAAGATGGAGTCTCAGAGTAATTTTGACTTGCATTTCCTGGATGGCTAAGGATGTTAGACATTTTTTTAAGAGTTTCTCAGCTGTTTTAATTTCCTCTTTTAAGAATTCTTTGATTGGATCTGTACCCTATTTTTTTTAACTTATTTTATTTGTTTTGTTGATGCCTACCTTTTTTAGTTCTTTATATAATTTTTGACATTATCCCTGTGTCATAACTGGAGTTAGTGAAAATCTTTCCCCATTCTGTAGGCTGCCATTTTGCTTTGTTGGCAGTGTCCTTTGCACAGAAACTTTTCAATTTCATGATGTCCCATTTACTAACTGTTGAACTCAGGGTCTGAGCTATTCGTGTTCTACTCAGTAATTTGTCTCCTGTGCCAATGCATTTAAGGATAATTCCTACTTTCCCTGATATCAGGTTCAGTGTATCTGATTTTATGTTGAGGTCTTTGATGCACTTGGACTGGAGTTTTGTGCAGGGTGATAAATATGGATCTATTTGCATTCTTCTATATGAGGACATGCAATTAGGCCATCACTATTTGTTAAATATGTTTTTTTTCCATAGTGTATTTCTGGCTTCATTTTTGAAGATGAGATGTCCATAAGTGTGTGGATTCACGTCTGGATATTTTATTCAGTTTCATTGATCAATGAGTCAGTTTTTATGCCAATACCATGCAGTTTTAATTTCTAATGTTCAGTAGTACAGCTTGAAATCCAGAATGTTGATAATTTGAGAAGTTCTTTTATTTTTCAGGATTATTTGATCTATTCTGCATTTTTGTTATTCCATGAGAAGTTGAATACTGTTTTCCCAAGGCCTGTAAAGAATTCTTCTGAGATTTTGATAGGGATTTTATGAACCTGTAGATTGCTTTTGGTAAGGTGGCTTTTTTATTATGTCAATCCTACCAATTCAGGAAGATGGAATGACTTCCCATCTTTTGAAAACTTCTTCATCAAACATCTTTCATACTAGTCTTTCATTTATTTCTTTAGAGTTACCTAAGATATTTTTTGTTATTTTTGGCTATTGTAAAGGGTGTTGTTTCATCGAATTGTTTCTCTGTTGTCCCTTTGTTATTTATATATAGGAGAATTATTAATTTCTTTTTTGAGTTGAAATTTTAGTCAGCCACTTAGCTGGAATTGTTTTTCAGCTGTAGAAATTCCCTGGTAGAATTTATTTTGGGGGTTGTTTATATATACTATCATATCATCTGCAAATAAAGATACTTTGACTTCTTTCTTTCCAATTGTATCCCCTTCGTCTCCTTCTGTTTTGCTATTGCTCTAGAAAGAACTTCAAGTACTATATTGAATACGTGTAAGGAGAGTGGACAATCTTGTTTTGTTCCTGATTATAGTGGAATTGTTTTTGTTTCTCTCCATTTATGTTGATGTTAGCTATGGGTTTATTGTAAATTGCCTTTATTATGTTTAGGTATGCCCCTTGTATCCCTTATCTCTCCAAGGCTTTTACCATGATGGGCTGCTAGATTTTGTCAAAAGCCTTTCAGCTTGTAGTAAGATGATCATGTGGTTTTATTCCCACAATTTTTTTTGTAGGGTGGATTTCATCAACAGATTTTCATATTTTGAACCATGTCTGTATCTCTAGGTGTAAGCAAATTTAATTATGATGGATGATCTCTTTGATGTATTCTTGGATTTTGTGAGTATTTTACTCAGTATTTTTTTGGCAAAAAAATTATTTTGCATATATATACAAGAGCAATTGTTCTGTAATTCTCTTTATTTGTTGGATCTTCATGTAGTTTGATTAGAAGAGTGACTGTGGTCTCATAGAATGAGTTTAGTAGTATTCTTTCTATTTTGTGGAATAATTTGAGGAGTATTAGTGTTCATTCTTCTTTGAATGACTAGTAGAATTTTGAGCTTTTAATGCTTCTATTTCATAAGAGATTATAGATTTGCCTAAATTGTTTATCTGACCTTGATTTAATTTTGGTAGGTGGTGTCCATTAAGATAATTATCTACTTGTTTAGAATTTTTTCCAATTTTGTTGCATACAGGTTTTTAAAGATTGTCCTAATGATGCTTTGGTGTCTATGGTTATATCTCCCCTTTCCTTTCTGATTTTGTTGATTTGGATATTGTCTCTCTGTCCTTTAATTATTTTAGATAAGGACTTGTCAATCGTATTGGTTTTCTCAAAGAATGAACTCTTTGTTTTATTGATTCTTGGAAATCTCCTCTTTCTTTCTTTATTATTGATACCAGCCTTTGTCTTGATTATTTTTCACTGTCTACAAATCTGGCTTGTGCTTAATTTCTTTTGTTCTAGAGATTTCAGGTTTGCTGTTGGTTTGCTATTTTGTGTTCTCTCCACTCTTTTTTCAAATAGTTGTTAAGAATAAATGTTGAAATGTTGTCTTGGTGGATTTTTCCTCTGATGAGTTTGAACAGTCCTTTCTCATCTCTTTGGTTTAATTTATATTTGACTTCTATGTTGCTAGATATTAGAATGACTACACTAAGTTGCTTCTTATGTTTATTTGCTTTGAAAGTCTTTTTCCAACACTTTACTGTGAGTTAATGTTTATCTTTGAGTTTGAGATATGTTTCTTATATGCAGCAAGTGGATGGGTTCTGTTTTCTCATCTATTCTATTAGTCTGTCTTTTTACTGGGGAAATAAGTCCATTGATGTTGAGAGATATCATTGACAAATACTTGTTAAATCCTTTTGTTTTGCTGTTGGTGGTTGTGAAGATTGTGTATGTATGTATGTATGTGTGTTTGTGTGTGTGTGTGTGTGTTCTACTAATTTTGATGGGATGAGATTATTTATTTTCTATATTTTCATGAGCATGGTTAACCTCCTTCAATTATGTTTTCCTTCTAGTACCATCTGTAGGGATAGATTTGTACCTAAATACTATTTGAATTTGGCTTTATCATGGGATTTTAGATTTTTTTCTTTTTCATATATGGCAATTAAAATTTTGCCAGGCATAGTAGTCTCGCGTAGATTCTTTGGTTCCTTAGAGTCTGTTACAATCAGTTCAGGCCCTTCCATTTTTTTAGAGTCTTCATTTAGAAGACATGTATAACACTAAGAGATTTGCATTTACAAATCTCTTGCTCTTTTTCTCTTGCAATTTTTAGTATTGTCTCTGTTCTGCATGATTAGTGCTTTGATTACTATGTGGCAAATCAACTGTCTTTTTTGGTGCAGTCTGTTTTGTGTTCTGTAGGTTTTCAGTACCATTGTAGGGCAACTGCCTTAGATTTTGAAAGTTTTCTTCTATGATTTTGTTACAAATATTTTCTGGGCCTTTGAGCAGGCAGTCTTCTTCTTCCTTTATCCCTATTAGTCTTAGGTTTGATTTTTTCATAGTATCCCAGATATCCTTGACATTTTGTGTCAAGGATTTTTTTGGAGTTAATATTTTCCTATACCAATGTATCAGCTTCAACAATAGTGTCTTTAGTTCTATCTCTTGTACTCTATTGTGGTTTGCCTCTGTAGTCCCTGATGGGTGTTCTAGGTTTTTCATTTCTGAGATTCCCTTGGTTTGTGTTTTCTTTATGGTTTCTATTTCCACTTTCAGGTCTAGGACAATATTGTTCCTTTCCTTCAGTAGTTTGTTTATTTACTCACTTTTTTGTCTTTTTTTAAAGGGATTTATTCATTTCTTCTATTTACTTGATTATGTTTCCCTTGGTTTCCTTATCCCGTTGTTTGACTTTTAATTGATTTATTTGATTACGTCATTATCTATTTTGTCATAAAGTTTGTTTTTGAGCTCTTTTACTTCTGCTTTGGCTGTGTCAGAGTGTTCAGGGCTTGTGGACGTGAAATATTGCCATGGCCTCTGTTGATTGTGTTCTTAAGCTGCCATTTCAGCTTCTGAACTTTGGATAATTTATTATACAGTGAGGTGCCAATTTCAAAGTTTTTCTCTATTGGACAAGTGTTTTGTCACTTGGTTACTTTTTCCTCTTTTGTCTCTGTTAATTGTAGCCCATTGTCAAGCAGGGAATCTCCACCTGGCTGAGAACTAGAACTCTTCAATCAGACTTCCTAATTGTTCTTTAAATGTTCTTTTGTCTATCTGCCTTGACAGGCTCTGATGCAGAAGATGGCTGCCTGAGTTGGTATCTGGGACTGAAGCAGGCAGAAGTGGTAGGAAGCAGTAATCATTCATTCTTTACAATGTTTTTTTTTTTTTAATTCCTTTTTTAACATATCCATTTTTTTATTTCCTTCTCAATATTTTAATTATTTTTTGTATCTCGTTATTTGGGTTTGGATTCATTATGGTTTTGTAATACCTTAATGAGTATCATGAATTTATTTAGCTGTGATTTCTCTTTCATTCTAATTTTTACATTAATTCATTGAGAATATCATAAAATATCTCTGGACCATATTTACATATATCGAAAAAGTCTATAAAATCCCAGATATAATCTAACTTTTCTATCAGTATATTTGTGTCCCCTTTAAAAAAAATCAAGTGTTTTCATATATATATATATATATATATATATATATATATATATATATATATGATATATTTATCATCTCTCTCTCTCTCTCTCTATCATCTATCTATCTATCTATCTATCTATCTATCCATCTATCTATCCATCTATCTATCCATCTATCTAATTATCTATCTATCTCTCTATCTAAACTGTCTATCACCTATGTGCATCTCTTATCTTGGATGTATAGCCTTCCACTGGATCATGATCATCCTACCAGGAACTACTGGCTGTCCCTTTCACCAAGCTCATAGTTGACAACGACTCCTGTGCTATAGGTCAGACTTCATGCTCACCTCCATTCACTTTACTGGGATTTGGTCTTAGTGAACTTGGAAAGAGTTTATATATGATAAAATGCAGGAGTAGAGTCCAGCTTTAGGCCACACGGGGTTCTTCAGCCTCCATGAAAGGAGATAAACAACAAAGTTATGACAAGTGAGAGAAGTATCTCACTCTTTTATGGGACCCTTTAGTTGATACGTTTACGTGCTTTAATGAGACAACTAGAATAGACTTTATGATGATGATGACACACAAGAGAGTGTTCTTTAATAATAAAAATAAAGAAATTAGAAGTAAGAAAAGTTAGGAGAGAAAAAGTAACAATGTGTACACACTTGGGAAAATTTACAAGACTCCTCTCAAGACAAAAAGTTGTCCTGACTGAAATAGCAAAACTGCTAACTTCTTAGCTAAGAGAAATGCAGGTGTTTGGGCATACAACAATGCAAGAGTGTTCATACCCTCCTAGCTGCAGGCTTCTAATCTTCAAGGTTAATTTTAGTGGGTAGCCTTAACACAATAATCTATTAATGAATAGCTGAATTTTAGGTCTGTATGTTTGCTACAATAAAGGGGGGTGGCAGGCATTCAGCGGTGAATTATCTATCTGCTTTTTCAAGCTTGCTAACATACTGTTGAGACTTTGTTTCTGTTCTTGACTATGGCTTTGTCTCTATGGGAAGGTCAATTCTACCAAGAATATAATTTTTATATCTCTACAGAAAGCATGAATAGTATTCACACATGCCAAAAATTTTCTGAGGTGTTGGAAGACCTCCCCTTGTCTGTGCTGGTAGAGACTATTCTCCAGTCACATTGGTCCTTTCATCACTGTGTTTGGAACTAGCTCAAAACCTGAAGATTTAATTTAATTTCAGTTATCATATTAACTATTTCCATTTCACTTAATCTTATGCTCGTAGATATTGAGTATTGTTTTGGAAACTTTAAATGTGCTACTTTGTTAGGTTTGATGTTGGTAGTATAATGGTGTCTTGATGAGTCTTTTATTTTTGTTACTATTATGGTAAATTCTCAGAAGAACATTAAAAATCATTAAATTGTACAGCCTACTAATTTACCAAAGGAAGGTATGACAAAGATAGTTACATACAGAAATCCCCAGATAGGATAATGTCAACCCATTTCTCTTTGTTAGAATTTGAATATACTATATAAATTAAATTATTAAAATTGATATACAGATCAACATTGTATCATTTATTTTATCTCTTCCTTTAGAAAAATATACCTTCTTTCAACTACTTCAAAAATATGGTTGAATAAGACAAATATGTAGATCATTACATGCAAACTTTATTCTAGTCAAGGCAAATATTCATGAAAACAAATTTAATCAAGTACTGAATAATAGAATTGTTTGATGGAGACTTAATTAAACAAAAATCATTGCAAGTAAATTGTTAATTCCAATTGTATGTGCTTAAGAAGGGAACTTTTCTTGTTTGTATTTAAAAGTAATATACACAGTTAGAATTTGATGTGTCATTTGTATTACATATGAAATATTATACATTATTCATCCAAACATTTATATATCCATAGTTAACACAAATATAAATAAAAAAACATTTACTCCAAATGTCATCTATCTATGAAGTCTGAAGCTTTTGTTTTGAAATAGGACCTCTGTCTTATCCGTTGGGTGATTCTACTTGTTTCTCTTTTATGAGAAATTATGTATATAAGTAAAGGATCCATACTTTTGGAGGCTATCATCTCATTGTCTTTGTAAGCTAGTCCCTAGGCTCACAATCTTTGTTAATTATGTGGTTTTATTATCATTCATTTGCAGCTTAAGTTTATTTCAGTAGTGCAGCTGACTTTAGTTTTTTTCATTAACTCATTCTATTTTCAAAACAAGATTCAATGAAAGCTTGGACTTAATTGTGCAATTTCCTTTCAATCAAACTAAGTGTAGCTTTTTGGCATATCATCTTACTATAGAGACAAATACTTCAGAGACACATAGAAACTTTTGATAGGAAAAAGTATTTATGTGTGTTTTCTTACAAAGCCAAATCCTACTTGTATCACTGAGAAAAGAGAAAGCCAAAACATTAAATTTCCTGACTGTTTTTTCTAACATAATATTTTATTTATGAGAATTAAGAAGTACATATTATCCATAATAATACAAATATGGAAAAGGGCAAAATAATTACCAAAAGGCATTAAGGATTGGAGCTTTATTTAGTTAAAATTCATTTTCTTTGCTTATTTTTTACATTTTAAATAAGATATTCTATGTTGACCTCCTTTTCCCTTTGCTGTTGTATCCACCTACTCATTTTTTCTAATATCTTTCTTCTATGTCCTTCTATTTACAAATGGGGAAACGTTGATCAATCAAAACTAAATTTATATATTACTTATCTATTTCTACACAGTGCATAAATGTCTCTGAGTTTAATAAATACCACGTATGTTTCTGTATATGCTCGAAAACCTTGTCTTCCCCTCCTCAGGCATTGAGAAATGGAATGGCTGCTGAGAACTGAACAATGGTTACTTAGTTCTTTCTTTTCGGATTGACTGATCGTACTGTATTGAAGATGGTGCTCTTTCCTTTATTCCTGGTGATTTATGCTGTTACCTTGGTAGGGAATCTGGGCATGATTCTCTTAATTTGCATCACTTCCCCAACTCCACACACCCATATACTTTTTCCTCAGTTGCCTTTCATTTCTAGATATCTGTTATTCATCAGTCATTGCACCAAAGATGTTGAATAGCTTCTTGGTAGTGACAGAACCATCTCCTTCTCTGCCTGCATTGTGCAACATTTGTGTTTTGGAGTGCTTGTTACCACAGAAGGCTTCTTGCTGTCCTTGATGGCTTATGATCGTTATGTGGCCATAGTCAACACATTGCTGTATACTGTGTTCATGTCTCAGGGGAAGTATATAATGCTTGTCATTGGGTCAGCCATAGGTCGAACTATTAACTCTTTGACAACACCATAAATTTGGGAAGACTGTCTTTTTGTGGTCCCAATGTAGTGGGTCACTTCTTCTGTTGCATCATGATACTCTCGTGTTCTGATACCTCCACAAATGAGTTTTTGCTATTGACCTTCTCTGGAATTTTGCCATTGATACTCTCTTGAATGTGATTGTATCCTATTTATTCATTGCTGTTGCCATTTTGAGAATCTGCTCAGCTTCTGGAAGGTAGAAAGCCTTTTCTACCTGTGCTTCTCTCCTGACAGCTGTGACTATGTTCTATGACACCTTACACTTCAGTTACATTCAGCCAAGCTCCCAGTATTCTGTAGAACAAGTGGTGTCTGTATTCTACACACTGGTGATTCCCATGTTAAACCCAATGATTTACAGTCTCAGGAGTAAAGAAGTGAAAGAAGCTACAAGAGAGCCATAGAACTGAACTGCTTCTCCTGCTAATTTCACAGAAGTAAAACTTCTTCCATATTTATCAGCCAATCCACACTCAGTAACATTTACATTATATCAATAAAATCCAAATTTTGTGTTTAAAAGTTATATTCTCAATATTTTTTATATGAACAAACAAGTTTGACTGTGAAATCATTTGTTATATGTTGGGGTCCAGGTTACCCAGACTATGAAATACTTCAGCTTGACAAAGTTCCTGAGCGAATCACTGTCGGGAACTGGAACTCCCTAACTGCCTTGCCCCTTTCTTGTCTTCACTGTAGGGTGGCATTTGTTCTCTCATCAATAATAAGATCTGTATAAGCCAATAGTAATAGCAAATCAATCTCTGAGCTGGCTACTGTGGGCTGGAATGAAACACAGCCATGCTATCCAGAAAGAAATTGCAATAAAGCAACCCAGGTTTATTGCAAAGATTTAAGAAATATAAAACCCAGGAAATTCCCCTAAGTGTTATTAGCGGTCACGTAGAAACAGTCTCTCCCCACCACCTATCAGCAGGGATTCTTTCTTCCCCGAAAAACCCAGGCACCATCCTGTCTCAAGAAGTTCAAAGGTGCCAAGTGGCTGCCCACATTCTGGTTCCTGCGAACACTTGACCAATGAGGTGGAGGAATCAATCAGAATAGCACAAGCCCTGACCCCTGAGCCCTAGCAAGGGGGACCCGCTCACCTGCCTGTGGCCCCTGCTGGCCCCCGTGGCAGGAAGGTACATCTTCCGTGCGTGCTGCTCAAAGCTTAACTTGTACGCCTGCTGGTTTATAATAAAGCCCCATGCATTTACAGTGACCTGAAGATGTCTCGTGCCTTTTTAGAAGTCCGTCTTACTAAGGAGTATTAACCTTGCCAGTTAAGGTCCCATATAAAGAGTGAGATACAGGTTCTAACTCCTCGCTAATCTCAAATTGTTTTACTCTCCTTCCTGGAAGCTGAAGAACCGGTTCGTGGGGGGTCCACAGCTAGACTCCAGGACCCCCGCAGTTATATAATTTTGTTTTGAAAGTAACTTTAATGTACTTTGTTTTAAATATCATTATTTTAATATGTAAAAAATACATTTTAAAATACTATTTTTTAAAAAATCATCAAAAATTGTATGCTTTAATGCTTGAAAACTAATTACATGAGTATGATTCTTTTGCAAACAAAATAATATTTCTAATGAATGAGAAGTTCTATGATATTCATTATATGGATTTTGTGTTTAAACATACATTAATTTTTAGATATTGGTGAAATTTCTATGGAATCAGGTAAAATAATCAGCTCATTATTGTACTTGACATATTCAACCTTTAATTTATTAACCTGTTTTCTTTCTCTTTATATCATACCTAGCAAGCTAATATGACATCACAACAACAACCAATGATGCATTATTTCTAAAATCCTAGTAATAAGAGTATTCTATACGTGATGTCAACTGTCTATAATAGGTACAATTATGTACCTTGTTCATCCTTGTCTATTCAGAAATCTATTATACATTCTGAATACACATGTACATTCAGAAGACTTCAAATGATTTAATGAAACAATATACACAAGTCAATTTAGGACTATTATTGTGACTTAGCTGCATATAAAATGACATATGATTTAATTATTTATGAACACACATCTGTTGTTGTTGATGTGACCATTGATTTATCCTTGTGTGTTCATGGCAGAGGATAGTTTTTTCTTTGTTCATTCATTCCCTGGTTCAAGACATTTTCAGCTTCCATAAAATCTAATCTTCAGCCTTGACCTAGAAGGCTTCAGGCTCCATACAATCTAATCTCCAAATCTAAACCTAGAATGTTTCAGCCTCTGAGAATTACTGCTGACTGTGCTCACTCTGACTAGCTATCTTCTGAACTTTGAACCATAAATTGTAAACCTCTTTTCAGTCTCTGCTTTCTCTCTTAGCTTATTCTGGACTGGCTCTGCATTTATTGGCTTCTTCTGAACTGAATTGTCTGTGGGCCAATTGCACTCAAACTCCCTGGCTAAATTAGGTCTCAGCTTCTACATGAGCTCTCTGCTTATTCCTGGTTTCTCTCTCACTGAGCTCTGCTCTCTGCTTCCACCTCAGTTCTATGCTTTGTTTTTACTTCCTGAACTCTCACTACTTCTTGTCTCCTTCTTCCTTCGTCTTAGCTCTCCTTCCTGTCTCTGCTTCCTACACTCTACTTCTACTCCTTGCTTCTTTCTACTAGCTGGGATTAAAGACAAGAGCTACCACTACCTTCTGAAATGGATTTAGAGGTCTGTGCTTTGTGGGGATTAAAGTTGTGTACTAACATTCTTGCTACCCTAGAGCAGCTAAGCTCCGGGATCTGAGATCAAATGTCTATCATATAGGCCTTTCAGTGTCATGATTTGCTAGAGCAATGTAACGACAAATAAATTATGCTATTTGCTGTGCACAGACTAGCACTTTGTCTGAGTCAATCCGCTGAAAGAATGTCCATGAGCCACAGATATATTTAGAATATATTTATTAGTGAGAAGTGATACAGTACAAAGAGCAAGATGAACAGAACGAAAAAGGGAATACGCCTTTTAGAAGGGCTCTACCTGGGAAATTACTGCTAGGCAAGCTGAGTTCAACACAGGCACCTTGGGAAAGAGAAACATCACCAACTCATCACGGGTCTAAGCAGTTATTCTGCTGAACTGCATGCCTCTCCTAGGTTTTAGGCAGCAGCAGCTGCCTTTGAGAGTATGTCTTTTCAAGTGTTTCTAGACAAAGGGGGCAATTTGCTAGGATTCCTGGAATACATTCAAGGGGACACTTGGCAGTCATGTTCACACCCAGATCCTGGCCAGGGACACCGGGGGTGAAGTGCACCATGTGCCCTATCTAATGTTCTTTATCATCCTCCCTGTTCTTTTCTCTGGCACTGGCCAGGCACCCAGAAGAAGGAGAGGGGAAATCAGGTCATGCCATTACATTAATAGTCCAAAGCCTCAACCTAAGCCTCTACCAACATAAATTTCTTTACTTACAAGCAGCCATGATGATGGATTAAAAGATTAAATATTCATGCACACACATCATACTAAAAATACTGTGACTAATATCACAGTAGATTTTATACATTAAAATATATTATATTCTATATTGTTTTCTGCTTTTTACACCATTACATGTGCAAATGCAGGCATTTAAAAGTAAACAAATGTTTCACAATGAATTAAAGTAAACATATATTCCACAGTGAATGAAGGCAGTTACCATTAATGTTCCTCCTTTGTCAGTATAGACAACCTCAATATGCCAAAGAAAATCACAATTTTGAAGTAAAAAATTCAATTTAAGTTTTCTTTTCTGAACTGAAACAAAGCATGTTGATCATTATGTAGATGAACATTTAATCCTTAAATCTAGGAGAATGGCTGCTATGTGGAAGGATCACATTCAAGGCCTGTGTGATCTACGTGGAATGCAGCCCATGCCTTTAAGTAATAAAATCCAGAAGGTAATGGTGGTGCCTGCCTCTATTCGCCGCTCTCTAGTGATTAAACGGGAAGCAGTCAGTTCAGAAGGAGGTCATGTTTCTCTGTTCAGGGCTCACAGCTCAAAGTTCTCAGTTCAGAGTTCACAGTTAAGAGTTAAGAGAGAAGCAATAGAGATTGAGGGAATAGAAGGAGATTGAGCCAGACCATGTTAGATAACTGAGAAGTAGAATGTCAGAGGAAGAGTGAAGCATAGAATGAGCATATACCTTTAATCCCTAAACTGAGAGTAAATCAGAGTGAAGACTTAGCAGAGTGGTGCCTTCGATGAGTCAGAGTGAAGAGCAAGCAAAGTGATGAATCAGAGGAAGAGTTAGCAGAGTGAGTCAGAGTTAGGACTACCTAACTTTCATGATATAAAAGCAGGCTCTCAACTCAGAGAGTGAGACATTCAGAGAATTAGTCAGATAAGACATAGAGGCAGTTCAACAGGAACCAGTGTTAGAGAGGAAAAGTGAGTTTGGGAGACTCAGTTAACAGCAAGAGGTAATTTGAAGCCAAGCCCTGCAGGCCAGTCAGAGAAGTTGTAAGAGTTAGCCGGAATAAGAAGAGTACAACCAGAAACAGTCAATTAGCTCAGAAGGTCAGTTTGAAGCAGTCAATTTGGAGAAAAAAAGAGTTTGATCCAGAACAGGAAGTTGAATCAGACACCCAGAAGAGTCAGAAGAATTCGTACAAATCTGTGTTCAGATGGAGTTAATCAGAGTGAGTGAGTCGGCAGTAAGTCTCAGAGGCAGAATGGTTCTAGGTTTAGGTTTGAAAATTAAATCCTATGGAGCCTAAAGCCTTCCAGATCTAGGCTAAAAATTACATTATATGGAGGCTGAAACCATCTAGGACCCAGGATTGAATTAGAAAAGATTTTTTTTATTTGTTGTTTGTGTGCGTGAGAGTTTGCCTTTGTCTCTCTATGTGCATCATGTATGTGGACATGCTTGTGAAGGCCAGAATAGGAGATTGGATTTCCTGAACTGGGAGTTACAAAAGTTTGTGAGACACTTTGCAGATGCTTTCAACCAAACCTGGTTCTTATGATAAAACAGCCATCAATCTTAGCTAAACCAACTCTCCGGCTCAAGAGTATTTTAAAAATGGTAAAGTGAACTTTTACATCCTTGATTGTCTTTAAAGGAAAGAAAGAAGATTCAAGTAAACCATAAATGAAAATTAAGGCACTGTAAAACATATTCCAGTTTAAAGGAGTATGATTAATTTAACTGACAAAATTTAGTCAATGTTGCATAAGTAAGAAACTACAAATAACTTCCTAGTAACAGTAGGGGTTACCAGTAGAGATTACATAAGTCATAGCTATGGTATATGGATATATTAATAATTATCAAGATAATAACACTGAAACTTCTAGGAAAAAATACAGGTCAAGATATACTACAAATAACAATTAAAAAACATTCAACAGAGAAAAGGACAAGGGTGGATGGTTATACATTGAATGCTTTCAAAACTTCAAAGAATGATCCATAACAAACCTTTAATTTTATTTCAGGACTTCAAGCCTGTCATAGAGATAATTTCATGTGCATGTTTATGGCTGTACTATTCACAATATTTGGAACTATAATAATATAATGAACCTAGGTGCTAATCAGATATATGAATAAGGACACATATAAACAATAAAAATTTATTCAACCAAAAAATAATATAAAATTATTAAAGTGTGAGAGAAATGAACAGACCTAGATATTATTATTTTTGAAGGTTCTGACACTGTAGAAAAACTCTGCATGTTCTATCTCATATTGAGGATATATCCATTCATGCTTTTATGTATGTATTTATTTAAGTGTGAGTAGATCAAGCTAAAAATCAGGGAATGAGATGGGAAAACGATGATTTATGGAAAAGGAGTTGGAAGAGTTACAGAATATACAAGCTATGAACCAGGAAAGTACACTACTAGTGGTAGGTGGGATCACACTGGAGAGATGTGGGGAGATGGAGGAGAAAAACAAGGGAACAAGACAAGTCAAAACAAATTGTGCATAAACATACCACAGTGAAACCTGTTATCTGAATACTAATTCAATTATACTTAAACCAATAATAATGAAGTATTTCGAACCCAAGCAAAGATAATACTTACAAACATATTTTATGAAATCAGAATCACCCTAACACCAACAAATACTCTGCAAGAAAATATGAATGCCTGCTGATATTTTCGATGAATACAGAAATCTGCTGGTACAATATCCATGCACATACTAGTAGCACTAAGTGCATTCAATGGGTTTATAAAAATGTGCATATATTTTTTGAGAGGAAAGGTAAGAAGGTATGAGAGGAGTTGGAGGGCAGGTAGTGGGGTTATTTGTTCTTAAAATATTATATTCAAATATTAAAATATACATATAGGTAGCATTACTAGGATTTATAGATTATATTTAGCAATATACATGTATATACATATATGTGTGCAATAGCAATGAACAAAAAGGAGGCAATAAATTTAAAAGAGATTGGGAAAGGTACATGGAAGAGTTTAGAGGGAGAAAGAAAAGGGAAAATGTTGAAATTAAATTTTAATCTCTGCAATGAAAAAATTCTCAAACAGTAAATGTTTGAAAAGAAATTAAAGTAAAATATTGATATGACAGATTCAGCAATATGTAAACAAGGTAACAGAGCATAATGAATATAGGATAGAGTATTAATGAGATATAAATATATATCCATTGATACGAGAAGACAAGAAATATCATCAAGGACATAATTAGAATAAATTCTTTTCGCCTCCTACAAGGTATGGAGATTGGTGCAATCATTGTGGACATACAGGATAGAGAAAATAAAGATTTTATTTAAACAAGCGTGATATAATTTACTATAATCTTGAATATACAGCCATGAAAATTGTGTCACTGTCTAAAAATTTATAATGCAATATAGATACCTCACACCCATATTTATTTCAGCATCATACATCTACACACATACACAGTGAGATTATTCAGCTATAAAGTAGGAAGTAGAAACTGCAATTTGTGATAAGACATATCAGCCTGTAAGAGATCATGCCAACGAAAATCAGATACAGAATAAAAGATACTACATCATCAAATATGTGTGTGCAAATTAAAAAGATCAATAAATTAATACAAAAATAGCAGGAAGTGAAAGATATGTAGGACAGAGTATTGAGTGTCAGGAATAGTGGACATTCCATTAAACACTGAAATTTCACAAAGAGAAGATTTCAAGTACAACACAAGTAACATTGTATGAATCAACAGGCTATATTGTTGAATATATGAGTACATACATACACATATAGATATATGCATGCAATAGCAATTAGGTAAAAGAAACAATGATATTGAAGGAAAGTGGGGTTAGGTATATGTGAGAGTGTGAAGGGAGGAAAGGGGAAATCTAAAAAACACACTTACAAAGTTTCTACAAAAGAATGAATTTACAAACAAAAAAATGAAAAATTAGATGTGATGAAAGTCGTAAAATGTGAAAAAAAATCCAAGTTGACTTAGTGACCTACAAAAACAAAATAAATATTGTAATGAATTTGTCTTTTTATAATGTATTATAATGATACTATGTTGAATATTAAGAGTTAAATTTAAATTGATTTTTTAATACCCTGTAGAAGGCATTTTTTACCTCCTTGTTCCTTAAACTATAGATCAAAGGGTTAAGCATGGGGATCACTGAAGTGTAAAACACAGAGGCTATTTTATCATCCTCTAAGGAGTGAACAGATTTAGGCTGCAAATACGTAAAGAGCAGAGTACCATAGAACACCACAACCACTGTCAGATGAGAAGCACATGTAGAGAAAGCCTTTTTCCTACCTTCTGCAGAATGCATATGACAAATGGCTAGCAGAATCAGAATGTAAGATCCAAGAACTACCAGAAGAGAAGAGATCACATTTAAAGCTGATAATAATATGATCAGCAATTGTATTTCTTTAGTATTTGAACACAACATAGGTGACAAGAAAATACCATCACAGAAGAAATGGCTGATGATTTTAGAGCCACAGAAAGTTGATGTGAAAATTTTACTAGTTATCAGCACAGCCTGGAAGGTACTGAAGAGATATGGAGTGCCTGCAATCACATGGCAAAGTCTCTGAGACATGATCACAGTGTAGAGCAGAGGATTGCAGATGGCCACATAGCGGTCATATGCCATTGCAGACAAGATATATAGTTCACTTATAATAAATATAAGGAAGAATGACAGTTGTGTAGCACATGCATAGGAAGTAATGGTTTTTTGATCCACAGTGAGATCTACCAGCATCTTAGGATATATGACAGTGGAATTCCCAAGATCAATGAGAGCCAAATGTCTGATGAAAAAGTACATTGGGGTATGTAGGCGAGAGTCCAGCAAGGTCAAAATGATCATGCCCAGGTTGCCCACCAATGTGAATGCATAGATGACGAAGAAGACTCCGAACAAAGGTAGTTCCATCTCAGTGTCCTGTGTGATTCCCATGAGGATAAACTCAGGCAGTAATGTGCTATTCTTTTGCCTCATTGTATCCAATGATATCCTCCAGGAAGAAGAAAACATTGTTTTAAACTTTAAGTTGTATTTGTATGGTGAATAGCTCCTTTTTAAACAATAGCTCACAAAAACAAAATTTTCACCTGTCTTTAAATAAGTGCACAGATTATTCTACTTTGCAAATGAGTTCTTCCAGAAGACATATGCTGATGTATAATACATTTATATATCATTCTATCTAAATTGTACTTTAGGTAAAATATGGATATTGATAATCAAATGTTAATTTACAAAAAAGGTTGGCTTTTTAGAATGGATCATTATTTTATCTGAATTTTGTATGGAATATTTGTATTCTTGAAAATTGAGACACCGATAGAGTGAAGCTAAATTATCATTGAAATTATAGTACCTTAAAGTAAGTCCTTCCATGTTTTGAAAGGCATATTGAAATAGAAGTAAATAATTGTATATCTATATATATAATTCTAAATAAATATATTTTGCCCATGTGCTTGTTTTAATAGTCTATGCCAATTTCTACTCTATTTTACTCGTGATATTACGAGATGCATTGGCCACTCTGTTCTGGAATTCAATAGTCGTGAATTGAATAAAGAACAGTCATTCCTTATACTAACAAACATTCTGTGCTTGCTTCGCTGAGATATAAGTATTGATTGCTTATATCTCTTTTTCATCTATAATTTTATTTTTGTTCCTTTCAATAGACTGTTCACTAATTTCATGCTTCCAGCTACATTGTATATCTTCATTCCAGCTGAAGTATTGGTATTCAGAAATTTTCTTCACATATTTTTGAATAATTTTTCTATAACATCATACAGATGAAGTGATAGGGGCTGTAAAATGTGTTAATGTTTACTTACTAATACAACTGAACAAAGAATTTATAAAATTCATATCATTATTGAACATTTTTCATTGATATTGCCTTTTCACATAATAAAGTTGCTTGATGAGCTGAGTAGCAAAGTAGTATTTCTTTGAAAGAAGATAGTGAAGGTGCATTAGCACATTCCCTGTGTTCCCTCAGAACCTGAACATTAAGAATCTCCTCCATTATCAGCATGATTTCCAGGTGTAGGTTTAATTAGAGTTTATCAAGTTTTTTTTTTTTATCATATTCAGCACTAATGTTAGTCTCCTAATGGTCATACATGCAACATTGCTAAATACTAAGGAAACATGTTCAGTGTATAAAATACTTTATGAAAACATGAATGCAATATATTCTATTGAAAATGCATTCATTTCGAGAGGAAATGGTATGATGTATATTTTATTGTAATGTTTGTGATGTGAATTTATATCTACTATTGAAGTCAGTTTATTTTATATATAAAAAAATTTATTGTCTAACATTATTTAAGATTCATATCAAACTTAATTTTCTATTTACATACAAACTAAATATAGTTTGCTATCATGTTTTGCTTCTGAAAATTATTATCTAATTTTTTTCATTGTGTGAGGCCAGGATAAATTAATGGATAAATATACCACTTCTTTTTACCTTCAACTCTTATAAATATAGTAGATCCAAGATATGAAAAATGATAAATGATAAAATTTGATGCCCCAAGACCACTATGCAGCTTCAGGAAGCATAGTGAATGCATGATTTTGTCATGAATTTCAAGGACTCAAAGAGTGCCAACAGTCAGTTGTCAGATACGTTAGGAAGCATCAATTTTGTTTTTCTTTGATGTCTTAACTTGTATCAACAATTCCTCTAGCTCATTTCTGAAGTCTATCTGTATTTTCAGTGTCAGTTACTGTGTCCTTCTGAAGCTATCAGAGTTTTGTTAACCTTTCTAGTCTTCTTGCTTGAAATGAGAATCTCAGTTTCTTTTGAGTATCTTAATGTGCAAAAGCAAAATAGCCCACCATAGAATTAACTGTAGAGCATATTAAGCACATAGTTTATGAAGACAAGGCATTGAGATTTCAAACCATATTCATGTTGATAACAATTAGGAATTAATTAGTGCTCAGAGATTCTTCCATAGCTTAACAACTCTCCAAAATCGCTGTATTTTCCCATTTACTAAATGTGTACATTGTCTAATATTAGAAAAAAATTAAGAAATTAGGCAGTATTTTGGAACATTAAAATTCATGGTGAAAGTCTGTGCAGGATTCTTCAGGTGACATATATAAATAACAACTTTTTCTTCATGAGGTTGCGATGAAATACATTAAAACACTCTATTGTAAAGTGGTGGTTTATATAGCCACACTGAAATTATGTTTTTAAAGTTGCATATTATATACTAATTATAAATTTTCATTTATCTGAAAATCAACTAAAACAGGACATCTTATATTTTCACCTGGAAATCTGACATTGATAATTTGTAAGATCACTAAATAGTAAGATCACTGTTAGAGATTTTAAGTTTTTTTAAAACTTCTTTTCTAGTTCCAATATCTAAATCCCACATTTCCTCTCAAAGAGTGTCCATCAGCTGTTAGTTTATAGAATTTAATGCCTGTTCTGGAGAAAATACCCATGTAGATAATAGCAATTATCGAAGCACATATTTAACTTCTGTAATATTCTGAATGGCATAGCTCTGGTGGACAGTAGAAGAATCAGCAGAATCTAGGAGTCAGGGAAGATTATCAGGCTCAGGTCATCATAAGACACATGACAATTTCTACTCACCACTCACAATGATTCTGATTTCCTTCTCTGAAGTTTTTCTTCCTTTTGCTACATAGAGGAGGAATTTATTGTTTTCCTCATTATTTGTGGTGATCCCAGAGGTAACAGCATATAATTTGTTCAGTTACCTAGAGATTTTAAACAAGATTGCCTTGATGTCATACAACTGTTTCCCCAGTGAGAAAACATAAATGTAGCTCATGAAAAGAAGCAAAATAACAAAAATGATCTAAGGAGTCCCATGGAGACTAAGATACAGTGGCAAATACTGTGGCGCCAGTGGAAAACACTGTAGCATCATTTTATCCATATAAAAAGCAGAAATATCTTGCTGGTCATGGCACTTTATGGGGAGATGTTATCACACAGAAGATTTTAATGCATTTTTCATAATAAAGTATGTGGTAGCTGTCAGTGTTGTTGGCTTGGGGGAAGATAAGAGGGTACCATCATAATATGATTGAAATGCATTCCATGTGTGTGCTTTTTCCTGAGATTATTTTTTACTTATAGATATTTTCATTTCATGAGTGACTTACTAAAATCTGATAATTAAAAGAAAGCCATTTCTTCTGCATAGAATAGTGTGGTCTTTTCTGTCAGTCATTACCACGGAAGGATTATTGCTATCGGTGATGACTTATGTTGCCTATTGTTACCTAGGTATTATGTATGATCATAAGAATATATGAAGTGCTGATTATTATGTTTTATATAAGTGGAATGACCACCTCACAGACTCATACTGTACTGCTAAGGAGAGCATGCTCACAATGTTGCAGATAGCTTTATATGAACACGTTAGTAAATAAGTACTTCATTCAGGAAGCACAAACTATGACTGGAATACATCAGTCTAATGTGTATACACTGATTTATCCATTAAGTATGTTCATTAAGTATGTTAAGTAGGATAGGGCCAGGTGATGCAAAAATAATATAATGCTTGATACCTACATCATATCCCTTAACTCAACCCTCTATGATATGAACTGCTCTCTACTCTCACTCAGCATATTCACTTTCCATATTTAATTTTAATATTATTAAATATTAATATTATTAAATATTATTTTAAAATTTAATTTTTTAATTTAAATAATATATGTTCTCGAAAACAGACTCATGGTTTTTTATAAGTAAAATGTTGATCTCTCTGAACATCTCAACCTTTGATGTGTTTTTTTTCACAAGTAGACAAGTGTCATGTATAAGACTATATGTAGCATGCTTACTACTCCTCCATTCCTACTGCTACACCATTCATTGAGTATGTTCGATGCATGTAATCGCATTCAATATAACTTTATCAAATAATATTATATAATAATATTTAACACTTTTAAGAACATATGTCATATCATTTTCTGAATGTTCACTAACATTCAGAGCTGAGTAATACTGTGAATATCAAGATAATAAGTATGTAAAACTTAGAAGCCAATACTTAAGTGTCAAAATAATGACTGAACTTGAGTTGCAGATGCATCAATACCAAGAAATCTGGCTGTGTAGTATGAAAATAGGACCAGAGTTTAGGTTGATAAACAACCACATTTATTGACATTTTAAATCATTGAATTACATCCTAGCCAGGTGTCAGTGAACAATATTCAAGCTGCTCACAGTCGAAACTGAAAAGATAGTGAGAGATAAGACAACAAATCTGCCAAATGTGTCTCACCAGACTAAACCTCTTTATCACCACTTCATTGTGTTATTACATGATGGCTTAAAAAAGCTCTGTAGATGCAGATATCAGTTAGGGAAATGGATTTTATGTGCTATTGTCTGGAGGATATTTAAATAAAAAAATAAGATGGATGTAACATTTCTGGCATTTGATTTTTGAGACTATCTCCATGATTTACCCAATGACTGTATGTTAAATACAATCAAAGATAGAGATACAAAACAGAGATTCCAAACAACACTGACTTTATCAGGACTTAATGAGTTATTGAATAAAAGTAAAATAAGGAGGAGGACATGAAGTTTGGAATTCATGTCATAGGAGCTTATCAGGAGGAGCAGGTGGAAATGAGGTGCTCCATGTGATCATATAATGTATACATGTATATTCACTGTATACAACTATAAAATTGTCAAAGTATAAATTAAAAATAAATAAGTCATTATTATATTTGAACAACAAAAATATAATTATAAATACTTTTGAGAAGCCAGATAACGTAAATGTAATTGGGAGACGAGGATTGTTATAAAGCCACATGCTGTACTGTTTCCAGTATTCACAAGAAAATATCTATCCAAAACAATCAATAATGCTACTATTAAGTGATCTTAAAGATGATGGTGATAGATAAATACTTTTAGATATATAAAGACAAAATATGAATATTATTCTAACAATATTGTGTCTAGAGTTAAAACAGGAAAAAGTAAAGTCTACAACCTTAAAATTTTCTGTGTTTCATAATACAATAAAGTATATATTAACACTTCAATAATATATTTTTAAATGGCCTTGAGAAATATGATATTGTGTTCACAATTCACTTTTAATAGGGTTTTGTTGTTAAAAGAAAGTGAAAAATGCAAACATGCTATGCCATACAAAAATAAGAGTGGAGCTGCAGAGATGGGTCAGAGTGAAGACACATGCTGCTCTATCATTTACATTGAGTAGTTCATAATGATCTCTAACTGCAACAACTAGGGAATCCAGTTCCTCTGGCCTCTATGAGTGATCTACGCTCATACACACAAACACACACTCACACACACACTCAACCACGTAATTAGCAAGTAGTAAAATATATCTTTTGAAAAGTAATGGAAGTATATAAAATAGATGCATATTTATAATAAAATCACCAGAAAAGAACTTGTGTACTGAAAATATTATCAGAATGAGTCTTTAAAATTAACATTGGTTAATATTTGAGGTAATTCCTTCAAAATGGGGAAAAATATCTAAATGGTTTTCTGAAAGAGACAGACACGTTCATTGTTTATATTGTTTTATTTATTAATACTACAAAAACACTGAATATAGATACCACCCAAAACATCTATCAGAGAAAAAAAGGTTGCTGATATAGAGTTTGCCATTTATTCAGCTTTCATAATATGTAAACTTGTATATCATTAAATGAAACATTGATTCTAAAGCAAGAAATGATAGAAAGGATAGAATATTAAATTGAGATTTTAAAATATAAGGGAGAACATGACTACATATAAGTGAAACCTTATATGTCAACATGAGCTATAATAAATTTTCTGTGGTATTGTTGATGTTGGTCTCAGGTAAAATAGGACAGTGAGAAACACACCAAGATGCTGTCACCAAATACACACACACACACACACACACACACACACACACATACACACACACACACCCCATAACACAAAAATAGAGCCAACCAAAGTTCCATATACCAAAGTCTTTGATATACTTGTTTAAAAAAACAATCACCACAATTCACAGTCTCTTTGATTCTTGTAAGCAATGATCAAAAGCAAGACTTCCAAGTGTGTCAGGAATATCTCATGACTAAGGTTAGAAACCACTGTGGACTCCCCGAAAACAAGTGTATACATCACAGTGAAGAGCCTTTGTACCATACATTTTCAAGGCCCAAGCAAGTCTGAAAAACAATTTCTTAATCTCTAAAGGTTAAGTCAGATATAGTGGCTTTACTAAATCATGCCAGTATAAAGCAAGAACAAAGGCATTACTGAAACATTTACTATATCCAATGATTAAGCCAGGTGGGAAGGCAGTATTAAAGATTCCATTACACTGTGGAGCTAAAATATACAAATATTTTGGAAATATTATCATGTGACAGTTATATTTATCAAAGATTATTTTAAGATTATTCCCATACTGAATAAAGTCTTCATAGATTCTTAAAGACTTGCTGAAAAGCATTTTTGAGTTCTTTGTTCCTTAAGCTGTAAAGCAGGGGGTTAAGCATGGGGATTACACAAGAATAAAACACAGAGGCCATTTTATCAGTTTCAAATGAGTGAGTAGATTTAGGCTGCACATACATGAAGAGTAGGGACCTGTAGAACACCGTTACCACTGTGAGATGGGAACCACAATTGGAGGCAGTTTTCTTTCTATCTCCTGCAGAATACATTTGACAGACGGTTGACAATATAAGCATGTAGGACAAAAGAACAAAAAGTAGAGAAGAGATTAAATTAAAGAATGAAAACAATATAGTCAACAATTTTGTTTTTTGAACATGTGAACAGATCAAAGGTAACAATGGGACAACATCACAATAGAAATGGCTGATGACATTATAGTCACAGAATGTCTATGTGAAATACTTAATAGGGAACAGCAGAGCCTGGAAGGTGCTGTAGAGATATGGAAGACCCACAGGCACATGACAGAGTCTCTGAGACATGATCCCACTGTAGAGCAGAGGGTTGCAGATGGCCACATAGCGGTCGTAAGCCATGGAAGATAAGATTGACAGTTCACTGACAATGAACTTAATAAAGCATGCCATCTGTGTGGCACAAGAATAATAGGTGATGGTATTTTGATCCACAACACAATTCACCAGCATTTGGGGCAGATGGTAGTTGAACTGCCAAGATCAATGAAAGCCAGATGTCTGATGAAAAAGTACATAGGCGTGTGTAGGCAAGAGTCCATCTTGGTCAAAATGATCATGCCAAGATTGCCTACAATGGTGATTGCATATATTATGAGGAAGACTCCAAACAGAGGTAGTTTTAGTTCAGCACTCTGTGTGACTCCTATGAGAATGAACTCAGTTGTCATTGTTAGATTAGATTGACCCATTTGGATGGTCTGAAATTAACTCTTCTTGAAGAAAAAATAAGGGTTTTATTTATTTTCCACTAAAGATTATAGTAGTCATAATTAAAACATATTTTATTTGTAAATAAGACATGTTTTTTTTTACATATTTTTGAAATAAGATAAAATTTTATATTTCTTAAATAAGGAATATATATGAACTCCGTAAGGAAATAGAACATGGTTAAACTCAAGACTTCGCAAGGAATTGATGTAAATCCATAGAAAATAAAGCCATGTAAGTCATGAAGATTCATTTCCATCAGAGCAACACAATCTTTCATATAAGACTTCCATTTGTTTTGGAAATTTATATTCAATCTTTATTTTCTCCGGGCCATGGAACTTTCCAGTGCAATCACACAGGCATGTAATCAGTTGAATATTGAATAATAAGGGTTTATTCATGATCAATAGTGCAATTTTTCTTGCTGCTGTATTTGATATAGGGAAGCATTAGCACATCCAAAGTTATTATTTTTTATTTGATAATTATTGAGTACATTAAGGTGATTTGTGTCAATATTTTTTTTAAAAAATTAACAAAACTGCCTATAATTATGTTGTAGGGTTTCAAGGAACATTTTTACTACTGGTGTCTGAAATGTGTCTTCTAATTTATTAATAAAATTATCTTATTTATTTATTTGGTTATATTTTGGAAATAGATTATTGGTAATAGACCACATAATTTTCTGTGTGATAGAAATAGTTACATATTCACATTTATGTCTTAACTTAGTCATCCATTTCATTTTCAATAAAGGAAACTCCAGAATTAACATAAAACTCACTTGATCAGAGTCTATTTGGGAAAAGATGCATGGCTTAAGTTAATATCCAAAGGGGTTAAATGCATTAATTCAATAAATAATAATTCTATAAAGTGGTTAAGTAATTATTTGAAATTTTATTATTTTATGTGATACTAGTATCTGTTAAATTCTGAAATTTGTATACTGTACCATTT
Source organism: Cricetomys ansorgei (assembly GCA_026225945.1). Taxonomy (NCBI): domain Eukaryota; kingdom Metazoa; phylum Chordata; class Mammalia; order Rodentia; family Nesomyidae; genus Cricetomys; species Cricetomys ansorgei. Next base: position 855,672 of record JAMJFZ010004027.1, on the reverse strand, counting down.
ATTAGGTATAATTTTATGATTTTTTAAATGATTTGCTGATAATAATGTCATTTGTGGAATTAATATAATGACTAGAACAGATATAATGAGTAGTGAATATCTAATTTACATGACCTATTTTTATTACCTTATATTTCATTTGACATCAATGAGAATCTGGGGCTCTATGAACATGATTTTAATAAGAGGAATAGTTGGGTATTAAATATACTATGAAGATAGGTAATGTGATGCAAGGCCAGTCATAACTGGAAAATCTTTAGAACTTCCCAATAAGGTACAAGCCTTCAGATTGGAGCAGGAGCAGTCTGCAGCTACCTTATTGAATTTTGAAGCCATCTACAAATCTGTAATTGGTATTCTTTTTGTCTTTCCTATTCTTGAAATGGCACCTCAGGAAAAGGTGATGCTTAAAACTGCTAGCTCACTTCTAGAAACTCTTCTGATTTTTAAAATTATGCTTATTGTATGTCTATGTTGTTGCCACATAAATACCGTGGAGTGAGAGTGTAAGTCACAGGCAACTTAGATTATTTTGTCCTCTTTTTCTACTGTATGTGTTTGGGAGGTAAGCTCAAGTTGTCTAGTGTTTAGTGAGTATCTAGTGTCTATCCTTGTTGAACAAACTTGGCAACCCTAATTGCTCTTCTAAGCATAGGTTTTCTGCTATTTCTCCATTGATTTAAAATCTCATTTCAGAGTCCTTATTACCAACTAATAAAAATAGCCTTTCATTTTTTGAAAACTATCTTGTGAAGTATTGCTGTCACAGTGTTTTATGATAGAAGACAGAAAATATCAGATGAAGGAAGGGACTTAGTATTCCTGTCTGTATTAACTCTCCTCAAATATTTAATACTTTCTACCACTACTTCCCTGGTCTGTTGGCTGTCTCTCCAATATCAGTCTTAGCAGCAATCTTCCCTGAATACAAATGAATTTTCTAATCTCATCATTCTTCTTATGTTGAAAATCGTTGATGCTTTATTCTTTTTAAATTTGACCTAGTCATTTTAATAAGAGGTAATTTCAATACAGAAGCTCATTTAAATTCTACAAAGCCTAAGATTTTTCTATACTAGTCATTCTATGATGACTGTTCAGCATAAAATAACCAATTAGTGAGCAACCTGCTAAGAAAAATAAACAGACCTGAAAAGAATCCATAAAAATTATTGAACTTTGAAATATTTCATGAGAAATGCCTAAAATATTCATTTTACAAACATTTCAGAAATAATGTTTATTTTAGCTAATGTATTAGAGATTGCATAGGATTTGTGATACAATTTACTGGTATTTATCAGAAAATCTAGCATGATTAAGCACCAAATATTTTATCTGAAATTTTAACTCATGACAATTTATTTTTTAAAAGTAAGAATTACTAAATTATTCAGATATTCCTAACTTCCTCTTCTCCTCAAATTTTTATATATTACCATTCTTTCTTGCAAATAAAATACATCTAGTTTTTCTGGATATTTCATAGGACTATGTTCCCTTATATTCGAAACTGCTCCAGGGAACCCTAATTAACAATGGAGATAATTTTTTGTTTAGCCAATTTGAGGAAATCCTCTCTTACTTTGCTGTATAACATTTAAGGTCTTCAATCAGATATAATATGAAGTTCCTCCACACCTAGTAACCAAAATCCAAGACAGTATGCATCCGTTTACCTGTAATGAAGAATGAGATTTTTCTTTTTCTTATTATTCATAGGTTTTATTTGTGAAAAGAGAGTTTATAGATTTCGTCCCTCTTGTTGAGACTCCCTGAAGAAATTGCATCTAATTCATTCACATCATTATACCCAAATCTTCTGAGAAACTAAAACTAAACTATAATTCCTTGATGTTTGGAACTAATTATCTAGGACATTCTACATGTTCCCTTGTGAGAAAATACAAGGAACAATTCAAAGAAATAAACAAAATACAGTAAATGTCTGGTGCAGTCCCAAAGAGATGTACAATGTAAAGATAATTTCACTTCTACAAAAGTCATGATTAAAGTGTCTAGATCAGGAAGTATTAAAGCTGAAGAGACATTTTAATGTGGTACAAGTAGTCTCCATATAAATATTTGGAATATATTTTCTTACACTTTTATCTACCATGAAGTATAATTTATCAGTAATAGAATCTACTGTTAGGTAAAACAGCTCATCTCTTCTAACATTGAAAAAAGGTTCTCTTAGGCTTAAAAGATATAAAATTGAGAAAAGTGAATATACTAAAGTCCACTGTTAGGTAAAACAACTCATCTCTTTTAACATTGAATAAATGTTCTCTTTGACTTAAACATAATAAAAATTGAGAAAAACTGAATAGAGTGAAAGATTGATGATTCCATAAAAAATGTATAATTTTTATCTGTTTACCAATCTTTAAATTAAGACAAAGGATATTTGAACACTAAAAAAAAATCTGCATCATGCATTAAGCTAATGTACCAAATGTCCAACAGTATTATGAATTTTTCCTTGTGGAGATAGTCATAGTAGTACATGACTGTACACCCAGCACTGTGGCATAGGCAGAAGATCATGAATTAGAAGACATTCTAATCTACATAGTGAGTTTCCAGTCATCTTGAGATATAGAAGACTGGCTAAGAAAATAAGATATCAGCATGAGAAATACTCAGGAAATTGTTTGATGCCTTTACTCAGGAACTTGCCCAGTACAAAGCAACTGAATGTTATGAAGATATTTTTTTTTCCTGTTACTGAGTCTTCCACATAAATGAAAAAACCCAAAGTATGCTCCTTATTTTTTTCGAGCAATCTGCAGCTTGTTGGTAAAAATCATCCATGCGTTAATTGTTTCGTTGTATCAAACTTTGTTCTACATTTAAAGCCTCCTATTGATGGAAAGTGTAGTGCTGACTTCTTATGGAATTGTAATACAATAGTTCTTGTGGATTTGTTGATGCCTGATTCAGACTTTCTTAGCTGTAAATCTCAGAGTGCTTTCACTGGATCTTGGGTTCATCAGTGGAACCGTTTTCATATTTCTAGCAATTACTCTTACTGATTCACTGTACAGCAGTCTTGTTTACCTATCATTATCAACATTGAATGTTCATGCATATTATTTATTGTTTTTAACACATAAATTAGAAGCACAAAATTATTTTTAACCTAATGTTTACTTATGTATAATAGTAAACACCGTTTCATGTAATTAACCATTCATTCATATTCATAGAATATCTAAACGGTAGCCAATTTATTTTCTTGAAAATTTTTTTTTCATTTTATTGAAAATATACTCTTTTCCCACATAATATAATCCTGATTATGCTTTCCTCTCCCTCTACTTCTCCCAGTTCTTCTCTGCTTCTACTGTCATCCAGTATCTACCCCCTTTTTGTCTCTCAGTCGAGAAAAAAAAAAACAGGTTTCTAAGGAATAATAATAAAATATGACAAAATATTATTGTATAGAATAAGATAAAGAAAACCAATCACATGGAGTTGGACAAGTAAAAATTAAGAAAAATCCCAGGAAGAGTCAAAAGAGTCTGAGACCTGCTCATTCCCAAACTGAGGAATCCTATAAATACACCAAACTGGAAGTCATATATGCAGAGGACCTGGTGCAGATGTGTACAGGCCCTATACAGGCTGCCTCGGCCTCTGTGAATCCATATGGGTTTTAAATGCTCTTGTTGATTTAGAAGACCTTGTTTTCTTGATGTTCTCCATCCTCTCTGACTATTACATTCTTTACGCCTCTGCTTCAGTGTACTTTCCTGAGCCCTGGGGCGAAGGACTTGATTGAGACATCTTTTTTAGAGACTGAGTGTTCCAAGGTTTTTTTACTCTCTGAAGAATGTCCTGATGTGGGGCTCTGTATTTTGTCCATCTATTGGAGGAACCTATTCTGAAGATGGCTGAGCAAGGCACAGCTCTATGAATGATAACAGAATATCATTAGGAGTCATTTTATTGCTTAGTTACTTTAGCAGAATAGTAGTATTTGGTGTCCCCCTTAGGTTCTTGGTCTATTTAATATTGTTGTTTTCATGTAGTTTGGTTATCAGAGTGACTGCTGTCTCATAGAATGAGTTTGGTAGTATTCTTTCTATTTTATGGAATAATTTGAGGAGTATTATTGTTCACTCTTCTTTGAATATCTAGTAGAATTTGAGCTAAACTAAATATTGGGCTTGGTTTTGGGGAGGCTTTTAATGACTGTGTCTATTTTTTTTGAGATTATAGGTCTACTGAAATTATTCATCTGACCTTGCTTTAATTTTGGTAGATAGTGTCCATTAAGAAAATTATCTACTTGTATAGATTTTTCCCAGTTTTGTTGAGTACAGGTTTTTAAAGAATGTCTTAATGATTCTTTGGATTTCTTTGGTGTCTGTGGTTACAGCTCACCTTCACTTTCTGATTTTGTTGATGTGGATACTGTATCTTTGTCTTTTCATTATTTTGGATAAGGACTTGTCTATCTTACTGGTTTTCTAAAAGAATGAATTCTTTTTTTTATTGATTCTTTGAAATCTTCTCTTTGTTTCTCTATTATTGATATCAGCTCTCAGCTTGATTATCTTTTGCTTTCTACAACTCTTGCTTGTGCTTAATTCTTTTTGTTCTAGAGATTTCAGGTTTGCTGTTGGTTTGCTATTATGTGTTCTCTCCATTCATTTTTCAAATAGTTGTTAAGAATTGAAATATTGTCTTGGTGAATTTTTCCTTTGATGAGTTTAAAAAGCCCTTCTCCATCTCTTTTGATTAATTTATATTTGAATTCTATGTTGCTAGGTATTAGAATGATTACACCAACTTGATTCTTATGTCCATTTGCTTCAAAAATCTTTTTCCAATGCTTTACTCTGAGTTAATGTTTATCTTTGTGTTTGTTTGCATCAAGTGGATGGATTCTGTTTTCTCATTCATTCTATTAGTCTATGTCTTTTTACTGGTGAATTGAGTCCATTGATGTTGAGAGATTATCAATGACCAATACTTGTTAAATCCTGTTGTTTTGCTGTTTTTCTTGGTTTTGAAGTGTGTGTGTGTGTGTGTGTGTGTGTGTGTGTGTGTGTGTGTTTTTCTACTAATTTTGATGGGATGAGGTTATTTACTTCCTATATTTTCATGAGCATAGTTAACCTCCTTCAGTTGAGTTTTCCTTCTAGTATCCTCGGTAGGGCTAGATTTGTAACTAAATACTATTTTAATTTGGCTATATCATGTATGGCAATTAAAAGTTTTTCTAGGTATAGTAGTCTGCCGTAGCATCTGTTGTTCCTTAGATTTGTCACAATCTGTCCAGGCCCTTTCATTTTTTTAGAGTCTTCATTTAGAAGTCACGTATAACTCTAGTAGATCTGCCTTAATATGTTTCTTGCTCCAATTCCCTTGCAGCTTTAGTATTCTTTCTTTGTTCTGCATGTTTTGTGTTTTGATTATTATGTAGCAAGGGAACTTTTTTGGTTCAGTCTGTTTCATGTTCTTTATGTTTCTAGTACCTTTATAAGGTATCTCTTTTTGATTGACAAACTTTTCTTCTTTGATTTTGTTGCCAATATTTTCTGGGCCTTAGAGCTGGCAATCTTATTCTTCCTCTATTCCTATTATTCTTAGGTTTGATCTTTTCATAATATCCCAGATATCCTTGCAAATTTGTGTCAGGAAATTTTTTGAATTTATATTTTACCATATCAATGTATCTGTTTCATCAATGGTGTCTTTAGTTCTATCTCTTGTATTCTATTGTAGCTTGCCTCTGTAGTCCCTGATTGGTGTTCTAGGTTTTTCATTTCTGAAATTCCCTTGGTTTGTGTTTTCTTTATGGTTTCTATTTCCACTTTCAGGTCTTGGACAATTTTGTTCCTTTCCTTCAGTAGTTTATTTATTTATTTATTTTGTCGTTTTTTAAGGGATTTATTCATTTCTTCTATTTACTCGGTTATGTTTCCCTTGGTTTCCTTGTTAAATTTATACAATATCTCCCATTTAATTGACTTATTTGATTACCTCATTATCTATTATCTCATAAAGTTTGTTTTTGGGGTCTTTTATTTCTGCTTTCGCTGTGTCAGAGTGTTCAGGGCTTGTGGCAGTGACATATTGCCATGGCTGCTGTTGATTGTGTTCTTAAGCTGCCATTTAAGGTTCTGGGCTTTGGGTGATTTTACAGTGAGGTGCCAATTTCAAAGTTTTTCTCTATTGGACAAGTGTTTTGTTACTTGGTTAGTTTTTCCTCTCTCGTCTTCTATTAATTGTAGCCCATTGTCAAGCAGGGAATCTCCACCTGGCTGAGAACTAGAACTTTTCAATCAGGCTTCCTAATTGTTCTTTAAATATTCTTCTGTCTACCTGCCTTGACAGGCTCTGATGCAGGTGATGGCTTCCTGAGTTGGTATCTGCGACTCAGGCTGGCAGTGGTGGTAGGAAGCATTACTTATCATCATCTATCATCTTGGATATATAGCCTTCCACTGGATCATGGTCAACCTACCAGGAACTTCTGGCTGTCCCTCTCACCAAAGCTCTTATTGAAAACAACTCCTCAGGTATAGGTGGGACCTCATGCCCACCTTCATTCACTTTGTTGGGATTTGGTGTGGGTGAGTTTGGTAAGAGTTTATACATGATAAAACAGTCAGTATAATTTCATCGGTGCAAGTGTGCTGTTGTGTTCAGATGATACTCTTCTTTATAGTCATCAAAAATTCTGGAACTTTAAATATTTGACCAACTTCAGATATTGAAAAATTTAGCAATGCATGTGTATACTTCTGTGATTTGTGTGTGTGTGTGTGTGTGTGTGTGTGTGTGTGTGTGTGTGTATGTGTGTGTGTGTGTGTGTGTGTGAGAGAGAGAGAGAGAGAGAGAGAGAGAGAGAGAAAGAGAAGTTTAAATAAAGTAGGAATATTTGTTATGTGCTTCACCTTGTGTAGTAACATTAATGGTGTTTATCTCAGTAACCTCTCACCTTATGCCTATGAGCTGACACCTAATTAGCAGTCAGTGTTTTCAATTATTGTTTCTTATAACATTTTAGTGCTTTCAAAATATTGTATATTATGTTCTTTTATAGACTTGTAGTTAATTATACACTTTGGGGATTATTTGTATCATGGGAAATTCTGATATCTCCTGAGAATGGAGTGTTTCTTAAGGTTTCATTTGCTATATGCTGAATAAGCTACAAACACTCACCAGGCTTTGTTAAACATATATATAGTCATGATTTCCTTCTCTAATTTGTCTTAGAGGAAAATATGTCAAATTTAATTCATCCTTTCTTGCATTTGTTGCATATCAACTTTTACATTATCTTGAAAATATTTTACCTTAGGCCATTTTCAGTTATATACTCTGATATATTAGTAATTTCAATACCATGTAATTAACTAAAGTTCATTTTTAGTAAGGGGAAGAAACTATGGAGAAAGCTTCATTTTCTTTCACGTTTAACCTATAAATTATTTTCTTTTGGTAAGTTACATTTATTTTGAACAATTTTCTCTTTATTTGGATTAATTTGTATTTAGGAGGGTATTTGTATTATCTGATACAGTCGTATGTTGATTAGAATTTGAGAGGTCATTAAATCAACATTTAAATGCTTTTATTCATTTTAATTTACATGTTGTAAGCTGCTAGAATCTCAATAATAAATATACAACTAAATTTCTAAAATATATTTGAAATTCAATTTATTCAATTGTCCCTGTGAATTATAACTATCTACCGTGGATAGACATTCTTTGAGAAAGTATGTTTGCACTGTTGCTCTGAATGATGGATCTGAGAGTTAGGAAAGAATTCTACCTATCCAAATTTCTAAGGTGTTGGAAGACCTCCCCTTGTCTGTGCTGGTAGAGACTATTCTCGAATCACATTGGTCTTTTCATCACTGTGTTTGGAACTAGCTCAAAACCTGAAGATTTAATTTAATTTTAGTTAAAATATTAACGATTTTCATTTTATTTAATCATATGATCGTAGTTATCGAGTGCTGTTTTGGAAATTTTAAATGTGCTATTTTGTAAGTTTGATTTTAGCATTACAATGGTATCTTGAGTCTTTTATTTTTGTTAGTACTATGGTAATTTCTAAGAAGAACATTATATTAAATTGTACGGCCTACTAATTTACCAAAGGAAAGTATGACAAAGACAGTAACATACAGAAATCCCCAGATGATGTATTTCAACCTATTTCTCTTAGTTATAATTTAAAAATATTATATAAATTAAATTATTAAGACTGATATAGAGATCAATATTTTATCATTTATTTTATCTCTTCCATCAGAAAAATATACCTTCTTTCAACTACTTCTAAAATACTGATGAATAAGACAAATATGTAGATAGTTTAAAGTGAATTTTATTCTACTCAAGGGAAATATTCATGAAAACAAATTTAATCAAGTACTGAATAATGGAACGATGTGATGGACACTTAATTAAACAAAAAAGTATCACAAATCAATTGTTAATTCCAATTATATTCACTTAAAATGGTAACTTTCATGTTTATATTAAAAGTAATATACACAATTAGATTGTAATTTAATGTAATATTTGTATTATATACCTAATATTATATATTATTTATCAAAACATATATATCCATAGTTAACACAAATAAAAATGTAAAATGCATTTACTACAAATGTCATATATCTATGAAGTCTGAATCTTTTGTTTTGAAACAAGGTGTCTGTCTTTTTCATTGAATGATTCTACTTCTTTATCTTTTCTGAGAAATAAGGAATATAGGTAAGAGATTTATACTTTTGGACACTATCATCTCACCATCTTTGTAAGCATGACAAAGCTCTTGATTCTTGACTCACAATCTTTTTAAATTGTGGGGTTGCATTATCATTCATTTGCAGCTTAAGTTTATTGTCTATAGTGTAGCTGATTTTAGACTTTTCCTTAATTCATTCTATATTCAAAATTGACTTAAATTTCCTTTCAATCAAACTAAGAGTGCCTTTTTGGCAAATCATCTTACTATACAGACAACTACTTCAGAAACACATAGAAGCTTCTGATAACCAAAAGTATTTCTATGTGTTTTCTTACAAAGCCAAATCATACTTGTATAACTGAGACAAGTGAATGTCAAAACATTAAATTTCCTGGTATTTTTTTGTCTAACATAAGAGTTTATTTATGAGAATTAAGAAGTACGTAGTATCCATGATATTAAAAATAGGAAATAGGGTAAAATAATTATCAAAAGGCATAAGAATTGGAGCCTTAAATGGTTAAAATTCATTTTCTTTGCTTATTTTTTACATTTTAAATAAAATGTTCTGTGTTGACCTCCCTTTCTGTCCTCTGTTGTATCTACTTACCCATTTTTCTAATATCCTCTCTGTCCTGCTATTTACAAATGGGGAAACCTTGATCTATCCAAACCACATTTATTATTTGTTTAATATTACACAATGTATAGAGAATATATAGATGTCTCTGAGTTTAATAAATACCATATTCTTCTGTGTATGCTTGAAACCCTTTTCTTCCCCTTCTCAGGCATTGAGAAAGGGAATGGCTGCTGAGAACTGCACAGTGGTTACTGAGTTTATTCTTTTGGGATTGACTGATCGTGCTGAATTGAAGATGGTACTCTTTCCTTTATTCCTGGTGTTTTATGTTGTTACCTTGGTAGGGAATCTGGGCATGATTCTCTTAATTTGCATCACTCCCAAACTCCACACACCCATGTACTTTTTCCTCAGTTGCCTTTCATTTGTAGATGCCTGTTACTCATCAGTCATTGCACCAAAGATGCTGATTAGCTTCTTGGTAGTGACAGAAACCATCTCCTTCTCTGCCTGCATTGTGCAACATTTGTTTTTTGGAGTGCTTGTTACCACAGAAGGCTTCTTGCTGTCAGTGATGGCCTACGATCGTTATGAGGCAATTGTCAACCCATTGCTGTATACTGTGTCCATGTCTAAAGGAAAGTGTATAATACTTGTCATTGGGTCAGTCATAGGTGGAACTATTAACTCTTTGACACACACCATAAGTTTGGGAAGGCTGTCTTTTTGTGGTCCTAATGTAGTGGGTCACTTCTTCTGTGACATCCCATCACTTCTGATACTCTCATGTTCTGATACCTCCACAAATGAGTTTTTGCTATTGACCTCCTCTGGAATTATTGCCATTGGGACCCTCTTGATTGTGATCATATCCTATTTATTCATTGCTGTTGCTATTTTGAGAATCTGCTCAGCTTCTGGAAGACAGAAAGCCTTTTCCACCTGTGCTTCTCACCTGACTGCTGTGACTATATTCTATGGCACCTTAAGCTTCAATTACATTCAGCCAGTCTCCCAGTATTCTGTAGAACAAGAGAAGGTGGTGTCTGTATTCTACACACTGGTGATTCCCATGTTAAACCCAATGATTTACAGTCTCAGGAATAAAGAAGTGAAAGAAGCTGCAAGAAGAGCCATAGACCTTAACTGCTTCTCCTGCTAATTTCACAGAAGTAAAATTTCTGCCACATTTATCAGCCAGTCCTCACTTAGTAGCATTTACATTATCTCAATAATATCCACATGTTGTGTTTAAGTTATATTCTCAATATTTTTTATGTGAACAAACAAGTTTGACTGTCAAATCATTCGGTGAATAATTTCATTTAGAAAGCGACTTTAATGTACTTTGTTTTAAATATCATTATATTTAAAAAATCATCAAAAAATTGTATGTTTTAATGTTTGAAAACTAATTACAAAAGTATAATTCTTTTACAAACAAAGCCACATTTATAACATATGAGAAATTCTATGATATTCATTGTATGGATTTTGTGTTTAAAATATACATTAATTTTTATATATTTGTGAAATTTCTATTCAATAAGGTAAAATAATAAGCACATTATTTTCCTCGACATATTCTACCTTGTATTTATTAATCTATTTTCTTTCTCTTTATATCATATCTAGTAAGCAAATATGATTGCACAACAAGAAGCAATGATGCAATTTTTCTAAAATCCTAATAAAAAGAGAATTCTATGTGGTGTGTCAATCGTTTATAGTTGTACAATTAGGTACCCTTTTCATCCTTGTCTATTCAGGAATCTCTTACATATTATGAATATACATGTACATTCAGAAGACTTCAAATGATTTAATGAAATAATATGTACAAGTCAGTTTAGGATTATTATTATGAATTAGTTGTTTATATGGCTGCATACCATTTACTTTTTTAAGAACACACATCTGTTGTTGTTGATGTGTCCACTGATTTATCCTTGCGGATTCATGGAAGAGAACAGTTTTTTCTTTGTTAATTCATTCTCTGGTTCTAGAGGGTTTCAGCCTCCATAGGATCTAATCTTAAGCCTAGATCTAGAAGGCTCCAGGATCCATACAGTCTAATCTCCAAACATAAACCTAGAGCCTCTGAGAATTACTGCTGACTGTGCTCACTCTGACTAGCTATCTTCTGAACTTTGAACCATAAATTGTAAACCTCTTCTTCTGACTCTCTGCTTTATCTCTTAGCTTATTCTGGACTGGCTCTGTTTTCTTGGCTTCTTCTGAACTGAATTGTCTGTGGGCCAACTGCACTCAAACTTCCTGACTAAACTAGCTCTCAGCTTCTGCGTGAGCGCTCTGCTTCTTCCTGGCTTCTCTCTCATTGAGTTCTGCTCTCTGCTTTCCACCTCACTTCTATGCTTTGTTTTTACTTCCTGAACTCTGCTCTCTGCTTCCACATCACTTCTGTGTTTTGTTTGTACTTCCTGAACTCTCACTGTTTCTTGTCTCCTTCTTCCTTTGTCTCAGCTCTCCTTCCTGTCTCTGCTTCCACACTCTACTTCTACTCCTTGCTTCTTTCTACTGAGCTACGATTAAAGACAGCTGCCACCACTGCCTTCTGAAATGGGTTTTAAGGTCTGTTCTTTTTTGGGATTAAAGGTTTGTACTATCATTCTTTCTACCCTAGAACAGCCATGATGATGGTTCTGAGATCAAATGTCTATCATATAGGCCTTTCAGTGTCAATTTTTGCTAGAGAAGCCATGATGCTGGATTAAAAGATTAAATGTTTATCCACACACATCATACTAAAAATACTGTGACTAATATCACAGTAGATTTTGTACATTAAAATATACTATATTCTATACTGTTTTCTGCTTTTTACAACATTACATGTGTTAATGCAGGCATTTAAAAGTAATCAAATGGTTCACAATGAATTAAAGGAAACACATATTCCATAGTGAATTAAGGCAGTTAACATTAGTGCCTCTCCTTTGTCAGTATAGACACCCTGAATATGCCAAAGAGAATCACAATTTTTATGTTAAAAACTCAGTTTAAGTTTTCCTTTTCTTAACTGAGCAAAACATGTTAATCATTATGTAGATGAACATTTAGTCTTTAATCCAGGAGCATGGCTGCAATGTGGAAGGATCACATTCAAGACCTGTGTGATCTACCTGGAATGCAGCCCATGCCTTTAAGTAATAAAAATCCAGAAGGAAATGGTGGTGTCTGCCTTTATTCTCATCTCTAGAGATGTAAAGGGAAGCAATCAGTTCAGAAGCAGATCATGTTTCTCAGTTCAGGGCTCGCAGCTCAAGGTTCTCAGTTCAGAGTTCACAGTCAACTAAGAGTTAAGAGAGAAGCAATAGAGATTGAGGGAATAGAAGGAGATTGAGCCAGACCATGTTAGTTAACTGAGAAATGTAACGTCACAGGTACAGTGAAATATAGGGTGAGCATATACGTTCAATCCTCAAACCAAGAGTAAATCAGAGTGAAGACTTAGCAGAGTGGTGCCTTTGATGAATCACAATGAAGAGCAAGCAAAGTGATGAATCAGAGGAAGAGTTAGCAGAGTGAGTCAGAGTGAGGACTGCCTAACTCTCATAATATAAAAGCAGGCTCTCAGCTCAGAGAGTGAGACAGTCAAAGAATTAGTCAGATAAGACATAGAGGCAGATAGGATCAAGAGTCAGTGTCAGAAAGGAAAATTGAGTTTGGGAGAGTCAGCTAACAGCAAGAGTCAATTTGACGCCAAGCCCTGCAGGTCAGTCATAGAAGTTGTGAGAGTTAGCCAGAGTAAGAAGAGTACAACCAGAAACAGTCATTCAGCTCAGAGGTCAGCTTGAACCAGTCAGTTTGGAGAAAAAAAAGTTTGAGCCAGAACAGGAAGTTGAATCAGACACCCAGAAGAGTCAGTTGAATTCAGTACAAATCTGTGTTCAGAAGGAGTTAGTCAGCTTGAGTGAGTCGGCAGTAAGTCTCTGAGGCAGAAAGGTTCTATGTTTAGGTTTGAAGATTAGATCCTATGGAGCCTGAAGCCTTCCAGGTCTAGGCTTATGATTAGATTGTATGGAGGCTGAAACACTCTAGGACCCAACATTGAATTAGTAAAGAATTTTTATTTGTAGTTTATGTGCACTAGTGTCTGACTTTGTCTCTGTTTGTGCATCATGTGCGTAGGCTTGCTTGTGAAGGCCAGAATAGGAGATTTGATTTTCCTGAACTGGGAGTTACAAATGATTGTGAGACATTTTGCAGATGCTTTAAACCAAACCTGGTTCTTATGATAAAACAACAAACAATCTTAATAGCTAAACCAACTCTCCAGGATCAAGAGGTATTTAAAAAAATGGTAAAGTGAACTTTAAACCTTTTATTGCCTTTAAAGAAAGAGAGAGTATTCAAGTAAACCATAAATGACAATTAAGGCACTGTGAAAGATATTCGAGATGTAAGGATTATGATGAATTTAACTGAAAAAATTTAGTCAATATTGTATAAGTAAGAAACTATAAATAACTTCCTAGTAATAGTAGAGGTTACCAGTAGAGATTACATAAAGCATAGGTATGGTATCTGGATATATGAATAATTTTCAAGAAAATAGCACTGAAACTTCTAGAATAAAGTCCAGGTCAAGATGTGCTTCAAATAGCAATTAAAAACCATCCAACAGAGAAAAGGACAAGGGTAGATGTTTATACACTTGAATACTTCCAAAACTTCAAAGTATGATCCATAACAAACCTTTAAATTTTATTTCAGGGCTTTAAGCCTGTCGTAGAGATAATTTCATGTGTATGTTCATGGCTGCACTATTCACAATATTTGGAACTATAATGAACCTAGGTACTAATCAGATATATGAATAAGGACACATATACAGAATAAAATTTTATTCAATCAAAATGAAAATTAAAATTATTAAAGTGTGAGAGAAATTAACAGGCCTAGATATTATTATATTATTGAAGTTTCTGACTCAGTAAGACAAACACTACATGTTCAATCACATATAGAGGATATATCCATTGAAGCTTCTATGTACATATTTATTTAAGTATGAGTAGATCAAACTAGAAATCAAGGAATGAGATGGGAAAAGGATGATTTATCGCAAAGGAGTTAAGGAGAGTAATAGAATATACAAGCTATGAACCAGGAAAATACACTACTAGCTGTGGGTGGTATCACACTGAAGAGATGTGGGGAGATGAAGGAGAAAAACAAGGGAACAAGACAGGTCAATCAAATTGTGCATAAACATACCATAGTGAAACCTGTTATCTGGGTGCTAATTAAATTACAGTTAAAACAATAACAATAAAGTATTTCGAAAACCCAAGCAAATAGAATACTTAACTAGATTCACCTTAACAGCGATAAATACTCTGGAAGAAAATATAAGTTCCTTTTGATATTTTTGATGAATACAGAAATCTGCTGGTACAATATCCATGCACATACTAGTTGCTAAGTGGATTCAGTGGGTTTATAAAAATGTGCACCAATTTTTTGAGAGAAAAGTGAGAAGGTATGAGAGGAGTTGGAGGGGAGGCATTGGGGTTCATTTGTTCTTAAAATGTTAAATTCAAATATGAAAATATACATACAGGTAGCATTATTAGCATTTAATAGATTACATTTAGGAATATTCATTTGTTTACATATATGCATCAATTACAATGAATAAAAAAGAGGCAATGAATTTCATGGAGCGTGGGAGAGGTACATTCAAGAGTTTGGAGGGAGAAAAAGAAAGGCGAAATGTTGAAATTAAATTATAATCTCTACAATAAAATGAATTCTCAGGCAATAAATGTTTGAAAAGAAAATAACAATAAAGCATTGACACAACAGATTCAGCAATATATAAAAAAGGTAACAGAGCATAAGGAATATGGGATAGACTATTAATGGGATATAAAGATACATCCTCTGAAATGAAGAGAGAAGAAATATCATCGAAGACATAATTAAAAAAAAAATTCTTCTAGCCTCCTGGTAGGTGAGGAGATTGGTGCAACCATTGTGGACATACAGGATAGAGAAAATAAAGATTTTATTCAAACAAGCATGACATAATATGCTATCCCTCCACTGAGTATTCAGCCATGAAAATGAAGTCACTCTCTCACCATTTATAATCCAATAAAGATACCTCCCACTGTTATTTATTTCAGCATCACACATCTACACACATACACAATGAGATTATTCAGCTATTAAATAAGAGGTGGAAACTGCAATTTGTAATAACAGACATTAGCCTATAAGAGATCATGCCAACGAAAATCAGATACAGAATAAAAGATACTAAATCATCACAGACGTGTGTGGAAATTAAAAAGAGTGATAAATTTATACAAATGGAAGTAGGAAGTGAAAGATATGTATGACAGAGTATTGAGTGTCAGGTATAGTGGACATTCCATTAAACACTAATATTTCACAAAGAGTAGATTTCAAGTACAACAACACAAGTAACATTGTATGAATTAACAGGCTATAATTGCCAATATATGAGTGCATACATACACATATAGTTTTATGCATGCACTAACAATTAGATAAAATAGATAATGAAATTGAAGGAAAGTGGGGTGAGGTATATGTGAAAGTTTGAAGCGAGGAATGGGGAAATCTCAAATATACACTTGCAAAGCTTCTAAAAAAAGAATGAATATAAAATGAAATAAATGAAAAAGTATGACGTGGTGAAAGTTGTAAAATGTGAGAAAAATCCAAGTTAACTTAGTGACCTACAAAAACAAAAATATCGTAACAAATTTGCCTTTTTATAATTCATTATAATGATACTATGTTGAATATTAAGTGTTAACTTTAAATTGATTCTTTAATACCCTGTAGAAGGCATTTTTTACCTCCTTGTTCCTTAAACTATAGATCAAAGGGTTAAGCATGGGGATAACTAAAGTATAAAACACAGAGGCTATTTTATCATCCTCTAAGGAGTGAACAGATTTAGGCTGCAAATAGATAAAGAGCAGAGTACAATAGAACACCACAACCACTGTCAGATGAGAAGCACAGGTAGAGAAAGCCTTTTTCCTACCTTCTGCAGAATGCATTTGACATATGGCTAGCAGAATCAGAATATAGGATCCAAGAACTACCAGAAGAGAAGAGATTAAATTTAATGCTGAAAATAATATGATCAACAATTGTATTTCTTGAGCATTTGAGCACAACATAGGTAACAAGAAAACATCATCACAATAGAAATGGTTGATGATATTAGAGCCACAGAATGTTAATGTGAAAATTTTATTAGTGAACAGCAGAGCCTGGAAGGTGCTGTAGAGATATGGAATGCTCACAAGCATATGGCAACGTCTCTGAGACATTGTCATACTGTAGAGCAGAGGATTGCAGATGGCCACATACCGGTCATATGCCATTGCAGACAGGGTAAACATTTCACTTATAATAAATATAAGGAAGAATGACAATTGTGTAGCACATGCATAGAAAGAAATGGTTTTTTGATCCACAATGAGATCTACCAGCATCTTAGGACATATGACAGTGGAATTTCCAAGATCAATGAAAGCCAAATGTCTGATGAAAAAGTACATTGGGGTATGTAGGCGAGAGTCCAGCAAGGTCAAAATGATCATGCCCAGGTTGCCCACCAAAGTGAATGCATAGATGATGAAGAAGACTCCGAACAAAGGTAGTTGCAGCTCAGTGTCCTGTGTGATTCCCATCAGGATGAACTCAGGCAGTGATGTGGTATTCCCTTGCCTCATTGTATCGAATGATATCCTCCAGGAAGAAGCAAACATTGTTTTAAACTTTAAGTTGTATTTGTATGGTGAATAGCTCCTTTTTAAACAATAGCTCACAAAAATAAAATTTTCACGTTTTTTAAATGAGTGCATAGGTTATTCTACTTTCCCAATGAGTTCTTCCAGAAGACATATGCGGATGTATAATACATTTATATATCATTCTCTCTCATTCATACATTTAAGTAAAATATGGATGTTAATAATCAAATGTTACTTTCCAAAAAAAGTTTGGATTTTTAGAATGGATCATCATTTTGTCTGTATTTTGTATGGATTATTTATATTTTTGAAAATTGTGACAGATATAGAATGAAGCTAAATCATCTTAGAAATTATAGTACCTTAAAATAAGTCCTTCCATGTTTGAAAGACATATTGAAATAGAAATACATAATTGTATATCTATCTATCTATATCTATCTATCTATATATATTCCTATTTATTGCCAATGTGCTTGTTTTAATATTCTATGCCAATTTCTACTCTATTTTACTCATGATATTATGAGATGCATTGGTCTTGCTTTACTGGAATTTAATAGTGGTGAATTGAATAAAGGACAGTCATCCCTTATACTAACAAAAATTCTGTGTTTGCTTCACTGAGATATAAGTGTTGATTGCTTATATCTCTTTTTCGTCTATAATTTTATTTTTGTTCCTTTCATTAGACTGTTCACTAATTTCATGCTTCCAGCTACATTGTATAGATTCATTGCTTTTGAAGTATTGGTATTCAGAAATTTTTTTCATATATGTTTTAATAACTTTTCTGTATCACCTTATGGAGGAAGTAATATGGCCTGTAAGATGTACTTACTTAGCATTTTTACATCACGTGTTAATATTTACTTACTAAAACAACTGAACGAAGAAATTTATAAAATTCACACCATGATTGAACATTTTTCATTGATATTGCCTTTTCACATAATAAAGTTGCTTGATGAGCTGAGAAGCAAAGTAGTATTTCTTTGAAAGAAGATAGTGAAGGTGCATTAGCACATTCCCTGTGTTCCCTCAGAACCTGAACATTAAGAATCTCCTCCATTATCAGCATGATTTGCAGTTGTAGGTGTTATTAGAGTTTATCAAGTAAATGCACGGTGGGTTTGTCAGCATATTCAGCACTAATCCAAACTGTCATACATGCAACATTGCTAAATACTAAATAAACATGTTCAGTGTATGAAATACTGTATGGAAGCATGAATGCAAAACATTATTTTGCAAATGTATTCATTTCAATAGGAAATGTTATGGTGTATATATTTTTGTAACAGTTTTTTTGTGAATTTATATCTACTATTAAAGTCAGTTTATTTTAAATATAAAAATAGAATTTTTATTGTCTAGCATCATTTAAGATTCATATCAAAACTTAATTTTCTACTTACATATAAACTAAATATAATTTGCCATCTTGTTTTGCTTCTGAACATCATTATCTAATCATTTTTCAATGTGTGAGGCCAGCATAAATTATCTATAAATCTCCCACTTCTTTTTACCTGCAACTATTATAAATGTAATAAATAGATCTAGGATATGAAAAATGATAAATGATAAAATTTGATGTCCCAAGACCACTGTGCAACTCCAGGAAGCACAATGAATGCATGATTTTTGTCATGTATTTCAAGGACTCAATGAGTTCCAACAGTCAGTGGTCAGGTATGTTTGGAATGTACTTGCAAGCTGGAGTCTATCTACACCTAATACAATAAACCACTTACCTTGAGAAAGGAACAAATTGTAATACTCTAAATCACCTGTATTTTCTGTTTAGGGAACACAAATTTATAATTTTCTTTGCTCTTTCTGATATTCCCTGGAGAAGTATCATACATCTGGATTATCTGAGAGATGCAATGCTTTGTAGTATCTTTCTAATTGTTTGGGACATCCTGTACATTCCCCAAGGGGAAAGCAGAGATGACTGTGGAAAAGGAGACAAACAATATAAACAATTTTTGAGTCCCAGGGAGACCTCAAAAACTTACATCATTTATTCATTCATTTAAAGTGCTCCAATTATTAATATTACCATGGGAAATAGTTTGGCATCTGATTTAACCCTGTAAAAGTAGAATACTTTCAAAATCATGATAGAATTATATATGCAATATTGCAGTCACATCAGGTATTTTTTTATTTGGATGATTATGCAGGAAAACATGTGGGAGGCATTAGGCTTAACCTTCAACTCATATTTGTGATTTAAATATTACAATTTCAGAAGAAATCCAGTTCATGTCCTTCTTAAAGTCCTAATAAGCTCAAATCTTTGAAGAGAGGGTTTCCTCTTTACTTTAGTGATACATGTGATTTCTTTCACAGGGAAAATGTTGGAAACTATTGCAGTGCAATATGTTATTACAATGAGTACCCACCTGTTACATATCCTGAGAAGAGTGTGGGTCCTTTTATATAAAAGGCAGTGCCAGGATTTCAATAATCAACTGTGATATTACTTCTATATTCATAAGAATTGACGTGCATTTACATATAATGGAGTACAAATTCTTCAAGTTGATGTTCTTAAACTGTATATTATTTGGGCTTATTATGCAAAACATAAATCAATATGCAAAATATTCTCAATATGCAAACTATTCTCAACACTAAAGACAATTTTTCCCCACATCCATTTATTACAAACTTGTTGTGTCTTTTAATTCCCAAATATTTTCCAAGATTCAAGTAACTAATTGGCTTTTTATATGTGTCTATCATATTTCATATGTAAGTAAAGAAAATTAAAGATCCATACAGCTTTTCAATAGATATTTTGTTTTTTGTTTTTGTTTATTTTACTGAGCTCATTAAAGAGTTCTATTTTTATTATTCTACATAGAAAATGTAATGCATTTTCAATATTTATTGCTGTGATTTTGGTGGAATTATTCAGTTGGTTTGCATACAAGATACAATGGAGAGTGTTTTTCCTTTTTCTTGGCATTTCAAATTATGAGCACAGATTTTGTTTTTCAGTTGGGACTGCTCCTTAGAGCTTTCATAAGGCTGTTGTTCTGGCTCTTGGGGAAGGTATTTGACATATTATATTTGTTTTCTTTTGAAATTAATCTGTGCTACGTTTTGCTATATGACACCACTACAAGATTTAAAGCACTTTTTTCTCTTTGTTTTGTAAGTCCAAATTTTCTTGACATGTTTAAGATGCTTTCATGTGGACATAGTCTTTTCCTTAAGGTGAAATAGTAACACTTTCATCTTGGCAGTAACTAAGCTCTCTAATTGGACAAAAGGTCCACTCAAAAGGACAGTAAGCATGTCTGCTACTGTAAACACAGCAACTACCTGTGGCTTGTGAGGTCATGATCTGAGAGAAGAATCTATGATTCTTCACTACTTTTTAAAAATGGTAATGGGGCCAGTCATGGTTTGTACATCTGTAATCTCAGCACTGGAGAGACAGATGCACATGGATCTCATTGATTTCAAGACCAGTCTGATCTATGTAGGGAGGTAACGTGTCTGACAGGGCCCATCTCAACAGTAACAAAAATGAGTAACAAAAATGATGTGGTAACAGAGTGCATTTCATTTTGATTATAGTTTTTGTTTTTCTGATAGATAATGAAATAATCTAATTTCTTATACTTGGTCATTCCTTTATCATAATTATGAAGTCTCTAAGTTTGTGCCCTTTGTAAAGATTGTTATTTTAAACTTTCACATGAACTTTAAATAAAACTATTATCCAGCATTTATTCTAAAACCATTAGTTTAAGTTTTATGTTTATTAAGAAGATACTGTTTAAATTGAGGTTGCAGTAAACTATGCTACACAAACTTTTCAGATGTGTAAAATATAATTTAATACACAGTATATAATAGATTTAAGAGCCCACAGGGATAATACTAAAATCTCAATGATCTAGATTCACAGAGCTCCCTAAGGCAAAGAAGGGGGAAAGGTCTGAGAGGTATTCTTTGGTCCAGTATGTTTATATAGCAATGAGATGTGAATTTTTTCTTGGAGAAAAAGGCATTTTGCTGTGGAGATATCTCATTGATATTCATTTTCTTTAAGAATTGATTATACTTACCTTTAAAAAATCCTGTTTGTCAATTGCCTTGGGGATTTTCATAGGACCGCCTTGGCCAATGGCTTTGTTAAATGAAATGAAGTCCCAGAACTGAAAGCCCATTTGGTGAAAAGTAATAGACATTGGGACTCCCTCTCTTCTTTTTATCTTAATTTGGATCACCTCATATATTTTAGTGAGCTTCCAGTGCACTACGTTTTCGTACTATCCCTCAAATGTCCCTCATTTCCATCTATTCCTTCCTTCAACTTTGTCTCTCTCCTCCTCCTTGCCTGATCCTCCTGTTATCATCATCATTTGTCCCAGTCCATCCACAAAATATTTCCTATTTTCCCCTCCCAAGGATATGCATGTGTAACTGTGGGTTCTTTCCTAAATAACTAACATTCTTGATCTATTGGTTGCAGTTTGTTTATCATTTATTTAATAGCTAATATCCACATATAAGTGAATATATACCATATTTATCTTTCTGGTTCTAGTTTACCTCATTCAGGAAAACTTTTTCTAGTTCCATCCATTTGCCAGCAAATTTCATAATGTCATTTTTAACAACTGAATAACACAACTCCATTGTGTAAATGTTCCACATGTTCTTCATCTATCCTTCTCTTGAGGGATATCTAGATTGTTTCCAGTTTCTGGTTATTATGAATGGATCAGCAATGAACATTGTTGCTCAAGTGTTCTTGTGGTAGGATGGAGTGTCTTTCGGGTATATGTCCAAGAATGGTATAGCTAAATCTTGAGGTAGAAAGATTCCCAATTATCTGAGGAACTGGCAAATTGATTTCCGTAGTGCCTGTACATGTTAATACTCTCACCAGCCATGAATGTTCCCCCTGCAGCACATCCTCACCAGCATGAGCTATCTCTTGTGTTATTGATTTTAGCCATTCAGATTGGTATAAGATGGTTGATCTCCACAAACTGACAGAAGGGATCCATACAACTCATCCAGCATGGTGAAGTCCAGCTGATGCCTGTATGAAACCTTCATCCCTACATTCTGATATCTTTGATGGGGGAAGGTACTCTACAGGCTATTGAAAGAGAAAATGGCCAAAACCCAGCCAGAAAACCTTTGACCTACAATCAATCCTGCCTATAAGATATGCTGGGGCAATGGTGGCACAGAACTTATGGGAGTATCCAACCAATGTCTGATTTGACTTAAGGCCCATTCCACAAGATAGAACTCATACCCAACATTTCTAGAATAACTAAGAGCCAGAAATTAGGTAGTGCTAAGACCTAGAATAAACCACATATTACTATTCTAAAAAATGTATCAGTAAATGATTCCTAATGATATTCTGCTATATTCATAGATCAGTTTCTTAGTCAATCATCACCAGAAATGCTCATTTCTGTAACAGATGGTAAAAGATGCCAAAACTCACAGCCAGACAATACACACAGCCAGACCTTGGAACACACAACTCTAAATGGATTGTCTCCATTAAATCTTCTCACATCTCTGGGAATACCATGGCAGAGAGGCAGAAAGAGTGTAAGAGCGAGGGAGGATGGAAGATAACAGAATAACAAGGTTATCTGATTCAACTAAGAAAGGCCTATATGAACTCACAGAGACTAAAGCAGCAAGCGCAAGGATCTACACCATGGCCTTATATACAAATACTATAGCTTTCAACTATCTGAGGGTATGAATGCATGGGTTTTTCATTATCCTACCTTCTATTGAAGCTTCTGTTGGGTTGCCTGGTCTAACCTCAATGTGACTTTTTTTTATCTTATTATATTTTGTTTTTCATGTTTGATTGTTATCTCCTAGAGCCTGTTCTTTTTCTAATAAGGAAAGAAAGAGAGTGGATCCAGAGGTGAAGTGAAATGAGACAAAACTTGGGTGAATAGAGGGAGAGGAATATTAAAATCAGGATATATTATATGAGGAGTAAAATTTATTTTCAATAAAAGGAAAACATAGTTTGGATGAAGTCAACAAAGTTTGACTCAAAAATCAAATTCTATATTGCATATATGTATGTGAGGAGAAAATGGTATTACAGTGTTTGGTTAGTTGTGTTTGTACAAATATATATGCTTAATTCAAGCATTTACATATCAGATATACATTTCATGTTAATTGTAAAGTTGAACATACCAATGAATGTGTGTAGGCTGAAATGAAAGTAAAAGAGTATCTGTACACAAACACAACACTAAATTTTTTATTTAAGTAGGTAAACAAAGGTAAAATCCCTTGTAATTTTCCTTTGCATTGTTCCTTAAATATTGATTTCATTGCTTATTTTATTTAGTGTTTGTACACATAATATGTTATAGTATAATATAAAATGTATTCACTAATCAATTTCAAGAAGAACACAATTCTGATTTGTTTAATTGATTTATTTAGAGTAATTAAGAGTGGGTGAAAAATTTAAGACAATGGCTGAATACATGTTAGACTACTTTTTTTGTTTTATGTTTAATACTAGATACACACATAGAAAAGAAATGCATATAATATAGTTTAAAAGATTTATATGATTTATAACATTAAGAAAAAATATTGCATGATACTTTCAACAACTTTTCTAGGGCATATTTTACATCTTTGTTCCTTAGACTATAGATCAATGGATTCAACATGGGAATAATTAGGGTATAAAAGATGGAAGCCACTTTATCAGTGTCGAAAGAGTGACTGGACTTAGGTTGTACATACATAAATATCAAAGTCCCATAGAAGACAATGACCACTGTCAGATGAGAGCCACAGGTAGACAAAGCTTTCTGCCTGCCTTCAGCTGAATTCATCCTAAAAATAGCTGTAAGAATGAGTAGGTAAGAGAAGAGGAGGACCACTAGAGATGAAACCAAATTAAACCCTGCTGAAATCAAAATTATAATTTCAATTTCATGTGTATTTGAGCAGAGCAATGATATTAAAGGAAGACTGTCACAAAAATGACTAATGATGCTGTAGCCACAAAAGGGTAAAGCAAAAATCTTTATAGTGATTAGAAGAGAAATAATGAGACTATAGAAATAAGGAACTGCAACTAGCACCCAACACACTTTTTGTGACATGATGACAGTGTAGAGCAGAGGCTTACAGATGGCCACATAGCGGTCATAGGACATCGCAGACAGAATAAAAAGTTCACAAATGATGAACACAAGGAAGAAAGCTAGCTGTGTTGCACAAAGATGGGTAGAAATTGTATTTTGATCAACAACAAAATTTTCTAGCATCTTGGGTCCCACTGCTGTAGAATATCCAAGATCCGTGATAGCCAAATGTCTAAGAAAGAAGTACATGGGTGTTTGCAGCCGGGAGTCCACAATGGTAAGGATGATCATGCCCATGTTGCCCACCAGTGAGATCAGATATATGATGAGGAATAATCCAAATAATGGGGCCTGCAGCTCAGGGCGGTCAGTGATGCCCATCAAGATGAATTCAGTCACCGCTGTGAGGTTATGTTTCTCCATTTAGGCTTCTAGCGTCCTCTGTTCTGGATTGATAAGTCAACCTATCCATTAATTTTTCTGCATTATCACCTGGGGGAATTTGTAAAACACAAACAAATGTAAGTTAGATATATCCAAACTTACCAATTGTGTCATTTGCAAATAAATATATCTTCACAAACAAGAATTTGTTTAACTAGAATTAAAGAGAGAGAAACAGAGATGGATTACAGATTCTCAGCTTAGTTCTACTTAATCTTTTATTAGCATTTTGCATATTTTAAACCATTATTGCATATTCTCTGTCAGAACATGAGACATGACATTCATAGAAAATTACATTTTAAAGTATAATCAACGTTATGAACTTTACAGCTTCATATATAATTGTTATTGTACTACTTTTTATAGTTTTCAGTTTTTTAATAATATCAATTTTATAGTGGCCCTCATAAATTACTTTTAAGAATATTACAAAATAGCTAATTTGATGATATAAAAATTACAAACTTCAAGTTACAAAGCACACAGAAATTATCATGTAAAACAGAGCACCATGAAACCTTTATTTTAGAAAGTTTTGCAACATAGATACACTGTTGGACAAGTGTTTGAATAAGAAAACAGACCAATAGCAGGAATGATAGCTCAGTGATAAAAAGGAATTGTCGCTTTTACAGAGGATAGAGGTTTGGGTCCCGGGATCCATTTGGCAGCTCAATTCCAATTCCTCTGCCCTCTTTGTGCCTTTGAGGGTACTAAGCATGGACATGGTTCACACCCACCCATATATGTAGCCAAATACTAATATATATAGTACATAAATTTATAAATTTTAAAAATAAAAAACAGATTATAGGATTAAGAACATCAGATCAGATATTACTAGTTTTTATCTAAAAATACATGTTCATTAAATTTTATTTGTTAGTAATAGTGTTTTGATAATAAAATTTATAGTAAATGATTCTGTATATTTATACACACACATATATGTGTGTTTGTGTGTGTGTATGTGTGTATGTGTATAATGTTTATATATTAATAATATCAATATTAGCTATAAGTTATAACTCTTAAGTTATAGTTCTAACAAAGGATTACTTAGGCAAAAATGCTAGTTCCTAAAACTCATTATTCTTATGGATATATACCAAACATATCCTTGAAGGTTTTCTGAGAGGCGGAAGAGATATATACTACATACAAACTAGTATCCTGTTTTAAAGGTATTGTGAGTACCAACACTGCCTCAAAAGACAAAACAAAAAACACATACAGCTAAAAAAATTTAAATAATATGATAGAGAAAACTCCCTAAGTTAATTGTAAGGAAAATAAAACCATACATTTTGTTACATTATACATACAGCTCATTAATTATAATT
This sequence comes from Cricetomys ansorgei, assembly GCA_026225945.1. Taxonomy (NCBI): domain Eukaryota; kingdom Metazoa; phylum Chordata; class Mammalia; order Rodentia; family Nesomyidae; genus Cricetomys; species Cricetomys ansorgei. The sequence goes on along the minus strand of JAMJFZ010004027.1, from coordinate 829,661 downwards.
TGGGAACAAAATGATTAAAATATTGTAGGTGATATTGAGACCTTGTGATCTCCTACCAGCCTCCATGCACATGTCTTCTTCCTATGAGAAGTACAGAATTTTAAATCAGATTAGATTATCTGATAGCTAGAGTACATATCAAAAAGCAAAGATTTATTGTTTGTTTTTCTTTGTCTTTTTCTACAATTATTAAATATTATAAAGCATACTGTGCATCATCATTAAATTTTTTCTATATAAGAATGAAAAATATATTCCTTTAATGTGCTAGAAAAGAAAAGATAGTTTTCTTATAATCTCCTTCTTACTTGCTATTATTGTTTTTAAAGTTATTCTTGGAATTGCTGAGATTCCACTGAGAATGGAAGAATGTATGAGTACTTCAATATATTTATTTCCCTAATCATGATTTTATGATGGAACACAAGAATTCCCATTTTAATTTTAAATATTTAGAAGAATAATTGCATTGGAGCATTTATTTAGACAATGATTGAATTCTGAAGTGTTTTTCAAAAAGAAAACCTAGCACTTGTGAGACAGAGGCAGGTGGATCCCTGTGAGTTCTGTAGAGCAAGCATGGTCTACAGACTGAGTTGTCACAGCAGCCAAAATTACAACAGAGAAACCCTGCCATGAAAAAACAAACCAAAAATATATAGGAAAGTAAATGTCTAAATATTTGGACTTTTAAAAGAGAACCCAAATCTCTGCAGATTATAATTACGAGATTAATATATTAGCAAAGTATCTTTTCAGCTGTGCTCCATTTGATCTGTTGTTTTTTTAAGAGATAAAGTTAGTAATATAAACCTTAATAATTTAAAATTATACCTTGATGATTCTTTTGAGCACATAGTTTATTAATCTGCATTATAACATTACATTAAACATGAAATAAAAAAGACAGGAACTATTTGTATTCAGTAGTGTATTTGTATTTTAGAATGATAGAAAGCATTGCACACATCATTGAAAGAATCACAAATGTACCTAGCATAAAACATTATATGAGCATTTTTTTTTTTTACCTATTCTGCCATATATGAAGTCTCTATCTGGCTCTGCGATGTTATGCTTGCACTACTTAATGAGAACAATTTGTAAATGTATTTATTTTGATTCTTGGAGACTTGAGACTTACTACGGAAACTGGATGCAATTAGTTGCTTGTCCCAAAAGTATTTGAGAGTTTGACAATTCTTAGAGTTCGCTCACTAATTCATTTAGGAATAACATAAATTACATAAATTACAGGAGAATCATTTAAGGAGCTTCAACAAATAGGATTCAAATGAACAGCCTACGTGTTTTGCTGTCTCTGAGTAGCTGTCTCTATGTCTGTCTGTTTGTCTGTCTGAATCAGTTTGTGTGTGTGTGTGTGTGTGTGTGTATGTGTTTGACACATGGAGATTGAGAAATTCCTGAGTATACCTGTGAAATACCAGTGTGTCCAGTCTTAGACTTAAAGAACTGACAACCTTGCTGGCCACAGTTAGATAGTAGGTCAAGAGTTTCCACTGTAATCACATAAAAGGACTTATACACATTATTTTATTATAAATATATATATATATAATATGCAATATATTATATATATATGGTTTTTATGTGTATGAGTGGTTTTAAGTTTTTGAAATTAAAATTTAACTATATCATTTTCCCTTCCTTTTCCTCCCAAAGCTTTCCTATGAACTCCTCCCTTGTTAACTTTCAACTTCATGGACTGTATTTTATTAATTTTTTTTACAAGTATGCACACATATATATATTCCTAAGAACATAAATATAATCTGGTAATCCCTTATTGGATAATCAGTTGAGGAGGTCTTTCCTGGGAAGACTATATCTCCTGTTCTCAGCATTTCTTAGTTGCCTGTATCTCTATATCTAGGATTGAAGACACAAGAGATCTCCCCTGTCTTTTTGTTCTTCACAGGACTTAATGAATTGAAACACTGCTGTATTTCATCAGATTTACACCAATCTACCTATTCAAGCACTAATATCGTCTAGCAAGCACAACACAAACACAGAAATAACAGTTATTGACTATTGGGGCATCCCGTAGGCCAATGAAACTGATTCATAAAATTATATAAAATATATAAGCCCAACTATTCCTAACTAGGTACTATATCCTCCTCCTTAAACTATATTTTTATTTCAAATGAAGAGAGTGTAAGGTCATAATTCTGCCTCTCATAATAAACTATTCCATAAACATATAAAATTACACTGTCTCCTTTTTCAGTTTAATAGGAAGTGATGTATCTTATACTGATATTTCATATCCAAGACTATACAAGGAATAAAACTTGAATATTGGGACATACCTTTGTAGTTAATCTTTGCAAGTCCATCGGGATAGAGTTTCTCACAAAAAAAGTTATATCTTATTTATTTATGCTGGAGATATTATTAACTGGAGATATTAATCCATTTACAAGTAAGATAGCTATTAATAGGTAATATCTAAATTAATTCATTTTGTAATGCTTTCTAACTTTATTATTATTATTCCACTATATTTATTATTTTATATTCCTTTCTGATTTATTCTAACAAATTGTGTGGAACTGCTAGTTATTTGGAATGTAGTTAGGGATTCTGCTGCTTTAGTAAATTGGTAGTTTTATGTTCTCTTTCAAGATCCATAACTTCACTAGCCCTATGTAATTGGTCAATTTTCCAGTACCAGGCATGATTTTCCTCTTGTTCAGTGGGGTTTAAGCCCAATTAGAGAGCTGTTTATTACTTCCAAGGTATCCAGACCCACCTAAGATAGCACTCTTAGGGTTATCATTTAATGCTGGTTGTTGTTGCAGTTCATAGTCATTATAACTGGTTGAGACTGTTGGTTAATTCCTTTGTTTGCAATCTTGCATGGTGTCTTCTGATACCATGAAAGCTGGTTGTCCTATAGGAGACATTTAGGTCAGTTCCAGTTCAGGTGGCTCTCCATGTATCACAGTGCATGCTGTCTTAAGCAATAGTAACTTACCTTCCACCACTAGGGATGAAACGAAGGGCAATAGCAGTAGGCTATATTTTTTTGGAATCTTTAAGAAAACCCTGACCAACAACTTAAAAGAGGGCTGCTCATGCCTACTCTTAGGGATTTTGTTATTGGTATTTGTCTCTTTGAGGGTGTATTGTCCATCCAGTTGGGAAATTTTTGTTTAAACTATGTATATATATATATATATATATATATATATATATATATATATATATATATATATATATATATATTTATACACTAACTTATGTGTATTATAGCTTTTTTTAGACAAATGGTTACTAGCATGATTCCTCATGGTTTTTAAAGACATCTTTGCTTTTATTTTACCACATCTCTCATTCCTTTGTATGTAACTCCTTCTTCCCTTTATAATTAGAGTGCCCCCATTTTCCAATTTTCCCATCAGCTCATGTGTACTGCTCTATTCCTTTCTTTATTACCTAGACCACCTTGCCCTGAAATGACCCTTTTTACTTTGCTTGTTAATGAAGTTACTCCAGAAAATGTATCATATCTGAATATTTACAGCTAGGAAACTCAGATGAGAGAGAACAAGCAACATTTGTCTTTCTGGGTCTGTGTTACTTCACTCAATATGATCTCTTCTTGTTTGTCTTCATCTTTTCTTGTTTCCATTCATTTATCCACAAAGTTCATGATTTCACTTTTCTTTGCAGCTAAATATTGTTCCATAGAGTATTTGTACCACATTTCCATTGTCCATTTATTAGTTGAAGAACATTTGGGTTGTTTCCATTTTCTAGCTATTGTGAATAGAGCAGCAATAAACCTGGCTAAGCAAGTATTTGTGGAGTAGGATGTTGAGTCTTCTGTTCATATGCAAAAGTACTGTAGCTGAATCACATGGTCTTAGGTTATTTTACACTTCTACAGTAATTAAAATGACATAATACTGTCATAAAAACAGACATGTTAATATTGGAATAAAATTGAAGTCCCAAACCTGAGTTACATGTCACTTCAGCCATTTGGTATTTGACATTTATGAAAAAAATAAACTTGAGAAAAGAAAGCCTTTTCAACATATCAGTGCTGGGAAAAATGGGTTCTCACATTCAGAAGGATTAGATTAGATTCATGTATATCTTCTCACATAAACACTAACTCCAAATGGATCAAAGACCTAAGTTTAAAACCTGTGACACTGAAACTGCTAGAAGAAAACAGAGGTAGTACCTAAAGGTATATATGTGTAGGAAAGGCCTCCATTTGCTCCCAAATTAAGACTAGAAGACAAGTGAGAATTCATGAAACTAAAAAACTTCTGTACAAGAACAAGTAGAGAGTCAGCCCATTAGAATAAGAGAAAATCTTTATTACCGAACAGGAGACTAATATCGGGATTATATAAAGTACTAAAAGAGTTCAAGAAACCACATGGCTCATTCAAAAAAATGGGCCTGGCTCCTGAATGACAAATACTGAGAAGAAGAAAATATGACTAAGAAATATCTCAAAAATGTTCATCATTCTTGCAAGTTAGAGAAGTGCAAATAAAAACTTATTTGAGATCAGCAAAACAAAAGAAAACATATGTTGGAATGAATTTTGGAAAAAAAGAATCCGAACTCAATTTTGGTACAATTGCAAACTCCTCCAACAGCTTGGAAATGAGTGTGGAGAATTCTCAAGAAGCTAAAAAATAATTCCTATAATTTGAAATACATACAAGTTATTTTTGACAAAATCAAATGCTACACTGATTGAGCAATTTGTAAAGTGGCTCAGACCATTGAAGTGGAATAACTTGTTAAGGCAATCAGTAGAGGTAAAAAACACAGATAATGAGACATGAGAGCCATAGTTTTCCCGTGTTGAATATGGATATTTGTGAAAATTCAGATGTCTGCATTTCCTGTACCATTCACAAGCTTGTTTATAAATAGTCACATAGATAATCATGAAGGTTAAAAGAGGAGAGATATGCAAAATACAATTGTATAGACACACAGAGATATTGACTGCTTTATTAGAACAATTTAAAAAATATAGCAAACAGTTTCATACCCCAGAGTGCTCAGTTGCTTGCTTGTTACAGCACAGTGACCCCATTTATCTGCAGTTTTGGTCAAATGTCCCCACAAATATTGGAACACACAGAATATATTTCGTCAAACACTATATTTATATTGTCTTCCTTAATGAAATACTTTGCTCTTGTGCTCCTGATTACATTTATAACAATTGGACTATGGTAATACATACACAAGGAAACTCTAAACATGTATAGAAGCCTCATGTGCTTGCTTTGCTGTAGGGGACTCATAAAGGAAAGACTGACATCCATATGATGACTTACTAGAATCACATTGACCATTAATTTTAAGAAAAATGTATTGGACATTTTTCTGTGTACTTTGTAGGAATATTTTACATCTTTTTTTCTCAAGTTATATATCAAGCAGATCAACATGGGAATGACCAGAGTGTAAAACAGGGAAGCCACTTTGTCATTGCATGGGAATGATTGGGACAGCAGACACGTAAATATCTTCTTCTCACAGAAACCAATGAGGACTGTAAAGTGGGAGCCACTGTTGAGAGAGTTTTTTAGATTCCACATTTTAGTAAGTCTTAGGTTTCCTTTTTTATGTCTTTCTTTTTATCTCAAGGTTAGAAATATTTTCCCTTGGTGTCTCACTTTACATATCTTCACCACTTAAGACTTCTTTCGGAATTTTATATGCTCTCACGTGATATATATATATATATATATATATATCAAATGTATTTTGAATGAAAAATACTGAGAAGAAGGAAATATGACTAAGAACTCAAAAATGTTCATCATTCTTGCCAGTTGGAGAAGTGCAAATAAAAACTTATTTGAGATCAGCAAAACAAGAGAAAACATATGTTGGAATGAATTTTGGAAAAAAAGAATCCGAACTCAATTTTGGTACAATTGCAAACTCCTCCAACAGCTTGGAAATGAGTGTGGAGAATTAATTTGAATTCAAAATTAATCAATGATTCTCTTTATATCTGTGCTTATCATGAAGGGATTTTTTTACCATACCACAAGACAATAGTATTATACAGATAAAGGTGTTACAGAAGTTTGTTTTTAGTTCTATTTTGGTTGGAAGGGCTGCCTCGACCTTGGCATTTGGTTTTATGCAAAAGATATGTGATTCCTCATGGTCTGTGCCTGATCACTATTCTCTTTCAGACATAAGGATGCAGAGTTTTGTGTCAATGAAACAGATGAGGATCTTGTGTGCCAATAAAAACCACTGAGATCAGATGCTTACAGTTATACTGTCAAGGATGGTGCTTGCCATGACAGGTAAATCCCTCTGCTTAAGTCTGGCAGGATTTGCAGCTATGAAAATGCCATCTTGTCTTCCTTGCTAGCCTATACACAATAATAATAAGTTATAATGCATTTTCTTCTCACTATATCCTATAATTTTACAATTTAAGTAGAATATTCACACACATTTTCCATTTTCTATGCAAGGCCTGTTTCACTTCTTTATTTTTCAAACTGTAGATCATGGGATTAAGCATGGGGATAACCAATGTGTAGAACACAGAGGTCATTTGACCAGTTTCAAAGGAGTGACTAGACTTTGGTTGCACATACATAAAGAATAGCGTCCCATAGAATAGGACTATCACTGTCAGATGAGAACCACAGGTAGAGAAGGCCTTGTGTCTGCCTTCTGCAGAATTCATCCTGAGAATGGCCACAAGTATCAGAATGTAGGACATGGAGACTACCAGAAGAGAAGAAACCAAATTAAAGGCTGCAAAGATTAAAATGATCAACTTAATTTCATGTGTGTCTGAGCACATCAATGCTATCAAAGGCAAAGTGTCACAATAGAAATGTCTGATGACATTATGGCCACAAAATGATGAAATGAAAATCTTGATAATTACCAGTAAAGATAAAAATAGACTGTAGAGGAAAGGCATTGTCACCAGCGTGTGGCATAATCTTTTTGACATGATGATTATGTACAATAGTGGATAGCAGATGGCTATATAGCGGTCAAAGGCCATGGCGGTCAGAACAAAAACTTCATTAGTGATAAACACACTGAAGAAGGTAAGCTGGATAGAGCACCAATTATAGGATATTGTAGGATGATCAACAAAAAAATTTATTAGCATTTTTGGTCCCACAGCAGTTGAATATCCAAGATCAGTGAAAGAGAGCTGTCTGAGGAAAAAGTACATAGGTGTCTGAAGTTTGGAGTCTATTTTGGTGAGGATAATCAAGCCCAAATTACCCACTACTGAGATCATGTATACAATGAGGAAGACCACAAACAAGGGAGCCTTTAGCTCAATGACATCTGTGATTCCAGTTAGAATGAAATACTTCAGCACTGTAAGATTATGTGCATCCATCCAGATGACTCAGGAAATCTGTACTAGTAAGACACATAAAAGTAACCATTAATTACATTAGATTCCAATGGTAATAACAATATTTTTGCACTGAAATACAATGTATATTATGATATGTACTATTAATAATGTATTTTATGTTTATATATTAAAACATACATAGAATTTCTACATGTTTCTATTTTTCAACTGTTGACATGCTTTGAAGGCTAAAACAAACTAAATTTTAAAATTAATAAAAAAGATATTATGAAGCCTCTGTTAAATATTCTGTAATAGATCATTTTTACTGGTATATATTACAAATATAATTAAAAAGAGAAATCCAGAATGAACTGCACCGAATAATTTTCTGTCAATTGGGGGAAATCTGTTTAAACCATGGTATTCATCTTATGCTAAAAATATATGCCACCTAATTTTTCTAATTGGAAAACAGATATCATACTTAGAAGCTTTCTCCTTGGTTCTGTAATCAAATGATTCATTTATAATCACCAATACTAAACTAATTCACATAATAAAACATGAATTGGCCAGCATTATATGAAATCTTGTTTATGAAGCATCTTATGATAAATATAATTAGTATTTTAAATATTATTTACAATATGGATGACATAATGAAAGAGAAGCATGAGCAATGCCACTGAAATGAATTCTACTAAGCATCTAATACATAAAAGCATTTACTCATGCTATTTCAAAATGCATAAAAAGCATACAACACTTTTGCAATTAATATACCTGGATTACCTCATTATCAAACTTCCACAATTAAATCTACTGTAAAATAAGAAACCTAAAAGTATCCCTTATGAATATTAATAAAAAATTATGCATATAGGTAAAAAATTCATTAAAATACCTAAATGTAAACCCACCAGTGTTTATAAAAATTAAGCTTTAACTGAACAGGTTATATTTGGGGATATATGTGTATATGCAAATATGTATTCAGTAAAATTAAAAAAAATAGAGACAGTCCTTCTGTGACTTCACACATCCAAGGATAGTCTAATTGGGCCATAGATGGTTCTCAACAGACTATCTTGAGGGAAATCTCTCCTTACATCAGAATTTGTGAACATTGAATTTAATATAATTTCTCATGGATTTTTCCTTCAAAGACTGTTTACTGACCAGTGATAAATATATAAAATAGCGATCCTGTTTTATGTAATTTTGCTCATAACTATGGTGATTTTTTTTCTTAGATCATTTTAGGCTTCCTATGCTAAGATAGGTTTTTTTTTTCAGACATGAAAAAGAAACATGAAACCTACTTTTATTCATAATACTAGATATTCTTTTGGATTTATCTATTTCTACTTATGTATATGAGTCTTTCCTACATATAAGTATGTGCACTAAATGTTTGCTTGTGTTCACAGAAGCCAAAAGACTGTGCCAGTATCCCCTTGATCTGGGGTTATAGACATTTTGAGCCTCCATGTTGGTGCTGGAAACTAAACCCAGTTCCTATGGAAGATCAGGGAGAACTTTTAATTACTGAGCCAACTCTTTAGCCTCTAAGTATTTTTATATACAACATGCACTGCACTAATTTTCTCCTCCATTCACAGGGATGCCTAAAGGTCCAAAGAACTGCAACAAAGTAAGATAATTTTCACATTTTCTCTCATGACACTCTATCTGTTTGAAGAATGGGCATGAGAAGAGAGCCATTCTTAGGTTTTGGAGTTATTATAGAAGGTGACAGACTACTTATCTGTTCTCAATCATAGTTTGTGGCTTTGATCAGTGGAACAGTTCTAAAACTATAAAACAGAAGTACACATTTGGTTTAAATTGAGGATTATTCTCTACAGCTCTTTAAAAACTGTTTTTCATTTTTTTCTAATATCTACATACCTAATGAGTATATATTTCTTCCTATCTTAATGCACTATAGTGAAAGCCATTATTGCCAAGAGGTAGACAGTAACAGGAACAACAGGTATAGATAACTTTTCTGTAGCCCCTCTACTTTGCCTAATTTTATACTAAAAGTTTTTGAATAACGTATCCATGTTAGAAAAAAATATATTAATTATGAAAAAAAGAAAAATAATCCCTATAATTTATTCAAAGAACCATTCATCAGGAATATGGAATCTAAAGCATTACTCCATAATTTTAAGAAATGAAATATATATAGACAACAAACAAATTTATGTACAATTGGCTGATATACATTATATCCAAACTAGAAGTACAATGGTAAATATAAATAAATAGCTACGGTAGAAAAATATAACTTTAAAAATAGTGTGTGTGTGTGTTTGTGTGTGCGTGTGTCTATGTAAGACAGGTGTGCAAACATTTACCACTAGTTTCAAGACATTTTTAATATTAAATTATCAAAATGTAAGCTTTATATCATTTAAGCATCTATTTAACTTCTTTCTTCTGTTTTCTCCTAGAAACTGTTAACCTGTTTTCCATCTCCTTGGGTTTGCTTATAGAATGAGCTCCATTCTATATAATATTTTAGACTTTGCTATCCTTGAGCACACTATTGTCAAAGCTAATTGTGCTGTGCAAATCATCAATACTATTGGTGGTGAGAAGTTGTAATATTGGAAAATAAATCAAAGCAACATTTATATATGTGAGCTAGGCATTCTACCAGTGAATTAGGCCTTGACTTTTTAAATATTTTCTTTTTCTCTCATTGGGTCTCAAAGTTGATTAGACTAGTCTTAAATTTAAGACTTTCCTCTCACAATCTTCTGAGTAGCTGGGTTTATAACCCAATCTCACTGAATCTGAGAAAGCTTAATCCCTTCCTATGACAATTATTTTCCCACCAAAATACACTATGTTTGACTATCCGTTTATCAGGAACATGGAGTGGCAAGAAATCACAATGGAAATAAGTTTTCTGCGGTTAAGTTCTGTAAGAAATCCAATTTTAAGTGATAATTTTCCATTTACTTCCATTACTTTTCAAACCAGATTATTGAAGCATTGTAAAATACAAATTTCAGAAACCAATGTTCCACTAGGACTCTGAGGAGTCTCAGAAACAAATACAGGCAACTCACCACTAATGAGGCGTCTTGTCTACAGTCTCCTTGTGTATTCTTAACTCCTTATGAATGATTTATTGGTTTCCTTCTCCCCCTATGTGCTTTCTGTAGTAAAGGAAAGCAATTTGCTAATTCTACTTGGGCCTTGGAAAGTTTCTAAAAAGACCCACGAGACACTTGATAATTAATGATAGATATTTATATTCTCATATAAGGAGAGTTATATTAGATATCTGTCCAAAACTTCTCTTTATTAACTTGTCTCTACTGTATCTCAGACATTTAGAACCAAATCATCATCCCTGTAAGATATATTAATGATATTCTAATGAAGCTGCATTTTTATAGGTTTGTGCCTTTATTAGCAATGGTGAAAAGCTTAATACAGGTTACTTTAACAGTACAGGTTATTATAAATAATGTTTGTGTGTTTGCATATCTTGTGATACTTTAAATTAATTCCAGATATATAAGACATGTATACAAATCCAGACATCATAAACTGCACTTTTACAAACTTAACATGTCTATATAATAAGATCCAAGATCATATAGAAACAACTAACAGAAAACATTGTTAGTTTTCCAGAAAAAGCTTTCATTATATTTTCTACTATGATTGTTATAAGCAAAGAGATGCAGGCAAATAGCAGTACAAATGTTATTATTTCCAACATCTTTTCACTCATCTATTTAATTATTTAATATATGTTTACAGAGTGATTATTCCATATGTAAGCAGTCAAATAAAATAGCTGTTCCGTCTCTGTAAAAACCATAGACTTAACATCGTCTAGGTCTAGGGGTTTTCCAATAATGAATAATATAACATGTTTTTTGGCTGAGTGTTTTTCTTTCTTTCATTCTCTTTCTTTTTATCTCTCTCTCTCTATCTCTCTCTCTGTCTCTCTCTTCCTAACTGACCCTCTCCCTCTTAATTGGCATATCTAAGTTAACTCCGTCTCTTATTTTTATAAATGCTTTACAATAAACATGAATATTCCAGTATCTCACTAATTATTCAATATTTATTTTTATATAGCCATATAAGATTATGCATATTTGTAAGAAACAGTGTAATTTTCCACAGGTGTATACAATGCAAACTGATAAAAATGCATTTAATTAAAATATTCATGTTCTTAGATAAACTCCTTATCAAAAATTTTTATTTAAAGTGTTATTTTATACAACATATTTACATTATATTCTTTTTTGTACCATAACTCCTCCCATATCCTTGCTACACACCTAACTTTGGAGTCTTTCTCTCTCTCTCAAAGACAAAATCCAGAAAAAAAAAACCCAAAGAAAACTCAAAACAGACAAACAAATATAATGTAGAAGACAAAGAAAGAAAAGAAAATCAATAAGACAAAAAATACCACAACAAATAAAACAAAAAGCATTCAATAAAAATATGGATTTTATTACGTGTTGGCCAACTACTCCTAGGGATAGGACTTACCCTGTAGCGTGGCTGGTATACGGAGTGACATTCTTCTGGAGAAAACTAATTATATTCTTTCCCAGCAGGTATAAATTACAAAGAGCTTCTTGATTAGGGTGGGACATTGTGTTCATTACTCTTCTCCATGCTGAAATTTTGTCTATTTTTAATCTGTCTAGTTCTTATGTATGCTGTCACATTCTCTGTAAATTCATATGTGTGTTTGTCCTGTTGTTTGAGGAAGACATTGTTTCCTTTGAGTTGTCTACCACCTTTGGATCTTATAATTGTTCCACCTCTTCTTCTGCATAGCTCCCTGAGCCTTGGGGAAAGCAGGTTGAGGAACACATCCCATGTAGGGCTGAGTGCTTTAAAGATTCTCATTTTTTTTGCACATTGTCCAGTTGTGGGTCTCTGTGTCAATTACCATCTACTGCAAGAAGAAGCTTCTCTGAAGACTGTTGAGTGATCTGCTCTAAAAGTTAAGACTCTTAAATTTTCTCCCCTCTAGCTATTTATAAAGTATTCTCAGTGTTTTAAAATGCAGTGTCTCCCGTCAGCTAGGGCTGACTCTAATTGTACACTTACTGGAAGTAATAGCTGTTATGGGAATATCTTTACAAATCAAGACTGACAATGCCCCACACACGTCTCCAATAAAATGAAAAAACTTTTGCACATTATGGCATAAAACATAGTATCAGTATATCACTCAAAACTCCAGGAGAAGCAGTTATAGAAAGATCTAGTCAGACATTAAAGGAAATGCTTGATAGACAAAAAGGAATAACAAGGGCCTCATTCCTTCCTGAGATAGACTATATAGTACACTACTAACTTTAAGTTTTCTGAATGTTAATGAGACAGGAACAACCATGGCTGAAAGATATTGGACCACAGGAAAATCTACAGAAATAAATCAACCCATATATTATAAAGATGCATTAACATCTAAATGAAAAACAGGACAAGTTTTGCACTGGAGCAGGGGTTATGCCCAAATTTCCAATAGATATGAGAAGTTGTGGGTACCATAAAAAATGATAAAGATTAGATATGGGCCAGAATGATCTCCCAATTACCCTGACAGCTGAACCAGGAATGTGTGACTATGAAAAAAAAAAAAACAACTGATTAGATTATTTTATGAGTCAAAGGAGTATTTCATCTAATAAACTAAACTCCTGTAGATGAGAGAAAAGTAATTGATATCTCAATTTAATTTATAAATTAAAAAGAAGGGGGAAACATAGGAGAACACTTGGAAGAAGTTTTTATTATTTAGGTTTCTTTAAAAACAGAAAATGGTGCTTGCAGTAGTTTTGTATTCCTACCCCAGGTGTGATATAGTTGTTTGAGATGGATTGGGAATGCTTGATGCAGATGGCTATAATTTGGTTAGGTACAGGTTTTCTGGCATGTGTAGCTTGTTTATAGGATTGTATGTTGTGTGGGTTTATGGGAACTTTTGGTTTAGGACATAAAAGGTCTGAAGTCCCAAGAGTCGAGGTTGGTGTTGGTTGCGTTGTCATTGATAATGAGTTAATTCTTTAAGGAACAAAGGTTGGAGAAATTGAGTTTATAGACCGTGATCTAAGAACCTAGTCTGACTCACTGTCAGTGAGTCTTCTTCAGTCTTAGGACAGCCTAAATGAGGCTGTAAAAATTTCAACCTTTCTCTCATTCTATATCAAAGCTCTTTACAAAAGCAGTGAAGATTTCTTTCTATCCTTCCTTTATCTTTCTCAAATTGAGGGTAAATGATTGTAGTGTACTCTTACAAGTGGTACTCAAAGTGGAGAATGAACCCATGACCCTGGGATTAAGAATCCCATGCTCTACTGACTGACCTAGCTGGGCTAACACTTGTTTCCTATTTAGTGGCACTGTTTGGGAAGGTTTAGGAGATAAAGTCTTCCTGGAGAAATTACATCCTTTGGGGTGGGCTTAGAGGTTATAAAAGCCTTGCTCAGTTCCCAGATCACTTTCTCTTCTTCCTTCTTGGAGTTTGATATGTAAGACCTCTGTTTTTGTTCAAGCTACCATGTTTCTCACTTCCCCACCATGATGTTCTCTTAGCCCTCTGGAAGACTAAGGGCAAATGAACTCTTTCTTTTATCAGTTGCCTTTTATAAGTTGTGGGATTTCATTGCAGCAACAGAAAAGTAACTAATATGGCTTATAATAGGTTATCAAGAATGATAATTATGTAGTCTAGAGATACAGAATATTTGACCTCAGTTTAGTTACCTAAATGTGATGGTACACATTATGTATTTCTTCTATTGCCCATCTTTCATCCTGCACAGATTCTAGAAATCGACAGTGATTAACACTTTCTTATGTCCATAAATGTAAAGGGGCTAATTTATCTTTCTGTGCCTGAAAGTTATCTTTCTGTATCATGTTATAACACGTAGTCTTGTTCCATTTATCGTACAACAAATGACAGCACATTTTATATATTCATGCAAAAAACACACACTTCGTCTAACCATTGTGCATTAGGTTATTCCCTTGTTTTCACTATCATGAGTATGCCAGTATCTCCTTGATATGCTTATTTTATTTCTTTCAGATAAATGACTTGAATTGAAATAACTGGATCATGTGATACATAACGTACTCCTTCGTTTTTCTTTAGGTAGCAAGGGTCTCCATATTGTCCTCCATGATGATTGTTATCACCAATTATCTGTGGTGTTTCATTTTTTGTTCAGTTCAAAATTAAATTACTGATAAGAAAAATGTACTCTTAAGGGTCAGTAGCTCAGAGTTTAGGGAATTAGGTCCCTCTGTTCTCAGCATTACAAATGTGGCCCTATTTTGCCAGTGGTCTTACATCCAGCAGTGAGTTTTAAAGTTCTGGACTTGGGGAGTCAGCATCCTCAGTATTTAGTCCTCAGTTGTAAGTCTTGTAAGCTTTCTGGATTAATTCTTTTGGTGGAACATTACAGTTTTCCCTCTTCACAGGCATATCTTTCTTCAGCCTCAGGGTCATGTCTTTCGTATTGACGGAATGCTTATATTAGTTTGTATTCTTAGCTCTCTAGAATCTCTGAATTCCTAACACTTAAGTTTCTGCTCAGTGATCTTTCTAATTAAAAAAAATATAAGTTCTTTGAGATTTTTAATGCAGCATATTTTGGCTAATTTTTTTATCTTTCGCAAATCTGGGTGCATATTTCCAACCATGCCTGTGGTTAACAGACATGAATGGTGATCTGAACCAGCTCAACTTGATCCATATGTGATTTAGAAAAATCACAGGTAAGAAAGATGATTACTTCACAGACTGGTTTTGTTGATATCTTGTATCTCAATGCATATATAACAAGGGCTGGCTCCTAAAATGGTGATCAGAATGGAAAAAGCTTTGCTTATATACAAAGTCAATCATGAATGTTAGCTGTCATGAGTGTGGGAGATATATAGAATGTCAGTATGTTAGAATCTTATGACAGCAATCGGAAGCTGTCTTGCCTTCAGCAAGCATCAGGAAACAAAGCTGTGATTGGGAATACTGCCATGACAATTACAGTGGTTTCCAGAACAAGAATGATGTCTGTGGATAACTTATTTTTAATACTTTAAGTATATTCCTTCTGCTTACTACAGTTTACTTACATTCAAAAGTTTAGTTTGTACTTTCTTTGGTAGCTTATGAACAATCTTACTTTGAAATCTTGCATTTTTTATTTTTTTCCTTTCTTTTCTTTTTTCTTTTTGAAATTATAATTTAATAATATCATTTCTTATTTCCCTTTCCTCCTTCTAAATTCTTTAATGCATTCATCCTTACTTTCTTTCAAATTCATGACCTGTTTTTAAATTAAATGTCGTTACATGCATATATGTATATGCATACATATTTCCAAAAATAACCTGCTCAGTCTATATAAAGTTATTTGCTTGTATGTTTTCAGGGCTAACCACTTGGTATTGGATAAACAATTGGGATGCTTTTCCCTGTTGACTACTATTTTATTCACTTTCAGCATTCTTTTGTTGGCTTTTTGTGTTGTTGAGATCCTGTGGTTTTCCCATTCCCTTTGTCATGTCTATGGCTGTCTTTGTTCAACACATGTTTCAGCAGTATTTACTTGAACTTGATTTGTTTACTTCCTGAATCAAATCATATGTCATTGACTAAACTGTAAATATTATGCTCAATAAAATTCTAAAGGGACAATTCTCAAAGGAGATATATTTGCCATCAAGTCCATTAATCATTACTACATTTATTCATGTAATTAGTACATATTAATTTTATAAAACAATATGTTTCATCATATTTTCACACAAGAACATAAGGTACTTTGTTGGTATTTACTTACTACCCTATATGATCCACCCTTGTCCACCATCCATCTCCATTGCTCACCTTCTTATTCTCAAATGATCCCAATTCTACTTTTATATCTTTTAAAAACATTCCACATGAGACGAAGTATATACAATACTTGTCTTTATGTGTTTGGCTTATTATGCTTGACACTATGCTCTCCATTTCTGTTCCTTTTCCTTTTTGACATTTTCTTCTCCTTCTTCTTCTTCTTCTTCTTCTTCTTCTTCTTCTTCTTCTTCTTCTTCTTCTTCTTCTCTCCTCCTCCTCCTCCTCCTCCTCCTCCTCCTCCTCCTCCTCCTCCTCCTCCTCCTCCTTCTTCTTTTTCATGCCCAAGGTGTTCAATTGTGTATATAGAGAACATGTCTTTATCCATCCAATTGCTGTAAGGGAATTAAGATGATTTCTTGTCCTCGTTGTTGTTAATATGTGAGAATGAACACTGTTATTCAGATAACTCTGCTGCTTGCTGTTTTTTTTATAATTCTGTACAGATATTCATGAATGGTATAAATGAATTAGATCTCATTTATATTTTTAATTATTTAGTAACCACCATACTGATATTTCTTGCAGAGCATAAGTGCATATTATATAAAGGAGATATTCTTTTCAAATGTCATCATGTCAGTACGTATATGTACTTTTATATAAATGGCATATAAGATATAAAAGAAAAATATATATTTCAAGACATGAAGATGTCTTTAATAAAAGAAAGTCTAAAGTGAGGTACATGCATAGAGATGTCCCTACAATTTCAGCACAGGCAGTTGTTAATGTGAGAACAGTGGTAGAATTCAGGCACTTATGAAATTAAGATGAGAACTATTGCTATTAAACTGCATATTTAAAGAAAAAGAAAATATTGCAAGTCTATGATGCTTTTTCAGTCCAGTGGATTTAAAAGTTCGGGTATTGGTACATATTATGTATAATTATCCATAGCCAGATTTATTAAATATTCATTCTATATTGAATTTTGTTTCATTTACTTATTTCTTGTAGACTCAAGACTGTAACTAGAGATCTGTTCACGATAGGCAAGATTTACGTTTGTGGGCTGTCTTCTCTCTATCTATTTCAGTTTAAATGCCAACTTTACACACATTTTTCCATATCTTTTGAAGGGCACCTTTTACCTCTTTGTTTCTCAAGCTGTAAATAATGGGATTCAGCATGGGGATTACCAAAGTATAGAACACGGAGGCCATTTTATCAGTCTCAAAAGAGTGACTAGATTTAGGCTGTACATACATAAAGAACAGAGTCCCATATAATACAACCACCACTGTCAGGTGAGACCCACAGGTGGAGAAGGCCTTGTGCCTACCCTCTGCAGAGTTCATCTTGAGGATGGCCACAAGTATCAATATGTAGGACACAAGTACTACAAAAAGAGATGAAACCAAATTAAATGCTGAGAAGATCAATACTATAAGTTCAATGTCACGTGTACCTGAGCAGATCAAGGTCAACAAAGGGAGACTGTCACAGTAAAAATGACTGATGATATTATGACCACAGAAAGATGAAATAAAAATTTTGATGGTGGTGATCAGAGAGAGAAAGGCGCTGAAGAGATAGGGGATTGTCACCAGCATCCAGCATACTCTCTGAGACATGATGATTGTATAGAGCAGAGGGTTACAGATGGCCACATAGCGATCGTAGGCCATTGCTGACAGAACAAATAGTTCACTAATGATGAAGAAGATGAATAAAGCTAGTTGGATGGCACACCAATTGTAGGGGATGGTATTTTCATACGTTACAAAATTTAGCAACATTTTTGGTCCCACAGCTGTTGAGTAACCAAAATCAATGAAAGCCAGATGTCTGAGAAAAAAGTACATAGGTGTTTGTAGCCTTTCATCCAATTTTGTAAGGGTGATCATGCCCAAATTCCCCACCACTGAGGCAACATAGATGAGAAAGAACAGTACAAAGAAAGGTGCTTGTAGATCAGGGCGATCTGTGATGCCCACAAGAATGAATTCATTTATCACAGAAAGGTTTTTCTCCATCTAGACTGTTAAGGAAATGTTTACTTGGGATCTTCAAAGCCAACTGGGATTCAGGAAGTGTTACCTGTTAAAATTTCAGAGTTTGAGTCACTTTATATAAAGAGTCCCATATTTTTACATTCATTGTCTGGTTTTGACAGAACGTAATTTGAAATGATGCAACTGTATTGCTGAACATAGATACAAATTTCATAATATTGCACTCTGCATATCATATACAGTCGGCATTTACTTTCTATAATATACTGATTATATTTGCAAAGTATGTATAATCTCTTTATGATTTCTATGTAAATGTATCATTTAAAATAGACTTGAACAGGATTAAGAATCCTGATATTTTAAAGTCTTTCTGCTTAAATAATGTGGAACATCACTTTAGAAAGAAGTAACATCACACATATCATGCATATGTCTCAACCTTATAACCTAAAACATATTCATGGGAATATCATTACCTCACTGAAAATGTGTTGCTTATGTTTTTATTTTTCCTAATTATAGCATTGTATATTGAACAGCACTTTTGTCTCTTATCTATTTAGTATTACAAAATTGCATCCTCACTCTATTATGATTTAATTCCATCTGGAATGAAGAATAGAATAGTCTCAGTCTTGCGTTTTCTCTGAGACTTGAATTAATATCAATAAAATGATGTGTCTGATTATTCAGTCTATCATATTTTAAATAAGCTTGTATGAACATAATTATTAACTTATGAAGTGGTTTTCCTAAGTAAATGACTGCAAATATACTTATGTCACAACTGGATGCACAGAACTAAAGGAGCCTAATGATATCTTCAGCCTGGGAAATGCTATCTACCCTGATTTTCAAGCAACACTGAATGGTGTGGCATGTGGAGCTAAAAAAGACCTAAGGTTAGTAGGAGTCACTAGGTACTACAAGAAAAATATTAAACACAAATAACATGTAAATTAAACAAACAAACAAATATTAAATGCCTAAGAGCCATAGCACTTATAGGAATTTACTATACTCCTATTTTAATTTTTACTCTTTTAAAACATTATTTCATCTCCCAACAGCTACATAGTTAAGAATCTGAACTACACCTGTAACTCTTGCACCTGTAACTCTTTAGAACTACATTGTATCCTTGCCTTTCTGATATCCTTTTCTGATCTGATTGTTTAGAAACAAAAGCTTCCATAATCTTAATTATAGGAATTGTATATACATTCTTCTAGAATATAAAATATGAGGAGCACCATGCAAAACATCCAATATAGCTAGCAAAATCCACACGTTCACATACACACAGATGCACACTCATGCACCCATACATACACACATATACACATGTACATATACACAAAAACATACAGACATACACACATGTATACACACAGATACACACACATATATAATCTGTTATATATTATATATTACATAGAATATTATATATTGCATATATATAGTAATTTTTCTGGACATGACATGTGTATCACACTCATGAACTCACAGCACCCATGATAAATTGTGCAAAAACTGGATCAAGCCAGCCAAAAATCTGGCATAAATAGGGAAGGTGCTCTCCTTCAGGCCCTACCTGTTATTGAAGAGCTATATAAGATATATAAGCTATAGGGGACAGTGGATCTATGCTGCGGGTCAGAAGGGAATTGTTCTTTATTAAGGATGTGGTCACTGGTAGTTTTCTCATGCTCCAGTGGATGACCCCACAGCAGCAGTGAGTGCTTCTGCTATTCAAATTGCATGGGTCGAAAGATGTAAACAGATCTCCTTTCTCAATCTTCAAAAATATGTTTCCATTTTAATTTGTGATATGTGAAAATTATAATAGCTAGACAATACTGGGATGGAAACATCTTACATTATAGATATAATAATAAAGGGAAGGAGATGTCCAAACATGGAGTTAAGAGATGTTCCTGAACTGTGTTCCAAATATTAATTTTTTTTCTCTCAGCTGCTGGTTCCTGCAATAGAAAACTCAGAACCTCTGATCTCCTGCTTAATAGTGGCTTCCAAATCATCTGTTTTAAAAGTACTAGATTCCATATACAGTTACTGACATGACATTCCTAAATCTTTTAGTGAAAACCAAATAAGAATGAAAATTCTTAATTCAATTGTTTAGATCATATGAGAAATGGAAAAGCCAAATGCCAAGTGATTTAGAGTTCACAGTGTGGCAAAGTTATTGAAACTGAAAATATACATACATTTGATTAGCAATTCTTAAACATGTGATCTTCATTGATGAAAGCAATAACAAATTTAATATAAAGTTAACAGGGAAAAATGTACCCTATTATGATGATTTATGTTCGCCTAATATGTATTAATCTTATGTTTGAGCTTTTATATCTCTTCCCACTGTAGACATTTCTATGAAGAATGTTCTGTCATCCTTCCTGCAGACACAGTGGTATATATAAGTAATTTTGCTTTTCACTATACTGAAAAGAGTTTTGGAAGAGGGTAGAATTTAAAGTGTTAAAGAATAATATGAAAGTCATAATGGACATGGATGAATGCCTGTAGGATGAATGCCATTACATTTTTGTTTGCATACCATATGTTAATAGCTCTGACCTGTTTTTGGTTCACGTGTTACTGGATTTCTCCTTCTTTGTCTCATTTTTCTATTATGTTAAGTCTGTTTTTTTTTTTTTGAACCACCTATTAAATAAATATAATCAAGTTATTTTCTCAGTATCAGTTCTTGGGGGAAGTCACACTGAGACTAGTAAAATCAAATAGTTGTGGTAAAAATAATAATATGGCTGCATAAAAACTAGAGAAAGTGACTTGACTTTACAGAATTAATGGAAAACACCTCAGAAGGCCATTTAATTGTGACCATTTATGCTCACTTTGTATAATCTACCCCCCCTTATGAGCCTGAATAGCAATATATTTGCTGTAGTAACAATCTACCTGACAAATTAAAGGAAAACAATTTTCTTCAGACTCTTCATTAGTGTGGAAATAAAAACAAATAGAAACAGGGTTGACAAGGAAAATTAAAGTGACAGATAATGAGTTTAAATATGATGACCCTCACTGTATCTGTAGTTGAAACTAAAAAGAATGGTCAGGAATTTTGGTAGAACTAATATGATAGCCATACTGACTGGTTTGACTCACCTAGAGCAAGAAATGGGTTCTTGTTGTACTGTAGGGTTAACAACCAAACGGCAATCAGAGGTCCCTCTGAGTGCTTCTTCCTTTTCAAATATGTATCCAAGAGCTTGAATGTAACTTCTTGGTTATTCCCAAATCATCTTAGACAAGACAACAATGTCACTAGGTATTTGTCAATTATCCAGAGACCATTTGATTTCCCTACTGAGAAATTATCTTATGCAACATTGAATTTATTTTCCCTGTTATTAAATTTGACTTGCGGTATTCAAATACCTGCATTTAAGCATCTTTTATTTTTTATTCATTCACTCCTAAGTATAAACACACAACATTCAACAATTCCTAACATATTAAAGCAAGCTTTAAGTTTGTAGATGAAGAAAAATTTAAAATAGTGACTTTTAAAAATTAGAAAGTTTAATATCATGACCATTTTATAAATGTTGTTTTTTAAATTACAGTAAATAATAGGTTAATGGCAGACTAGTAGTCGTCAGGGATTCAACAGACTTCAGTACTCATACAATTTCTTTTTCATAGATAACTCTCCTGTGAAGTTGACAAAAGTAATTGGAAAAAGGTGTCATACAATGTAAATACAGTACATATTTTAACATGCAAAGTCATTTAGTATATTTTGGATTGCTAAAGGTTTGGCTGAAGTGCAGTTTATTAATTATATGTTTTATTATTTGGCTTAATATCTTTGAATAAAATTATGATAATCCATTGCCAAACATTGCACATACATTTATGGTAATGGACATCCAATTATTTATAAATTCCTGATTTCTCTCTTTGTGTTTTTAAAAAAGTTCCTTGTCCTTTCTACTCCACTATTAAATATTCTTATAATTTATAGGTATAAGACAGAATCTAGATTAGGAGAGTTGATTTTCTATTGACTGATGACATCTTTCTGCTGACTAATAGATGGTCATATCCATCAATTACTTTTCCTAATATTCTTCTGTTTTCTGGGATGTGATTTAACACGTTTAAGTTAAATGTATCAAGGACTATATGAATAACATTGTTGAATCTTTAAATTAAATTTATTTGTACTTCATACAATAAAGACTGAATCTCTTGATTTTTATCAAAATTTTTGCACCTCGTTTACAAGGTACACAGTACCTAAATTTTCTGTGAGACTATAATATTGACTACTAAAGTGTAAGGAAAGGTAGAAGATATATCTTTATTTATCATGTAATAAGTCAAAAAGTTGTTGGATCAGAACAGTTTTTCCTCAAAATATTCATACCCTAAAATCCAGTAATCATGGGTAAATTTTTAAACACCATCACAAATGACTGAGAGAGACAGGGATGGAGGTGAGACATATTTTGGCTTCTAGTTTCTGAGGTTTCTATATACAGTATTTGGTTGTATTTCTTTGGACATGAGTCAGAAAGAAGAAACATCATAGCAGTAAAAATGGGTTGCAGAAGAAACCAGCTTAGTTCCTGGTATACTGGAAACAAAGGGAGACACAGGAAGGGATAAGGACCTTTCATCTGTGACTTACTTCTTGTAGCTAGGATCTATTTTCCTCAGCTAGGACCCACATCAAGTTTCTAGAACTGACTAAAGTAGCTTCAGATTGAGTGTTTAAAACATGAACTATTGAGCCCCATTTCAAACTTAAACTACTCCCGAACCATTTCTATTTTATAGTGGAAAATGTTTTTATTCCATTCCCAGGGAACTCCAGGTTTAACAGAATTTTTCAAAGCTCTAAACTTATAGTCTCTCCTGAAACTCATGGCCACCTAAACTACAAGACCATGTAAAGTTTTAAAAATAAGTTGCTGAGTAAAGCTGGTAGCAGGAGAGGTGGTTTGCTCTAGAGAAGAACATACAAATTCGTTGTCCAGGGTCAAACTGTCAGTCCTGAAAAAATAAATACATGTAACATAATATGGAATAAGCAGGTTATATTTATAAATATATTGATGTACAAATATCTATATGCATGAAATAACAATTAGTGAAAGAAAGACTATGATCTTAAAGAAGAATGTGGAGGATTTGGAGGGAAATAAAGGGAAGGGAGAAATGTAATAACAATAAATTAAAATCTTAAAAAAAGAAGCCACAGATTTACATTTTACAATGGCCAAGGACACATGGTCTCACTCCAAACTCAATGTTGTGTGTGTACCACAAAGTTTCAGGAGCTCCCCTTCTATGTCCATGTCTACCATAATACCAGTAATTGAGACTACTGTTGTAGAAAACCTGAATATATAGTTCTTAGGCTTTGGAGAATGTTTATGGATAAATATGAAAGATTTGAAAACTTAAAACTGAAAAATCTTGCAAAGGTTTAAATAGAACTTGATGGACAATTCTGGTGGCAGTTTGGAAGACTAGAATGTCTAGAAAAATGCAGTTAGGGGAAGCTGAAGTCAAGCAGTTTTAGAGGAGCAAAGGACTTTATCAGTAGCCAGGCTAGAGGCTGTTCTTATGACATATGTTTAGCAAACAGCCTGTATTCTGCCTATTTCTAGAGAACTTGTCTAAGAACAAATTAAAATGTTAGGGTTCTAAATGTTTTCTGCAAAACAGATTAACTGGAGATATCCTTCATTGGCTGAAGAACAGTACTTTTTGCAGAGGTCATAAGTCTTGAAACAAAAAATAACAATTGCCACGTATGTGATTCCACTTAGATTCACAGGGAGTCACAGAATCCCTCACTTATAATATAGACTATTTTAATCATTGCTGCTGGTCCACCTGAACTTGATGTATGACACTGCTGCTGAAGACTTACTTTGATCACAGGAAATGGAGAAGTCAACCTGATACTGACCTGAATGTTTCTTTTCTATTGGATATTGTTTATATTGCTTCAAGGTACTATCTAGGTTCCTAGGACAGAAAAGGTAGAAACAAGTTTATACAGGTATGAACCTTATGAGCTATATTAATGATCATCCAGGCAAGATATACTCATTTATGCAATAGTGGTGATCATGTTAGGAAGAAACAAGCTGCTTTCTATTTAGATTTAAAGGCATGCTTCATTTAAGATGACTTTTCCCTGGTACTATAAATTTGGCCAATGAGCAATGGTTTGGGAAGACAAAATCCTTAGAGGATGGATACTACTATTGTCTTTCTAAATGGACAAGATATCAAATGGTCTTCTAAATATTTATTCCTATACCCAGAGAAAACACATCTCTTACTCTTAACTGGAAAAGCTTTTCATTTTTATTCTTGTTCATGTGCTGTTGCTGTTGCTTGTTGTTGTCTTTACTCTTATTCTTATTTTTAATCTTATTCTTATATTATTCTTCTTATTTTTGTTCCTCTTCTTGAATTTGTTCTTTTTCTGATTGTTGTTCTTTTTCTTTTTTGTTGTTGTTGTTGTTGTTATTGTTGTGATTCTTCTTCTTCTTCTTCTTCTTCTTCTTCTTCTTCTTCTTCTTCTTCTTCTTCTTCTTCTTCTTCTTCTTCTTCTTCTTGATTTTTTTAGATGATAGTTTATACAGAGACTCATGGGACAAAGTAAAGAGAATAAGTATCATTTATCCACAATTACAAATAAGACATTTATATAGTTATATCTTCCTACAATGCTTAGGAAACATACTACAGAGAGGGTTAAAAACTTGTGATTGCCAGAACTTCAGAAACATGGTTAAAAATAATGTTTTCTGAACATTATAGGGCTATTCTTCTCATGAGCTTACAGAAGCTTTGGTTGCCTGAAGACGATCAGATAGTCTATATTCTGGAATAAGTAGTAGAGGACTATGTGAGGCCCTACTTGTAGATGAGGTTTTGCTGGCAGTTGATGGTTGCTATGGGTAGTAGAATCAGTTTTCTTCAACCATGTCTTCCATGGTAGGTTGTCATTCTTCTGAATAGAACTATATATATACACATGTAAGCAGCACTAACAAGGCTTAGTGGGTGAAAGAAAGAAGAAAGGAAGAGAAAAAGAAAGGAGGAGAGAGGATAAAAAAAAGAAGAGAGGAGATAAAGTTGGAGGATTGTGGATGTGTCTGGGAAGAATTGGGGAATATGATTTTCAATGCACTGCAGGCATATATTAAATTAACAAAGAATAGGTTTTTAAAGAAATGGACTAAATTTTTGACATGATTATTATTCAGACCTAGAAAGACAGACAAACAGATAGAGAGAAAGAGAGAGAGAGAGAGAGACAGAGAGAGAGAGAGAGAGAGAGCGCTCAAAACAGTTAGAAATATGAAAAGATGTGTGAATAAGCTTAAAGTTGTGGGCAATAATGCAAATCCATTTGAAAAAAGACAGTCTGAAGTGATAATGTTATGAGAAGAGTTTCTTAGTCCAAAACAGATTTCTGAAAAAGTCAAAATACATGGCAGTTGTGTTCTAAGGGGTGAAGTTTGTATCTTGTCATGTCAGAAAAGTGGCAGTATCATCCACATAGTACTGGTTTTATAAAAAAAAAAAAAAAAAAAAAAAAAAAAAAAAAAGTAAGACACATTAGTGAGTAGGCTGTGGAAGATTCCAGAAATCTGTCAGACCCAGGAAACATGCAGTATGTTGGATTTCCTGCAAAAAGTTTCCAAGAACTTTCATTCCATGTAACTATAATTTTGTATACTAACTTAGAGACCCTAGTATTTTGGAGTTACCATGACCATGTGAGGTGAGGAAATCTGTAAACAGAGTTTAGCTGGACCAAAAGAAAGGCTAATTTTTTACTGCATGTAGCACAGGTGGAGTGGCTGGGATAGCCATACTTTTGGCAGCACTGCTGAATATTTCAAAGCGTCATGTGATCAACACTGAGATTTAGGTTTTTGTGTTTCTCCTGAGAGGGTTAATCTAGCTTTGGTTTGAGGTTTCCTTTCTATTCTCCCATTCTTCTGTTTTAAAATAGTATTTAATTGGTGCCATTGTATTTTAAAAGTATGATGACAACATATAAACTGAATCGCATTTGTTTACTTTAAAGTTTCAGCTGAGACTTTTTAACTGTTTCATGGACTAATAATTTCTGAAAAAACTACATACATTTGTATTTATGCTTCCTCAAAGAAACTGTATACATGTATATTATAAATATATTAACTATATTTAATAGAAAGCTGAAATGTCACTATCACAAAAGGTAGTATTTGATTGTATTTTCTATTTTTATTTCATATCTTAGAAGTACATATTACTTATGAAACTAATTTGTTTCATTATGATTTTTTTCACAAATGGACATAAGGTACTTTGATGGAATTTACCTATACCTTAAAGGAACTCACAATTCTATCCCCTTCACACAGCTCACCCATTCCTATTCTCTAATAATCATCTTTATGTTTATTTTAACAATAGAGTGCACAGGGTTTATCAACCACTCCAGGTAGGCCTCATCTTCAGGAGTAGTTATCCAACATGGACTCAATATTTTATACCTTTTCTTTTATCTTCTTTTATGTTTCTCTTTCTCCTTTTTTTTTCTTTCTTTGTCTCTTTCTTTCTTTCTTCCTTCCTTTCCTTTTTTCTTTTGTTTCATCACAAGTAAAGCAAAGTATCAGAGTGGTTAAATGTGTTGGACCAGAAGGTGAAATAGGAAGATTAAAGCCATGTGTCCATAAATTTGTGGGGGCAAAATTGATTACAATGATGGGGAGCTCATATTAATATTCCTTCAATCTCAGAGACAACAGATACCTTTATAAACTAAAACTGACACTGTATATTAACATCTTATAAAATATGGCTTGATTGTTTCTTTCATCTTCTCTGTATATGGAAATAATTGTGGCTTCACTGTGCATTGATTGCAGGGTCTGGGTGATTTTCCTTCACAATTGCAGACTATGGTACCCAGATACTCAATACGAACCTGTTTCCTTATGAATATTCCTTGGAGCTATAAAATATGACCTGTGTCTAGTTGTAAAACCTAAGAAATGTTAGCTACAATATCCACATAATCATATGTGTGGATTCTTAAAGATCTAATTGTACCTTAAAGGATATGCTTAATAAACAGAAAGGGGAAATACGAATAAGGACTCCCCGAGGCAGACTGCATAATGCTTTCTTAACTTTAAGCTTTTTTAATGACAATGAGTCAGGAACAACAGCTGCCAAAAGACAGTAGACTAGAAAAAATTGCTGAATTAAATCAGCTTGTATACTATAAGGATGTGTTAATATCAGAATGAAAGTAAGAAAATGTATTGCACTGGGGAAGAGGTTTGCTTATATATCCATAGGAAACAAAAAGCTGTGGGTTCCATCAAAGTTGATAAAGATTTGATCCAAGTAATAAGCTTCCTAGAGACCAACTGATACGTTAAGGTGTGACTCAGGAAAGGAAAAGGCAAAGAAAGATATCAATGGAGGTGATCCAAAAAGCTGATCCCTTTACATGGGGACAACTTAAGAATTTGGTTGAAGAAAGAGCAATAATAGTTCAACAGATTGGAAAATCTTGATACTGAAACAGGCACTTGCTGAAAGAATATTGAAGAGAACTCGAAAGATGCTCAGGAGTGATAGTTGCTGCCATTATTGAAGATCATCACATTAATGACTGATGCTACAGCTGAAGACTATCTTCATAAGGACATTCAGATTGTTAAGTTTATGGGACTAATACAAACATTCTATAGAAGGTTTGATTCAAACAAATAAACTTCCTTTAATCTTGTGCTTTTGAAATAGTTAAACTGTGTTAATACTGTTTTCAAAGCACAATTTGTAACTTAAATAGAAAGGGGGTAGATGCAGAGGAATATTTAATCTTTTAATCCAGGAGCATGGCTGCTGTAGCAAAGGATCACATTGAAAGGCCTGTTCGATAGCTAGGAGAGGAACACATCTGAAGGCCTATATGAAGGGATCACATTCAGAGGCCTGTGTGATCTGGATGGAATGCAGAAAGAATGTTAATCAGCCTAACTTTATTCTCTGTTTGTGCTAATGCTAGGTGAAAGGGATTTATGTGATTAAGGCAATGTAGTACATGCCTTTAATTCCACTCAGAAGGAAGTGGAGGCATACACCTTTAATCCAATTCAGACAGCAGAGCTCAGAGAGAAGTAGAGACAAGAAACACAGTTTGGAGACAGAAGCAAGATGGAAGCAGGAGGGAAACAGACAAGAAACAGAAAGGAGAAGCAGAGAGTTAGCTCAGTCAGGCAGTTTGAGTGCAGTCAGCTCACAGACAGTTTGGTATAGAAGGAGAAGCTGAGAAGAGCAGATTCAGAATAAGAAGAAAGAAACAGAGTCAGAAGCAGATTGATTTACCATTTGAAGTTCACAGTACAACTCGGATTGAAAAGTAGTTCAGAAGACAGAATAAGCTTAGTCAACAGTAAGTCTTGGAGGCTGAAAATTCTAAGTTTTTAGATTGTATGGAGGCTGAAACCCTCTAGGACTGGAATTGGATTTCCATAGAATAAACTGCCCTCTGCCATGAACCCATGAGAATAATTAAATAAATCAATGCATACATCTATACTTACAGAGGGTCCTGTGGCTGAGTCTCTCCAGACATCCAGACAAACTTGAAGAAGTAGTGTGACTTCTTTTAGAGACTAACAGAAGACATTCTCTCTTCTAAGGCTTTGTGTCTGTCAGATGTCTTCTACAGTCTGCATCATTTATTAATCATATATCTCTTACCTCTGTGATGTTGGGCTCTTCTATTCTTCTTTGCCTTTTGTCAATCATGTACATTGACACCAGATATATAGATGTGATCATTAGTTTATTAATTTATTAATTATACTCATGGGTTCATAGCAGAGGACTGACTTGAGGGCAGTCTCACATAGGGTTTAAGCTTAGCAGTAATAGCAGTGAGATATTTTCTACCCTGCATTGTGCATCATCATACAACACCATATTCACAGCAAATATTTTCACCATCTGTTTTGTTCTGAATGCCTTTGATTGGTTATTTTCAGTGTAGGAGCTCATATATTGCAGGTGTTAAATAAATATTGAAAAATTATAAATCAGGAAATAATCTATCAGAATAATGCTCAACACATGGATACAAGATATAAATGCAATAAAAGAACTATTTTTCTACGATATTGTTTGCTTGATGATCTAGAAGCCAAATTTTTACATCTTACATGAAATTGACTTTTAATTGTATGACTCAAAAGTCTTTTTAATTAACAATATAATCACATGAGTACATACCTCTAATGAATTATTATTTGATTTGTACAGAAATAACAATCACTTTGTTATTAATTAATTAAGTGTATTTTATCTTTGGTTCTATATACTACATGTATAGTTTGAAATGTTTTTAATAAATAGACTTATTTGAGCACCGTAGCTTACATTCTCTTTGCTTATACAATGTCATTTTGGCATAAATCAGAGTTGGAAATTGTCAGGAAAGGATGTTGCTGACAAGAGTGAGGAAGAAAGGGATTGGTGGGTGGAAAAGTAACATAAATTCACTGTATGCATAAATGAAATTGTCAAGTAACACATTCAATTAAAATTTTAAAAATGAGAGAAACTATGACAATATTATTTCTCTGAAAATTATATCCAATAATTTTTTGCATATCCTCATGCTACCTATCATCTATCTACATCCATCTATTTATATCTATCATCTATCTAACAATCTATATCATGTATCTATCTATATGTATATTTACATATTAGAATACCTAATTTTTGAAAAGTAATTCTTGAAGGATATTGACTTTCATAAAATAATATTTCCATATAATTGCAGGTAAAATGCATAGGTTGAGATATAGAGAGAAATGTACTGAAAGCAGAAGAAAAGGGGCTGGGAGGTGAAAGGTAGATTCTGTTGTAAGTCAATGATGGGAGAATAGCTAAGGAGTACAGAGGGGAAACCATCTGCTATGGTTTACTGGTTCAGTCACTCTGATTCTTTGAGAGACTTAAGTTTTTAACCATGTTTATATTTTTTTAATGTATACCACTGTTACAAATGAAAATTTGAGATAAAACTTATATATATTTTAAATGTATTTTTTTGTAAAGTACAAGAAAGTATTTGTGACTCTTAAAAGTGTTTATTCAATAAATACACATCTGGTACTTATTTACTGGGCATAGTATAGTGTTCTCATTAGTATATATAGCGGGTATACAATATTTCATATTAACGATGATAGCTGTCACTTTACACTGCCATCATGGTAATCTCTTCATTGGATTATATTCTGGTGTCATTAGAAACAGGACAGTTGCTCTTATTGAGGAATGTCATTGTGCCAATTGTTCCTTCCCTCACCATGCTGCATATTCTTTCCAATGTTTGATGAAATGAAAATTTTCTATTGCTCTTATGAATGCTAATATGTAATATTTTCTGATTATATCTAGTTTATTTCCCTTAATATCTGTGATGATCATTTAAAGAGTCACAAACAACTTGGTTTCATGTTTTTAGTGCCTAATGTTCTTTAATAAACTATGCACTTTCCATCTGTTAATCTGATGGTAAATATGTAGGCTGTCTACACACTAGCTACTGGGCCAAGTATTTAAACATATAAGGGGATATATGAACCTTTTAAACATTTTGGCATGCTTTTCTTTGCTTTAATACTCAGTAGTGGGATTGTGAATTTAATGAAAATTCTCTTTATTTTATTGCCCATTTATATTTGAGCACTATGACCTGATTATCGAGCATGTTATACAAATTGCTCTACCACTAAGCCCCATTTCTAGCCTTTCTTTATTTTGGGGAAACCATGAACATTGTTATACAGTCTGTATTATTTGAAATAGCAAACAAATACCAAACATGCTCATCATGTTTGAATTCCTTTATCTCATGAGAAGCTTTTATTTTTGAAAATAGCCATTACCTGTCCAGTTAGATGACGTATCATTATGGTATCAGTATGGATTTGCCTTTCCTTAAGAATTAAGATTGTTGAGACATGCAGGATCTTCCCAGAGACTGCCTGAACTTCTCATGTCTTATAACTTCACTCTAGCCAATCTTTGTACCAATACACATGTACATATTTAGCACATAATATCTATTAACTCTTTCAGTATTTTTTGGTCTTAAGTACCTTTGTGAATATTTGATAGTTTTAAAAGAAAAAAATAAAATTTTGCCAACTAATATTTTCCTCCAAATAATACTAAAAATTTAATTAATGTGATGATTAATTTAACCATGCAAAATATTTAATCAAGTTTTTCAAAACTGCTTATATGTTTTATTACATAAAAGTTACTGCTTTAGAT
Organism: Cricetomys ansorgei; assembly: GCA_026225945.1. Classification (NCBI taxonomy): domain Eukaryota; kingdom Metazoa; phylum Chordata; class Mammalia; order Rodentia; family Nesomyidae; genus Cricetomys; species Cricetomys ansorgei. The sequence goes on along the minus strand of JAMJFZ010004027.1, from coordinate 798,025 downwards.
ACATATGCCAAGGGAAAGAGATAGAAAAGGATGAGATTGATCTTCTGTGTCTAGTTTGGCTTATTTTTAACATATCTTATTTCCATGGAAATAAACACTTCACATTGGAAAAAAAAAAAAACGTGATTTATTAGTAATAATGAAATAAAATGCTTTCTTAAATAATGAAAATTTTATGGATAAAAATGATAAAAAGTAAAAAATATATTTATCTCCAATAGGTGATTATAACATGTCTGCTTGTAGAAAAAAGATCAGAGTCTTGATATCAATCTATGTATCATCTATCTGTCTGTCTATCTATCTATCTATCTATCTATCTATCTATCTATCTATCTATTTATCTATCTATGACTATAATATTACTCTATTGGCTGTGATCAGGCTTTTCCTTATTGGTTAAGAAATTATTCCTTTCACGTGCGACTAAGGATGGAAGCCAAGACTTAGTGCATTTTGAGGAAATAACTTGATCAAAATACTTTTTTTCCCCCTTGAATATCCAGGTAGCATATTTTATTTAACTTGTGGGGTATAATATTTCTTATATATTATTTATGCATATTATATTATCATTTATGTGGTAGACAAAGATATAATAAAAATCAATTCTCTTTTTTTATAAAATTTGTGACATTCTCACTATATATTACAATTTTAAAAGAGTGGTGATTTTAAGAGCAATGAGAGGATTAATAAAGTTGAAATGATTAAAATTGTACTTGTATTTTCAAATTAGATCAAACCTTTGGCATGGGTTTTTCAGGAATTCTTTCAGTGCACACTTCACATCCTTGTTCCTGAAGCTGTAAATGACAGGGTTAAGCATTGGTATCACTAGGGTGTAGAACACAGAAGCCATCTTGTCAGTGTCTAAGGAGTGCTTGGTTCCTGGTTGCAGATATATGAAGAGGAGTGTGCCATAGAACACAGCAACAGCCATCATGTGGGAAGCACAGGTGGAGAAGGCTTTCTTCCTTCCTTCAGATGAACGGATCCTCAAAATTGCAAGGATGATGTTGAAATAGGATATAAGAACAATAGTCATAGAGATAAACAAGTTTGTGGCTGAGAAGAAAAATACTACAGTTTCTGGAAGGTAGGTGTCAGAACAGGACAGTGCTAACAGAGGGACAATATCACAGTAAAAGTGATTGATTACATTGGAAGAGCAATAAGAAACAGAAAACACACATGGTGTCACCACAATGGCTGTGATAAATCCAAATACATATGTGAGGGATGCCAGCAGATGGCAGACTTGCTGAGACACCACCACCATGTAGAGCAGAGGATTGCAGATGGCCACATAGCGGTCATAGGCCATCACAGCCAACATGAAGATCTCTGCAACCATGAAAAACACGAATCCTCCCAGCTGGGTGGCACATTCATAGTATGAGGTGGTTTTCTTACTGACTAAGAAGTTGACTAGCATTTTAGGTGCAATTACAGTGGCTTCTCCAAGGTTTATGATAGCCAGGTGTCTGAGAAAGAAGTACATTGGGGTTTGGAGGCGAGAATCCAAGGTGGTGAGGGTGATGATGCCCAGGTTCCCTGCAGCTGTCAGCATGTAGAGGACCAGTATGACAAAGAAAAGTGGTATCTGCAATTCTGGCTGCGGAGATAACCCCATAAGGATGAACTCAGTAACATGAGTGAGATTCCCAGGAGCCATTTATATTGCTATGCACATCTTCTAATTGACAGTAAAAGAAAATATTAAGAGATTGTTAAAATTATTTTTGTATTAGGTAACATGTAGTTAAATGTTTTGCTGATGATCAGTGAGTCAATGGATTTAAAACAACTGTTATAAATGTCAAATTTTAGTTAATACTTGCCTGAGTTATTTAACCCCCAAATTAAAATTCATCAGAGGTTAATTAGTTTCTTAGAATGGTTTGTAGTATCTATTCACTTTATTTCTTTGCTATGACTCTGAAGGCTAACTTATTATAAGTTACTTATGTATTATTATGTAAACACACACACACACACATAAGCACACTCCTGCTTCACTAAGTGAACAGCTGGTTGCCTGTGTAAAGCAGCTTCAAAGTATTTGTTTCTTAAGTTCTAGTGTTCAGAGTATCCCATGTTGATTTCTCCTCTAGTTTTTTTGGTTCAGTTGCCTTCACACAGCTCCAGTCCTTGATTCTCCTTTATCTCAGTATCTATCTATAAGTCTTAGTCTTCTTTACGTATTGATTTCTTTCAAGTTCTGTGATGCTGTTGTGACATCTCATTACTCAAATTCTATTTTTGCTTCTGCTTTCTCTTTTTGTATTTGATTTCAGCTTACTCATAATCCCTTTAAATTGTTTTTAATTCTCTTAACATGTTTAATCCACCATTTGTATACTTTTTCAATACAGGATCTCACTTAAATGCTAAGTCTGGCTTCTAAAGTCAAATTCTCCACCCACACCTAATCCTGATGCCAGATTACTGATATGTGCCAACACACTTAATTTAATAATTATATATTTTGATTGGTTTTATTTAGTTTTGTAGAAAATGCAATGGAAGATATTGCTTTCATTTGTACAGCAAATATTCTTTCTGTGGAATTATACAAAGAAGTTTTGTTTAAGTATCTTACTAAGCAGCTGGACCTCTCTGGACTATGGTTTCAAATGTTTAAATGTCTAATGAGAGACCTCAATAAAGTTACTTGAGAATCATTGTAAAAAGTTGCTTATGATGTAGTGTCAATACCATGGCTTTGTGCTTTTTCTTACTTTGTCTTACATGTTTTATGAATTATTTGTTGTTTATCCAGTCATTTGTGTAAATTTATAATCAACTACATATGATATTTTGAAAATTAAATATTATGATGCATATGGTTATATACAAAATATACCTTGTTATTGGTATTCTCCACTTGAATATTTGAAGTGCTTTCTCTTGGTTAAGATTAACAATCAATTGTTTCCATAAAGTATCTTTGAGTCTGAAATACACATCGTAAATAAATTATGATTTGTATATTGAAGTTTTAAGAAAAGTAGGGTTAATTTCAAGATCACCCCCCCAAAATAAGTAAAACATCTCCCAAGTCAGAGAGCAATAAATGTTTGAGAAGGTAGAAATATGACTACAATTTTATACAATTACCTTGTACATGCATTGGACTATTGTATTATATCCCATACGTATACATAAATAAACATTATGTTTTTAAATGTAGGTTACATAAATTTAAACAGCATATGTAATAACAAAAAACACAATATGGGTGCTTGTGGGGAGCTGATCTCTGCCCAAGCCTTTTCCTGCCTCTATCAATGCCATGATGTTAAACTGCTTAGGCAGTGAGTAGTTTTCCATCACTGGCCACAAGACCTGTTTTTCTCTCTTAGACTTGTTTTTCTCTCTTAAAGTTGTTTTTTTTTCCTTTTAGTATTTACCCTTAACTACTTCCTCCAGGTATGGGGTATCCTGTTTGTCCAAATGCAAAAACATCCTATTTTTGTTTTTTGCCCCTAGATATCCTGTTTTGCCCCTAGCTAGTTCCTCCCTCCTTGGCCTATAAATGCCATGTAAAAACACTGAATAAATGGACTTGATCAGAGAACTTTGCCTTGTCCCAGTCTTTTCGCGTCTCTTGTCTCCCAAAATCCTCACTCTTTCTTCCAGGATCCCTAGTTGATTGACCTGCAGGCCGGGTCAGGTGCTTGTTTTAATAGAGAAGAAATTTATTCAGTACATCAGCTCTGAATCTGAAAAGTTGGTATGTCTGTTTTGCACTGCTTCTCCTCTACTTCTTGTGACATACCACTTTGCATCTATTGATATATTTGTCTTATTAGGAAGCCCTTCTATGCTGGGTCTCATTGAGATTAAACTTACATTATGAGGTATATTTCTTGTCTATTTGTTCCACATAAAACTCAGGACATTATTCAATCTGATAAGCAATGCAGAAAATATGTATTCGTTCGTATTTTAACAAGAAACAAGGATATTATGAGCATCTTTTCTATAAAAATTTGTCAATTTCTTTTCTTGAGTTTGACTACATAATATGTTTAATATCCCTAATTACTACAAATTCTGTGGAGTACTGAAAAATGACTAAAGATGTAACCAAGAACATCATCATTGTAGCAGGTGTATATTGCTGAAATGATCATTCTGTAAAGTAGAACAAGACTTGTTTTTGTTCTAAACTGCGGCTTTTTTTCCTTAAGCATTTCTCCTAGAATAAAATAGTAAATTTCTATATTCAGATAAATTAATATTTAGTTAGAAATACTAAGTTGGTGAAACTACACAAAATCTCAATAGCTAAACATTTAAAAGTATATAATGTTAATGGTGTTACTGTCTTAGATCACCTCTGTTAAGTGTCAGGGTTTCATTAAAAAATGATAGTTTAAATCTTCTTAATTTACTTCTGAGAAGATTTCAAGAATTTGTTTTACTGGGTCCCCAACACGTATTTTATCTTTTTCACTCAGTCAGAAGTGTTCAGGAAACCAGATGTAAGTCTTTGTACACAGTAGACTAGCATTCTACTATTTTATTAATCCCTGAGTTCTTGGAATGTGGTTAATGCTTTCTTCTATGTGCATTGTTTTTGTGAAAACAGCTGAATATATCCATATATTTTTCAGCAGTTCATTGGAACAAAAAACACTACCCTTCAGCACTAGGATATGTCTCAATTTTGCAGTTTCTCACACTTGATTATACAAAATAAAAGAGAAGAACAAAATCAGAAATCCTGAAAGCATTTCCTAAAAAAACAAAACAAAACAAAACAAAACAAAAAACCAGAACCATATGCAGAGACACGTTAAATGCTTCCTATGTTCTTCAACTTTTGAGGCCAATGAAAACTCTCTTTAACTATGACAAAATATACCTCTTTATGATGATTCCTTTCTGTGAATATACATCCCTGTTTAATTTATCAGTGGAGGTATTGGATAGCATTCAGGTCTATTAACAGCACTGACATAGCAATCTTAGAATAAATGCTTAAGTGTCTAAGAAATGAAAAACTTCAGTCTTGACTATAATTTGAATTAGTTAATTTGAAAGCCACTTGGACTTTGTATCTAGACTAATAATAAATAAAATATTTGGAATCACCAACCTGCATAGAGCAATGAACTGGGACTCCCAACCAATGTTTCCATTTTAATATAAGTGAAGAGTTTCAAATATGTCTTCTCCCTAATGACATCTTCACTGAAATGTATTTACTTGTTTGCTAAAGTCCCTGAACACAAAAAAAATTTCCCAGGTAAAGGCTTGATTCCAGAGGGAAAGAAAGACAAAATGCAAGCTTATTAGTCAAGTCCCACTCCAATTTTCACAGGTGAGGAGAGACATGAATGCTGCCCAAGGCTGCTCCTGGATGATCCTATTAGGTAGTGGATGCGATGACTGTGACATCTTACTCTTTCTTGTGTCTTCTGTGCTGTATCTCACTACAAGAAATTAATTTGGAAATACTGAAATTACCCCAGGGAAAAATCTGACTGTTAAAAATGGTAGCACTTTTAGCTTTCTTAAATAAGTTTCCTTGGCCACAGTGTCTCATCACAGCAATAGACATGTAAGACAATATCCTTGTTTGGATATTTTATTTTACAAACAATATAAAAATAAAATTGTGATGATAGTTCATCTTTGATTTTTATCATTTTCAAAATTATTTTTAATAATCATAAAAATAATAGGTTTTATTATGACATTTTCATACATGTACATAATTCACGTTTTTATTACTTTCAACTCTCCTATGTTGATTCCTTTCATTTACCCAAATAGTTTTCATTTGAAAATACGCATATGTATATATGTTTATGCATACATGAATGCATATGTGGCCAAATCTATAGTTCACATGTAAGAAAAATATATAATATTTTACCATTGTTTTCCACTTTCTCCTCATATTCTTTCCTCATTATCTCTTTATATTTACATGTATTAGTATTCATCTCTCTACTATCAACTTCTAAAATAATTCTGAACAAAGAGTTGATGCTGAATTTTAATTTAATTTTAATCATTTCATCACAGACTGAAGGCATGAATGAATAAATATATGGTATATTTAAAATGCTAATCTAATGGTTCTGATTTATTATCAATGACATAATCAATCTTTAATGTTATTTTAACTTTCAGAAAGAAGCTAAAACAATCTGAATACAATTCTTTGGAATATTTCTTAAAGGAACATAAAGATGGTCCTTCTCCCGTGTCAAGTGATCAGTCATTTATTCTCAGCACTGTGACCATACCTGAATCTCTGCATAGCCACCCGTTGAAAGATGCTGATATTCTGTCCCAAGCTCAAAAGTCAAATTTGTGTTTGGGTATAAATATAAATACCCAGAATGTAGTTTCACATGTTTATTTAGGAAAAAAATGGTAATGATTTTTATTCTTTGACATATCAACTGAAATAAAACCTATTTTGCTATTTGATGAATGAGATTATGAATGCAAAACAGATGCTCTGACACTGAGCCTCACACCAAATTCATTCTTAATCTCTCAATTTTTAGAGAAAACATACAGTTACCCACAAAACCTACTAAGTTCACTCCCTGGAGAGTGCTTGCACTCAATTTACTCATTCTCAACAAAAAGTGTGTATGTGTATGTTTGACAATGCCATTCTTGCAGCAATAAGATTATATCACATGTTTTTGTTTTTCTCAAATAATACCTGCTAATGTGGATGTTTATAGAATTATTGTCATTTATAAATTACACTTTGAAAAAAATATATTCAGAACATAACTTAGTTTTAAAATTTTAAACTTTTTTCTCTCATTATGTTTTTAATCTTTTAAAATTCCCATACAGGTATACATTGCATTTTGATATGATTTGGTCTACATTCTTCCTTCTATTTCCCTATATATCAAACAGCTAGTCTCCTGCCTGACTCCTTGCTCTTTCAATTGTTATTATTAATCTTATTGTGTTGTCATACATAACCCTTTATGTTCCATTAGTATTGATTATAGTGTTTTTGGAAAGGAGTTATATACTGTGACATGGGCAACGTATCAGCAACTACTTCTTGAAAGAATATTGACTGCCTCCCTCAACAGCTGTCAAAAATTCCTCAACTGAGCCTCGTGAGTGTCTCAGAATTCTCTCTCCCATTTATGCTGTAATTTTGACTGGTTTGACCTCTTATAAGTCTTAAGAATTCAAGGTCAAAACAAGTTGATAAAGACACTATAAAATGGAAATACCTACAATATTCATGGTCTGGAAGAATTTTTTTTTTTTGTGAAAATATCCAACCTATTAAAACCTATCAACTATTTTTTTTTTTTTGCCAATCCTAGTCAAATACTAGGACCATTCTTCACAGATATGTAAAAGATAACTTAAAATTTATATGGAAGTACAAAAATAAAGAAAATTTAAACAATCTCCAACAATAAAAAAGTATTGCTTGCCATTCTAATACAGATCAAATACTAATACAGAACACTGTAGCATTTCAAACAGAGAACTAGATAAGTGGAACAAAGTAAAACTTTCTCTATTGTTGTATAGTTGTCTCAGTTCCTTAAATAACATTAAATAACCTTAAATAAATCAATCCCTTTATCATGCATACATGTCTGATATTTGTGGATGTCAGAGGGTCTTGGAGCAGGAATTACAAACAGTTGTTAGGAGCTTATGTGGCTACTGGAAACAAGAACTCAGGTCCTATAGAAAACCTGAAAGCTTTCTTAGATACTCAGCCATCTAGCTAGTGCCAGCTCTCAATTTTCTTTCTTTCTGTTTTTTTTTTCTCATTTATTGAAAATAGATTCTTTTCTCTTACAATACATCTTGATTATAGTTTCTCCTCTTTTCATTCCTCCGAATCTCCCCTCATATCCCTTTGTCTCTAGATCCACTCATTTTCTATTTCTCATTAGAGAAAAACAGGCTTTGAGGAGATAAAAACCTAACATGACAAAATAAAATATAATAAAAGAAAACAAAAACCATCACATCAAGACAGGACAAGACAACCCAACAAACGGAAAATATCCAGGAGTAGGCAAAAAGTCAAAGATTTACTTGTTCATGCTCAAGATTCTGATAAAAATACCAAACTGAAAGGTATAATATATATACAGAAGACCTGGTGCAGACGTGTGTGGACTCTGTTCTTGTTGCTTCAGTCTCTCTGAGTTTATATGAGCTTTGCTTAGTTGATTCCTAGGGACTTGTTCTCCTGATATCCTCCATCTGATATGGCTCTTAGAATCTTTCTGTCTTCTCGTGTTTAGGGTTTCCTGAGCTTGGAGGGGAGGGATTTGATGAAGACTGCCCATGTAGAGCTGTGGGTCTTTGTATTTGTTCCCATCTTATGGAGGAGGAAGCTTCTCTAAAGGTCTGATGGTAGCTCAATAAGGTACCCAACTATGAATATAGAGAATATCATTAAGAGTCATTTATCTTTTTTTTTTTTCTGGGTTGCCTCACTCTGGATGGATCTTTATTTTCTTTCTTTCTTTTGTAAATCTGAAGTACCTATCTATTTATTTATTCAAATTTCTTTTATTGTCTCCTATAATACATCCTGATTCCCTCCTCCCCTCCCTTTACTACTTCCAGGATCTCCACTGTGATCACCTCTTACCCCCAGATCCATGACCCTACTCCATCTCAGAAAAGAGTAGGCCTCCCAGGCTTACCAATATTACAGGGCTTAACATTAATTTAAAAACATTTTTTAGCACAGTAGTATTTGGTTTTACCCTATGTCTATTGGCTGTGTAATCTCTGGTTTGTAACTACCTGACAGTGTCAGTAATGGGTTCCATCTCCTGCAGTAGGACTTAAGTCAAATCAGACACTGATTGCTTATTCCCACTAGTTTTGTGCCACAATTGCCCTAGCATATCTAGAAGGTAGGACATGTTATAGGTCAAAGGTTTTGTGGCTGATTGGTATTTAGCGATCTCTCTTGGTAGCCTGCAGAGAAAACTGAGTCTGGGAGCACCCTTGCCTAATCAGTAGAGTTTCTTAAAAGATATAATATATATATATATATATATATATATATATATATATATATATATTATATTTATTTATATATTTATATATTTATATATATATATATATAATTAGGATAAAGATTATATTAAGATTTTTATATCATATCATTTTAGAAATTTTGAATGAAACTCCCTCATATTAAATTCAGTGAAACATATAGGTATAAATTTGTAGTACAATTTTTGTAGTTATCCTGTGGCATGTACATGGCATGCAAATCTTTTCCTATAATATTAAACACTGTAGAATAATACAGGTAAATTTCTGTGTTTACAATCTGTGAGAGAGAAATGTGGTGACATCATAGCCATGCTCTGAGAATGTGAATGTCCCAACTTCTAGATTCTGTGTACATTCTTATAGGGTTCAGTTTCCTTATCCTCACAATCTTCTAAATGAATAAAAAAGAATAGAAGAAAGACTTGTTATGGGTCACAGTTCTTAGGATTTACTCCATAGACACTAGCTTGTACTATTTTGGGCTTGAGGACAGGGAGAAAAAAATCATCATGCCACTGAAGATATGTGTCAGAACATAGAAGCTAACCTCATGGTATACAGGAAGCAGGAGAGATTCCGGAAGGAGCTGAGATCACTTCATCACTGATTTACTTCCTGTTATGATCCAGTTCCTCAAATTTATAGAACCTCAAAATTGTAGCCTTGGTGATTTTTTTTTTTTTTTTTTAGTAAAGAACTCCAAATACAATTTTACTCTTAAACCACTGAGTTCTTGCAATGCATGGTTGTTTAGGCACTTCCTATTGGCCTTATATAAAAGAGTTTTGAATGAAACTACATTTTCAGCAATGATCATCACCTTTGCTCCATCTCTACATCATCGTTTCTTGATATATTGTAAGTTCCATTGGTCTTATCATTCTTGCCTTTCTACCACTGTTTCTGTAATCTGACAAAGATCAGCTAACAATAACCATCACACAGCCTGACTACCGGATTGCCTTGCAACTACTCCCATTAGTTTAATTATCCCCTGATTTAAAACCTCAAAACATCCATAATATAATTTGAATATACTCCTGTCTAATTCCAAGTAGTCCTTGTTTTTATCTGTTGCTTTCCTGATTAACTTTTGGATGCTCTTCATTTCCATAAGCTTCACCAAGTGTATTCATTAACTTTTCTGTTATTTTGATAAAACATTTTGACCAAAGGCAACTTATACAAAGAAGAGTTCATTTTGGCTTCTAGTTGCAGAAGATGGGGGAGAATTGGCAGCTAGTAGCCAGATAAAAAACAGAATGATCATATCCTCAACTGTAAAGCTGAAGCAGAAAGAACAAACTGTAAGTGGGGAGTGGCTATGAGCTCCTCAAACACACTCTTAAGGACACACTTTCTATAGCAATGCTGCATCCTCTTATAACCAACTGGAGACCAATGTTCAAATACCTGAGCATATGAAAGCCATTTTTGTTAGAACTACCACACCCAATAAGCTCTGCTTACTGTATTCTGGGGTTTTGATTTCATCCTGACAGTCAAGAACTTGCCAAAAAATTTTTAAAAATTTATTCTAAAGATGAGTTAGATATTATTATGTACTCTGAAAAATGACCACACTTTTCTGTTAACAAAATATATATTAGGGGTCTTTGAGGTTCAGAACACACACACAGACACACACACACACACACACACACACACACACACACACACACAGTCCCACACAAAGTATAAGTTTTGTATGATGCAAAGTTCACATACATTTACAAAGGAGAATTCATTAGATGAAATTGGGTCTTTTTACTGGAGGCTGCATAATTCAAGAATCTTTACTTCCATGCTTCAATCCCAAAGAGTACGAAAGCTACAAATAGAGTCATCAGAATGAAAGAGTAGAATGAAATGATAGTGTAAAAGTATAGAAATTTCATGCAAGCAACTGATGTAAGCATGTATTGAAAGGCTGAAGAAGCTGAAGTCTTATTATCACACATGGTGGGAATTGATTTGAAATAGTAAATTGAATGACACTTACATATTATAGGTGTTTTTTTTATCAATTGTGTTCTACTCAAGCTTCCTAGCTCTGGGAAAGGATGCACAAGCACACCCATAACTTCGCTTACCAATGACCCAAGAATCTCTTAATTCACTCACATTTAGTGATCAAGAAAATCCATCAAAATGTTAATTTGATATAAATAAATGCAATACCTACAATGGCTTAAACAGCCAGAAACAGTCATTGTCGCTTTGATCCAGGAATACTCATGGGTATGGTGACTAATTTGCTTTAACCATTTTTTAAAACTCCAGATCAACTGAAGAACTGACACTCTAATCTAAAAGGTCAGTGCTTTCTGTATTCTGTTGATTTCTGACATCTGTCGGAAGGAAGTTTCCCGACTTTAGCCTGAATGCATATATCTGCATTTCAATCTTATATCATTCTATGTCTGTACAGTGTATATGTACATATTGGGGACATATTAGCTATTAGTTTTGTGAATATATTTGTTCGTAAGTATTTTTCAGTGGATACATGGCATTTTCTGAATATAGGATGATGACTTTCTGTCAAGTGATTTTTTTCACCCTAATTGTAACTTAACATTTCATAGAAATAATTCAGTACAAACTCAACTCTATACTACAATATTAATTTAAAGGGGAAATTGTCATGTTTGTTTTTGGAGAGACATAAAAAGTGCATTGGATGCATGTGTCAATGGATGGAGAGGGATGGGAACGGACAGGATTCTTTAGGGTTTATTTCACTCTTGTTTTTAACATATAATGTGCACTTCATTCATTATTTATCTTCTGAACAATAATGCTTTTTGCATGTTCAGATATTAAGACTTTGATGACTTAATAACATGGTAGAAAATGAAGGGCATACTATAATAGTTTTTCATAATCTGTCTGTTGATAGACGGAACTGAGTTTGATGGTCTTTAAGAAATAATTCTCAAGACCTCCAGCATCTGTGCTGAGGATTTTTCTTGTTTGTTTGTCAACGAAGGCATTGTCATAATACTAGGAATTGAACTCAGGATGTTGGGCATGGGATTCACTAGCTCAACCACTAAGCTATAACTCAATCTCCTTGGATGTCCTTGTCCTTTCTCATTGAAATATATTTTTTCATAATTTATCATTCACCTATGTTATTTTGTTACTTAAGTACATGAAAGAGGGATGGAATAAATAAAAAACATAATAAATCTCACTGCTTCTGAAAACTTAAGTCCTGATCATTTACAACAACATCTTTGAAGAACAGATTTTAAAAGAGAAGTAAATCTTTAAATAAAAATATTGCAGTTGCAAATTCATATTAGCTTAAACCTTTGCATGGGTTTTTCAGGAATTCTTTCAATGCACACTTCACATCCTTGTTCCTGAAGCTGTAAATGACAGGGTTAAGCATTGGTATCACTAGGGTGTAGAACACAGAAGCCATCTTGTCAGTGTCTAAGGAGTGCTTGGTTCCTGGTTGCAGATACATGAAGAGGAGTGTGCCATAGAACACAGCAACAGCCATTATGTGGGAAGCACAGGTGGAAAAGGCTTTCTTCCTTCCTTCAGATGAACGGATCCTCAAAATTGCAAGGATGATGTTGAAATAGGATATAAGAACAATAGTCATAGAGATAAACAAGTTTGTGGCTGAGAAGAAAAATACTACAGTTTCTGGAAGGTAGGTGTCAGAACAGGACAGTGCTAACAGAGGGACATTATCGCAGTAAAAGTGATTGATTACATTGGGAGAGCAATAAGAAACAGAAAACACACATGGTGTCACCACAATGGCTGTGATAAATCCAAATACATATGTGAGGGATGCCAGCAGATGGCAGACTTGCTGAGACACCACCACCATGTAGAGCAGAGGATTGCAGATGGCCACATAGCGGTCATAGGCCATCACAGCCAGCATGAAGATCTCTGCTACAATGAAAACCAAGAATCCTCCAAGCTGGGTGGCACATTCATAGTATGAGGTGGTTTTCTTACTGACTAAGAAGTTGACTAGCATTTTAGGTGCAATGACAGTGGAGTTGCCAAGGTTTATGACAGCCAGGTGTCTCAGGAAGAAATACATCGGAGTTTGCAGTCTTGAGTCCACAATGGTGAGGGTGATGATGCCCAGATTCCCTGCTGCTGTCAGCATGTAGATGACCAGAAAGACAAAGAAAAATGGTATCTGTAGTTCTGGACAGTCAGATACCCCAATGAGAATGAACTCAGTGATATGAGTAAGATTCTTGGGAGCCATTTATATTGTTGTGTTCATCTTTTAATAGGAAAAAGGAAAAATATTAACAGGTTATCAAGTTTTTTTCTATCTTGCATGATTGATTACTAAATGTTTCATTCACAATTATTTTATCTAGAATGACAAATTGTAAGCATGTGAAATCTCATTTACTTTTTCCTTACTTGTGAATAAGTGTAAGAATCATCAGATATTATTGGGTATTTTTGGAGATTCTTGGACAACTGTTTCTAAACATTGAAATGAATATATGAATCACAACAGCATAAGTTACCCAAAGTGTGTGTGCATGTGTGTCTGTGTGTGTCCCCCAACTCTGCCCTTCCACTCCTGTTTCACTCATAAAACAAGCAACCTATGAGTTGTTGAGCCAAAGTACTTTGGAATTTTGGGTTATTAGCTTTTCGTCTTTAGAGTTTTCTTCATTGATTCTTCTTACTTTTTTGATTCGGTTTCTTGCACATCTACTGCTCAATACTTCGCCATCTCAGTGTCTTACTACAATTCTCAACCCTCTTTAATGCTAACTCATTTCTTCTGTCAACTCATCCAGTCCTGCCTTGTTGTTCTAACTTCTAGTTTATTCTAATTCTTTTACTTTTTTTTCTAGTTCTTTCACACAATTCCATTTCAGCTTAATCACATTCTCTTGCAATTCCATTACATCTTAATCACATTCTCTTTAAAATGTTGTCAAGTATTTCAATATATTTTTAATTTAACATTAGCAGTATTTTCAAGAGTGAATCTCACTTTCTTGCTGATAACGCACAACTCTCTCTTGACCTACCTTCTGGGTGCTCAGTCACTGGGATGTGGATTCAAATTTGGTTCTATTATTTAAAGTTTCTGTTAAATTTTGATTCTTTAACTTAAATTGGGAGAACACTGAATGGAGAGATTCCTTATATTTGTATAGAAGATAATCTCTCTGTGGAATTATGCAATATTTTTCTAATGTATACCATGCTATTCTACAGACTCATTTTGGAATATGGACATAAGTATATTTATATCAAATGGTTAATGAAGTAAATTAATATGAAATCTATGTAAAATATTAATGTTATTGTAAAACATCATACTATGTGATTTTGTTGACTGTGATTGGAATGCTTGATTAACTATTTACTCAATTTTTTTCTGTGATTTAAAAAAAACATTTAGGATTTTATACTTTGTGAATTTAATGGTAAAATGTAAATACAACAGTTATACTTATAACTGATCTTAGTAGTAGTTAGCGCTGCTGTTCTGCTTATAATGTGTTTGTGAATTTTCTTAATTAATGCTCAGTAGTGAATTCTACATAAACACTTTCAACTTTGAAAAATATACAGTAAATATATTATAATTTTATACATTAAAATGCTTGGAAAATAGAGTAGATTGCTAAATAACTGAGAAATATGAGTAGAAATTTCTTGTAATACATAAAAGTAATAAATATGTAGATACATAATGCTGTTACAATGCAATACAATTTCCTTTTATATAAACTAAATTTCACACTGTATTCCTTAAGGATGTGCAAAGTTTGTGTGTCAGTAAAAAGTTAAGTATATTTAAAACTAGGGCATGTTGTTAGTACCACACTCCAACCAGCTGAGCTAACTGACCATGCACTAGAAAAAAATATCCTGAACAAGGTGAACCAAACCCAGAAAGACAAACATGGTATGTACTTACCTGTTAATTATAGGATTATCATACTAAAATCCACAGACACAGAGAGTCTATGCAACAAAAAGAGTCCCAATGGGGACACATGAATCTCTTTAGGAAGAGGAAATAGAACAGTTGTTGGGTGCAGATGGGAACAGAACAGGAGGGACCAGGTGGGGAACAAGGATTGGAAGGAGAGAATATGGGGAGAGATGGCCAGAACTGGAGATCATCTAGGAGATGATCTGGAGACTTAGTGTAGTGTAAGTTATCCTAGCGAGGACCCATAGTAATGGGGGATAGGGAGCTTGAACAATCTCCTGTATCCAGGCAAGACTTGCAAGAGTGGGACTGTGACACCATCCCAGCCACAAAATCTTTCATTTATAACCTTTCCTGTTGGCAGGATCTGCTGTGGCAATGGAAGAGGAGAGCCCTATGCCAAGGGATGGAATCCATGCCTGATGCTGCAAGGTTAATCAGAAACCAAAGACTGAAGCGCCAAGAGATGGTTCCTAATAATATTTTTTAATGTTCATAGATCTGTGACTAGCTCATTCATCATCATAGAGGCTACCACTAACAGCTCATCAAAGTAGATGCAGAAGCCCAGATCCAAACACTGTGGGAAGCTTGGGGATCCCTGTGGGAAAGAGGGACTAGGAAGACCAGAAAGGGCAAGGTCATCAGGAAGTCAACTGTAAGGCATTCTTAGGGGCTCACTGCTACTGAAGCAGCAAAGAACCTGCAGTGTTACCTACAAATATCATATGATTGTCTGATTTTATATTCTTGTAAAACTCCTATAAGTTAGAATGAATGGGTGGGAGCCAGGGTAGTTTCTAACCCTTTTACCTGCCCTTGGGAACCTTTTCTTCCTTCTGGATTGCCTTGTTAGCCTTGGTATAGGGGCTCCTAATCTTGTTATGCTGTGCTTACCAAACTCTGGGAGAACAGCTCTTATCTGAGAGGAAGCAGTGGGTAGAGAATCTAAGGGAGAGGGGAGAAGGGAAGAATCTGGAAGGAATGGAGGGAGGGGGAGATTGGGGTAGGAATGGACTATACCAGAAAAGAAAAATAAATTATAATAAAATAAAATAAAATGATTGCATGCGATATAAAACAATATATGCAGTAATCAAACAAAATCTAAATCTGTTGTGTTTGAATGTTAATAGCTTATTCAGTATACCAAACCTGAATCTGTAGAGTTGGAGTGTCTGTGTTATATCAACTCCCCCTCATATTTTGTGTCATACCACTCTGCCTCATAGAAATACTTGTTTTATTAGAAGGCCAGCTTGTGGTGTATATCATTATTAACTTTTTTAATGGGACTATTTTTTCTCTAGTTGTTACACATAAAATTCTGAGTTTCATTCATTCCGGTATACCATGTGTCTACAAATGAATCCTTATATTAACAAAAAAGTCAAGGTATCATAATTAATTATTGTTTCAGCTAATAATTTGTACAATTACATTAGAAACAAGCAATTCTACATATATTTAATATCCTTAACTACATAATTCCTTCATGTACTAAAGTATAATTAACATCAAGGACAATGATATTGTCATTTTGGTAAGCAAATAAACTGAAATAGCCATTCTGTAGAATAACTCAAGTTTCTTCTTGCTTTCCTTGTCAGAATCTTGGTTGATTTATCTTTTATCCCTGGATGAAACATTTAAGCTCTATGATTTTTATCAAATTAAGTTTCAACTAGAAATATTCAATTGATAAACTATAATAAAGTATTAACAACTAATATTTAAAAACAATGTTTTCATTATTTTATTACTCCCATTGACATTTCCAAAACTCTCAGGATTTGATTAAGAAATGGCATTATGAAATATTTACTAAGTAACTTCTGAGATTTTGGTAGTTTATTCTAACAATCTTTAACACCTGATTTATCCTTTTCATTATAAGCGTTCAGGGAATCCAGTTCAGGGCCTTATGCATAATACCCTGATACTCTACCACTGTTCTTATGTCCAAGCTTTACAAATTTGATTTCATGTTATTCAACCATGTGTTATTTTTCAGGACAGATGTGAGTTTTGATATGTGTCTTTTATGTTCCATTGTGTACAACTATAGTAACCCTCAAGCACTAGAAATTATTTTTGCTTCCATTAAACTAAAATGAACAAGGAGAAAAAACTCACCTTTTACTGTCAGTACTCTTGCAAGCAATTTTCAGAAACACAGAATCATGTATGTCAGAGAAACAGATGTCTCACATGCTCTTCAGTTCTGAAGCAGGTTAACAACTTCTCTGCACTCTATGGAAAAATACCATCATTACAGACTATCTAAGTCTGTAAAAACGCCACACCATTTACAGACTATCTCTGTAGAAGAAGTAAATCAGTCTAATTTATCAGAGATGTTGGATATAATTTGTATGATTGCTGTGCCTGATACAGAAATGTTAGAGTAGATGCTTGAGTCTCTAGGAAAATAATTTTAGTCTTGACAAAGTTTTGATTGTTTTGACAGGCACTTGGATTCTGAATTTAAACTAACAAATAAGTAATACTTGGTAATCTACCTATAAGAACAACGCACTAGAATCTATCACCAATGTTACTATAAGAATGTAAGTGAACAGTTTTACCTGTGTCCTTTCTTGTTGAATGTATTTACTTGTTTGCTTAAGTCCCTGAACAGAAGAAATAATTTATCTAAGTAAATTCATTACTCCAGAGGGAAAAGAAGACAAATGAAAGCTCATTAGCAAGTCCCCATTCAACTGTTCACAGAAAGTGGAACATGAATGTTGCCCAAAACATCAACTAGAGGATCTTGTTAGCAGGTAGATGCAGTAATTATATTAAGTTATTTGTTTTTTCTTTGTGGTGCATTTCTGTATAACATATTAAGTTGAACGTACTGAGAGTCTCCGTGGGGAGAAGATCCAACTGTTAAAACCATGGCCTGTGGCCTAGAGATTTAATTTTAAATATAGGGGTAGAATGAATATAAATCTACTATTCTCGTCCAAGAGAAAACATAGGTATATGAGACCTAAAACATATTTTCTATACTATAGGAATATGCCAAAGTTTTGTATAGTTGTGTCACACAGTTATTTACATTTTAGCTTTTTGAGAAGTCACCACACTTATTTCCTTAATGATGTATCATTTTACAATCCTATCAGCAATAAATGAAGTTCCCAACCCTTGCACCCTTATCAGAATGTGTTGCCAGTTGTTTCTGTAATCTTAGTCATTGTGTTTGGAATAAGATGAAATCACAAAGTACTTTTAATTTCTGCAATTCTGCGGTTGCTAAGGATACTGAACACTCTTTCAGATATTTATTAGCTGCTTTTATTTCTTCTTTTGAGAATTTTCTGTACAGATCTATAGCCCATTTTTGGATTAAGTGGCTTATTTTCTTGTGCATTTGTTTTTTGAGTTCTTTGTATAATCTGGAATGAAAATGTATACCTCTGTGATATGATGTGTTTTATTTGTACAGGAGGAGTGTGTGGGTTAGACTGTGTTATATATGCATGGTGGAAGACATGGAAGACTTTTGCACCGATTAGCTATTGTTACAATTTAACATTTGTTAGGATATCCTTGATAAAATTTTGTTAAAATTTTGTTTTACAAGGAAACATTTCAGGTAGATTACAGAATAAAATATACCTTGAGGGAAAAGAATGAATTTACCAAAAGATAGATTTAAATAAGAGAAGAAAGGAACAAAGAAAAGTACCACATGAAAATTCTTAGGAAATTGCTTTTTAAGATTACTATACTGAAACTCTGTAATTGTTAAAGTTGAATTTATCCAAAAATTTAAGTGTCTCTCACATGCTTCAATATTGTTTTGCTATATGGTAAATTAAGTCATGGTTGAAACAAAACATAAACTCAACATTTAAGACCACCATGGTACATGTCTCCTTTTACGTAGAGATAGAATTGTAATATGAGATTTTATGCTGTATTTTACACTCTTGATGATTTTTTTCTCAGTTTGATGCATATACACCTTTTCTTCCAAAAGTTGAGGAATATACTATTTCTAGTTTGGTACAAGTATTTAAGGGATTAAATTATTTCATTTTCAATAAAGTTTAGTAAATTTCTCCTTTCAAGTCACCTCCACTTAATTTGGGCAGGGATGGTGTTGGTTTTGGTGAAAACTTCATTTATAATTTTCCTAATATAACTGTATTTAAAGATTTTTTTTCTGGAGTCCATTATATGTTGGCCAACTACTCCCATAGCCCACAATATGAGATTTATTTTTTTATTTTATTATTTTAATTATATGTAGGTACGAGTCTGTATGTGGGTATCTGTACAGGACAGAGGATTACAATTGATCCTGAGAAACTGGAGCAGATGAAGAGATCCATAGCCAAACATCAAGTAGAGAGAATATAAGTTGGAGATCTCTATCAGGTCCCTCACCTTGGAAAGATCAAGGAACCATGGAAGAGGTGGCACAAAAGATTTCAGGAGACAGAGAGGGTAGATAACACCATGAGAACATGGCATATAAAATCAACTAAGCAGGACTCATATGGATTCACAGAGACTGGACCGGCAATCACAGAGCCTACATGTGTCTGTACAAGGTCCTCTGACCATGTTATGGCTGTTTCCTTGGTGATTTTGTGTGATTACTAACAGTTGGAGTGGGGGTGTCTCTGACTCTTTTACCTGCTCTTAGGACCTTTACCTTCTACTCAGTTGCCTTGGCCAGTCCAATATCAGGGTTTGCGCCTAGTCTTATTATATCCTTTTATGTCCTGTTTGGTTTATCTGAGAGGCCTGCTATTTTATGAATGGAAATAGAAGGAAGGAGAGTGTATCTGAGAGGAAATGGGAGGTAGGAAGCAACTGGGAGGAATAGAGGGAGAAAACTGCAGTCAGGATGTAATATTTGAGAGAAAAATAAAGTGAATTATATAAAAGCAGTTTGAAATACTTATGAATTTATTTGATAAGGATGGCATTTCATCAGAGAACAACAAAAAATCTACCTAATACATTCAGTTATTATAAGCCAGAATAAATGCATCATGGCATTTAACTATTTTTATTATTTTAATTTAGACTGATAAATATTGTACAAAGAAGAACTAGTGAGGAATAAATAATGATTGAGCAAGTAAAAATAAAATAAATAAAAAAGAATATTTATGAAATATTTTGATAGCAGAACTATCTATCTGAAGTGGTACATTCACTTAAGGGGCATAGGAACTGAATTAGAAAAAAAGTTGACACTACAAATAAAGTGTAGGTTGTTTGCATGAAGAAATACATCAAATTAGTCAGAACTAGGGGCATAATACATGAATGACAATACGATTTCTTAAGCCAAAAAGAGAAGAATCCTAAATGCCCTTCATAGGTTATACATTTAAGCAAGGTCTATGGTGAATTACAAGCAAAGCAGGGGATTCCTCTCACAATTAACAATCTATATTTTCACACAACTCATAGAAATAGATGAATCCTAAAAATAAAGGAGATAGTTGCATAAAAATACAACACATTAGAAAACGTAATGAATGTGTTAAGAATACAATCACCATTTAATGCATTCTCCAGAGTTCCTGTTTGATCTAAACAGTACAAAACTCTACCACATTATCTGTGGCCTTTACATTCTGAGAATATTTTGTGTAATCATATATCTACTATTATTAAAATTATAATCCATACCTCTTCTGTGAAAAGGATTGAAATCTATTTTTTCTTCATGAATATCAATACAGCATTTAGATGTTGGACAAGCATAAAGAATGTCGACTGTATAACCTTTCTACTTGCTAAATATTTTTGTGGAAAACAAATGGAAGTACTCAAATCCTGTGTATATTTCAGAAGAGAACATTGTATATTTTTTTCCCTGTCCTTTGAAGGGCATCTTTTACATCTTTGTTCCTTAAGCTGTAGATCAAGGGATTCAACATGGGGATAATTAGGGTATAAAAGATAGAAGCCACTTTGTCAGTGTCAAATGAGTGACTGGACTTAGGCTGCACATACATAAATATCAAAGTCCCATAGAAGACATTGACCACAGTCAGGTGAGATCCACAGGTAGAGAAAGCCTTCCACCTGGTCTCAGCAGAGTTCATCCTCAGAATGGCTATGAGGATGAGCAAATATGACACAAGAACTACTAGAAGAGAGGAAATCAAATTAAAAGCTGACAAGATCAACATTATTACTTCAATTTCTTGTGTATCTGAGCAGATCAAAGATAACAAAGGAAGACTGTCACAGTAGAAATGACTGATGATGTTGTAGCCACAGAAAGATAAAGTGAAAATCTTAATTGTGATTAGAAGAGCCACTCCTGTGCAGTAAAGATAAGGGATTATCACAAGCACCCAACATACTCTTTTTGACATGATGACCATGTAAAGCAGAGGCTTACAGATGGCCACATAGCGGTCATAAGACATTGCAGACAGAATAAATAGTTCACAAGCAATGAACAGAAGAAAGAATGCTAATTGTGTAGCACAAAGGTTAAACGATATTGTATTTTGATCCACAATAAAATTTCTTAACATTTTAGGTCCCACAGCAGTGGAATAACCAAGATCTGTGATAGCTAAGTGTCTGAGAAAAAAGTACATAGGTGTTTGCAGCCTGGAATCCACCATGGTAAGGATGATCATTCCTAAATTTCCCACCAGTGAGATCAGATAGGTGATGAGGAACAACCCAAACAATGGTGCCTGTAGCTCAGGGCTGTCAGTGATGCCCATCAGGATGAAATCCATCACCTCTGTAATATTCTGGTTTTCCATCTTAGATTATCAGGAAACCTGTTCTGAATAGATACCTGAGAATCATCAATACAGTTCAGTTATCATTATTATTTAGAGAAATTATAAATTGATATGGATAACATAAACATAATTTTTTCAATTTGAAATTGAAATTTCATCTTTAATATACGTATTAATATGCTTACATATGTCTTTAAAACCAAAACAAAGTAGATACAGATATACAAGTATTGTTGTAATTTAGACTTGTATTACAAAAAAAAATGTTATTCAATGTCTACAAATATTTGGTTTTGTAGGCTTGGAGAAAAATCTCCCCTTACATCCCATTTCTAAAACCCAATTAAACTGATAAGTATCCTGTTTTGTCAAATATTAAGCACCTGACCATATTTAGTATGACATTTTATTACTTTCAAGTTTCACAAAGTTAAATAGAGGAAAGACAGGAAACAGTAGATAAGAAGAAAGTTGAAAATGGAAATATAGGTATAATGTAATGACATGTATATTAGCTTAATATTTTCAAAATTTGGATGCTATATATGTGAATGTTTATTTTTCTTCTTTAAAGTTTCTATTTATCATTTCTATAATTATAAGTGCATAATGACATGATATCATTACATTTAGTAATATGTCATAGTTCATAGATTAGCTATGCTTCAATAAATATTAAGATCATACATATATAAAATTATATAAGATCTAGTTTAAAATGTCTTATGAATTTCTTATAGATTGCACAGCTAAAAGAATTAAGTTGTGAAAGATAGTGAATAGATGTATGATTAATTTCAATATAGCAAATCAAACACAAATTGGATTTACATGAATAAATAAGAGAATATATATACATATATATGTATATACATATATGTATATGTATATTAACATATTGCATTCACATGAAGGAAAATCTGGGCAAATATTTATTGAAAATTCTTTTTGGCATGTTTAAACAACATGCCTATTCATGCTTTAGAGAAAAGAAGTAGGGTTTCATGCTATAATATATATATATATATATATATATATATATATATATATATATATATATATATATATCCAAAATAGCTCTCAAAAGTCACAGGTGTATAATTTTTTTTGCATTTTTAACCAAGGCATAAACTTACCACAAATGGTTTGTGTTCACAATTGTTTTTGTACATCCCATTCATCACACTTAACTCCTTTTTAATCTGAAATGACAAGTATGTGGGGAATTCTGTCAAGCATCTTGTTTTCTGTAGGACATATTTCAGGATTCTTCTCTGCTGTGCCTCAAGTAACACTGCATTGTGGGCTCTGTTTCAATTGCTTTTTGACTATTTTTATATACTCACTTTTCAATATAATTTAGATAAACTTATCTGTATATTACAGTTGAGAATGTTGAAAAGTATAAGGATGTCTGGGGAAATAAAGAAGAATGGTTTTCTTCCTCTGGAGAAAATAAAAAGAAGTATGTAGTTTTAGTATAATAAATTTTAAGGCTTCATATTCCCCATATCTTCTACTATGGTCAAGAACACTATAAAGATAAATATTTTTTTGCAAATCTAATAAAGAGCACACATGAAATAACTTCCAAAATCAAAGGAAATAGATGTGAGCATATTGAGTATCTCATGAATTAAAAATATAGAGGAATAGACATTGACAGTTTTTTGGAATACTGTCAGTGCCAGCACTGACTGAATGAAAAAGAATACAAAGATATTTCAGAGTGAGAATGCTGGAAACAACTGCCTATGTAATCTATAAGTAAGTAGTAAAGTCAAAAAGCTTCACAGTGTTCTGGAAAACATTAAATTTTATTTTCACAACTTACTTAAATGTTGATTATAGTTTATGGCCCCCAAACCATTTATATATGAATAACTACATTAGTTCATACTATTAGAAAAATGCTTTCAACAAATGCTTCATTTCCATTTTATTGGTTTAATTTGCAATGCTGAAAATTTAAAAAAGAAACTGCACAACATAAGTATAATATTTTCTGAAAGTAAGGTGAGATAAAGCTCTTTCTTATCTATAAATTTAAGAGTCAATAAAAAGAACTAAATATCCTTTTCAGAGTTACTGTTTTGACTGAATAGAGGAAGACTGTTTTTAAAACTCTTATCATACTTTAATACAAAATACAAAACTCTAAATCTAAATATACCTTAATACACACCATTGTCATAAATATAAAGCTGGATAACAATGTTCTTACACCCAAATAATACTAGGCACACCTATGAGGACTAAGACATTTGATTTACCTCTTGAATGACTTAGAAATTAATTACATCTATACATCCATAAAAATTAATCTTAATTTTTAGAGGTCCCAGAGCAAAAAATAACTGGGAAATAGAAAGATAAAAGAAGGAGATCTGGATTTCTTGAATTTCAAATCTTGTCATTAAAAAAAATCAGAAGAGTATATGTAAATTTAGTTAACATTAAAATCTAACTCATAATAAATTATGTACATATGGTATATTTAACAAATTATACAAACATTAATTTGGCAATGTACATACCAGGATGTCTCCTAGTTAATTTGAGAAAGATAAAAAATATTAAATGAACCAGTTAATCTATGACATACACTCATATTAAAACTATTGGTATAATAATATTTTTATGAAATTTTCAAAGATGCTTTTGAGAATTGACATTCCATACTTAATTAACTTTTAAAATTTACAACAAGGAAAAAGTAACAGTGGTACCATGGCTGCTTGAGATCATGGAGAATTCAGAAAGCACAGAGTTGGTATTAGAAATGGGCACATAGAGGTCCTGGGCCAGGCTGAAATGAGATAATATTTGAATTCACTGCTGACATGTAATTCTTTGTTACTTGTATGAAACCACTGTCTCAAATTCCCAGTATGTGGTTCTTAACATGGGTTATGTAGGTCAATTTATGCATTTGTGAAAATATAGAAGCACTTCTCCCTGTGGATCTCTTAAACAAATCAGTGATTACTCCTAAATAATTTGAGAGGCTAATGAGATGTCTAGAGATTATAAACTAATTGTCATGGAATATTGCTATGCAACTATGACTTTATTTACTACCTATTTTATAGTATAGAAGTTCTACTTATGAGCATCTATCCATATGTATTGATATTAGGATCTTAAAGATATGAATACACTCATGACAACTGCAACATATATAAACCAAAAATGAAAATCTACTTAAATATCTATTCAAGAATTGATACATAAAATGTTACTGGACAGTATATATCTTAAGAATGAATTAATTTGAGACGTTTGATACTTGGATAGATTTGCAGAGAAGGTGTTGAATGACCTATGCCAGACAAAGAAAAGCATGAGTCCTACTAAAATAAAGAAGCAAATATTGAAACAACCTGCCTAAAACACAAACAGAAAACAACAACAAAAAAAAGGAGAGAGAGAGAAAATCGTTGTTTGATCAAGTTAGTAGATGTCATGGTACATTTTCAGATCACGCAGACGTGCCAAACAGGAGTCAAAAAACAGATGGAATAGTTAGACTTGAAGAGCGATAGTGGTGGAGATCTGCAGTTAAAGATTTCCCCTACAGTCAGCAGCATTCTTTGAACATTTGTTACTGTTCAGAGTTTGCCTTCATTTTAAACACAGTACACACTCTCATCAAGTAGAAATGGGATTTCTATGATGGTTCGGTAGGTATGGGTTTTGAAAACATTGAACTAATTAAAAGTAGACTCTGACTCTAAAGTCACCTTTACCGTGAATTCTTCAGAGAAACAAACTGAACAAGAACAGCAAGAAAGCCACAAAGAAATTAAAATTGATTTATAGCTAAAAGAGGAAGTGGTGCATGTAAGAGTGATAAATTCCAAATAGCTTAGAAGGTGTAGACAACTTGTTGAGGTCTGAGAATTTGAGCCAATTTGTTTCTTATGTTTTGTCCAGATTTGCTGTTTTGTTGTATTTTCTGTTGTTATTGTTTTGTTTTTAAAAAGAGTGAAGGTACACATAAAGTTTGCTGGGTAGGAAAGTGGGAAGGATCTGGGAGGGTTTGAGGGACAGGAAATAACATAAAAATACATTGCATAAAAATTTTAACTAAAAATAGAATGTAATATTG
Organism: Cricetomys ansorgei; assembly: GCA_026225945.1. Classification (NCBI taxonomy): domain Eukaryota; kingdom Metazoa; phylum Chordata; class Mammalia; order Rodentia; family Nesomyidae; genus Cricetomys; species Cricetomys ansorgei. The sequence goes on along the minus strand of JAMJFZ010004027.1, from coordinate 772,158 downwards.
GAAGCTACACACAAAGTCTTCCCATTGTGACTGACAAAATGTGAGCTGAACAGAAAGAACCAATGAGCATGCGAAACTGAATGGAGAAAAGCCCATCAGGCCTCAATGCTACATAAAGAACTATTGGTAACTGAAGAAAATTGGAAAGGGAGAGGTGACCTTCCCCAGGGAAGAACACACTGATGAGTTGTCCAGTGTCAAACTATCAGCTCTATAAACTTACATGGAAGTAATATTGTATGGATTCAGAATGCTGTCTTTATGAATATAAATGTATATACACATATGCTTGTATTAACAATTAGTCAAAAATGAGACCATTAATTTGAAGGAGAGAAAGAAGGATATATGGGAGGTTTGGTGGGAGGAAAAAAAGTAAGAAATGTAATCAAATTATAATCTTAATAATTAAAACAAAGAAGAATCTGAGCTAGAGAGAAGTCGTGGTTGCATATTTCAAAAATAGTAAGTACCACTATATTGTTTGTGGTGTGTGAATTCACCTCAGTAAATTCTTTTTTCTTCATCTTACCTATTATTTTAGTGCTTATTTTTGTAATTTTTGAGACATACCTAATTTTATATCAAACCCCAACAACTTGTTGAATTTCCCCATTCAATCTATAGTCTGATGTTGGAGATAAACACTAGAAGATATACTTCACAAGCAAGGTATCATTAGTGACTGCAAGTTTATGTCCTCGTCAATGAAATCTAAAGAGTTGGCTATATTTTAACAAAATTGAGTCATTCAATTTAATCTCTCATACTACAAATCCATATTTTTCTGCAAGAGGATACTTTAGGACCCATATGGTGCTCAGCAATTTATTCAAAATGTTACTTTATTTTTTGGTAAAATATAATGATGTTAAATTTTTATATTTGTCATTTCTTACTTTTGTAATCATGGAGTGGGAATATTTACTGATGCCTTCTCCTTGTCTCTCCCAGATGACTACCATGCAAATTTTTGTCAATTTAAAAACTATAATACTATTACTATAACTTTATTAGTACAATATTATTATAGTATTTTATTATTGTAATATATATCACATATTAATGTTACATAATATTACAATAATATAGTAATATTTTAGTACAATATTATTACATAAAAATTATAGATCATGATCAAAGTATATACATTATTTACAGAAGTTTCTCATTTGTGAATATATATGCATTTTTGTATTTTATCCAATTTCCTAAGAATTAATAATCTATTACTAACTCAATAGAATTGCCTATATTATTGGTGATTAAAAACCCACCAGTGATATCCCAGAGGGATTATGCCTCATTTATCTTCTGGTTAGGAAGTAGCAATGTAAAAATTTCTTGTCCAGTAACAAGGAAGCTAAGGGATAAGGACTGAGTTTCTGCTCTTCATTGATAGAATAATGATCTTTGCCCAGTAGTTAAAATGTTTACTGTTGGCAGAGAGGTAACTAAACTATTAAAAGTGATGGTGTTCTTAAGAGGATATGAAGTAATTTCTAGATCCCACAACAGTTGGCTAACCAACACTTGTAAGTCCAATTTCAGGGGATCTGATGTTCTTTTCTTGTCTTTGTGGACATCTGCACTCACATGAACATATCACCATGAAAATAAAACTTAAACTATTAGATCTCTATATCCATGATGTTTTGTGATGTCACATAGGGTTTCAAATACATTTGCCATTTTTCTTCATAGAAATCAAAGAATATTCAAACTATTGTCAGATTTTTTAAAATTAACTTGTTTAGTAAATTTAATAGTAGCAGTAACATACTGTGTCTTTTAGGTTATATTAGCTGTATGATTTTTGGGTTATAGATGTGGTTCTATTATACATGCCAAATGACCTTGCACAATCTCTAGTTCAAGAAAGGACATGTCTGAATACATGTCATAAATAGTATTATTTGCCATTAACTTTTTTCACTATGATGAAGGTTTTCCTTGTCACAGAGACATATATTAGAAAACTTAAATCAATTCCTTTTTAATAGGATTAGTGTTTCATTTTAAAATCAACTCATGTATCCTAGATTGGTCCCAACTAATTTTGTAGCAAATGTTGTACTCTAAATTCTGACCATTTTGCAATCATATTTTCAGTTATGCTTTTCAATTGGTATCCACATTTTTGGCATGTGACATTTATCTATTTTTTTAATGAAAATAAAAATAAACTTTTTTCCCCATATAATTTTTGTTATCATAGTTTCCCCTCCGTTTTCTCCTACAATTTCCTCCCAATTTTTTCTTCCTCTGGCATCCACTCCCTTTTCTCTCACTCATTAGAAACAGAGATTACATTAGAAAAGAGACAATAACCAAAATATGACAAAATAAAACATAATAAACTAATGTAAAATTTTTCATACGGAAGCTGGACATTGGAAACCCACCGAAGGAAGAGAGTCCCAAGTGATGACAAAAACGTCTGAGACCACTTGTTTTCATATTCAGGATTCCCATAAAATACTGAGGTAACAGGGTTGCTCTCCACAAACTGAGAGCAGGGCCCCATTGCAGTGGACTACATCCATACAATTCATTGAAGATGAAAAAGTCCAACTGGTACCTACATGGAGACCTCCATCCCTGTATTATACTCTTATTGGTGGAGGACCAAAAGTGAAACATGGACATATACTCAGAAACAAAACCTTTGCCCTACAACCTGTTCTACCTCCAAAATATGCTAGGGCAATGGTGGCACAGAATTTGTGGGAGTAGCCACATAATATCTGATTTGACTTAAGACCTACTCCAGAGGTAACTCATACTTGATACTGATTGAGTAACCAGAAACAAGAGACTAGTTAGTCCAGAGACCTAGGGTTAAAACAAACACAACTGGTCTAAAAAATCAATAAGGTGATTTTTAATGATACACTGCTATACTCATAGATAAGTGTCTTATTCTGTCAAGAGAGGCTCCTATCAGAGCTTGTAAAAGCCTGAGGTGATAGAGAACACAAGGAGAACACAGCCCTCTGAATCAATGAAGGAGAGCACATATGACCTCATAGAGACTGAAGCAGCAAGCACAGGGAATATATATGTGACTGTGTGTGTGTATATATATATATATACACGCACATATATGAATCTATACTTATATTTTATAGCAAGTTACTTTAAACAGGCATTATTTTCTGTCTAAAATCAATGAGGTGATTCTTAAAGATTTTCTGTTGTATTCATACATCAGTCCCTTATGCAGTCATCATGAGAGAGACTCCATTCAGTAGCAGATGGGAACAGATGCCATGACCCAGAGTCAGTCATTATGCAAAAAGAGAGACTAAATTGTAGGTCTCCATCAAATTCCTCCCTTCAGAGGTCAGGAAATCCTGAGGAAGAACAGGCAAGGAGATTGTAAGAGTCTGAGGTTTTGGAGAACACCAAGAGAACATGGCCATTTGAATCAATGAAGCAAGGCACATAGGACTGCACAGAGACTGAAGCACCAAGCATGGGGCCTATATACATCTATAACAGAATCTATGCTTACATGTGATAGCATATAATACTTAAACAAGTATTACTTTCTGTATGTAAAGAATAGACAGTCTATCCATTAGGGATAAATGATAGTAAGGAATTATAATGAATCCAGCAATAGGAGAAAAGTAAAATAATAGAGGATTTCATAGAAAAATCAATCTGCCTACCACAATAAATCCATTTACTGAATTATATATATGCTCTGGATTAGAGTAAATAAAATAATGGATTGAAACAATAAATCCATTCACTTAATTATATATATGCTCTGGATTAGTGCCAATAAAATAATGGATTGAAATTAAAGTAATTTATAAACATATTAAGCTGGTTCATAAACACTATTGGATCCTTACAGGAAAATAAGGCAGAAATTTGCGAGATCAGGGCATTGTATGTGAGCAGAATATGAGCAGATAAACACATTAGGGTCTTAGTATTTAAGTAATATAGATTTATTCCTGAAATGATTAAGTTTGATTGTAAACAAACTCATTAAAATTTAAAAGCACTAAAACATGAAGAATGAATTAGTAGGAAAAAGAATCAAAGGCACGCTTAACTGAATGATTTATTGTGATATACAAAATACAATAGCAATTACTATTACTATTTTCACACATAAACAGTATTTATCCTTGTTAGCACTTCTTTTTTGCATTGAATCTGAAACAATGCTTCTGTTTTTCTTCAGTTATTCAACAAATTTTTATATAATCTGTTTCCTCTTTAAAGAAGAAAATATCCTCTTTTCATTCATGTGTATTTCACAAATATGAATTTGGATAACTTTTAGCAATGCATAATCTCTATGAGAAAATATTCCAAACCTTTTGCAGTATTTTTCTAAGGGCATTTTTCACATCTTTGTTCCTCAAGCTGTAGATTAAAGGATTCAACATAGGGATAACCTGGATGTAGAAGATAGAAGTCACTTTATCAGTGTCAAAGGAGTGATTTGAACTAGGCTGCAAATACATAAATATCAAAGTCCCATAGAAGACAATGACTGATGTCAGGTGGGATGCACAGGTAGAGAAAGCCTTCCGTTTGCTCTCAGCAGAGTTCATTCTCAGAATAGTTGTAAGGATGAATAGATAGGACACAATGACTATCAGAAGAGAAGAAAGCAAATTAAAAGCTGATAAGATTAAAATTATCACCTCAATTTCATGTGTGTTTGAGCAGACCAAAGATAACAATGGAAGGCAATCACAATAGAAATGATTGATGATATTGTTGCCACACAAAGGTGAAGTGAAAATCTTTATGGGGACTAGAAGTGAGACGAATATTCCATAAAGATAAGGAATAGTGACTAGTACCCAACATACTCTACGTGACATGATGATAGTGTAGAGGAGAGGTTTGCAGATAGCCACATAGCGGTCATAGGACATTGCAGACAGAATAAAAAATTCACCAACGATGAATATACTAAAGCTAGACATCTGGATAGCACAAAAATAGAATGATATTTTATTTTGATCAACAATAAAATTTTGTAACAATTTTGGTCCAACAGTTGTTGAGCAACCAAGATCTGCAGTAGCTAGGTGTCTGAGAAAGAAATACATGGGTGTTTGCAGTCTGGAGTCCACCATGGTAAGGATGATCATGCCCAAGTTTCCCACTAGTGAGATCAGATAGATGATAAGGAACAATCCAAACAATGGTGCCTGCAGCTCAGGTCGTTTAGTTATACCCATGAGGATGAATTCAGACACTGTTGTGATATTGCTCTTTTCCATCCTCAGTTATCAAAAAGCCTGTTCTGAATAGAGACAATAGCATCAACAGTAGTTTTAAATATATTGCATTACTCTCATTGCAAAATTATATAACTAAAAATTTCTTACAATATATTTTACTATAAATCCATTTAAAAATAAATTCAATCATTACATATATATATATATATATATATATACATACATATATATGTATATATATATATATGTAATGATTGAATTTATTTTATGTATATATGTATGTATATATATATGTGTATATATATATATATATATATATATATATATATATATAATTACCTTTAACAATTTCCTTTGCTTGCTAGCTAGAACATGAGCTTTGACCCTTACCTCATATATGAAAAATAAAGTAAGCACGTAAATTGAAGAAAGAAGGAGTGTCCCATACATGGATAAAAAATATTGCACTTTTATTTTTTGTTTTTGAAATAATTACAGTTATATTTAGGTATTTAAAATTACATTATGATCTAGTACTTAAGGCACATGCTAATTACAATACACACACCTACTGAGAGTTTTCAAAAATTTGGAGATCTCTAGTTACATGTTTAGATATGTAGAATTCTAACACATGGACAATGAAGCTTGAGATGTGATTATATTTACTTAAGTATTTCAGGTATATGATTGAGAAAACTGTCACATTTCACTTACAAAGTTACTTTATTCAAAGAAAAAAACACTTGAATGTATCTGTTTAATATTCTTGTACGTTGATCTAGTGAATAGAAATGTTTACTTTGGAAAATTATTAAGTTGAAGAAAATTCTCTCCTGGCATTTATATAACTAAGAAAACTTTACAGCACATATTAAAAAGATGAAGGAAGACTAACTGATTCACAAAATCTGTATTCTATGACCAGAGTTCCCAAAGACAATGAACCCAGAGGTTTCAGAGAGTCACTTGTTACAATAACTTGCCTGCGGTATATTTCTTTTTGTATGGATATGCACATCCTTGTTAGATCTGAAAATGTGAGTAAATGAGAGGCGGTTTATGAAACACGTGGGACACACAGGCTATCTTAGAATCTATCTTTACCACCAATGGTAAAATTGAACATTGCTACTATTTAAGATTATATCTCTGTGTTCAGTTTTACCATGATAAAATTTTGCTATGAATTTCCTTCATATAATTCATTCCTCCCTGACAGAGCATTTTTATATTTCAGGCATATTTTAACATAATAAAGCAGATATGTGTTGTTGCTAAAATCTGACCTAAGACAATAAAAAGAAATTAAAAAATTTAAGGAGAACATCATTTTCTAAAAAATGGCTTATAAGGTAAACTGTCAAAATTCCCTTTTGATAACAGTTAACAGATTTTAAACAAAACATATGTTTTAAAATACTTAGAATGTATGTTATTGTTTCAAATCATATATGTTTTGATATGGAACACAAATACCCTAGAGAAAAGGAAAATATTGTAAGATGGCATTTTCAATGATTCTTGGGTGTTAAGCAATATCCTGTTTTTTCTTCTAGAATTAGAATATCTTCCCATTCTGTTGCAAGACAGTGAATTCACTCTCTACCCAGAGAAGCAAATATGAGTACCTATACACATCTGAGTGAAAATTACAAGAATTCAGCAATTATAAATATTGAAAATGTATAGCTACATATTTCCTGATTAGAAAAAAAAATAATGATACATTGTAGCTGAGAATGTATGACAATGAAATCAGTTTCTCAATCTTCTGTTTAAACTTGATTTCTTTTTATTTGTACATTACTGACATAAAATGGAGCTTGGGTTGTGGTTTCTCATGTGTTGTCTGATATGCTAGACAGTTTCAGGTGATTCTTTCATGTTGATACATGTTTCTCATATTAAGCATGAATGAAATCAGATAATTAAAGTATATAAATTCCTCTAGAAATTGCAGAAGCTACTCATTGTCTTCTCGTTTAATTTCTATAATGATAAAATGTTAAAGTTTTAATATGTAGAATATCAATATTCCAAGAAAAACAAGCATTTTAATTTTTATAAGCTATTATCCTAGACATTTAGTGAGATCTAGCACAATAAACACATAGATAAGTGCATTTTCCAACACTTCTCAAAGAACAAATTTTTGCTAAAAGTGGTGATTAATAGAGACTGACTAATGCTCAGGATATAGACAGCAAAGGATTCCAAAATACTAGACTTTAATGTGACATCTACATGATATGCCTTGCTGGCAAGACTCATCACACATCCAGGAAGAGTTGTAGGTGTGCGGAAATTTTAAATATCTGGTGGAGGGGGTGATTATAGATAAACAGTGTTTTCCAGTCACAATAGGTATTCCTATAAAGGAATTGAAAGTTGATGTGACTACATAGAATTGAATGACATGAGATCAAGCCAGACAAAAAGTATATGTTGGAGAGGAAGTCGGGGGATGAGAAGTCTCATGAGGATGTCTTGTTGCATGCAATTTTTAAAGACTTTTTCACTGAATTCTCTTTGTATTAGAGCATAATAAACCATATTAAACCTATTTAATATGTTACATAAAAATATTTTGGTATGTTATATACATTCATGAATATCTTTACTTTGAAAGATATTAATTAAACAAAAAAAATAGACTCATTAAGGAGAACTACTATTAATCTGAATGCAATTAATTATGTTGGAAGACAGATTTTCTTTGTTTTAAAGGAAGGTTTAATTTCAATCATTCGACATCAGTATGAGTAAATAAGAATTTGAAAAATAGATGTGACTTAAAACAGGACATTCAAGAACCAACATGTGTATGAAATAAAATGTCTAACATAATATAGCACAATTAATCTTGAAATTTTAGCATCCAGCCCCTAAAGAACCTTTCAGATATTCTGCAATTCACTCTTACCCAAGGACAGCACATGCAGGTTTCAATACACTATGAATGCTCCTAATTCACCTTGTTTATAGTTACTTACTCATCAGTGATAAGACCCACAGGAGATGCCCCAGAGGGACTATGCCTCCTCTATTTTCTCATTAGAAATTAGCAAAATTAAAATGTGCCGAATGGTGAAAATGCACAATCAAACAGTAGTACTTCTAAAACAAAGCCTTTCCTGTTTTTGTTCTCTAAGGGAAAAAATGTTTTGAACACTATTAAGAGCACTTTAGATTCTCTTTCTAAGAATTTGTGATATGAATTGCCTTCCACATATTGTTTGCAGCTTCTTCTTTGAGACAAAGTAATACCTGCACTTAATGGCAAGTTTATAAAATTACATTGTTTTTATTGAGCTTTAATAGTTAATTACAGGTTATTTATTTCAATCTTGAATCTTATATTTGGTTTGTAGGGACAGAGGTGGTGTTCACTGGCCAAAAATGTTCAAAACCCTGGTTCATTCTCTAGTGCTAAGAATGACAAAGTATGATTATTTACATGAATCACAAACATTACACTTTCATAGATTTTCTCATCAGCCCAGTGATGATTTCCTTTGCCACAGACACTTTTAAAGTTATATTTAGTTCCACTCATCTTAATTGTATTGGCATGGTGTAGTGTCAAACCTACAAAATGATTGTCAAGAAGAACCCAAACTAAACCTGTATGTTTCTGGACATTTTTATTTTTAGTAATCTCATGTGGTTCATAATTGACCTAATGATAACTGTGTAGTCCAGACCAACTTCAGAGACCTGATCTTCCATCTAAAATTTCCAGATTAATTACATGGTTTGCATTTCATCCAATAATTAAAATTAAGCATCTGACTTATAAGAAATACTACTTTCTATCTAGAAAGAAAATATTATATCATTCAATAAAGAGAAATTGGAAGTAAATAGTAAAGATGAATCTAACAACAAACCAAAGTAAAGTAGTAGAAGTTGCCATGGTAAAGATCGTATGTTTTTATATCTCATAGCACTGTAGAAATTTTGAATGAAGTTCTTTCATATTTAATTGAGTGAGGCATATAGGTATAACTTTATAGCACAGTTTTTGTAGTTATCTTTTGGTGAGAACATGGTGTAAAAGTTTGTCTCTATAATATTGAACAATAATCAATAATATAGGTAGAGGTTCTGAGTGTACAATTTGAGAAGAAATAGATGTTATGACATCATAGTCATTCCCTCAGAATTAGAATGTTGCAGCTCCCAGGATCTGTACACACACTCACAAGGTCCAGTTTTCTTCACCCTTGCCCTGCCTCATAGTTCTCAGGTTTTAGTCCATAGTCAGTTGCTTATGTCACTTTGGGATTAAGACAGGGATAGATAACAACATGAATCTGGAAGTATATGACAGAACATAGAAGCTAACCTCATGGTATCTGACAAGCAGGGAGGATTCCAGAAGGGTTTAAGTGTAAGCAGTCATTAATTTGTTTCTTGCTAGAGCCTACCTTTTCCTGTTCCCTAGAGTCTCAAAACTGGAGTCTTGGCATCATTTAATTAGTAGAGGAAAGAACTCCACGTAAAAATTCACTTTTAAACCATTGACTCAATGGTGATGAGTGGTTGTTTAGCACACTTCCTACTGCCTGATGTAGCATAGTGTTTAACAATGCTGAGATTGTCAGCTATGAACAGCACATTTTCTACATTTGAACATCATCAGGCATGGGCCACTGCCCTCTATTGCCTCACCACAGGCAGAAGGAATCTGAACAGGAAACAATCCTGGATATGGCATGATCATGATGGCAGACTAAGGGACCAGGAGCAAAGAGACACAGAGTTGGGAGCTCTACAGGCATGGAAACAACATTGAGTTCCAACTAAGAAACACATAACTAGAATCTGTGGCAAATGTGGTAATGCACCCAAGATTAGTGGGGTACTGGTCTTTAGGCTACTACCATTACCCACAAGGTCACTTCATTGATGAGGCATATTTGATGACGTTATATATTTACTAAAAATTCATTGTGCTGACTGCTTGAATCCTAGCAGAATGTGATTTCTCTGCCTGAACCAACTTGTGTTATTATGTAAAAAAGAGTTACACCCTCTTAGCTAAAGTAAAGAGATTTGCTGATAAAGAGGTCATTTAATCCTCTAATAGACTGGAGAAGACATCAGGCATAGCCTGCTTTCCCTATTGATCTATAGTTCCCCCACTACAAAAAGGGATCATATCTCAGACAGGTGGGGCTTAGCCCTCTTCTGTCAGAGGCACACCACTACAGACATGGGCATGCCCTGATAGCCAAAGTTTGCCTTAGCAGCAAATAGACTGCTAAGAAAGACCAAGAAAGATTCTTAAGAAAATAATCTTCTGGAATGAGAGAAGAGTAGGAGCTGGAAGATGACAGTGATATATGCTCAACTCAATACTGTGTTGCTTGTACCCTTAACCTTGTTTCATGTGTCTTTATTAATATATCGCTGGTTATAACAAATCTTCAACACTTTACCACCATCTAGAAAGGAGCCACTGCTCCAGTGGCTAAAACAGCTAATAGTGACCTCCTTAAGAGCGTAATGGAGGGCATAGACTACAGTACTGCCAGCAGGCTGCTAGCTGAAGGCACAATTCCCAAAGTAGCAAGAGGGACAGTTCTAAAGGCAGGAAGAACCCACCATCAAATAGGCTCAGTCCCAGCAGCCTGAGAGTCCAGTTTCCAGCACACATCAGTAGCACCCTGATCCCAAGCACTAGCAAACATTTTCCAACTAAGGAAAATTCCATAGATGGGGTTGAGTCTTCTCCTTTTTCGTGGGTTTTAAAAACCTTAATATGGTCATGTGGATCAGAACAATAAGAGTTCTGTCTTTATTGCTGACACCAGCAGATTTCACTGACCACTGGATCCTGGCTTCAGGAGTATGGAGCATTACTCCTGATGTTAATAAATAATACCATGAAATATTCAGGCACATGGATGGTACTAAAAAAAAATCATCCAGAGAGAAGCATCCAGACTTTGAAAGTCAAATATATTTATTCACTGATAAGTGAACATCAACTGTTAAGTAAATGATAATCATTGCTGCGACCCATATATGCTAGATAAAAAGATGGTTTAAGAGAGGACCCATGGATCTCCCTGAAAAGAGAAACATTATAGATTTTGTGGGTAGACTGTCGTCTTTGAGGAATGGGATCAAGAAGACAGTCTGTAGAGGAACAATCTAATCCTTTAATCTAGCAGCACGGCTGCTCTAGGATAGAATGAATGCTGGCACATGCCTTCTCAATGTAGCACATACCTTTTAATCCCAATTCAGAAGGCAGTGGTGGTACACACATTTAACCTCAGTACTTTGGAGGCAGAGGAAGAGTTCAAAAAGCAGAGAGGAAGTTCAGAGTTCAGAGAAGCAAGTAAAGTAGAAGCAAAATGTGGAAGCAGAGCTCAGACAGAAGTGGGGTGGAAAAAGATGGGGCACAGGAAAGAGGCAGCGCTCAGAGAGAAGAGGAGTTAATTTAGTCAGACAGTTTGAGTTCAGTCAACTCCCAGACAGTTCAGGTCAGAATGAGAAGGCAAGAAGAGCAGAGCTAGTCCAGAATAAGCTAAGAAAGAATGCAGAATCACAAGTAGAGAGTTTATGCTCTTGGATGCTGAAATGTTGTAGGTTTACGTTTGAGGATTAGATTGTATAAAGGCTGAATCCCTCTAAGACTGGGGATCAAGTCAGCAAAGAATAAAGTATCTTCTGCCACAAACCAATGATAATAATTAATTAAATCAGTGTCTACATCTATGTCTACACATGCCTACTCCAATTTTTTTCAGAAAGTCTTCCTCCAGCAGTTTATTGGACAAGATGCTGAAACCTAGAGACAAACACAAGGCAGACAGAAATAGTATAATTTTAGATATCCATCTGGTCTTTCACCTGGGAGTTTGGGAGCATGCTGGAAGAAGATAAGGAAAGATTGTAGGAGATAGATTGGGTTAAGGACACGGCCAACATAATCAACTAAGCAGAGCTCATATGGGCTTACAGAGAGACTACATGTATTTGTGCTTGGTCCTCTGAGTATGTTATGGCTATAGAAGGTTTCCTAATAGTATGAGTGGGGTTGTATCTGAATCTTTTCCCTACTCTTGCGATGCGTTTTTCCTACTAGATTGCTTTGTCCAGCCTCTATATGAGAATTTGAGCCTTGCCTTATTGTATCTTGTTATATCTTGCGTGGTTGATTTATCTAGGTTGCCTTTTCTGAAGAGAAATGGAGGAAGAGTAGATCTGGGGGAGACAGCAGGGGCTCAAAGGAATGGAGGGAGGGGAAATTGTGATTGGGGTGTATTGTGTGAGGCAAGAATAAAATATATAATACAAAAAATATTTTGAAATACTTATAAATATACTTAATAATGAATTGCAAACCGACTTTCAATACAATTGGGATGACCATTTTAAATATCATCACAATTTATTCTTTTTGGTTTATCATTCATTATGGTATCAAAAAGTGACGTTATTTATATTAGAAATGCTTTATTAGGACATATTTATTTCTAAATGTATCTTCAAATGTTGATCATATAAATTTTTGTCATTTTTGGAATATAATTTATATCTAAAAATTCAAGTTGATTAATAGAAGTATACCAAAATTGCAGGAATTTAAATATCTTGTTACTTGATGGCATATATATATATATATGTATATATCCACTCATAATTGTCTGTAACCAGTTCTAGTGAAACTGATGCCTTTTTATGCTTTTGGCATATGTGCACACTGAACATTTGTGATACAAAGACCTTCATGAAGACAAAACACACATACATACAAAAATCATATAAATAAATCTTTAAATTATATATTTTGATATACATATTCATATATATCAAATACACACATACATATAACCATATGTATTTATGTATACACATGTATACATAATAATTAATTGTATAATTTTGTTATGACAAAACAATTATGTAAATATAAAGTGTTATAACTCTCCATTAATAGATATACATGTGGTTGTTCACACACTTTTATTATATTCAAAGGAACACTTAGTTAGCAACTGATTGGTGGCACTTATATGTTTATTACATTATGTTACTAAGACAACACAAATCTTAAAGGAAAAATATTTTTATAGGCTTTGAAAGTTTAGGAAGTTTAAGCATGACCAATTTACACAATACATTGAAAAGTACTTTTATACTTAAGTTGCTGCATTTTGATTTGAAATATAGCATATTCATATTTGTATATTATGTTTGCTTATCAAATTGATACCATCAAAATATTTGTTGAAACCAATAAATATTGTACTCAGCTGTTGCATGGGCCAAATATAAGAATGTCGTTTCATCAGAGGACAAGAAATCTATTATGTACATTCAGGAATTATATGCAAGAATAAAGGCAACATGGCTTTGGATTCTTTTTATTATTTTAATTTAGACTATTAATAATATATAAAGAAGAACTGACAATAAAAGATTAAAGATTGAGCACGTAAGAATATAATAAATAAAAGGAACATTAATACAAGATTTTATAGCAGAACATAAAGATCTATCAGAAGTGGTACATTCACTTAAAGTGACATATACACAGAATTAGAAAATATATACTACAAAATAACTATAGGTTTTTTGAGTGATAAAAAACCCTAAATTAACCAGCGCAAGGGGCATCATAGATGAAATTATGATTACTTATGGGAAAAAGATAAGCATTCTAGATGCCATTCATGGAATGGGCATTTAAACAAGGTCTATGGGGATTTACTATCAAAGCAGGAGACTTAGATTACTCTCATTGATCTATTTGTATTTTCACAAAGCGCATAGAAATAGGTGAATTCTAAAATGGAAAGCTGTTTCATTAAAAATGCAACACATAGAAAATGTAATGAATGCATCAAGTATATAACCATCATTTAAGCCCTTCTCCATACTTTCTGTTTTATATAAACAGTACAAAATTTTATCATTAGATTTTATGACCTTTACACTCCAGAATGTTTTGAGTGATCCTATATCTACCATTACTAAACTTATGATCCAACCATTTTCTGTAAAATCAGGTGAAGTGTCTTGATTTCTTAATTAATTTGAAAACCATAAAGAATATTGACATTTCATTACATATTGATCCTTTGTACTTGCTAAAATTCTTGGGGAAAAACCATATATGGAAAAACTTATATCCTATGTGGATTTTGAAAGAGGACAATGTGTAGTTTTTTCCCTCTCCTCTGAAGGGCACCTTTTACATCTTTGTTCCTCAAGCTGTAGATCAAGGGATTCAACATGGGGATAACCAAGGAATAAAAGTTGGAGGCCACTTTGTCAGAGTCAAAGGAGTGACTGGTCTTAGGCTGCACATACATGAATATCAAAGTCCCATAGAAGATAGTGACTACTGTCAGGTGGGACCCACAGGTAGAGAAAGCCTTCTGCCTTCCCTCAGCAGAGTTCATCCTCAGAATGGCTATGAGGATAAACATATATGAAACAAGAATGACTAGAAGAGAGGAAATCAAATTAAAAGCTGACAAGATCAACATTATCACTTCAATGTCTTGTGTATTTGGAGAACAAAAGAAGACCGTCACAGTAGAAATGATGAATTACATTGTAGCCACAAAAAGATGAAGTAAAAATCTTAACAGTGACTAGAAGAGACATAGCTGTGCAGTAACGATAAGGGATTATCACAAGCACCCAGCATAGTCTTTTTGACATGATGACCATATAAAGCAGAGGCTTACAGATGGCCACATATCGGTCATAAGACATTGCAGACAGAATAAAAATTTCACAATTAATAAATGTATACAAATAAATGAAAACAAGGCTAACTGTGTAGCACAAAGGTTAAAGGATATTATATTTGGATTTACAGTAAAATTTTTTAACATTTTCTGTTCCACACTTGTTTAATAACCACAATCTTAAAGAGCAAGGTGTCTGATTAAGATGTATGTGAGTGACTGTAGCTGGGACTCCCCCATTATAAGGATGATCATGTCTGAGTTTCCCACCAGTGAGATCAAATAGATTATGAGGAACAATCCAAACAATGGTACCTACAGCTTAGGGTGTTTGGTGATGTCCATCAAGATGAATTCCTTCACTTCTGTGTAGTTCTGATTCTCCATCTAGATTGTCAGACAACCTGTCCTGAATAGATACCTCAGCATCATTAACAGAGTTCAATTATTATTATTCCTTCAAAAATATATTAAACTTTTTGCATATAATATATACCAAAATTTTAAATTATCAATAATTGAAATTCCGTCAATTATATACATATATAACACACACATTTAAAAGCAGAAATAGACACAGATATTCAAGCATTGTTCTAAACTAGTCTTATGTTAAAAAAAGTAACATCATTCTTTGTCTATAAATATTTAGTTTTGTAGTATAAGAGTTAAGTTTTCCCTCAGACCTCGTGTCTATCACACAAACTAATAAGTATACTATTTCAACAAATATTTATCCCCTAATAATATTTAGTTTATCATTTATTATTTCCAAGTTTCACAAACAGAGAGAGAAGCAAGACAGGTAGACAGTAGATAAACAAAAGCTGAAAATAGAAATAGAGATATAATTTCTTGACTTCTATTTTAAAACAATATTTTAAGATTTTCAAAAATTTGAATGTCAAATGTGAATGCTTATTGAGCTTCCTTAAAGTTTGTTTTTATCATTTATACAAGAAAAAATTAATAGTTATATATAATCATTGCATTTATTGATATGTCATAATTTATATTCTAGTAATACTAAAAGAGAAGCTAAGAACATTTACAAAAATGCATCAGCTGTATTTTACAACTGTTTTATGAAATGGTTGTATTTACAGATTGCAAAAATAAAAGCATTAAATTGTGAAAGATATTGAATAGCTGTATGACTAAGTTCACTACAGTAGATCAAATGCAAATTAGATTTACATGAAGAAACAAAGATAATGTATTTACACATATATTCTTGATATATTTTTAAATAGTGAACATGAAGATAAATCTGGACAAATGTTTCATTGAAAGCTCTTTTTGGCATGTTTCAAACAAGATGCCTATTCATGTTTTGGAGAAAGATGGGGTTCATTCTATACTGTTTATACACTGCTCATGATTGCTTTCAAAAGTCACAGATTTGGCCTTTTTTTTTTTCACCCAAGACGGAAACTTTTCACAAATGGGTTGTTTTCACAATTCTGTGTGTACATTCTTCTCTTCATTAGTGAATTCTGTTTTGATCTAAGTATGTGGGAATTATATTAAGCAACTTGTCTTCAACAAATTTTTTGTTTCCATTTTACTATTTAATTTTGCAATGCTAAAAACATAAGAAATTGAACAATACAAATATTGTATTTTCCAAAAGTAAGGAAAAATAAAGCTGTTTCCTTTATATATATTTACTAGTCAATAACATGACATAAGAATCTTTTTCAGGGTTACTATCATTATTGAATATTGGGTGATTGCTTTTAATGTTCTAAAATTACCTTAATACAAAATGAAAAAGAACTTTGTCATAGCCGTGAAACTGGATAACAATATTCACTCACTCAAATAATGGTAGGTACACCTGTGATGATATAGACATTTTATTTCCCTATTGAATAACAGAAATTAATTATATCTATACAGTCATAAAAATGTATGTTGTTGTTTTCAGAGATCCCAGAGCAAAAAGTAACTGGAAACTAGAAAGGCAAAAGTAGGATATAAGGATTGCTTGAATTTCAAATTCTGTTATTAAAATGTCAAGTTTGTATATGTAAATTTAGATCATATTAAAATCAATCTCATAATATACTAGGTATTAATGGCCTATTAATTATACAAACATTAATTTATCAAAATTTTCATCTAAAGCTCTTATTAACATGTAGAAAACCAACATAATTCATTTGTCTCATAATGTGTGATAGTTAAAGGAATATTAAATATCAGTTTTTCTATGATATATGCATATGTTAAACTCTTGATAAGATATAATTTCTATGAAATTTCAAAGATGCTTATGAGAATTAAGATTTGACACACAAAAAATTAAGAGTGGTACAGTGGTTGCTTGGACATATTGCAGAATTTAGAAAGCATAGGAATAATATTAGAAATGGACAGGAAGTGATTCTTGGACCAGGGTGAAATGAGACAATATTTGCATCACATCTGACATAGGTGGCTATGTCACACTTTGCTACTTGTATAAAACCACTGTTCCCACACACTGTTCTCAGTGTGGTTCTTTACACAGTTTATGTAGGTCTATTTGTGAAACTATAGAAGCCCTTCTCCCTGTGGATCTTTTACACAAATCAGTAATTACTCATAAATAATTTGAGAGTCTAATGAGATATCTAGAGATTATAAGCTAATTGTCACGGAATACTTCTATGTAACTATGACTTTGTTTATTTATTTACTATATTTTATATTATAGAAGTTCTACTTATTAGTATCACTATATTGTTTGTGGTGTGTGAATTCACCTCAGTAAATTCTTTTTTCTTCATCTTACATATCATTTTAATGCTTATTTTTGTAATTTTTGAGACATATCTAATTTTATATCAAACTGTAACAACTTGCTGGAATTCCCCATTCAATCTATAGTCTGATGTTGGAGGTAAACACTAGAAGATATACTTCACAAGCAAGGTATCATTAGTGACTGCAAGTTTATGTCCTCGTCGATGAAATCTAATGAATTAGCTCTATTTTTTACAAAATCGTGCCTTTCAATTTAACCTCTCATACTACAAATCCATATTTTTCTGTAAGAGGATACTTTAGAACCCATATGGTGCTCAGTAATTTATTCAAATGTTATTTTATTTTTTGGTAAAATATAATGCTGTTAAATTTTTACATTTGTCATTTCTTACTTTTGTAATCATGGAGTGGGAATATTTACTGATGCCTTCTCCTTGTCTCTCTCAGGTGACCACCATGCAAATTTTTGTCAATTTAAAAACTTTAATACTATTACTATTCCTTTATTACTAGAATATTATTATAGTATGTCAATATTGTAGGATATATCACATATATTAGATACTATTACAATAGTATAGTATTATTTTAGCATAATATTATTACATAAAATTACATATCATGATCAAGTATGCACATTATCTACAGAAGTTTCTCATTTGTGAATATATGTAAATTATATGTGCCTCATTTATCTTCTGGTTAGGAAGTAGCAATGTAAAAATCTCTTGCCTAGTAACAAGGGAAGTACTATGGGAGAAGGCTTGAGTTGCTGTTCTTCAATGATAGAATAATGACCTTTTCACAGTCGTTAAAATGCTTACCGTGGCCAGAAAGATAGCTAAACAGTTGAAAGTGAATGGTGCTCTTGACGAGGATCTGAAGTGATTTCTAGATCCCACAACAGTTGTTTTTCAAAAACCTGTATGTCCAATTTCAGGGGATCTGATCCTCATTTCTGGTCTTTGTGGACACCTGCACTCACTTGAACATATCACTATAAAAATAAACTTAAACTATTAAATCTACATATCCATGACTATTTATGATGTCAGATAGTGTTTCAAATATGTTTGTCATTTTTCTTCATAGGAACCAAAAATATTCAAGCTGTTGTCAAAATGTATTAAATTATCTTGTTTGAAAAGTTTTAATATTAACAGTAACATACTGTGTATTTTGTTATATTACCTGCATGGTTTTCAAGGTATAGATATGGTTCTATTATACATTGTAGATGTGGTTCTATTATATATGTCAATAGACCTTGCTCAATCTCAAGTTCAAGAAAGAGCTTGTCTGAATAGTTAGTTATATATACATCATAAATAGTATTATTTGCCATTAATTATTTTCACTCTGAAGATTTTCCTTGCAACAGAGACAGTACCATTTAACTATTGTTGTTTTTATTGGTTTTGATAGCATATGCACATCTCAATATAAAGCAAAACGTAAATAAATTCCTTTATTAATAGTATTTGTGATTCATTTTAAAATCAACTCATGTATCCCAGATTGGTCTCAACTAATTTTGTAACAAAGGTTGTACTCTAAATTCTGACCTTTCTGCCACCATATTTTAAGTTATGGTTTTCATTTAGTAGCCACATTTTGACATAAGACTTTTATCTATTTTTTAATGAAAATAGACATTTTTCTCATACAGCATTTTGTGATCATAGTTTCCCATCCCTTTACTCCTCCCAGTTCCTCCCAATTTTTTCTTCCTTTGGGATCAACACCCTTTCTCTCTCTCATTGAAACAGAGATTATATTAGAAAAAGAGATAACAACGAAAAATGACACAATAAAAGATAATAAGATAAAGCAAAATTTTTCATAAGGAAGTTGGACATTGGAACCCCACTGAAGGAAAAGAGTCACAAGTGCAGGCAAAAATGTCTGAGACCCACTTGTATTCATATTCAGGATTCCCTTAAAAATACTAGGCTAATAGGGTTGCTCTCCACTAACTGACAACAGGGCCCCATTGCAGACAACAACTCATTGAATATGGAAAAGTCCAACTAGTGCCTACACAGAGGCGTTCATCCCTGTATTATATTCTCATTGGTTGAGGAATGTACTCTGCAGGCTACCAAAATAGAAACATGGATGCATTCCAGACACAAAACCTTTGCCCTACAACCTGTTCTCCCTCCAAAATAAAGTAGAACAATGGTGGCACAGAACCTGTTGGAGTAGCCAACCAATATCTGATTTGATTTAAGGTCTACCACAGAAGTAAGCTGTACTTGACACTGATTGGGTAACCAAGAACTAGAGACTAGATAGTCCAGAGACCAAGTATAAAAACAACACAGTTGGTCAAAAATCAATGAGATGATTCTTAATAATTTTCTATGATACGCATAGATCTGTCTCTTATGTAGTCATCATGAGAGAGGCTCCATTCAGTAGCAGATGGGAACAGATGCAATGGCCCAGAGTCAGTCATTATGCAAAAAGAGAGACTAAATTGTAGGTCTCCATCAAATTCCTCCTTTCAGAGGTCAGGAAATCCTGAGGAAGAACAGGCAGAGAGATTATAAGAGTATGAGGTTTTGCAGAACACCAGGAGAACATGGCCCTTTGAATCAATGAAGCAAGGCCCATATGACCGCACAGAGACTGAAGCACCAAGCATAAGGCCTATATACATCTATACTGCAACAGAATCTATGCTTATATGTTAAGGCATGTTACTTTTAAGCAAGCATTATTTTCTGTATATAAAAAATAGACAGTCTATCCATTAGGGATAAATGGTAGTAAAGAATTATAATAAATCCAGTAATAGGTATAAAGTAAAATAATAGAGGCTTTCATAGAGAAATCTATCTCCCACAATAAGCCCATTAACTGATTTATATATATGCTTGGGATTAGACACAAATTAAATGATGGTTTAAAATTAATCTATAAACATATTAAGCTGGTTAGTAAGCAATATTGTACTCTATAAGACAATAAGCAGAAATGTGACAGATCAGGACATTATATCTGGGTAAAATTTGGGCAGACAAGTACATTAGGGTCTTAATATCAAAGCAATAAATATTTTCTCCTGACACGATGATTTAGCTTGATTGTAAATAAACTTGTAAAAATTTTAAAATACTAAAATATAAAGTGCATTAGTAAAAAAAAAGAATCAGAGGCACATCTAACATTTAATGATTTATTGTGGTATCCAAAATGCACTAGCCATTTAAAACTCTATTAACAACACTTATTCTCTTCATGCACAAACAGTATTAAACCCTGTTAGCTCTTCATTTTGTATTGACTCTGAAATAATGCTTCAGTTTTTCTTCAGTTATTCAACAGTTTTTTATATAATCTGCCTCCTCTTTAAAGAAGAGAATATCTTCTTTTCCTACAATCATGTTTATTTCACTATTGTGAATTTGGATAACTTTTAGCAATGCATAAACTCTGTGAGAAAATATTCCATACCTTTTCTACTATTTTTCTAAAGGCATCTTTTACATCTTTATTCCTCAAGCTGTAGATTAAAGGATTCAACATAGGGATAACCTGGATGTAGAAGAGAGAAGTCACTTTATCAGTGTCAAAGGAGTGACTGGACCTAGGCTGCAAATACATAAATATCAAGGTCCCATAGAAGACAATGACTGATGTCAGGTGGGATGCACAGGTAGAGAAAGCCTTCTGTTTGCCCTCAACAGAGTTCATTCTGAGAATAGTTGTAAGGATGAATAGATAGGACACAATGACTACTGGCAAAGAAGAAAGCATATCAAAAGCTGATAAGATTAAAATTATCATCTCAATTTCATGTGTATTAGAGCAGACCAAAGATAACAAAGGAAGACCATCACAGTAGAAATGATTGATGACATAGTTGCCACAGAAGGGTAAACTGAAAATCTTTGTGGTGAGTAGAACCGAAACAATTATACCATAGAGATAAGGAATACTGACAAGTATCCAACATACTCTACGTGACATGATGATAGTGTAGAGGAGAGGTTTGCAGATAGCCACATAGCGGTCATAGGACATTGCAGACAGAATAAAAAATTCACTAACAATGAATATACTAAAGCTAGACATCTGGATAGCACAAAAATAGAATGATATTTTATTTTGATCCACAATAAAATTTTGTAACATTTTTGGTCCCACAGCTGTTGAGCAACCAAGATCTGCAGTAGCTAGGTGTCTGAGAAAGAAGTACATGGGTGTTTGCAGCCTGGAATCCACCATGGTAAGGATGATCATGCCCAAGTTTCCCACTAGTGAGATCAGATAGATGATAAGGAACAATCCAAACAATGGTGCCTGCAGCTCAGGTCGTTTAGTTATACCCATGAGGAGGAATTCAGACACTGTTGTGATATTGTTCTTTTCCATCCTTAGTTATCAAAAAGCCTGTTCTGAATAGAGACACCAACATCAACAGTGTTTTAAAAATAAAGCATTATTTTCTTTGAGAACTTATATAGCTAATACAGTTCTAATAGAATATTTTAATTTAAATCCATTTGTAAAAAATATATTCATATATATACATATATATGTATAATAATGTATTACCTTTAACAATTTCCTTTGCCAACTAGAACATGAACTATGACTTTTATCTCATGATTATTTGAAAATCAAAACAAATTCTTAAGTTGTAGAAAGTAGTATTAACCCATACATGGATAAAAATTATTATACTTTTATTTTTGAAATAATTACAGTTGCATTTAGTTATTTAAAATTATAATTTTTTCTACTACTTAAGATACATGGTAATTACAATACACATGCCTACTATGAATTTTCAAAAATTTGGACATCTCTAGTTACATGTCTACACATGTAAAATTCTAACACAAGCGGACAAAGAAGCCTGAGATGAAGTTAATATTACTTGAGAGTACTTGAGATTAAATAATAGTATTTTAGGGGTATTAATGAGAAAACTATAGTATTTTGCTTATGGAGTTTCTGTATTCAAAGAAACAAAACAGCATTGAATGTTTCTGTCCAATATTCTTTTACTTTGATCTAGTATATAGAAATATTCATCCTGGACAATTATTTTAGATGAACAAAATTATTTCTTGGCATATTTAAAATTAAGAAGACTTTACAGTGCATATTAAAAGATGGAGGACTAACTGATTCACAAAGTCTGTAATCTATGACCGTAATTCACAAAGACAATAAACAAAGAGGGTTCAGTGAGTTACTTGTTACAGCAAGCCACCTGCAATATAGTTCTTTTTGTATAGATGTGTACATCTTTGTAAGATCTAACAATGTGAGTAAATGAAAGGGGGTGTATGAAACACATGGGACACACAGACTGTCTTAGAATCTACCTTTACCACCAATGGTAATATTGAACACTACTACTATTTAGGATTATACCTCTGTTCAGTTTTCCTATAATAAAATTTTGATATGAATTTGCTTCATATAATTCATTCCTCCCTGACAGAGCATTTTTGTATTTCAGGCATATTTTGACACAACAAAGCAGATAAGTGCTATTGGTAAAATCTAATCTGAGACAATATAAGGAAATTTAAAAATTTAAGGAAAACATTATTTGCTAAAAAGGGCTTATAAGGCAAACTGGCACATTATCAAAATTCCCTTTTGATAAACAGTTAACAGATTTAAAACAAAGCATAGGTTTTAGAAAGTTTATGATGAATGTTATTGTTTCAAATCATATATATATATATATATATATATATATATACTGATGTGGTACACAAACACCATAGAGAGAAAAGCAAAATATTATAAGATGGCACTTTCAATGATTCTTAGATGTTAAGGAATAGCCTGTTGTTTCTCCTAGAATTACAATATCTTCTCATTATTTTGCAGGGCACAATGAATAAACTCTCTACCCAGAGAAAGCACACATGTGCACCTCTTACACATCTGAGTGAAAATTACAAGAATGCAGCAATTATAACATTTGATATTGTATAGCTAAATATTTACTGAATAGAAAAAAAGTGAATGATGCATGTATGCCGAGAAAGTATGACAGTGAAATCAATTTTTCAACTTTCTGTTTAAAGTTGATTTATTTTAATTTGTACTTTTACAGACATAAAACAAAACTTGGAATGTGGTTTCTCATGTGTTGTATGATATTCTAGACTGTATTTCAGGTGATTCTGTCATATAAATACATGTTTCTCATACTAAAAATGAAAAAAATCAGATTATTAAAGTATATAAATTCATCGAGAAATTGCAGAAGTCACTTATCGTCCCCTTTTATGTTGTTCCTTTTTATAATGTTAAAAAGTTAAAATATTAATGTATGTAGAATACTAATATTCCAATAAGAAAAGTCAAGCACTTGAATTTTTTATAATTTATTGTTCTAGAAAATTCAGTGAGATCTGGCACAAAATACACATAAATAAGTGCATTGTCCAACACTTCTCCAAAGAACAAATTTTTGCAAAAAATAATGATGATTAATACAGACTGACTAATGCCCAACTTATAGATGACAAAAGATTTCAAAATACTAGACTCTAAATGTGACATCTACATTTAGAGCCTTGCTAACAAGGCTCATGAATCAAGAAGTGTTGTAAGTATGGGGAAATTTTAAACATCTGGGGTAGGGTGTAAGTATAGCCAAACATTTTTTTCCAGATACAACAGGAATAGTCCTGCAAATGAATTGAAAGTTGCTGTGATTACTTAGAAAAGAATGACACAAGATCAAGCAAGACAAAAATTATATCTTGGAGAGAAAGGTAGGTAGAAAATCTCATGAGGGAGGTCCTGTTGTACTATTGTATGCAATTTTTAAAATGTTTTTCTTTTGTATCAAAATATAATAAACCTGATATTTTAATATATCACATATAAAAGTATTTCTGTATGTTATATACATTCATGAATATCTTTACCTTAAGATATTAATTAAAGAAGAATCACAGACTCATTAAGGAGAACTGTTATTAATCTGAATACAATAAATTATGTTGGTAGATATATTTTCTTTGTTTTGGAGAAAGCTTTGATTTCAATCATTTGGCATTACTATGAGTAAATCAGAATTTG
This sequence comes from Cricetomys ansorgei, assembly GCA_026225945.1. Taxonomy (NCBI): domain Eukaryota; kingdom Metazoa; phylum Chordata; class Mammalia; order Rodentia; family Nesomyidae; genus Cricetomys; species Cricetomys ansorgei. Next base: position 747,392 of record JAMJFZ010004027.1, on the reverse strand, counting down.
ATAAATAAGTGTGATTTAAAACAGGACATTCAAGAGCCAACATGTCTATTAAATAAAATGTCTAACACAACATAGCACAATTAAGCTTGAAATTTTAGCTTCCAGCCCCTAACAACTCTTCAGATATTCTGTAGTTCACTCTTACCCAAGGAACAGCATATGCAGGTTTGAATATACTATGAATGCTCCTAATTCACTTTGTTTATATATACTTAACCATCAGTGATAAAACCCATAGGAGATACCCTAAAGGGACTATGCCTCCTTTATCTTCTCATTAGAATTCAGCAAAATGAAAATGTACCGAATGATAAAAATCCATAAACAAAGCCTTTTCTGCTGTTGTTCAGTAAGAGAAAAAATGTTTTAAACGCTTTAGATCCTCTTATCATGATGATTTGTGATATGGATTGCTTTCCACAAATTGTTTGCAGTTTCTTCTTTGAGACAGAATAATGTCTATATTAAATGGCGAGTTTATAAAATCACATTGTTTTCATTGAGCTTTCATAGTTAATTACGTGTTGTTTATTTTAATCTTGAATCATATATTTAGTTTGTAGATACAGAGATATTGTTCATTGGCCAAAAATATCCAGGGCCTTGATTCAGATTCTAGTGGGAAGAATGACAAAGTTTGATAATTTACATGTATCACCAACATGATATTTTCACAGGTTTTCTCATCATTCTGGTGATAATTTTATTTACTGCATACACTTTTAAAGTTATATTTACTTCCTCTCATCTAATATTGTATTGCCTTGAGTTTAGTGTCAAACATATAAAATGATTGTCAAGCAAAACCAAAAATTAATCCTTTATGACTGTTTTTGGGCAATTTTATTTTTAGTCATCTCATGTGGCTCATAATTGACCTAACACTAACTCTGTAGCCCAGGCTAAGATTGGAGACTTGATCTTTTTTTTAAAACTTCTAAAGTAATAATATGTTTGCATTTCATCCAATAATTATAATTTAGTAAATAACTTATAAAAAGTACTACTTTCCATCTAGAAAGAAAGCATTAAAACATTCGGTAAAGAGAAATTGGAAGTAAAGAGTAACTATGATCCAGTAACAGGACCAAAGTAAAGTAGTAGACGCTGTGAAGGCGAAGATTGTATGTTTTTGTATCTCATAGCATTTTAGAAATTTTGATTGAAATTCCTTCATATTTAATTCAGCAAAGCATCTGAGTGTAAATTTATAGCACAGTTTTTGTAGTTATCATGTGGCGAGAACATGGTGTGAAAGTTTGTTTCTATAATACCGAACACTAATGAATAATATAGGTAAAAGTTCTGGGTTTACAATCTGAGAAGAAATAAATGTTGTGACATCACAGCTCTCCCCTCAGAATTCGAATGTTTCAGCTCCCAAGTTCTGTACACACACTTACAGGGTTTGCTTTCCTTTACATTTACAACCTCCTGAAGGAAATAGGAATAAAAGAAAGATCGCTCTGCCTTACAGTTCTCAGGATTTAGTCCATGGTCAATTGCTTGTACTACTTTGGGATTAAAACTGGGAGAAATAACACCATGACCTTGGAAGTATTTGACAGAACATAGAAGCTAACCTCATGGTATATGGCAAGCAGGGAGGATTTTGAAAGGGTTTAAGGGTAAGGCATCATTAATCTGTTTCTTGCCAGATCCTACTTGTTCCTGTTTCTAGAATACCAAAATGATGTCTTGTTGTCATTTACTTAGTAAGAGAAAGAACTCCAAGTAAAAATTCACTTTTTAACTACTGAGTCTTTGGAAATGAGTGATTGTTTAGCACACTTCCTACTGCCTGATGTAAAATAGTGCCTTTTATGAGCTGAGATTTTCAGCAATGAACAACACCTTTTCAACATCTGAACATATCAGGCAGGGACCACTGCCCTCTACTTGCCTCACTATAGGCAGAAGGAATCAGAACAGTAAACAGTCCTGAAGTTGGTATGACCAAGATGGCAAAGAAAGGAACTAGGAACAAAGAGACACAGAGTTGGGGGGCTCTACAGGCATGGAAACAACATTGAGATCCACTAAGAAACACATAACCAGAATCTGGCAAAATGTGGGAGTGCATTCAAGATTGATGGAGTACTAGTCCTTGGGCTATTACCAAAGCCATAATGTCACTTCACTGTTGAGATATATTTGATCAGATTACATATTTATTAAAGATTCATGGTGCTGATTTCTTCAATCCTAGCAGAATGTGATTTCTCTGCCTGAGCCAGTTTGTGTTATTATGTAAATAAGTTACACCCTCTTATCTAATGTAAATAGATTTGTGATAAACAAGTCATTTAATGTTCTAATAGACTGGAGAAGACATTAGGCATGGCCTGGCCTTCCCTATTGATCTGTAGTTCCCCCACTATATAAAGAGATCATATCTTGGATAGGTGGGGCCTATCCACTTTTGTGTCATGAGCACCTCACTTTAGACATGGACATGCTTTGACAGCCAAAAGTTTGGAAGGTGTAAACCATTGTCTTTGATAATGTAAATAGACTGCTAAGAGAGAGCTAAGAGAAATTTTAAGACAATAAACTGCTGGAATGAGAGAAGAGTGGGAGCTGGAAGATAACAAAGTTATAAGCTCTGCTCAAGTCTGTCTGGCTTGTATCTACCATGTTTCATGTGTCTTTATTAATATATCACTGGGCATAATAAATCTTCAACACTTCACCACCATCCAGAAAGGAGCCACTGTTCTAGTGGCTACAGATCTGCTGGTAGTTGTCTCCTTAATGGGATAAAAGAGGGCATAGACTACAGTACTGCCTGCAGGCTGCTAGTAGAAGGCACATCTACCAAAGTAGCAAAATTGATAGTCTCAAGGCAGAATGTGCCCAGCATCCTGGCATTAGGGTGGGAGCCAGCAACCTAAGATCCATTTCCCAGCATATCTCAGGAACACCCTGATCCTAAATACTAACAACATATTCCATCTGAAGAAAATTCCATAAGTAGGTTGAGTCTTCTGCTTTTGGGGTGGTTTTAAAAATCATAAGATGATCATGTTGACCAGAACAATAAGAGTTCTGTCTATATTGCTGACACCAGCAGATTTCACTGACCACTGAATCCAGGCTTCAGGAGTATGGAGTATTACTCTGCTGTTAAAAAATGATAACATGAAATTTTCAGGCAAGTGGATGGAACTAAAAAAGTTATCCAGAGAGAGGTTTCCAGACTTGGAAAGTCAAATATGATATGTACTCACTTATAAGTGAACATCAGCTGTTAAGTAAATGATAATCATTGCTATACTCACAGTCCCAGAGATGGTAGATATAAAGCAGGGTTAAGAGAGGACACATAGATCTCCCTGAGTAGGGGAAACATAATAGAATTTGTGGGTATACTGGAGTCAGTTGGGAATGGGATCAAGGGAGAGACAGTATGTAGAAAGATGACTGGGATTGGTGGAAGATGCACTTGGGGGCAATGTGGAAACCTAGTGGAAAGGAAATCTTCCTGCAGTCTATTAGGGTGACCCAAATGGTGACTCCCAGTAATGGAAGATATGGATTTAGAACTAGCCATATTTGGAACCTACCAATGCTGAGTGTTTGGAGTGTGACGCCAAATCACCCACATATCCTTTACCCTACAATATGTCCTGTCTGTAAGATGTGTTGGGTCAATGATGGTGCAGAACTTGTGGGACTGGCCAACCAATGACTAGTCTAACTTGAGACGCATGACATGAGATAAAACCCAAGCATGACACAACCTGGATGTCCAGGAACCAGATACTGATAGTCCAGAAAACTAGGTTAGAATGAAATAAAGCTGGCCTCCCAGAATAAATCAATTTATTTCTAATGATTCTCTGCTACCCTCATAGATCCATGTCTGTATAGGAACATCTAATCCTTTAATCTAGCAGTGTGACTGCTCTAGGATAGAATGAATGCTGGCACATGTCTTAAGAATGTAGTACATAAATTTTAATCCCAATTCAGAAGGCAGTGGTGGTACACACATTTAACCTCAGCACTTTGGAGGCAGAGGGATAACTCAGAGCAAGAAGCAGAGAGGAAGTTCAGAGTTCAGAGAAGCAAGCAGAGTAGAAGTAAAATGTGGAAGCAGAGCTTAGACAGAAACAGATGGGACACAGGAAAGACGCAGAGCTCAGAGAGAAGAGGAATTAGATGAGCCAGACAGTTTAAGTTCAGTCAGCTCCCAGACAGTTCAGGTCAGAATTAGAAGGCAAGAAGAGCAGAGCCAGTCCAGAATAAGCTAAGAAAGAATGCAGAATCTGAAGAAGACAGTTTATGCTTTACAGTTCAGAGTTCAAAAGATATCTATTCAGAGTACACTTAATCAGCTGTAAGTCTCCGATGCTGAAATGTTGTAGCTTTGGGTTGATGATTAGATTGTATAAAGGCTGAATCCCTCTAAAACTGAGGATGGAATCAGCAAAGAAAAAACTATCTTCTGCCACAAACCAATGAAAATATGTCTACATCTATATCTGCACATGCCTTCTTCAATTGTTATCAGAGAGACTTCCTCCAGCAATTGATTGGACCAGATGCAGATACATACAGCCAAATATTAGGCAGAGACAGAACGTAAATTTTAGATAACTATCTGTTTTTTCACCTGGGAGATTGGAAACTTTCTGGAAGAGGATAAGGAAGATTGTAGGAGACCAAATGGGTCAAGGATACCAAGGAACAAACTAAGCAAGGCTCATATGAGCTCACAGAGCGCTCATGTATTTGTACTTGGTCCTCTGAGCATTTTATGGCTATTAGCTTGGTATTTTTGAGGGCCTCTTAACAGTGTGAGTGGGGTATATCTGAATCTTTTACCTTCCCTTGGGACCCTTTTATCATCTAGATTGCCTTATCCATTCTTTATATGAAGATTTGAACCTTATCTTATTGTATCTTGTTATATCTTGTTTGGTTGTTTTCTTTAGGTTGCCTGGTCTTTTGTGAAGAGAACAGGAAGAAGAGGGAGGAGATACCAGGGGGATCAAAGGAGTGGAGGGCAGGGAAACTGATTAGGGTGTATTGTATGAGAGTATAATATCTCTATCTAACTATCTCTCTCTCTCTCTATATATATATATATATAGACACACACACACATATCAGCTCATAACTAGCTGTCACCAGTTCCAGAGAAACTGATGACATCTTCTTTGTCATCTGTGGACACTGAACACATGTGATACAAAGACCTTCATGAAGACAAAACACATATACATACATAATTCATATAAATAAATCTTTAAAATATATATTATATATTTTGATATGCACAGACATATATCCATATATACATATCAATATATACATATATATTTCTGTATACATATATATGAATATGTATACATAATTAATTGTATAATTTTATTATGACAAAATCAATTATGTGATCACAAACTGTTATAACTCTCCATTAATAGATCTACATGTGATTGTACATACACTTGTCACAGATATATTTGTTACATTATGTTAATAAGACAGCATGAAAATTTAAGTAGAAATACTTTTATAAGTTTTGAAAATTTAGAAAGTGTATGCATGAGCAATTTGTACAATACATTGAAAAGTACTTTTATACTTATATTGCTCCACTTTGATTAGAAATATAGTATATTCGTATTTGTAAATTATATTTGCTAATCAAATCAATACCATCAGAAAATTTATTGAAACCAATAAATACTGTACTCACTGTTGCTTGGATCAAATCTTAGTATGTCTTTTTATCAGATCACAAGACATCTATTCCATACGCTCAGGTGTTATATGCAAAAATAAAGGCAACCTGACTTTTAATTCTTTTTTATTATTTTAATTTGAACTATAAATTATGTATAAAGAAAAAATGACAATAAAAGATTAAAGATTGAGCCAGGAAAAACAAAATAAATAAAAGGCAAATTTATAAACACTTTTGTAGCATACCTAAAACATCTATCAGAAGTGGTACATTCACTTAAAGTGACGTATACACTGAATTAGAAAAGAGATACTATAAAAAATATGTAGGTTTTTTTTGAGTGATAAAATACACACAATTAACCAGCACAAGGGGCATCATGGATGAAATTATGATTACTTTTACGAAAAACAGAATGTTCCTTTTGTTTGAAGAGATGCCATTCATAGAATGGACAACTAAACAAGGTCTATGGTGATTTACTATCAAAGCAGGAGACTTAGATTACTATCTCTGATTAATTTGTATTTTTACAAAACTCATAGAAATACATGAATTCTAAAATGGAAAGAAGATGTTTGCATAAAAATGAAACACATAGAAAACTTAATGAATGCATCAAGTATAAGACCACTATTTCAGTCCTTCTCTACACTTCTTGTTTTATATAATCAGTAAAAAACTCTATCAATTGATCTTAGGGCCATTATACTCTAAGAATGTTTTGTGTGATCCTATATCTACGATTTCTAAAATTACAATCCAATCATCCTCTAAAAATGATGTGAAGTCTGTTGATTTCTTCATGCAGTCCATGACAGTATTTAGATGTGTAAAAACCACAAAGAATATTAACATTTAATTATATATTGATCCTTTGTACTTCCTAAAAGTTTTTGTGGGAAAAAAAATGGAAAGATTCATATCCTATGTGGATTTTGAAAGAGGACAGAGTGTAGTTTTTTCCGTCTCCTCTGAAGGGCACCTTTTACATCTTTGTTCCTCAAGCTGTAGATCAGGGGATTCAACATAGGGATAACCAAGGAGTAAAAGATGGAGGCCACTTTGTCAGTGTCAAAGGAGTGACTGGTCTTAGGCTGCACATACATGAATATCAAAGTCCCATAGAAGATAGTGACTACTGTCAGGTGGGACCCACAGGTAGAGAAAGCCTTCTGCCTTCCCTCAGCAGAGTTCATCCTCAGAATGGCTATGAGGATAAACATATATGAAACAAGAATGACTAGAAGAGAGGGAATCAAATTAACAGCTGACAAGATCAACATTATCACTTCAATGTCTTGTGTATTTGAGCAGACTAAAGAGAACAAAAGAAGACTGTCACAGTAGAAGTGATGAATTACATTGTAGCCACAAAAAGATGAAGTAAAAATCTTAACAGTGACTAGAAGAGCCACAGCTGTGCAGTAAAGATAAGGGATTATTACAAGCACCCAACATACTCTTTTTGACATGATAACCATATAAAACAGAGGCTTACAGATGGCCACATATCGGTCATAAGACATTGCAGACAAAATAAAATTTTCACAAGCAATAAACAAAGAAAAGAAGGCAAACTGTGTAGCACAAAGGTTAAAGGATATTATATTTTGATTTACAATAAAATTTTTTAACATTTTCGGTCACACAGTAGTTGAATAACCGAGATCTGTGATAGCAAGGTGTCTGAGAAAGAAGTACATGGGTGACTGTAACCTGGACTCCACCATGGTGAGGATGATCATTACGAAATTTCCCACCAGTGAGATCAAATAGATTATGAGGAACAATCCAAGCAATGGTGCTTGCAGCTCAGGGCGTTTGGTGATGCCCATCAAGATGAATTCTTTCACCTCTGTGTAGTTCTGATTCTCCATCTAGATTATCAGACAACCTGTTCTAAACAGATACCTCAGCATCATCAGTAGAGTTCAATTATTAATATTATTTCAAAAGTGTGTTATAAACTATTACATATAATATATACCTAATTCTTTAAATTACAAATAATTGAAATTCCATCAATAATATAACTGTATAACACATGCATTTAAAAACAAAAGTGTTTTAAACTAGTCATGTGGTAAGTCTTTCCTCACCTCTGGTGTCTCCAACACAATTAAACTGATAAGTATCCTCCTTCATCAAATATTCAGCCCTTATAATATTTAGTTTAACATTTTTTACTTTCAAGTTTCACAAACAGATAGAGATACAAGACAAGTAGACTATAGATAAAAAAAAGCTGAAAATAGAAATAGAGATATAATTTATTGACTTCTATTTTAAATCAATATTTTAATATTTTCAAAAGTTTGGATGTCATATATGTGGATGTTTATTGAGTTTCTTTACAGTTTGTTTTACTCATTTATGTAATTATTAATGCATAGTGACATGTAATCATTACATTTAGTAATATGTCATAATTTATATGCCAGCTAAGAACATTTACAAAAATTGCACCAGCTCTATTTTAGAATTGAAGAAACAAAGAGAATGTATTCACACTTATATTCCTGATATACTTTAAATAGTAATCATGATGGTAAATCTGGTCAAATGCTTCATTGAAAAATCTTTTTGGCATGTTTCAAACAACATTCCTATTCATGTTTTGGAGAAGCATGACTTATATATGTTTCTCCAGATTGATCTCAAAACTCACATGTGTATACTCTTTGACACTTTTTTTTACCAAGACATAAACTTACCACAAATGGGCTGCTTTCTCAATTCTATATGTACATCCTTCTCTTAAGTATTGAACTCTGTTTTGATCTGAAATAAGTATGCGGGAATTATATTAAGCAACTTGTCTTCAACAAATTTTTTGTTTCCATTTTACTATTCAATTTTGCAATGCTGAAAACATAAGAAATTGTATAACACAAATATTGTAATTTCCAAAAGTAAGGAAAAATAAAGCTGTTTCCTTTCTATATATTTAATAATCAATAACATGCCATAAATACCTTTTCTGGATTACTATCATTATTGAATACTGGACAATTGTTTTTAATATTCTAAAATTGTCTTAATACAAAATGTAAAAGAACTTTGTCATAGACATAAAACTAGATAACAATCTTCACTTCACTCACACACTTGTGATGATGTAGATATTTCATTTCTCTATTGAATAACAGAAACTAATTATATTTATATAGTCATAAAAATGCATGTTGCTGTTTTCAGGGATCTCAGAACAAAAAGTAACTGAAAACAAGTAAAGCAAAAGTAGGAGATAAGGATTCATTGAATTTCAAATTCTGTTATTAAAATGTCTAGCTAGTATATGTAAATTTAGATCATATTAAAATCCACCTCATAATATATTAGGTGTATATGGCCTATTAACTAAACAAGCATTAATTTGTCAAATATTTCATCTAAAGCTTATTAACATGTAGAAAACCAACATAATTTATTTGTCTCATAATTTGTGATAGTCAAAGGAATACTAAATAAATCAATTATGTACATAATCTAAATAATTTATTTGTCTCATATTTTAAAATGACAAATGAATAATAGATAAAGCAGTTATCCTATGATATATGCATATATTAAACTCTTGATATGATTAGATTTCCATGCATTTTCAAAGAAGCTTATGAGGATTAACATTTATTACTTAATAACAAGTGTCAGTTGACACACAACAAATTTAGAGTTTTATAATGGTAGCTTGAACATCATGTAGAATTTAGAAGGCACATAATTAATATTAGAAATGGACATGAAGAGATTTCTGGTCCAGGATGAAATGAGACAATACTTGAATCACATCTGACATAGGTGGTTATGCCACACATTGTTACCTGTATGAAAACACTGTCTCAAATTCCCAGTGTGTTTCTTAACATGGGGTTATGTAGGCCAACTTATGTGTTTGTGAAAGTATAGAAGCCAATCTCCCTGAGGATCTTTTAAGCAAATCAATGATTACTCCTAAATAAATTGAGAGTCTAATGAGATGTCTAGAGATTATAAAATAATTGTCATGGAACACTGCTCTGCAACTATGACTTTGTTAATTTATTTATTATCTATTTTATAATCCAGAGTTTCTACTTATAAGCATCTATCAATATGTGTTGATATTAGGATCTTATAGTTATAAATTCACTCATGTTAACTGCAGCATATATAAACCAAAACGTGAAAATCAACTTAACTATTCATTCGAGAATTGATAGATAAAATGTTACTGGACTTTATACATATCAAGAATGAGTTAATTTGAAATGTGTGATACTTGGATAATTTGCAGAGGTGGTGGTGAATAATGTATGCCAGACAAAGAAGAGCATGAGTCCCATTAAAATAAAAAAACAAATATTGGATTAACCTGCCTAAAATGCAAAGAAGAAAAGAGCAAGAAAAAAAAAAAAAAAAACACCGGACAGGAAAATCATTGCTTGGATCAAGTCAAAAGATGTCATGGCACATTTTTAGAGCATGCGGTTGTGTCAAACAGGAGGTAATAGATGGAACTGGTAGACTTGAAGAGGGACAGTTGTAGAGATCTGCAGTTAAAGTCAGCCCCAACAGTCAGTAGCATTCTTTGAACATTTGGTATTGTTCATAGTTTGCCCTCATGTTAAACACAGTACACATATATCAAGTAGAAATGGGATATCTATGATGGTTTGATATATATATGGATTTTGAAAACACTGATCTAATTAAAAATAGTCCTGACACTAAAGTCACCTTCACCATGAATTCTTCAGTGAAACAAACTAAACAAACAGACAAACAACAACAACAACAAAACCACAAAGAGATTGTAACTGATTCCTAGTTAAGAGAGGAAGTGATGCATTTGAGAGTGATGATTTTCAAACAGCTTTGCAGATGTAGATGATTTTCTAGTGCTTTGGCATTTTTGCCCAATTTTTTTCTTATTTTTTGTCCTGTTTTTCTGTTTTGCTATATTTTCTGTTGTTACTGTTTTTTGTTGTTAAAGAGAGTGAAGGTTCACATAAAGTTGGCTGGATAGCGTTGGAAGGATCTGGGAGAGTTTGAGGGGCAGAAAATAACATGGTACAAATACATTGCATAAAACTTTCAATTAAAAATAGTATGTAATATTGGAAGCTACACATAAACTCTTATCAATAGACTGACAAAATGTGAGCTGAAAAAAAGCAAAACAAAAAACACCAATGAGCATGCCAAACTGGATGGGGAAAACACACTCTGCCTCAATCCTACACAAAGAACTATGGGCAACTAAAGAAAACTGGAAAGGAGAGGTAACTTTCCCCAGGAAAGGGAACACTGATGGGTTGTCCATTGGCAAACTATCAGCTCTGTAAACTTACATGCAAGTAACAGTACATGGTTTCAGAATGTTATCTTTAGGTGTATAAATGTATATACACATACGCTTGCTTAACAATCATTAAAAAAAAACAAAGAGGTCATTAATTTGAGTGAGAGAAAGAGTAATATATGGGAGGATTTTGAGGGAGGAAAAGAAAGAAGACATTTTGTAATAGAATTATAATCTTAATAATTAAATAAAAACAGAGTCTGAGCTACAGAGAAGTTGTGGTTTCATAGTATTTCAAAAGTAGTTATTGATTGTGATGTGTGAATTCAGCTCAGTAAATTATTTTTTCATTGTGCATATCATTTTAGTGTTTATTTTTGTAATATTTGAGACATACCTAATTCTATATCAAACCTCACAACTTGTTGGATTTCCCCATCCAATCTTTTGTTGGAGATAAACACTAGAAGCTATACTTCACAAGCAAGATATCATTAGTGATTCTAAGTTTATGTACTCATCAATAAAATCTAATGAGTTGGCTATGTTTTATATAAAATTGTGCCATTCAATTTAAAATCTCATGCTACAAATCCATATTTTTCTGTAAGAGGATACTTTAGAACCCATATAGTGCTCAGTAATTTATCTAAATCTTATTTTCTTTTTTGGTAAAATATAATGTTGTTAGACTTTTACATATTTTATTTGTTGTTTTTATAATTATGGAGTGGAACTATTTACTGATGCCCTGTCCTTGTCTTTCTCAAGTGACCACAATGAAAATTTTTGTCAATTTAAAACTATAATACTATTACTATAACTTTATTGCTAGAATATTATTATAGTATGCTATTATTGTATTATATATCACATATTAATATATTTCATAATATAAGAATAATACAGTATTATTTTAGTATAATATTATTACATAAAAATTACAGATCAATGTCAAAGTGTACACATTATCTACAGAAGTTTCTCATTTGTGAACATATGTGCATTTTTGTATTTTATTAAGTTTCCTAAGAATTAAAAGTCTATTATTAACTCAACAAAGTTGCCTACATTATTGGTGAATAAAACCCCACAGGTAATTTCCCTTAGGGATTATACCTCATTTTCCTTCTGGTTAGAAAATAGCAATGTAAAAATTTCTTGCCCAGTAGCAAGTGAAGTACTAAGGGAGAAGGCTTGAGTTGCTGTTCTTCAATGATAGAATAATGATCATTGCCCAGTAATTTAAATACTTACTGTGGGCAGAGAGATAGCTAAACTATCAAAAATGGATCATGCTCTTGATGAGGATCTGAAGTGATTTCTAGATCCCACAACAGTTGCCTTTCAAAAACCTGTTAAGTCCAATTTCAGGGGATCTGATTCTCTTTTCTGGTCTCTGTGGACAGTGGCACTCACATAAATTTATCCCCATAAAAATAAAACTTAAACAATTTGATCTATATATCCATGAAAATTTGTGATTTCAGATAGTATTCCAAATTCATTTGCAGCTTTTCTGGTAGAAGCCAAAGAATATTCAAACTATTGTCAAAATGTTTTAAATTATCTTGTTTTTTTTTTAATTTTAAGAATAACAGTAACATACTGTGCATTTTAAGTTATATTAGCTGTATGGTTTTCAATTTATAGATGTGATTCTATTATTCATACCAAAAGACCTTGCTCCATCTCTAGTTCTAGAAAGAGCATTTCTGAATAGTTATATATATATGTGTGTGTGTGTGTGTGTGTGTGTGTGTGTGTGTGTGTGTGATAAGTAGGATTATTTGCCATTAACTTTTTACACTCTGAAGATTTTCTTTGCCACAGAGATATATTTTAGTCCAATTGAGTACATTTTGCTGTTTTTTTTTTTTTATTTTTTATCATAGGATACCCATAGTTCAATATAAAGGAAAACTTAAATCAATTCCTTTCTAAATAGTATTTGTGTTTCATTTTAAAATCAACTCGTGTATCCTAGATTGGTCCCAACTAATTTTGTAGCAAAGGCTGTACTCTAAATTCTGACTTTTCTGCCATTATATTTTAAGTCATTCTTTTCAATTGGTATCCACATTCTGGTGATTTTTATCTTTTTTTTTAATGAAAATGGATTTTTTTTTCTCTTACAGTACACTGTGATCATAGTTTCCCCTGCATTTACTCCTCTGAATTCCTCCCAAATTTTTCCTCCTCCAACATCTACTCCCTTTTTTCTCTCTCATTAAAAACAGAGATTACATTAGTAAAAGTGACAACCAAGCATGACAAAATAAAATATAATAAGCTAATGCAAAAAGTTTGATATGGAAGTTGGACATGGGAACTCAACTAAAGGAAGAGTCCCAAGTGCAGGCAAAAAGGTATGAGGTCCACTTCTTTTCATTTTCAGAATTCCCATAAAAATGCTAAGAAATACTGTTGCTCTCCACAAACTGACAACAGGGCCACATTGCAGAGGACAACATCCACACAACTCATTGAATATGGAAAAGTCCAACTGGTGCCTGCATGGAGACCTCCATCCCTGCATTATAGTCTCATTGGTGCAGGAATGTATTCTGCAGGCTCCCAAAAGGAAGCATGGACACATACGCAGCCACAAATCATTTGGCCTACAACCTGTTCTGCCTCCAAAATATGCTAGGGCAATGGTGGGAAGAATCTGTGAGAGTGGGCAACCAATGTCTGATTTGACTTAAGGCCTACTCCAGAGTTAACCCATACTTTACACTGATTGGGTAACCAAGATAAAGAGACTAGACAGTAAAGAGACCTACAGTAAAATCAAACAGAATTAGTTTAAAAAATCAATAAGGTGATACTTAATGATATTCTGCTATACTCATAGTTCAGTGCCATATGCAGTCATCATTGGAGAGGCTCCATTCAGTAGCAGAAGGGAACAGATTCAATGCAGACCCACAGTCAGTCATTATGCAGAGAAAGAGCCTAAGTTGTAGGATTCTATGGAATTCCTCTTCTCAGAGGTCAGGAAATCCTGAGGAAGAGAGATTTTAAGACCCTGAGGTGATGTATAACACCAGGAGAGCATAGCCCTATGAATCGACTAAAGGGACATATGAACTCACAGATACTGAAAGACTTGCAGCTAGCAAGCACAGGGCCTATTCACATCTATAACAGAATCTATGCTTGTATGCTACACCAGGTGACTTTTAAACAAGGATTATTTTCTGTATATAAAGGATACAGTCTATCTGTTAGAGATAAATTGGTAGCAAGAAATAATAATGAATCCAGTAATAGGAGAAAAGTAAAATAATAGAGGCTTTCATTGAGAAATATATCTATCTCCCACGATAAGCTCATGCACTGACTTATAGATATGCTCTGAATTAGACCAAATTAAATGATGGATTTAAATTAATCAATAAATATAATTACATTGGTTAGTAAGCACTATTGGACTCTTATAAGAAAATATGGCAGAAATGTGAGAGATCAGGTCATTGTTTCTGGGGGAATATGGGCAGAGAAGCACATTAGGGTCTTAGAATTTAAGCAATTGAAATTTTCTGCTAAAATTTGTTTGCAAATAATATCCAAAAATTTAAAAATACTAAAATATAAAGAATGCATTAGTAGAAAAAAGAAACAAAGACACACTTAATATTGAATGATTTATTGTGATAACCAATATACAAATTTAAATTTAAAAGCCATTTAAATCTTCGTAACATTTATTCTCCACAGACATAAACAGTATGTAACCCTGTTAGCTCTTCGCATTTGCATTGACTCTGAAACAATACTTCCATGTTTCTTCAGTTATTCAACAGTTTTTTATATAATCTGTTTCCTCTTTAAGAAGAGAATATCTTCATTTCCTTCAGTCATGTTTATTTCACTACAGTGAATTTGAATAACTTTTAGCAATGCATAAACTCTATGAGAAAATATTCCATACCTTTTCCACTATTTTCCTAAAGGAATCTTTTACATCCTTGTTCCTCAAGCTGTAGATTAAAGGATTCAACATAGGGATAACCTGGTTGTAGAAGATAGAAGTCACTTTATCAGTGTCAAAGGAGTGATTGAACCTAGGCTGCAAATACATAAAAATCAAGGTCCCATAGAAGACAATGACTGATGTCAGGTGGGATGCACAGGTAGAGAAAGCCTTCCGTTTGCCCTCAGCAGAGTTCATCCTGAGAATAGTTGTAAGGATGAATAGATAGGACACAATGACTACTGGCAAAGAAGAAAGCATATCAAAAGCTGATAAGATTAAAATTATCATCTCAATTTCATGTGTATTTGAGCAGACCAAAGATAACAAAGGAAAGCAATCACAATAGAAATGATTGATGACATTGTTGCCACAGAAGGGTAAAGTGAAAATCTTTATGGTGACTAGAAGTGAGACGAATATCCCAAAGAGATAAGGAATGGTGATGAATAACCAACATACTCTACGTGACATAATGATAGTATAGAGGAGTGGTTTGCAGATAGCCACATAGCGGTCATAGGACATTGCAGACAGAATAAAAAATTCACTAATGATGAACATGCCGAAGCTAGACATCTGGATAGCACAAAAATAGAATGATATTTTATTTTGATCCACAATAAAATTTTGTAACATTTTTGGTCCCACAGCTGTTGAGCAACCAAGATCTGCAGTAGCTAGGTGTCTGAGAAAGAAGTACATGGGTGTTTGCAGCCTGGAATCCACCATGGTAAGGATGATCATGCCCAAGTTGCCCACTAGTGAGATCAGATAGATGATAAGGAACAATCCAAACAATGGTGCCTGAAGCTCAGGTCGTTCAGTTATACCCATGAGGATGAATTCAGACACTGTTGTGATATTGTTGTTTTCCATCCTTGATTATCAAAGAACCTGTTCTGAATAGAGTCACCAGCATCAATACTAGTTTTAAGTGTATATCATTACTTTCTTTGCAAACTTATATAGCTAATATGTTTCTACAATAAAATATTTCAATATTCATCTAGTTGAAAAATAATAAATTCATATGTATATACATTAATTTATTGCCTTTAACAATTTCCTTTGACAATGAGAACATGAACTGTGACCTTTACCTCATGATTATATGAAAAAAAAGTAAGTGCTTAAACTGATGAAGTAGGAGTGCCCCCTACATGGATGAAAATTATTTTATTTTCATTTTTTATTTTTGAAATAATTACATTTGCATTTAGGAATTTAAAATTATTTATATTATACTCTGTAAGATACATGTTAATTTCAATACACATACATACTGGGAGTTTTTAAATATTTGGACATATCTAGTTGCATGTGTAGATATGTAGAATTCTAATACATGTGGACAAAATAATCTTGAGATGTAATAATATTTACTCATGTCCTTTGTATATGAATGAGAAAACTATCCTGTTTCACTATTGAAACAAAACATCATTGAATGTATCTGTTCAATATTCTTATACTTTGATCTAGTGTATAGAAATTTATTTTGGAAAATTATTTAAGTTGAACAAAATTCTTTCTTGGCTTATAAAGCTAAGAAGACTTTGCAGGTCTTTTTAAAAAGATGAAGGAAAACTAACTGATTCACAAAATCTGTAATCTATGACCACAGTTCACAAAGACAATGAATACACAGATTTAGAGAGTAACTTGTTCAGTACAATTGCCTACAATATATTTCTTTTAGTATAGATGTTAACATCTTTGCTAAATCTAAATATGTGAACAAATTAGAGGCTACTTATTAAACACATGGGACACACAGGCTATCTTATAATCTACCTTTACTACCAATGGTAAAATTGAACACTGCTATTATTTAGAATTATATCTCTGTTCAGTTTTACCATAATAAAATTTTGATATGAATTTGCTTCATATAAATCATTCCTCCCTGACAGACCATTTTTATAATTCAGGCATATTTTAACATAACAAAGCAGATATGTGTGCTATTGCCAAAAACTGACCTAAGATAGTATAAGGAAATTTAAAAATTTAAGGAAAACATAGTTTGCCAAAAAGGTCTTATGAGACAAACTGTCAAAAGAGATTTAAAACAAAACACATGTTTTAAAATGTTTATGATGAATGTTATTGTTTCATATTGTATATATGTTTTGATGTGGTACACAAATACCCTAGAGAAAACCAAATTTTGTAGATGTTATTTGTAGTGATTTTTGGGTGTTACAGAATATCTAGAATTAGAATATCTTTCCTATCTTTTGCATGACACAGTGAATTAACTCTCTACCCAGAGAAAGCATATCTGAGCACATATACAAATTTTAGTGAAAATTACAAGAATGCAGCAATTATCAAGTTTAGAAATGTATGACTAAATGTTTCCTGAATAAAGAAATAATAATGATACATTGTAGCTGTCCTACTTATTATTGGATCTTTCTCCCTTCAAACCCTTATCTTTACTCAAGAACCACTATGGTGAGTATTATGACAATTAAATCAGTTTTTCAGCCTTCTGTTTAATGTTGATTTCTTTTTATTTGTTATTTTACTGGCATAAAATGAAACTTGGAATGTTGTCTGATATTTTCCTCTGTGTTTCAGGTGATCCTTTCATATAAATGTGCATCTCATATTAATTATGAAAGAAGTCAGATGATTAAAGTATATAAATTCCTCAAGAAATTCCAGAAGCCACTTATTCTCTTCTTTTCTCTTATTTTTTATAATAAAAGATTAAAATATTAATGTATTAGAATATTCCAAAAAGAAAAGTAAGCACTTGAATTTTTATGTTATTATCCTAGAAAATTTTAGTAAAATCTATCACAAAATACATATAGATAAGTTCATTGTCCAACACTTATCCAAAGAACAAATTTTTGCCAAAAATGGTTATTAATAGAGACCAAGTAATGCTCAGGTTATAGATAACAAAGGATTCCAAAATACTAGGCTCTAGGATGCGAATCAACCTGATGCTCCTTGCAAGCAAAGCTCATCAATCATCCAATAAGTGTTGAAGGTATTTGGAATTTTAATCATCTGGAGCAGTGGTTGAGTATAGCCAAACAGTTTTGTCCAGACACAACAGGATAGTCCTGCAAATGGATTGAAAGTTGCTGTGACTACATAGAATAGAGTGACATGAGATAAAGCCAGATAAAAATTACAGCATGGAGAGGAAGGTGGGGAGAAAGTCTACTGAGGGGGCCCTGTTGCATGCAACTTTTAAAGGCTTATTCACTGTAATCTCTTTGTATCAGAGCATAATAAAACTGTTATTTTAATATAACACAAATAAAAGTATTTCTGTATATTATATACATTCCTGAATATCTTCACCTTGAACGATATTAACTAAACAAAAATATCGCAGTCTCATTCAAGAGAACTACTATTAATCAGATGCAAGTAATTATGTTGGTAGATAGATTTTCTTTGTTTTTGAGAAAGGTTTGATTTCAATAATTCAGAATTACTATGAGTAAATCAGAATTTGATAAGTAGGTGTGACTTACAACAGGACATTCAAGAACCAACATGTGTATGAAATAAAATGTCTAACACAAAATACCACAAGTAATCCTGAAATTTTAGCATCTAGTCCCTCAAGAACCCTTCAGATATTCTGCAGTTATATTCTTACCCAAGTAACATCACATGAAGGTTTGAATACACTATGAATGCTCCTAATTCACCTCATTTATATTTACTTAACCATCAGTGATAAGACCCACAGGAGATGCCCCAGAGGGACTATGCCTCCTCTATCTTCTCATTAGAAATTAGCAAAAGTAAAATGTGCTGAATGGTGAAAATGCATAAGTAAACAGCAGTACTTCCATAATAAATCTTTTCCTGTTGTTGTTCACTAAGGGAAAATGTTTTAAACACAATTTAGAGCACTTTAGATTCTCTTTCCAAGAATTTGTGATATGAATTGCTTTCCGTATATTGTTTGCAGTTTCTTCTTTGAGACATAGTAATGCCTGCACTTAATGGCAAGTTTATAAAATTACATTGTTTTTATCTTGAATCATATATTTGGTTTGTAGACACAGCGATGTTGTTCATTGGCCAAAAGTGTTCAAAGCCCTTGTTCACTCTCTAGTGCTAAGAATGACAAAGTTAGATTATTTACATGAATCACAAACATTGCATTTTCATAGATTTTCTCATCAGCCCAGTGATGATTTCCTTTGCCACAGACACTTTTAAAGTTATATTTAGTTCCTCTCATCTAATATTGTATTGGTTTGACTTTACTGTCAAACCTACAAAATGATTGTTAAGCAAAACCAAAAACTAATCTTTTTGTGAGTATTTCCAGCATTTTAATTTTTAAGTCATCACATGTGTTTCATAATTGATCTAATGATAACTATGTAGCCCATGCTAACCTTGGAGACTGGATCTTCCTTTGAAAACTTCCAAATTAATTACATGGTTTGCATTTCATCATCTTCCAATAATTAAAATTTAGTACCTGACTTATAAGAAATACTACTTTCCATCTAGAAAGAAAATATTACATAATTCAATAAAGAGAAATTGGAAATAAAAAGTAAAGATGAATCCAGCAAAAAAAGCAAAGTAAAGTAGTAAAAGCTGTCATGGAAAAGATTTCATGCTTTTGTATCTCATAGCATGTAGAAATTTTGAATGAAATTCTTTCATATTTAATTTAGTGAGGCATATGGGTATACATTTGTAGCACAGTTTTTGTAGTTATCTTTTGGTAAGAACATGGTGTGCGTTTGTTTCTACAATACTGAACACGAATGAATAATATAGGTAGAGGTTCTGATTGTATAATCTGAGAGGAAATAGATGTTATGAGATCATAGTCCTTCCCTCAGAATGTGAATGCTGCAAATGCCCAGGATCTGTGCACACAAACAAGGTTCAGTTTCCTTCACCCTTGCTCTGCCTCATAGTTCTCAGGTTTTATTCCATAGTCAGTTGCTTTGTTACTTTGGAATTAAGAGAGAGATTATGTGGAATTATGTGACAGAACATAGAAGCTAACCTCATGGTATATGGCAAGCAGGGAGGATTCTGAAAGGGTTTAAGGGTAAGGCATCATTAATTTATTTCTTGCCAGATCCTACCTATTCCTGTTTCTAGAATCTCAAAATTAGGGTCTTGCTGTCCTTTATGTAGTAAGAGAAAGAACTCCAAGTAAAAATTCACTTTTACACAATTGAGTGTGTGGAGATGAGTGGTTGTTTAGGACACTTCCTATTGCCTGATGTAAAATAGTGTTTAATGAAGCTGAGATTTTTCAGCAGTGAACAACACCTTTTCTATATCTCCACATCATCAGGCACAGGACACTGCCCTCTACTTGCCTCACCACAGGCATAAGGAATCTGAACAGGAAATAGTCCTGGAGATGGCATGACCAAGATAGCAGACAAAAGAACTAGAAGCAAAGAGATACAGAATCGGGGGCTCTACAGGCATGGAAACAACGTTGAGTTCCACTAAGAAACACATAACTAGAATACGTGGCAAAATGTGGAAATGCACCCAAGATTGGTGGGGTACTGGTCTTTCGGCTACTACCAGAGTCACAATGTCACTTCACTGTTGAGGTATATTTGATCAGATTACATATTTACTAAAGATTCGTTGTGCTTACTGCTTGAAGCCTAGCAAGATGTGATTTCTCTGCCTGAACCAGCCTGTGTTATTATGTAAAAAAGAGTTACACCCTCTTAGCTAATGTAAAGAGATTTGCTGATAAAGAGGTCATTTAATGCTCTAATAGACTGGAGAAGACATTAGGCATGGCTTGCCTTCTCTGTTGATCCATAGTCCCCCCACTATAAAAAGGATCATATCTCAGACAGGTGGGGCTTAGCCATTTTCTGTCAGTGGCACACCACTACAGATATGGACATGCGCTAATAATCAAAGTTTGGGAGGAGTAAACTATTCTCTTTGATCATGCAAATAGACTGCTAACAGAAAGCAAGAAGGATTCTTAAGATAATAAACTGCTGGAATGAGAGAAGAGTGGGGAGCTGGAAGATGACAATGTTATAAGCTCTACTCAATACTTTGTTGCTTGTACCCTTAACTGTGTTTAATGTGTCTTTATTAATATATCACTGGACATATTATTATGTCTTCAACACTTCACCACCATACAGAAAGGAGTCACTGCTCCAGTAGCTAAAACACCTGGTAGTGTCCTCCTTACTGTGGTAAGTTGCAGAGGGATCCAGCCTTTCACAAATGGGTTCACTAAAACTCTACTCATGAAGGAGTACTAGTGCAGAAAAAATGAGGACTGACAAAAGAACAGAGTAGTTAGTTCTTTTATGGGACCCAAGGAAATGGCACACAGGATCACACTTTAAAATGACACGTAGAGTGCTTTAGAAGTAAAATGCAGTAGCATTTTTGATAGGGGAATTAACAGTATACATTTTAAGAAAAGAGAGTGGCAAGAGAGAGACTGACAATGCACCTTGCCAGTGAAAAAACCCACATCAAGAAGAGAGAGAGAGAGACTGACAATGTACATTACCAGGGGAGAACCATGCCAGAAAAATGAGAGAGAAGTATTCTGGCAAAAAGGTTTAAAAAGCCAAATTCAGTTCTTTAGGTATGTAGATGTTGATCCAGCTTCCAGAGGAACATGTTTGATTTGTAGATGTAGTTGCTCATAGAAGTCAATCACACCCAGGGAGGAGCTAGGTGTCCTTCCTCCTGCTTCTGCAACTTACAAACTTCAAGGTTATCTTGTTCACTAAAAGGAATATTTGATTCAATAACCCATAATTAATCCCGGCCCGCGGGATCTTCTACCGAAACCCCAGGAGAAGGCATGGGAATGGGATATGGGCAGGGATGCGAGGAGTGAAAGGCAGACTATCTGTCCGGTCAGGTGGAATGCTTTGTGTTTCAAGCCAGCGTCCAGGGGTCCGCTTACTACAATAATTGGTTGAATGTTACTGTTAGCTGAATAATATCTCAATCTGCCTCAAGGCAGAGCAGGGTGCCATGTAGGCACCAAAGGGTTTTTTTATGGTTTTAGCTCTTTGGTGCGTATTTATTTTTTCTATATCTAGGCTCTTTTTTCTTCTATGTGTTAAAGGCTTGTCTCTTCCTGGGAGGACAAATGCCCACTCCAGGAATAGCCTTACAATGTACTATGTATATGCATAGGTAGCTCTACACATGCCAAGACTTATGAGCCAGCAAGGTATTTTACAATAGCAATTACTTTTGAGTAAAAATGGGTGCGTCCCCTTCCCAGTCAACAGCAGCCAGCTCAGATATTATTAGGCCGTTTAAACATTATTATTATTAATGAAAGGCTTTTTGTCACCATTACAGTAAAAGGGAGAAAGGGGTCAAATGGCTGGTGAGCCAAAATTTCCCAGCCAGGGAGTCTGGAACCTTGTCATCCATGTTACCAGGGTATTAGGGCTCCCAGCAGTAAATGAGGGCAAGATACAACAGTACTGCCTGCAGGCTGCTAGCTGAAGGCACATCTCCCAAAGTAGCAAGAGGGACAATTTCAAAGGCAGGAGAAATATATTATTCTGGCAATAGGGTGGGGCCCAGCAGCCTGAGAGTCCAGTTGCCAGCATACCTCAGGAGCACCCTGATCCTGAGCACTAGCAACATGTTCTAACTGAAGAAAATTACATAAGTGGGATTGAGTCTTCTCTTTTGGGTGGGTTTGAAAAACCTTAAGATGATCATGTGGACCAGAGCAATAAGAGTTCTGTCTATATTGCTGATACCACTAGAGATCACTAGCCACTGTATCCTGACATCAGGAACATGGAGTATTACTCAGGTATTAAAAATGATACCATGAAATTTGCGGGCAAGTAGATGAAGGTAGGAAAAATCATCCTGAGAGAGGTACCCAGACTCAGAAATTCAAATATGATATGTATTCACTTATAAGTAGACATCAGCTGTTAAGTAAATGATGATCATTGGTACAATCCACAGACCCAGAGATACTAGATAAAAATAAGGGTCAAGAGAGTAGGAGAAACATTAGGTTTTGTGTGTAGACTGGAGACAGTGGGGAATGGAATAAAGAGGCTGACAGCATATAAAAAGATGACTAGGATTGGTGTAAGAGACTCTTGAGTAGTAATGTGGATTGCAATGGAATGTTCCTGCAATGTATTACAGTGACATAAATAGGGACTCCTAGTAATGGAGGATATGGATCTAGAACTGGACATCTTTTGTAATCCAGAAATGCTTCTAGTGTTTGGAGTGTGACACAAAATCACCAACATAAGTTTCACTCTACAATCTGTCCTGTCTGCAAGATATGTTGGGGCAATGATGGTGCAGAACTTATGGGAGTGACTAACCAATGACTATTCTAACTTGAATCCCATGGAATGAGAGGAAGTCCAAACCTGATACTACCTGGATGGCCAGCAATCAGATACTGATAGTCCAGAGACCTAGGGTAAAATGAAACACAATTATCCACCCCCAAAATAAAACAAATTATTTCTAATGATTGTCTCCTATCTTCATAGATCCATGTCTGTAGAGGAACAATCTAATCTTTTAATCCAGCATCATGACTGTACTAGGATAGAAAGAATGTTAGCCCAATGTAGCACATCCCTCTTAATCCCAATTCAGAATGCAGTGGAAGAGCACACCTTTAATCCCAGCACTTTGGAGCTAGAGGAAGAACTCAGAGCAAAAAACAGAGAGGAAATTCAGAGTTCAGGAAGGCAAGCAAAGTAGAAACAGAATGTGGAAGTAAAGCTCTAACAAAAGTGGGGTGGAAACAGAAAAGAGGCAGAGCTCAGAGAGAAGAGGAGTTAGTTTAGTAAGACAGTTTGAGTGCAGTCAACTCATAGACAGTTCAGGTGAGAATGGGAAGGTGAGAAAAGCAGAGCCAGTCCAGAATAAGCTAAGAAAGAATGCAGAATCTGAAGCAGACAATTTATGATTTAAAGTTCAGAGGTCAAAAGATACCTTGTCACAGAGCTCTTAGTCAACAGTAAGTCTCAGAAGCTGAAATATTCTAGGATTAGGTTTGAAGATTAGATTGTATAAAGGATGAAATCCCATAGGACTAGGGATTGGATTAGCAAAGAATAAACTGTCTTCTATAAACCCATGAAATTAATTAATTAAATTCTCTATCTATATCTACACATGCTTACTCCAATTGTTATCAGAGAGACTTTCTACAGCAATTTATTGGAACAGATGCAGGCACATACAGCCAAACATTAGGCAGAAACAGAAATCTGTGTAAATGTTTATTGTAAACTCTTTCTGGTATGTTTCAAACAACATGCCTATTCATTTTTTGGAGAAACACATGGTGGGGGTGCTCATGCTGTACTGTTTACATACTGCTCCAGATCGCTCTCAAAAGTCACATATGTATACTCTTTGGCATTATTTTTACCAAGGCATGAACTTACCACAAATGTGTTGTTTTCACAATTCTATGTGTACATCCTTCTCTTCAGCAGTGAACTCTGTCTTAATCTGAAATAAGTATGTGGGAATTATATTAAGCAACTTGTGGTCTTCAACAAATTTTTTGTTCCCATTTTACTACTTTATTTTGCAATGCTAAAAACATAAATTGAACAAAACAAATATTGTAATTTCCAAAAGTAAGGAAAAATAAAGCTGTTTCCTTTCTTTATATTTAATAGTCAATAACATGACATAAATATTTTTTTCAGGATTACTATCATTATTGAATATCAGATGATTGTTTTTAATGTTCTACAATTACCGTAATACAAAATGTAATATGTCATAGCCATAAAACTGAATAACAATTGTCACTCACTCAAATAATGCTAGGTACACCTGTGATAATGTAGATATTTCATTTCCCTATTGAATAACAGAAATTAATTATATCTACGTAGTCATAAAAGTGTAGGTTGTTGTTTTCAGGGGTCCCAGAGCAAAAAGTAAGTGAAAACTAGGAAGGCAAAAGGAGGAGATAAGGATTCCTTGAATTTTTCATTCTGTTATTAAAATGTCAAGACAGTATATCTAAATTTAGATCACATTAAAATCCATCTCATAATAAATTATGTACATATTACACTTTAACTATACAACATTAATTTAGCAAATAATTCATCTAAAGCTCTTATTAGCATGTACAAAGCCAACATGTTTGTCTCATAATTTATGAAAATCAAATATGAAATAAATAATATTATTATTAAACATTAATATTAAATAAATATTAATGTATTATTTAATAAGTAATAAATAATTAACATTGTTATTTATGTTAAATTATTTATTAAATAAATATTAAATAAATCATTTATTCTGATATATGCATATGTTAAACTCTTGATATGATAGCATTTCTATGCATTTCCAAAATGTATATGAGAATTGACATTTATTACTTAGTAACAATTGTTAATTGACTCACAAAAAATTGAAAATGATACAGTGGTTGCTTGGACATCATATAGAACTTAGAAAGCTCAGAATTAATATTAGAAAATGGACACAAAGAGATTCCTGTACCAGGGTGAAATGAGACAATATTTGCATCACATCTGACATAGGTGGCTATGTAACATTTTGTTACCTGTGTAAAACCAGTGTCTCAAATTCATAGTGTGGTTCTTAACATGAGTTATATAGGTTAATTTGTGAAACTATACAAGCCCTTCTCCCTGTGGATATTTTAAGCAAATCAATGATTACTCCTAAATAATTTTAGAATCTAATGAGTTTTCAAGAGATTATAAACTAATTATCATGGAATACTGCTACGTATTCCAATATATTGTGTATATTCCATAAATATGACTTTGTTTATTTATTTACTACTTATTTTATAGTATAGAATTTCTACTTATGAGCATCTATCCATATGTGTAGATATAAAGATCAGATCTTAAAGATATAAACGAACTCATGTTAACTGTAGCGTATATTAACCAAAAAGTGAAAATCTTTTTAAATAACCATTCAAAATTATTATGTAAAATGTTAGTGGACATTATAAATCCTAAGAATGAATTAATTTGAAATGTGTGATACTTGGATAGATTTGCAGAGAGGGTGGTGAATGACTTTGCCAGACAAAGAAAAGCATGAGTCCCACTAAAATAAAGAAGCAAATATTGAATCAACCTGCCTAAAACACAAACAGAAAACAACAATAAAAAAAAAGGAGAAAAAAAATCGTTGTTTGATCAAGTCAGGCGCATGCAGTTGTGCCAAACAGGAGTTAACAAACAGACAGAATTGTTAAACTTGAAAAGGAACAGTTGTGTGAAAGTCTGCAGTTAAAGTCTGCCCCTATAGTCAGCAGAATTCTTTGTACATTTGTTACTGTTCAGTGTTTGACTTCATTTTAAACACAGTACACTCATATCAAGTAGAAATGGGATCGCTATGATGATTCGGTAGGTATGGGTTTTGAAAATATTGAACTAATTAAAAGTAGTCCTGACATTAAAGTCATCTTTACCATGAATTCTTCAGAAAAACAAACTCAACAGTAACAACAACAAACAAACAAAAAAACCCACAAAGAGATTAAAACTCATTTATATTTGAAAGAGGAAGTGATGTATTTGAGAGTGATGAATTTCAAATAGCTTTGCAGATATAGATGATTTTTGTTGAGCTCCTGCAATTTTGCCCAATTTGTTTCTTGTTTTTTGTTCTGTTTTTCTGTTTTACTTTATTTTCCATTGTTATTATATTGTTATTAAAAAGAGTGCAAGTTCACAAAAAGTTGGCTGGGAAAGGAAGTGGGAAGGATCTGGGAGGGTTTGAGAGGCAGAAAATAACATGATAAAAATACATTACATAAAAATTTTAACTAAAAATAGGATGTAATATTGGAAGCTATGAACAAAGTGTTATCAATATGACTGACAAAAAAAAGAACACCAATAAGCATGCCAAACTGGGGAAATCCCACTCTGCCTTAATGCTACACAAAGCACTAAAGGCAACTGAAGAAAACTGGAAAGTATAGGTGACCTTCCCCAGGAAACAGCGCACTGATGGGTTGCGCAGTGCAAAACTATCAGCTCTGTAAACTTACATGCAAGAAACATCGCATGGTTTCAGAATGTTATCTTTAAGAATATAAATATAAATATAAATGTACATAAATATATATGCTTGCTTAACAATTAGTGATAAAAAAGAGATCATAAATTTAAGTGACAGAAAAAGGGGGATACGGCAGGATTTAGAGGGAGGAAAAGAAGGAAGAAATGTAATCGAATTACAATATTAATAATAAAAAATCAGAGCTGAGTTAGAGAGAAGTTTTGGTTGCATAATATTTCAAAAGTAGTAAGTACCACTACATTGTTTGTAGTGTGTGAATTCACCTCAGTAAATTATTTTTTCATCTTACATATCATTTTAGTGTTTATTTTTGTAATATTTGAGACATACCTAATTCTATGTCAAACTTCACAATTTGTTGGATTTCCTCATTCAATCTTTTGTTGAAGATAAACACTAGAAGGTACACTTCACAAGCGAAGTATCATTAGTAACTCCAAGTTTATGTACTCATCAATAAAATCTAATGAGTTGGCTATGTTTTATACAAAATTGTGCCATTCATGCTACAAATCCATATTTTTCTGCAAGAGGATACTTTAGAACCCATATAGTGCTCAGTAATTTATCTAAGTCTTATTTTCTTTTTTGATAAAATATAATGCTGTTAAATTTTTACATTTGTCATTTCTTACTTTTGTAATCATGGAGTAGAAATATTTACTGAGGCCTTCTCTTTGTCTCTCTCAGGTGACCACAATGAAAATATTTGTCAATATAAAAACTATAATGCTATTACTATACCCTTATTACTAGAATATTATTATAGTATGTTATTATTGTACTATATATCACATATTAATATATTATATAATATTACAATAGTATAGTGTTATTTTTGTATAATATTTAGTATAGTATTATATAAAAATTTCAGATCATAATCAAGTTATCTACAGAAGTTTCTCTTTTGTGAATATATGTTCATTTATGTATTTTATCCAGTTTCCTAAGAATTAATAGTCTATTATTAACTCAACAGAGTTGCCTACATTATTGGTGATTTAAAATCCACAGGTGATTTCCCAGAGGGATTATGCCTCATTTCCCTCTCGTTTGAAAATAGCAGTGTAATTTTTTCTTGCCCAGTAAGAAGAGAAGTACTATGGGAGAAGGCTTGAGTTGCTGCTCTTCACTGATAGAATAATGATCTTTGCCCAGTAGTTAAAATGCTTACTCTTAGCATGGAGGTAACTAAACTATGAAAAGTGATGGTGTTCTTAAGAGGATATGAATTAATTTCTAGATCCCACAACAGTTGGCTAACAAATACCTGTAAGTCCAATTTCAGGGGATCTGATGCTCTTTTCTTGTCTTTGTGGACATCTGCACTCACATGAACATATCACCATAAAAATAAAACTTAAACTATTAAATCTATATATCCATGACTATTTATGATGTCAGATAATGTTTCAAATATGTTTGTCACTTTTCTTCATAGGAACCAAAAATATTCAAACTGGATATTTGTCAAAATGTTTTAAATTATCTTGTTTGATAAGTTTTAATAATAACAGTAACATACTGTGTATTTTATGTTATATTACCTGCATGGTTTTCAAGTTATAGATATGGTTCTATTATACATTGTAGATGTCAGAGATATAGCTGAACTATTAAAAATGGATGGTGCTCTTGACGAAGATCTGAAGTGATTCCTAGATCCCACAAAGTTGGCTTACAAACAACTGTAAATCCAATTTCTGGGGACCTGATGTTTTTTTTTTTTTTTTTTTGGTCTCTGTGGACACCTGTACTCACATCAACTTATCAACATCAAAATGAAACTTAAACTATTAGATCTATATATCCGTCATGATTTGTGATGTCAGATAGCGTTCCAAATTCGTTTGCCATTTTTCTCATAGAAACCAAAGAATATTCAAACTATTGTCAAAATTTTAAAAATTATCTTGTTTTATAAGTTTTTAAGAGTAACAGTAACATACTGTGTATTTTAAGTTATATTAGCTGTCTGGTATTCAACTTATAGTTGTGGTTCTGTTATACATGCCAAGAGACCTTGTATAATCTCTAGTTCAAGAAAGAGCATGTCTGAATAATTATATATATGCCAAAAATAGGATTATTTACAATTAACTTTTTTCACTCTATTGAAGATGTTCATTGCCACGAAGACATATTTTAGTTCAATTCAATTAGCTGTTGATATTTTATGGGTTTTGATAGCATATCCACAGTTCAATATAAAGCAAAATTTAAATCAATTCTTCTCTAAATAATATTAGTGTTTCATTCTAAAAATCACCTCATATATCCCAGATTGGTTCCAACTAATTCTGTAGCAGAGGCTGTGTTTGAATTTCTGACCTTTCTGCCATCATATCTTAAGTTATGCCTTTCATTTCATAGCCATATTTGGACATGTGACTTTTATCTATTTTTAAAATAAAAATGGATTTTTTCTCATATAATATATTATGATTACAGTTTCCCCTTCCTCTATCCCTTCCAGTTCCTCCAATGTTTTTCATCCTTTGAGATCATCTCCCTTTCTCTATCTCATTAGAAACAGAGATTACATTAGAAAAGAGACAATAACCAAACATAAAAAAATAAAAAGCTAAAGCAAAAGTTTCACATGGAAATTGGACATGGGAACTAAACTGAAGGAAAACAGTCCCAACTATAGGCAGAAAAGTCAGAGACTCACTTGTTTTCATATTCAGAATTCCCATAAAAATACTAAGTTAATAGGGTTGATCTCCACAAACTGAGAGAAGGGCCCCATTGCAGAGGAAACATCCACACAACACACTGAATATAGAAAAGTCCAACTGGTGCCAAAATGGAGCTTTTATCCTTACATTATATTCTTATTGGTGCTGGAATGTATCCTGCAAGCTACGAAAACAGAAACATAGACATATACCAGACACAAAACCTTTGCCCTACAACCTGCTCTCCATTCAAAATATGTTAGGGCAATGTTGGCACATAACCTATGGGAGTAGCCAACCAACATCTGATTTGACTTAAGACCTACTCCAAGAAATGGACTCATAATTGATACTGCTTGGGTAACAAAGATTCAGAGACTAGATAGTCCAGAGTGCTAGGGTAAAACAAATCACAATTGGTCTAAAAATAACAATAACATAATTTTTAATGCTATTCTGCTATACTCATATATCAGTTCTTTATGCAGTCATCATGAAAGAGGCTCCATCCAGTAGCAGATGGGAACAGATGCAATGACCCACAGACAGTCATTATGCAGAGAGAGAGTCTAAATTGTAGATCTCCATCAAATTCCTCCTCTCAGATGTCAAGAAATCCTGAGGAAGTAAAGGAGAGGGATTGTATGAGCCTGAGGTTCTGGAGAAAACCAGGAGAACATGGCCCTCAGAATCAACAGAGCAAGGTACATGTGACCTCAGAGACTGAAGCACCAAGCCCAGGCCCTATATATCTATAACAGAATCTATGTTTATGTTATAGCAATGTGACTTTTAAACAAGCATTATTTTCTATATATAAAGAATACACAGTCCTTTCATAGAGATAAATGTGTAGTAAGAAATTATAAAGAATCCAGTCATAGGAGAAAAATAAAATAATAGAAGCTTTCTTAGAGAAATCAATCTATCTACACCAATAAGTTCATTCACTTACCTGTACATATGCACTGAATTAGACTAAATTAAATGATAGACTGAAATTAAAGTAATCAATAAATATATTTAAGTTGGCTAGTAAGTACTATTGGACTCTTATGAGAAAATATGGCAGAAATATGATAGATAAAGGCATTGTATCTGGGTGGAATATGGGCAGAAAAGCACAATAGGGTCTTAATATCTAAGCAATTAAGATTTCCTCCTGACATGATGATCAAGTTTGATTGCAAATAAAATCATAAAAATTTTAAAATACTAAAATATGAAGAATGAATTAGTAGAAAGAAAAAAGGCACACTTAATATTGAATGATTTATTGTGATATCCAAAAATACAATAGCCATTTAAATCATCCTACCAACACTTATTCTCTTCTCACACAAACAGTATGTAGCCCTGTTAGCTCTTCTTTTTTTGCATAGATTCTGAAACAAGGCTTCTGTTTTTCTTTAGATACTCAACTTTTTTATATAATCTATATGCTCTTTAAAGAAGAGAATATCTTATTTTCTCTTCATTCATGTGTATTTCACAATTGTGAATTTGGATAACTTTTAACAATGCATAAAGACTATGAGACAATATTCTCTATCTTTTGCAATATTTTTCTTAGGGCATCTTTCACATCCTTGTTCCTCAAGCTGTAGATTAAGGGATTCAACATAGGGATAACCTGGATGTAGAAGATAGAAGTCACTTTATCAGTGTCAAAGGAGTGACTGGACCTAGGCTGCAAATACATAAAAATCAAAGTTCCATAGAAGACAATGACTGATGTCAGGTGGGATGCACAGGTAGAGAAAGCCTTCCATTTGCCCTCAATAGAGTTCATTCTGAGAATAGTTTTAAGAATGAATAGATAGGACACAATGACTATTGGCAAAGAAGAAAGGAAATCAAAAGCAGATGAGATTAAAATTATCACCTCAACTTCGTGTGTATTAGAGCAGACCAAAGATAACATTGGAAGACCATCACAGTAGAAATGATTGATGACATTTTTGCCACAGAAGGGTAAAGTGAAAATCTTTATGGTGACTAGAAGTGAGACAATTATACTATAGAGATAAGGAATAGTGACTAGTACCCAACATACTCTACGTGACATGATGATAGTATAGAGGAGTGGTTTGCAGATAGCCACATAGCGGTCATAGGACATTGCAGACAGAATAAAAAATTCACTAATGATGAATATACTAAAGCTAGACATCTGGATAGCACAAAAATAGAATGATATTTTATTTTGATCCACAATAAAATTTTGTAACATTTTTGGTCCCACAGCTGTTGAGCAACCAAGATCTGCAGTAGCTAGGTGTCTGAGAAAGAAGTACATGGGTGTTTGCAGCCTGGAATCCACCATGGTAAGGATGATCATGCCCAAGTTTCCCACTAGTGAGATCAGATAGATGATAAGGAACAATCCAAACAATGGTGCCTGCAGCTCAGGTTGTTCAGTTATACCCATGAGGATGAATTCAGACACTGTTGTGATATTGTTCTTTTCCATCCTTAGTTATCAAAAAGCCTGTTCTGAATAGAGATACCAGAATCAACATTAATTTTCAATATATTGCATTACTTTCATTGCAAACTTATATAACTAATATGTTTCTAATAAAATATTTTAATTTAAATCCATTTGTAAAAAAATAAATTCATACATATATAAGGTAATTTATTACCTTTAACAATTTCCTTTGTGAACTTGAACATGAACTATGACTTTTACCTCATGATTTTATGAAAATCAAAATAAATTCTTAAATTGTAGAAAGTAGGATTGATTGACCCATACATGGATAAAAATTATTAAACTTTTTTTTCATTTTTGAAATAATTACAGTTGCACTTAGGCATTTAAAATTATATTTTTATACTCTGTAAGATACATGCTAATTACAATACACCCACCTCTTCAGAGTTTTCAAGAATTTGGACATCTCTAGTTACATGTATACATATGTAGAATTCTAACACATGGGGACAAAGAAGCTTGAAATGTAATTAATATTACTTGAGAGTACTTGAGATTAAATAATATTTACTCATGTTTTTAAGGTATATGAATTAGAAAATTGTTGCATTTCACTTATGGAGTTGCTTTATTCAAAGAAACAAAACAGAATTGAATATATCTGTGCAATATTCTTGTGCTTTGTTCTAGTGCATAGAAATGCTCATTTTGTAAATATATTTACAATGAACAAAATTCTTTCTTGGTATATAAAACTAAGAAGACTTTACAGGGCTTTTTAAAAAGATGAAGGAAGTCTAACTGATTCACAAAGTCTGTAATCTAAGTCCACAGTTCACAAAGACAATGAACACATAGGGTTCAGTGAGTTGTTTGGCACGGTAACTTGACTGCAATATATTTCTTTTTTTATGGATGTGTACATCGTTGCTAGATCTAAAATGTGAGCAAGTGAGATGCTGTTTATGAAATACATGGGACACACAGGCTATCTTAGAATCTACCTATACCACCAGTGGTAAAATTGAATACTAATATTATTTAGGATTATATCTCTGTGTTCAGGTTTACCATAATAAAATTTTGATCTGAATTTCCTTCATATAATTCATTCCTCCCTGACAGAGCACTTTTATAATTCAGGCATATTTAAAGAGACAAAGCACATATGTGGTATTGCTAAAAACTGATCAAAGACAATATAAAGAAATTTAAAAATTTAAGGCAAACATAGTTTCCTAAAAAGGGCTTATAAGATAAACTGTCAAATTTACCTTTTGATAATCAGTAAAGAGATTTAAAACAAAAGATATGTTTTAAAATGTTTTTAATGAGTGTTATTGTTTCAAATTGTATATATGTTTTGATGTGGTACACAAATACCCTAGAAAAAAGCAAAGTATTATAAGATGGCATTTTCAATGATTCTTGGGTATTACAAATACCCTGCTGCTTCTCATAGAGTAGAATATGTTCATATTATGTTGCAGGATGCAGCGAATTTACTCTTTACCCAGAGAAAGCACATACGGCACCTCTTAACACATCTTAGTGAAAATTATAACAATGCAACAATTGTAAATTTTGAAAATGTAAGACTAAATGTTTCCTGAATAGAAAAAGAAATGATACATTGTAGCTGAGAAAGTATTACAATGAATTCAGATTTCCAACATTCTGTTTAAAATCAATTTCTTTTTGTTGGCTTTTTTATTGGCATAAAATGAAACTTGGAATGTGGCTTCTTATCTGTTGTCTGATATTCTTCTCTGTGTTTCAGGTGATCCTTTCATATGAATAAATATTTCTCATATTAAATATTAAAGAAATCAGATCATTAATTTAAAATATATTAATTCTTCTAGAAATTTTAGAAGTCACAATTCTCCCCTTTTCTGTTGCGTTTATATTGTGATGGAAAGTTAAAATATTAATGTTTATAGAATATCAATATTCCAATAAGAAAAACAAGCACCTGAATATTTTATAACCATTATCCTAGAAAATTTAGTGAGATCTGTCACAAAATACACATAGATAAGTGCATCTTCTAACACTTATCAAAAGAATTTTTTTTTTTTTTTGCAAAAATTAGTGATGAATAGAGACCAACTAATGCTCAGGGTATAGATAACAAAGGATTCTAAAATACTAGGCTCTAAATTTGAAGTCTACATCATGCCCCTTGCTAGCAAGGCTCATGAATCATCCAGGAAGAGTTATAGGTATGAGGAAATTTTAAACATCAGACACAGTGGATGAGTATAGAGTAGAAAGGAAGCTAGGGAGAAAGTCTACTGAGGGGGCCCTCTAATTCACTGTATTCTCTTTGTACCAGAGCATAATAAACCTGTTATTTTAATATATCACTTATAAGAGCATTTCTGTATATTATATACATTCCTGAATATCTTCACTTTGAAAGATATTAATTAATCAAAAAATTACAGATTCATTAAGGAGAACTACTACTAATCTACATGCAATTAATTATGTTGGCAGAAAGAATTTGTTTTTGAGAAAGCTTTGATTTCAGTCATCCTCTATTACTATAAGTAAATCAGAATTTGAAAAATAGGTGTGACTTAAAACAGGACATTCAAGAACCAACATGTGTATGAAATAAAATGTCTAACAAAAAATACCACAAATAATCCTGAAATTTTAGCATCCAGCCCCTAAAGAACCTCTCAGATATTCTGCAATTCACTCTTACCCAAGGACAGCACATGCAGGTTTCAATATACTATGAATGCTCCTAATTCACCTTGTTTATAGTTACTTACTCATCAGTGATGAGACCCACAGGAGATGCCCCAGAGGGACTATGCTTCCTCTACTTTCTCATTAGAAATTAGCAAAATTAAAATGTGCCGAATGGTGAAAATGCATAAACAAACAACAGTACTTCCATAACAAAGTCTTTCCTGCTGTTGTTCACTAAGAGAAAAATGTTTTGAGCACTATTTAGAACTTCTTAGATCCTCTTGCAAAGTTGAGTTGCTTTTCACACATTGTTTACAGTTTCTCCTTTTAGACAAAGTTGTCTACAATGAATGGCAAGATTATAAAATTACATTATTTTTTACTGATGATTTCCTTTGCCACAGACACTTTTAAGTTATATTTAGTTCCTCTCATCTAATATTGTATTGGCATTTAGTGTCAAACCTACAAAATCATTGTCAAGCAAAACCAAAACTAATCCTTTATGACTGTTTCTGAACATTTTTATTTGTAAGTTATCTCATGTGGCTGATAATTGACTTAATACTAAATATGTAGCCCAGGCTAACCTTGGAGACCTGACTTTCCTTCCAAAATACCCAAATTAATTGCATGGTTTGCATTTCATCCAAAAATTATAATTTAGTTTACAACATAATAAATACTATATTCCATCTAGAAAGAAAGCATTAAATCATTCAATAAAGAGAAATTGGAAGTAAATAGTAAAGATGAATCCAGTAACAAGACCAAAGTAATGTATTAGAAGATGCCATGGAAAAGATTGTATAGTTTTATATCTCATAGCATTTTAGAAATTTTGATTGAAATTCATTCATAATTCAATGACATATATGGGTATAAATTTATAGCAGTTTTTGTAGTTATCTTTTGGTGAGAACATTGTATGCAAGTTAGTTTATGTAATATTGAACATGAATGAATAATATAGCTAGATATTCTGTGATCACTTTCTGAGAAGAAATAGATATTATGACATCACAGCCCTCCCCTCAGAATGTGAATGTTTAGGCTCCCAAGATCTGTGTACACACTTACAGGTTATAGTTTCCTTCACATTCACAACCTCCTGAAGGAAATAGGGATAGAAGAAATATTTGCTCTGCTTTATAGTTCTCAGGATTTAGTCCATGATAAATTGTTTGTATTACTTTGGGATTAAGACAGGAAGAGATAACACCATGACCCTGGAAGTTTTTGACAGACCATAGAAGCTAACCTCATGGTATATTGCAAGCAGGGAGGATTCTGAAAGGGTTTAAGAGTAAGCCATCATTAATCTGTTCCTTGACAGATTGTACCTGTTCCTGTTTCTAGAATTTCAAAATTGGAGTCTTGATGTCATTTATTTAGTAAGAGAAAGAACTCTAAGTAAAAATTCACTTTTAAACAACTGAGACTTTGGTGGCTGTTTAGGACACTTCCTACTGCCTAATGTAAAATAGTGTTTAATGAAGCTGAGATGTTCAGCAGTGAACAACACCTTTTCTACATCTTCATATCAGGCAGAGGCCACTGCCCTCTACTTGCCTTACCACAGGCAGAAGGACTATGAACAGGAAACAGTCCTGGAGTTGGCATGACCAAGATGGCAAAGAAAGGAACTAGGAGCAAAGAGACACAGAATTGGGGGGCTCTACAGGCATGGAAACAGCATTGAGTTCCACTAAGAAATACATAACTAGAATCTGTGGCAAATGTGGGAATGCACTCAAGATTGATGGGGTACTGGTCTTTGGGCTACTACCAGAGCCACAATGTCACTTTACTGTTGAGGTATATTTGATCAGGTTATATATTTACTAAAGATTTGTTGTGCTTACTGCTTGAAGCCTAGCAGGATGTAATTTCCTTGCCTGAACCAGCCTGTGATATTATGTAAATAGAGTTACACTCTCTTAGCTAATGTACATAGATTCACTGATAACGAGGTCATTTAATGCCTTAATAGACTGGAGAAAACATTAGGCCTGGCCTGGCCTTCCCTATTGATCTGTAGTTCTGATACTCTATGAAGGGAACATGTCTCAGACAGGTGGGGCCTAGAGCATTTTGCATCATTTGCACACAACTATAGACATGGACATGCCCTGATAGCCAAAAGTTTTGGAGGAGTAAACCATGGTATCTGTTTGATCATATAAAGAGATTGCTAAGAGAGAGCTAGGAGGATCTTTTAAGATAATAAACTGCTGGAAGGAGAGAAGAGTGGAAGCTGGAAGATGACAATGTTATAAGTTCTGCTCAATACTGTGTGTCTTGTACTCATCATGTTTCATGTGTCTTTATTAATATATTACTGGGCATAATAAATCTTCAACACTTTACCACCATCCAAAAAGAAGCCACTGCTCCAGTAGCTAAAATACTTGGTAATGTCCTCCTCAATGGAGTAAGGGAGGGCATAGACTACAGTACTGTCTGTAGGCTGATAGCTGAAAGAACAACTCCCAAAGTAGCAAAAGGGACAATTTCAAAAGCAGGAGGATCGCATCATCCTGGCAATAGGGTGAGGTCTAGCAGCCGGAGAGTCTAGTCCCTAGCATACCTCAGGAGCACCCTGATCCTGAGCAATAGCAAGATGCTCAAGCTGAAAAGTATTTCCCAGATAGGGTTGAGTTATGTCTATATTGCTGACATCACCGGTATTCACTGCTTACTGTACCCTGGCTTCAGTATTATGGAGTATTACTCTGCTGTTAAAAAAATATGATACCATGAAATTGTCAGGCAAGTAGATGGACCTAGAAAAAAAGTCATCCTGAGAGAGGTACCCAGATTTGAAAGTCAAATATGATATGTACTCACTTAAAAGTGAACATCAGCTGTTAAGTAAATGATTATCATTGCTACTATCCATAGACCTAGAGATGCTAGATTAAAAGCAGGGTCAAGCTGGGACACATAGACCTCCTTGAGTAGGAGAAACATAATAGATTCTGTGAGTAGACAGGAGTCAGTGAGGAATGGGATCAAGGGGGTGACAGTACGTAGAAAGATGTTTGGGATTGGTGGGGGGGTAATGTGCAAACATAGTGGAATGGAATATTCCTGCGATCTCTTAGGGTGACCCTAATGGGGACTCCAAGTAATTGAGGATATGGATCTAGAACTGGCCAGTTTTTGTAACCCAGCAATGCTCCCGTGGTTGGAGTGTGACACTAAATCACTCACATAACCTTTACTCTACCATCTGTCCTGTCTGCAAGATGTGGTGGGGATGGTGCAGAACTTGTGGGAGTGACCAAACAATGACTAGTCTAACTTGACACGCATAACATGAGAGGAAGCCCATGATACTACCTGCATGGCCAGGAACCAGAACTGGATAATCCAGAGACCTATAATGAAATACAGCTGACCCCCAAAAATCAATTAAATTATTTCTAATGATACTCTGCTATCCTCATAGATCCATGTCTGTAGAGGAACAATATAATCCTATAAACCAGCAGCATGACTGCTCTAGGATAGAAAGAATATAAGCCTATGCCTTCCCAATGTAGCACACACTTTTTCATCCCAATTAGAATGCAGTGGTGGTGCACACTTTTAACCTCAGCACTTTGGAGCAAGAAGAAGAGCTCAAAAGGAAATACATGAATATGTATACATAACTATTAACTATACACGTAACTGTTCATATACTATTATTATATTCAAAAGAACACTTATTTAGCAAATCGTTGGTGGCACAGATATATTTGTTACATTATGTTAATAAGACAGCATGAAACTTAAAATAGAAATATTTTTATAAGCCTTGAGAGATTAGGAAGTATACGCATGAGCAAATTATAAAATACTTGGGAAATTATTTTTATACTTATATTGCTACACTTTGATTAGAAATATAGCATATTCATATTTGTAGATTACATTTGCTTATCAAATCAATGCTATCAAAGAATTTATTGAAACCAATGAATATTGTATTCACTGTTGCATTGCCCAAATGTTAGGATGTCATGTTATCAGAGCATAAGAAATCCATTACATACATTCAGGTATTATATGTAAGTATATAGGCAAATCAGCTTTTAATACTTTTAATTATTTTAATTTAGACTATTAGTGATTTATAAAGAAAAATTGACAATAAAAGATTAAAGACTGAGCCAATAAAAAG
This sequence comes from Cricetomys ansorgei, assembly GCA_026225945.1. Classification (NCBI taxonomy): domain Eukaryota; kingdom Metazoa; phylum Chordata; class Mammalia; order Rodentia; family Nesomyidae; genus Cricetomys; species Cricetomys ansorgei. The sequence goes on along the minus strand of JAMJFZ010004027.1, from coordinate 708,343 downwards.
AAAATCAATAAAAGATAAATATATACAAGCTTTTGTGGCAGAACTTAACCATCTATCAGAAGTGGTACATTCACTTAAAGTGACATATGCACTGAATTAGAAAATAGATGCTACAAAAAGACTGAAGGATTTTGAGTGATAAAATATAATAAATTAACCAGCATTGGGGCATCGTAGATGAAATTATGATTACTTATTCAAAAAAGAGAAGGATGCTAGATGCTACTCATAGAATGGGTATTTAAAATAGGTCTACGGTGATTTATTATCAAAGCAGGAGACTTAGGTGTCTCTCACTGTGATCAATTTTTATTTTCACAAACTCATAGAAGTAGATGAATTCTAAAATGGAAAGATGTTTTCATAAAAAATGCAACACAAGTGATCTTAATGAATGCATCAAGTATACAATCAACATTTCCTAATTATCTAAACAGTATGAACCTCTACCACCTGATATGGCCTTTACACTGTAAGAATGTTTTGCTTGACCTTACATCTATCATTTCTAAAATTATAATCCAACCATCTTCTGTAAAATAACATGGAATGTCTTGATTTCTTCATGAATTCAATGACAGTATTTAGATGTTTGAAAACCATAAAGAATATTAACATTTAATTACATATTGATCCTTGGTACTTGTTAAAATTTTTTGTGGGAAATCTAGACGGAAAGATTCAAATCCTATGTGGATTTTCAAAGAAGACACTATATATTTTTTTCCCTATCCTCTGAAGGGCATCTTTTACGTCTTTGTTCCTCAAGCTGTAGATCAGGGGATTCAACATAGGGATAACCAAGGAATAAAAGATGGAGGCCACTTTGTCAGAGTCAAAGGAGTGACTGGTCTTAGGCTGCACATACATGAATATCAAAGTCCCATAGAAGATAGTGACTACTGTCAGGTGGGACCCACAGGTAGAGAAAGCCTTCTGCCTGCCCTCAGCAGAGTTCATCCTCAGAATGGCTATGAGGATAAACATATATGAAACAAGAATGACTAGAAGAGACGGAATCAAATTAACAGCTGACAAGATCAACATTATCACTTCAATGTCTTGTGTATTTGAGCAGACTAAAGAGAACAAAAGAAGACCGTCACAGTAGAAATGATGAATTACATTGTAGCCACAAAAAGATGAAGTAAAAATCTTAACAGTGAATAGAAGAGCCATAATTGTGCAGTAAAGGTAAGGGATTATCACAAGCACCCAGCATACTCTTTTTGACATGATGACCATATAAAGCAGAGGCTTACAGATGGCCACATATCGGTCATAAGACATTGCAGACAGAATAAAAATTTCACAAGCAATAAACAAAGAAAAGAAGGCAAACTGTGTAGCACAAAGGTTAAAGGAAATATTATATTTTGATTTACAATAAAATTTTTTAACATTTTCGGTCCCACACTAGTTGAATAACCGAGATCTGTGATAGCAAGGTGTCTGAGAAAGAAGTACATGGGTGACTGTAGCCTGGACTCCACCATGGTGAGGATGATCATTCCCAAGTTTCCCACCAGTGAGATCAAATAGATTATGAGGAACAATCCAAACAATGGTGCTTGCAGCTCAGGGCGTTTGGTGATGCCCATCAAGATGAATTCTTTCACCTCTGTGTAGTTCTGATTCTCCATCTGTATTATCAGACAACCTGTTCTAAATAGATACAGCATCACCAACAGAGTTCAATTATTATTATTCCTTCAAAAATGTGTTATAAACTATAACATACAATATATGCCTAATTCTTTCAATTATCAATAATTGAAATTTCATCAATTATATATTTGTATAACATGCATTTCAAAGCAGATGTAGACACAAATATTTAGGAATTCTTTTAAACTCATCTTGTGTTACAAAAGAACATTATTTTTTGTCTACAGTATTTGATTTTGTAGTCCTGGAGGTAAGTCTTCCCTCATCTCTGGGACTCCAACAGGATTAAACAGATAACTATCCTCCTTCATCAAGTATTCAGCCCCAATAATATTTACTTTAACATTTATTACTTGCAAGTTTCACAAACTGATAAAGATGCGAAACAGTTAGGTTATAGATAAAAAGAAGCTGAAAATAGAAATAGAGATATAATTTCTTAACTTATATTTTAAAAAAATGTTTCAATATTTTTAAAATTTGGATGTAATATGTTTGAATGTTTATTGAGCTTCTTTAAAGTTCGCTTTTATCATTTATATAAGTATAAATGCATAGTGACATGTAATCACTACATTTAGTAATATGTCATAATTTATTTGCCAGCTATTCTATAAGAAAAGCTAAAAGTATTTGCAAAGAATGCATCAGCTCTATTTAAAAACTGTTTTAAGAAATAGTTATACTTACAGATTGCAAAGCTAAAAGCATTAAGTTGTGAAAGATATTGAATAGATGTATGACTAAGTTCACTACAGCAGATCAAACACCAATTGAATTTACATGAAGAAACAAAGAGCATTCATACATATATTCCTGATATATTTTAAATAGTGCACATGAAGGTAAATCTGGGTAAATGTTTATTGTAAACTCTTTCTGGTGTGTTTCAAACAACATGCCTATTCATTTTTTGGAGAAACACATGGCTGGGGTGCTCATGCTGTACTGTTTACATACTGTTCCAGATCTCTCTCAAAAGTCACATATGTATACTCTTTGGCATTATTTTTACCAAGGCATAAACTCACCACAAATGGGTTGTTTTCACAATTCTATGTGTACATCCTTCTCTTCAGCAGTGAACTCTGTCTTGATCTGAAATAAGTATGTGGGAATTATATTAAGCAACTTGTGGTCTTCAACAATTTTTTTGTTTCCATTTTACTACTTTATTTTGCAATGCTTAAAACATAAATTGAACAACACAAATATTGTAATTTCCAAAAGTAAGGAAAAATAAAGCTGTTTCCTTTCTTTATATTTAATAATCAATAACATGACACAAATATCTTTTTCAGAATTACTATCATCATTGAATATTGGGCGATTGTTTTTAATGTTCTAAAATTACCATAAAACAAAATGTAAAAGAACTTTGTCATAGCCATAAAACTGGATAACAATCTCCACTCACTCAAATAATGCTAGATATACCTGTGATGATATAGACATTTTATTTCCCTATTGAAAAACAGAAATAAATTTTATCTATACAGTCATAAAAATGTATGTTATTGTTTTCAGGGGTCCCAGAGCAAAAAGTAACTGAAAACTAGAAAGACAAAAAGAGGAGATAAGGATTCCTTGAATTTCACATTCTGTTATTAAAATTGAAGGCATTATATCTAAATTTATATCACACTAAAATCTATCTCATAATAAATTATGTATATATGACATTTTAACTATACGAACATTAATTTAGCAAATATTTCATCTAAAGCTCTTATTAACATGTACAAAGCCAACATAATTATTTGACTCCTAATTTGTGAAAGATAAAGGAATATTAAATAAATCATTCATTCTATGATATATGAATTTATTAAAATTCATGGTATGATAACATTTCTATATAATTTTCAAAGATGCGTATGAGAATTGATATTTATTCCTTAGTTACAAGTGTTAATTGACACACAAAAAATTGAGAGTGGTACAATGGTTGCTTGGACATCATGTAGAATTTAGAAAGTTCAGAATTAATATTTGATATGGACACAAAGAGATTCCTGGACCAGGGTGAAATGACATGGTATTTGAATCACATCTGACATAGGTGGCTATGCCATGCTTTGTTACCTGTATGAAACCACTGTCTTAATTACCAGTGTAGTTCTGAACATGGTTTTGTAGATCAATTTATGCATTCATGGAACTATAGAAGCCCTTCTCCCTGTGGATCTTCTACACAAGTCAGTAATTATACATAATAATTTTAGAATCTAATGAAATGTCTAGAGGTTATAAACTAATTGTCAAGGGATACTGCTATTCAATTATAACTTTATTTAGCTATCTATTTTATAATACAGAAGTTCCACTTATGAGCATCGATCTATATGTATTGATACTAGGGTCTTTAAGATATTAATACACTCATGTTCACTGCAGCATGTAGTAGTCAAGAAATGAAAATCTACTTAAATATCCATTCAAGCACTGATACATATAATGTTACTTGAGATTATCAATCTTTTTTTCTCTCAAAACCTTTTTTTATTTTTATTTTTTCTACTTTCTTATAATAAATGTCAACACTCCTCCTTCCCCCCTCCATTACTTCCAGATCCCCCCATCTTTCCCCTCCTCCTATTATATATCCCTCTACCCCCACCCACTCATCTCCCCACCCGATTTCTCCCCATAATAGAGAGCAGACCACCCAGAGTTACTGCTCAAACAGGGCAGAACAAATGAGACAAGGCCAGGTACTATTCCCTACATCAAGGGTGTTCTAGGCAACCGAGATGGAGAAAAATGGGTCCCAAGGGCCTTCAAAAGTTTGAGAGAACTCCCACATACTCTCTAGCCTGTAGGGCCTCTGCTGGAACCCCAAACCAGACACCCTCATAACATATCTAGGAGACCTTACAAGTTCTTTGTCTTTGACTTAGGATCTGAGGGACCTCAAGAGCATTGGTTGGTTCATTCTGTGGGGTTTATTCTCCTGATGCCATGAACCCTGGTTCCTGAAATGCCTCTCCACCCGCCCCACTCCCCTCCTCCCGCCTCTGCAAATTTTCTGCAACTCAACATGATGTTTGGCTCTGGGTCTTCGCATCTGTTCCCATCAGCTGCTGGCAGAAGCCTCACTGATAGAGACTGGACTAGGAACTGATCTATGAGCAGAAAGGGAGAGCATTAGAAATCATCTCCTGGCTATCCTGTCTCTAATTCCCCACCTACTATGCAGATTCAGGCATGGGTTCTTTCCTTTGGCATGGGGATTTGCCCTTCTATTGTCCCAGTGGGTCTTGTAGGGAGGACAGTTTTTGTCCTTTGTCAAAGGTTTTGTAGCTGAGGTGGTGTCCCAGTCCCCCCCACTGGGAGTTTGGCCAGATATAAACATGGCCTGTTGAGGCTCCTCATTCCCCATTGCTAGAGGTTCTCGTCAAAGTCTCCATGGTTGTGGACACCAGAAAGTTTTCACTGCCCTCTGTCTCTAGATTCCCTCCTTAATGCCTCAGTTCTGGTTGTCTCTCCATATATTCTTTTCCTTCATCTCTCTCCCAACATACAGTGTCTTCTCTCCACATTCCAATATTCCCCCAGTTCACCCTCCCCAGCAGCATGCGTTCCATTTCCCCTGTTGTATCCATGTTCGGATCCCCCAAAACCACCAACGAAGCGGACCTGATGCAAAACACACGGGGTCTCTTTATTCAGGCTCTAGCCAGGGCTGTATGCCTCCCTGACACCACGTGTTGTGAGCCACACTCACAGGGGGAGTGGAGTTTATATAGGGAAAAAAGCGCAAGCTGGGAGTTACATGCCTTGGCTTTCAGGATTGACCTCAGGAGGTTGACCTCTAAAATGATTGGTAGGTATTGACTGGGCCTGATGATCAATACTGCAAGGGTGGGGGGTGGGGGAGGTGAGGAAGCAGGAAAACTAAGAATGTCTTAGGAAGCACATCTGGTGTTTGCACAGAGATGTTGGGAAATTTCTGATAAGCCAATACTCAGAAACCTGGGGGAGTAGCACTAAGCCTTTTTAACTTTCTCTTCTCAGGTTACTCCTGTCTTTGAATTCCTCTTGTGTTGACACAGGTGGTCTCTGCCCTGCTGGACTCCATGTTCCCTAGGGGAAGAGGGGGAGACTGAGAGGAATTGTAATTAAGAGCTCCTTTTAGCTGACATTTTACTCTTTGTTCTCTTTCAAGAACAAAGAAGCTGGGAAGTTTCTTGGTTGAGTCAAATATCTAACATGGAGTTATTTTTAGGTATTCTCACCCCTTTACTAGGGAAATACCTGTGTCACAACTGAGCCCCTCCTTGTTGCTTAAGTCTCTCTGAGTCTGTGGATTACAGTGCCTTTGTCATTTGCTTAACAGTCAATGCCACTTTTAAGTGAGTAAGTACATGCTGAGTTTGCCTTTCTGGGACTGGGTTACCTCACTCAGAATGATTTTCTCTCATTCCATTCATTGGACAGCAAAATTCATTTATTCATTTTATTATAAATAGCTGAGTAGTACTTCATTGTGTAAATGCACCACAATTTCTTTATCCATTTTTCAGTTGAAGATCATTTAGGTTGTTTCCAACTTATGGCTATAATGAATGAAGCTGTTATGAACATAGTTGAGCAAGTGCCCTTGTGAAAGGATGGAATCTCCTTTGGGTATTTGTCCATAAGTGGAATGTCTGGGTCTTGAGATAGGTTGAGTACCAATATCCTGAGACCTTAGTATATTGATTTCCATAATGGCTGCACAAGTTTTCAATACCCCTGCCTCCTGCAACGAAGGAGGGTCCCCCTTGTCCACAACCTTGCCAGCATGAGCTGATGCTTGTGTGTCAGCTTGATCCTAACCATTCTGACATGTATAAGATGGAATCTCAAGGTAATTTTGATTTTCATTTACCTGATGGCTAAGGATTATAAACATTTCTTTAAAGATTTCTCAGACATTTGAGATTCCTCTTTTGAGAATTCTTTCTTTAGATCTGTACCCCATTTTTGATAGGGTTGTTTGGTTTGTTGATGTCTAGTTTCTTGAGTTCCTTATACATGTTGGATATTATACCTCTATCAGAAGTCAAGTTGGCGAAAATCTTTTACTATATTTATATCTATAGGCTGCCATTTTGTCTTATGGACAGTGCCTTCTGCCATACAGAAGCTTTTCAATTTCATGATTGTTAATTGTTTGTTAATTTGTTAATTGTTTACCTTATTGCTTAAGCTATCACTGTTCTGTTCAGGAAGTTGTCTCCAGCACTAATGCATTCAAGGTTATTTCCCACTTTCTCTTCTATCTGGTTTTTGTTGAGTTATTTGATTCACTTGGACTTGAGTTCTATATAGGGTGACAAATGCATTCTTCTACATGCAGACATCCTGTTTTACCAGCACCATTTTTTGAAGATGCTGTCTTTTTACCAGTATACATTTCTGGTAAGTGTGTGGATTTATGTCTGGATCTTTGATTCAGTTCTATTGATCAACATGTCTGTTTTTATGCCAATATCATATGGCTACATTAATATAGCTCTATAGTATAACTTGAGATCATGAATGGTGAAACCTCCAGAAATTCTTTTTTTTTTATTTTTTCAGTGTGTGCTATCCTATGTGTTTTACTTTTCATTTTTTACTTTTACTTTTAAGGAGTATAAAGAATTTGATAGGATTTATATAGGGATGGTGTTGAATCTGTAGATTGTTTTTGGTAAGGTTGCCATTTTTACTATATTAATCCTATCTATCCAGGCATATGGGAGATCTTTCTATCTTCAATTTCTTTTTCCAAAGACTTAAAATTTTGTCAAACATGTCTTTTACTTGACCCAAGATATTTTATGTTGTTTGAAGCTACTGTGAGTGGCTTTGTTTCTCTGATTTCCTTTTCAGGCCATTTTGTTTTGTATACAGGAAGGCTACTGATGTTTTTGGAGTTAATCTTGTAGCCAGCCAGTTCACTGAAGTTGTTTATCAGCTGCAGGAGTTCCCTGGTTGATTTTTTTGTGGGGGGTTACATATATATACAGTATCATATCAACTGCAAATAAAGATACCTTGACTTCTTCCTTTTCAAACTGTATAGCCCTTGAGCTCCTTCTGTTGTCTAATTGCTCTGGCTAAAACTGTAAATATTATATTAAATAGGTATGGAGAGAGAGAACAATCTTGCCTTGTTTCTGATTTTAGTAGAATTATTTGAGTTCTCTCCATTTAATTTGATGTTGGTAGTAGACTTGCTGTAAATTGACTTTATTATGTCTAGGTATGTCCCTTGTATCCCTAATCTCTCCAAGACTTTTATTATGAAGGTGTGTTGGATTATGTCAAATGCTTTCGCTTTCTTGACATCTAGTGAGATGATCATGCGTTTGATTGTTTTTTTTTCTTGCAGTTTATTTATGCAGTTGATTATATTTACTGATTTTCATATATTGAACCATCTCTGCATCTCTGGGATGAAGCCTACTTGATCATGGCAGATGATCTTTTTGATGTGTTCTTGGATTCAGTTTGCTAGTATTTTATTGTATATTTTCACATCTATGTTCAAGAGAGAAATTGGTCTGTAATTCTCTTTCTTTATTGAATCTTTTTCTGGTTTGAGTGTCTTTGTGATTGTGGCCTCATATAATGAGTTTGACTCTTCTGCCTGTAATTTGTGGAATAATTTGAGGAGTATTGGACTTAACTCTTCTTTGATTTTCTGGTAGAATTCTGTACTAAAACCATATGATCCTGGGCCTTTTTTTTGTTGATAAGCTTTTAATGACCTCTTTTATTTCCTTGGGGTATATAGGTCTGTTTAAATTGTTTACTGATATTTACTTAACATTAATAGGTGGCATCTATCAATAAAATTATTCATTTCTTTTCAGTTCACCAATTTGGTAGAGTACAGCTTTTTAAAGTATGACCTAATGATTCTTTGTATTTCCTTTGTGCCTGTAGTTATAAGTCCCCCTTTCATTTCTAATTTAATTGATTTGGATACTCTTTATTTATCTTTTAATTTGTTTTGATGATTTTCTCAAAGAATCAACTCTTTGTTTCATTATTTGTATTTTTCTCTTTGTTTCTATTTTATTGAGTTTCAGCCCTCAGCTTTATCAATGTTACCATTTACTTCTCTTGAGTGTGCTTGCTTCTTTTTGTTCTATTACTTTCAAATGTGCTGTTATTTGCTATTATGTGATCTCTGCACTCATTTTTGGTAGGCACTTTGTGCTATGCACTATTTTCCCATTGTCATTGCTTCCATTATGTCCCACAAGTTTGGGTATGTTATAGATTCATTTTCTTTGTATTCTAAAAAGTCTTTAATTTCTCTCCTGACCCAGTCATCATTCAGAAAATAGTTGTTCAATTTCCATGAATTTGTGGGCCTTCTGTTGTTATTGTTGTTGAAATGTATTTTTAATCCGTGGTGTTCTGATAAGATTCAGGGGGTTATTTCCATTTTCTTGTATCTGTTGAGACTTGCTTTGTGTCCAAGTATGTGATCCATATTGAAAAAAAGGTTCTATAAGGTGGTGAAAAGAAGGTATATGCTTTTGTGTATGGGTGAAATGTTCTGTAGAAATCTGTTAGGTCCATTTGGTTTATAACATGTGTTAGCTCAAGCATTTCTCTGTTTAATTTTTGTCTAAATGACCTGTCAGTTGGTGAAAGTAGGGTATTAAAGTCTCCCACTATCAATGTGTGTGAGTCAATGTGTATTTTAAGCTTTGGAAATGTTTCTTTTACAAACGTGGAAGCCCTTGTGTTGGAGGCATAGATGTTAAGAATTGAAATGTCCTCTTGGACAATTCACGCAGTGGCAGGAAGGGATAGGGGTGGGAAAATGGAGGTGGTTTTAGGCTTTGGGTCTGGATTGGGCAGTTGTAGTGGGAGGGGTCAGTGAGCAGGTCTCTTACTTGATCTCCTGGAGCTGGCATGCTTTGCCTGCTGAGATTGTCAATCTTAACTTTGAATTAATATGAAATGGGTGATAACATGGACAGACTTATAAAGAAAACAATTAATGAGCTATGCCAGACTCAAAAAGCATTTTTCCCATTAAAAAATAAATAAATATTAGATCTGTCTGCCCAAATCACCAACAGAAAAGAATAAAACAACAGAGAGAAATAGCTTCCTTGATCATATCAGACAATGGAATAGTAAATTCGTACACCTTAGATCTGTGCCAAAGCGATGTTACTAATAAACAGACTGAAGTTTCAGACCTGAAGATTGACCGTTGTAGAGATCTGCAGTGAAAGTCTGTTCCAAAATCAGCAACTCTCTTTCTACATTTGGTATAGTTCAGAATTTTGCCTTCATTTCAACACAATACACTTATATGAAATAGGAATAGAATTTCAATAGGTATGGGGTTTGCAAACATTATACTAATTAAAAATAATCATGAAACTAAGATCACATTTACCATGAATTCTTCACTAAAATAAATAAATAAACAATAAATAAACAGAACAGAAAAAAAATCCATAGGATTGAAAAACTGTTTTATAGCTACAAGAGGAAGTAAGGAATTGGAGAGCGATAATTAACAAACAGTTTTGGAGTTGGTTGTAGAAAAATCTGTATTGTTTGTCTTTTCCCCTGTGCATTTATTTGTTATTCCTCTCTCTCTCTCTCTCCCTCTCCCTCTCTCTCTCTCTCTCTCTCTCTCTCTCTCTTTGCTGTTGTTATAGTTTTCTTTTTGTGAAAATGGAGGTCACATAAAGTTGGCTTGGTAAGGAGGTCGGAAGGACCCGAGACATTTGGAGTGAAAAATCATGATCAAGATACATTTTATAAAAAGTTTTAATTGAAAGGAGTTTCATAACAGAAGCTATATACATGAAATATTATAAATGTATCTGACCAAATATGAGCTGTACAAAAAATGACACCGATTAGCATGCCATACTGGCTGGAGAAAAGTCCACTCCACCACAGTCCTACACTAAGTACTATAGACAACTGAAGAAAGCTGTTAAGGGAGAGGTGACATTCTCAACCCAACACTGATGGGTTGTCCAGTTTCAAACTATCTGCTCTGTAAACTTACATACAAGCAACATTGTATGGTCTGAAAGCAATATCTTTAGGAATATAAATGTATATACAGATATGCCCCCATTAGCAATTAGTGAAAAAAGAGACCACTAATTTGAAGAAGTAATGGAGAGGTATATGCGGTGCTTTGGAAGGAGGAAATGGAAGGAAGAAATGTTGTAATCAAATTATAATAACAAAAAATTTTTAAAAAAACAGGGTCTAAAGTAGAAAGAGGTTGTGCTTGCACAGTATTGTTAATGTGATAAGAATCAGTAGAATGTGGTATGTGAATTCATCTCAGTAATTTATTCTTTGGCTTGCGTATATTTTATAGTTTATTTGTGTAATTTTTAGAGATATACTTAATTTTATACCAAACTCTTAACAACTTTTCGGCTTTCCTCATTCACTCTGTTGTGGAATGTGTCATTCACAAGCAAGGTATCATTACTGACCACAAATCTATGTACTCTTCAGTAAAATATAATGAGTTAGATATATTTTATACAAAATTGTGCTATTCAATTTAATATTTCATACTACAAATCCATGTATTTCTACAAAGTGGATACCTTTGAATCCACATAATTTTTATTAATTTATCTAAATATCATTTTCTTGTTTGACAAAATGTAATGCTGCAAAACTTTTACATTTTTTATTTGTTACTTTTGTAATCAGCTGAGTGGAAATAATTACCAATGCCTTCACCTTGTCTCTCTCAAGTGACCACCATATAAATTTTTGTCAATTTAAAAACTATATTATACTATACATTTATTACTATAATATTAGTGAAGTAAGTCTATTATGTTATTATTGTATTATATATTACATATTAATATAATGTATACAATATTATCATAGTATAGTATTATTTTAGTATAAAAGTATTACATTTAAAATTATAGATCTTGATCAAAATATGTACATTATCTACAGAATTTTCTCTTTTGTGAGTATATGTGCACTTATATATTTCATCCAGTTTCCTAAGGATTAACAGTTTACTATTAACTCAATAGAAGTGCCTACATTACTGGAGATTAAAAGTCCACAGGTTATCCTAGAGGGATTATGCATCATTTATCTTCCAGTTAGAAAATAGCAATGCAAAAATTTGCTGCCCAGTAAGAAGGAAATCCTACGGGAAAAGGACTGAGTTGCACTTTTCACTGATAGACTAATGATCATTGCCCAATAGTTTGATTAGGTACATGGTTCATAAACAGTATTATTTGTCATTGAATTTTTCATTCTAATGAAGATGTTCTTTGCCTCAGAGATATATTTAAGTTCAATTCAGTATCATCTTGCTTTGATGCTGTGTTTATTTGGCTTTCAGGGTATATCCACAATTAAATATGACACAAAACTGAAATCAATTCCTTTATGAATGGTACTAATGTTTCATTTCAAAATCATCTCTTGTATCCAAGATTGGTCTTAACTAATTTTGTAGCAAAGACTAGTCTTAAAAGTTCTGATCTTCTTGCCATCACAGTATATGGTAGGCTTTTCATTTGGTAGTCAAACTCTGGCATGTGATGTAAATAGATTATTTTTTTCATATAATGTATTCACTGTGACTGGTGATTCTCTACCTACAGAGCATAAAGCATATTCATTCATGAGCCATCACACACTGATACAAATGACCACAAGGTCATACCCTTACGCATCTTGCTCATTCATCTGAAACTCTCTAAAAGGATCCCAGGGTTCCAGCAGAGCTGAGGAAATTGGAAGGAACATTTTTCTACTGTATTTTGGTTCTTTGATGACTGTGATGAACACATCTGAAATACAACATCACTGAGTATGTTTTTCTGGTGATGGCTCCTACTACATGTGAAATGAGAATTCATTTTGAAAATTAGAAAATAAAGGAGAGGAGTACAGGAAAGATCTGTGAATATATAACAACTATAATTTTCTCTCCCCATCCATCCTTGTTCCTTCCTACCTTCCCTCCATAAAGGATACATTCCCTTTCTGTCTCATAGTAGAAAATACAAAGGTCTCTAAGATATTAATATTATCTTTTAACCGCTTAATGAGAGTCCATCGTTGAATTTTCCAATGCTCTTTATTAATCACAAATCTTGTCAAATCTCAGGGAATTCCATACTCAAGCCAATAGCCAGAGCGCTCCCTCCAAGGCTTCTTCACTCCATCCTCTCTCATCATCCTCCTACTCCTGCTCCACCTCCTACTCCTTGCTCCCTCCTTGTTCCACCCCTCAATCCCCAGGTGTTTTTCTTCCTGTTTTCACACAGACCATCAATAAACAAATAACAGGAACCTCCTGTAGGGGTGGCTGGGGATGGCACAGAGGTCTAAACAAGTAAAAGATGAATCTTAATTAAAATATTATCCACAACTAAACATACCTCAACACTAAGAGATAACAACAAAACATGAAAAAATTAAATATAGTAAATAAAGAAAAAACATTCATACTGAAGTCGGACATGAGAACCCAACAGAAGGAAAAGAGTCCCAAGACCAGGCAAAAGAATCAGATATTCACTTGTTCTCATATTCAGGAGTCTCATAAAAATACTAAGCTAATAGGGCTTCTCTCCATACACTGACAACAGGGCCCCATTGAAGAGGACAATATCCACACAACTCATTGAAAATGAAAAAGTCCATCTGGTGTCTACAAGGAGCCTTCACCCCTACATTGTAATCTCATTGGTAAAAGAACATACTGTGAAGGCTACCAAAAGAGAAATATGGACACATACCTAACTACAAATCCTTTGACCTAAAATCTGTGCTGCCTAAAAAATATGCTAGGGCAATGGTGGCACAGAACCCATGGGAGAAGCCAATAAAGATATGGTTTGATTTAAGGCCTATTCCAGAAGTAACCTATACTTGACTCTGACTGGGTAATCAAGAACAAGAGACTAGATAGTCCAGAGGCCTAGGGTAAAACCAAACACAATTGGTCTAAAAAATCAATAATATGATTCTTAATGATATTCTGCTATAATCATAGATCAGTGCCTTATACAGTTATCATGAGAGAGGATTCAGATGGGAAAAATTCAGAGACCCACAGCCAGACATTACACATACACAGGTAAAGAGAGTCTAAATTGTAGGCCTCCATCCAATTTCAACCTTCAGAGCTCAAGGAGTCACATGGAAGAGGAGGTGGAAAGATTGTAAATGTCAAAGATTATAGAGGACACTTGGAGAACATGATCCTCTGAATCAACTAAGCAAGGTATGTATTTGCTCACAGAGACTGAAACAGCCAGAAGTAGGCCTACCTTGGTCTACAAGAGGTCCTCTTCTTACATATTATAGCATGTGACTTTTAAGCAAACATTTTCTGTATATAAAGAAAACATAATCTGTTAGAAAGAAATCTGTAGTAAGAAATTATAATTTATTTCAGTAATAGGAGGGAAGTAAAATACTAGAGGCATTGATAGAGAAATAAATCCATATATCACAATCGCTCAATTCACTTTCTTATACATATTAGACAAAATTAAAGAATGAATTGAAATTAAATGCTATCTAATCAAAATACATTAAGCTAGTTAGTAAGCACTATTGGATTCACATATGAAGATTAGGCAGTAGTGTGAGATCGGGGCATTGTATCTGGGCAGAATAGAGGCAGATATGCATATTGGGGCCATAAAATCTAAGTAATATAAAATCTACAGTGTACCTGTAGAAAGAAAAAAAAGAGACACATTGACATTGAAGGATTTATTGTATTATCCAAAATGTAATATTCATTTAAACCCTCCTAACAACTCTTAATCTCCTCACACACAAGCATTTAACTCTGTTAGTTGTTCTTTTGATTGTGACTCTAAAACAATGCTTTGTGTTGCTTCAGCTATTCAACTCTTTTGTATATATTCTATTTCCTCCTTAAAGAAGAGAGTATCTTCTACTTTTCTCTTCATTGACACTTATTTTATTTTTTTGATTTTGAATTACGTTAACAATATATGAACTCTATGAGATAATGTTGTGTATCTTTTTCACTGTTTTTTTAAGAGCATCTTTCACATCTTTGTTCCTCAAGCTGTAGATTAATGGATTAAGCATAGGGATAACCTGGGTGTAAAAGATAGAAGTCACTTTATCAGTGTCAAAGGAGTGACTGGAGTTAGGCTGCACATACATTACTATCAAAGTCCCATAGAAGACAGTGACTACTGTCAGGTGGGATGCACAGGTAGAAAAAGCTTTCTGTTTGCTCTCAGCAGAGTTCATCCTGAGAATAGTAGTAAGGATGAATACATAGGACACAATGACTACCAGCAAAGAAGAAAGCAAATCAAAAGCAGATAAGATTAACATTATCACCTCAATTTCATATGTATTTGAGCAGACCAAAGATAACAATGGAAGGCAATCACAGTAGAAATGATTGATGACATTCTTGCCACAGAAGGGTAAAGTGAAAATCTTTATGGTGAATAGAAGTGAGACAATTATACTATAGAGATAAGGAATGGTGACTAGTACCCAACATACTCTATGTGACATAGTGATAGTGTAGAGGAGAGGTTTACAAATGGCCACATAGCGGTCATAGGACATTGCAGACAGAATAAAAAATTCACTAATAATGAACATGCCGAAGCTAGACATCTGGATAGCACAAAAATAAAATGATATTTTATTTTGATCCACAATAAAATTTCTTAACATTTTTGGTCCCACAGCTGTTGAATAACCCAGATCTGTGATAGCCAGGTGTCTGAGAAAGAAGTACATAGGTGTTTGCAGCCTGGGGTCCATCATGGTAAGGATGATCATGCCCAAGTTCCCCATCAGTGAAATCAGATAAGTGATCAGAAATAGTCCAAATAATGGTGCTTGCAGCTCTGAGCGGTCAGTTATGCCCATCAGGACAAATTCATTTACTGTTGTTATTGTGACATTGTTCTTCTCCATTCTGTCTTATCAGAAAACCTATTCTGAATAGAGACACCAGAGTTACCAGAACTTTTCAAATATATAGAGTATCATTTATTTTTCAAACTAATATAAGTAATGCATTTCTAATAAAATATTTGAATATGAGTCATTTTGTACAAAAAGAAAATCATACATATTAACATTAATTAATTGTCTTTAATAATTTCCTTTGCCAACTAGACCATGAACTATGACATTTACCTCATGATTATACTAAAATAAAGGTAGAAAATTATGTTGTTTTGTCAAATATCTCAAAAATATTTAGTTTTAAATCTCCAAGTTATAAAACTGAAAAACCTTGATGGACAGACTCATGTGGTGAGGTAAATGGGTTATAGATGTCAAAAACAAATGAAATACTTAAAAATTTTAGAAAGTGTGAGTGTCACATGCATGGATAAACATTATTATACTTTTAAAAAATTTATTAAACAATTACAGTTACATTTAATCATTTACAATGATATTGCATTATACTACATAAGATACATACTAATTACAATCACAAGTCTATTAGGAGTTTAAAAAAATTTGGACAACTCCAGTTGCATGTGTAGATTTGTACAATTCTAAACATATGTATAAAGCAGCTAGGGTTGTAACATTTAGTCATGTATTTTACAGTGAATGAATGAGAAAGCTGTTGTACCTCACATGTAGAATTGCCTTTATTTGAAGAACCAAACATCATGTGAGTGTATCTGTGCAATTCTCTTTAGCCTTTGAACTAGTTTATGGAAATGTTCATTTGGAAAAACAATTTAAGATGAACAAATACTTTCTCAACATATAGAAAACCAAGAATACATTATAGAGCTTATTAAATAGTTGTAGGAAGACTACATAAATCACGGAGTCTGTAATCTATGACCACAGTTCACAAAGCTGATAAACGCATGTGTTTCAGATAGTCACTGGTTACA
Organism: Cricetomys ansorgei; assembly: GCA_026225945.1. NCBI lineage: Eukaryota > Metazoa > Chordata > Mammalia > Rodentia > Nesomyidae > Cricetomys > Cricetomys ansorgei. Next base: position 691,766 of record JAMJFZ010004027.1, on the reverse strand, counting down.
GTAACTTACCTGAAAGATGTTTACTTATGTATGAATGTGTACATTCTACAGCATGGGGACTTAGCTGCTTTGTTAGATCTGAAAAGATAAGCAAATGGGAAGTCAGTTCTTAAACACTTAGGAGACACAGACTATTCTAGTATCTACCTTTACCATCGAATTTAAAATTTAACACTGCTACTATTTAGGATTACATCCCTATGTTCAGTTTTTCCATGAGAAAATTTTGATTTTTCCATATAATATAATCTTTCTCTGACTTAATTTTTTAATTAGTCAGATTTTTTAATTATTTTAATTACTCAGACAACTTTTAACATAGCATTGAAGATACATATTATAGCTAAAAGACAATTTAAGAAAATATGAAAAAATTTTAAAAATTAAGGGAAACATAATTTGTTAAATGGAGTTATAAGATGAAGTGTCAAAATTCTCTTTGATAAATAGCTAACATATGTAGAACAATACATGTTTTAAAATACTTGTAATAAATGTCATTGTTTCATATTGTATATATGTTTGTATATACAATGTTTGTATGTTTGTATATATGTACAATATATGTTTGTATATATGGTACAAAAACCACAGAGAAAAGTAAAATATTATAAGATGGCATTTGCAATGATTCTTAGGCGTGACAGAAAATACTCCTGTGCTGCTAGCACAAAAATATCTTCCCATTATTGTACAGGACACAACAATTAGCTCTGTATTTAGAGAAAGCATATCTGAACACCTCCTACTCATCACAGTGAGAATTACAAGAAAGCAACAATAATAAATTTTGAAAATGTATGTCTGAATCATTCCTGAATAAAATAAACAAATAAATGATACACAGTAGTGAGAAAGGTACACTTGACAGTCTGAATAAATGACAATGAAATCAGTTTTTCACCCTTCTGCTTAAAGCTGATTTCTCTTTATTTGTAACTTTACTAGCATAAACTGAAACTTGAAAATGTGGCTTCTAATGTGTTTTCTGATATTATTCTGTAGGCTTCAGGTGATCCTTTCATAAAAATACACATTTCTTATATCAAATATAAAATAATCAGATCATTGAAGCATATAAATATCTCTCAAAATTGCAGAAGCCACCTATTCTCACCTTTTCTATTAATTAGTTTTACAATGATAAAAATTTAAAAGAATAAAGTAAATATAATATATTTTTCAATAAGAGTAGCAAACACATGGATATTATTTTATAAACTATCCACCTGGAAAATTTAGTGACTTCTAGCACAAAATTTGAAAAATTTGTCATTGTCCTACATCTATTGACAAATGTCTTTTTATTTTATAGTAATTCTTTTCACACCTAGTATGAGATAGAAACTCTATTTTCTTCAATAAAGGAGCAGGAAGTGTTCCAGAGAATGTTTGGCTGTTAAAGGGTGCTTGTTGTCAATGCTGAAGACTTGGTTTGTTTTCTGGAACCCACATGATGGAAGGATAAAATTACCCTTGCAATAATCATGATAACTTCTTATAATTTAAGGAGCCAAAAACCTGAGGTCAGTGAGTTTATAGGCATTTGAGGAAAAAATATTATCATAGTTTGGCTGAATGGAAATTGTTTCTAAAGGACTCTTAAAAACTTGTAGACATAGATAAATGCATCTCTCCACACTCATCAAAGGAATATATTTTTGAAAAGAAAAAGGAAAAGAGAAAAAAAATGTGATTAACAAACAACCAAAAATGCTTAGGATGTAGAAAATAATACAGTGCAAAGTACTAGGCACTAAATGTGATATCTGCATTATCCTCCTTGCTAGCAAAGTTCATGCATCATACCAGAAGAGTTGTGGGTCTTGGGGAGATTTTAAGCAGCATGGGCAGTGGGTGCAGATAGCCAAACAGTGTTTTCCAGACATAACAGGGCTGATCCTGAACTGGAAGTTGCTGTGAGTACACAGAAAAGGATGACACAAGATCAAGCCAGACAAAAACTACAGCATGGAGAGGAATATGGGGAGAAAGTCCCTGAGGGAGTACTTGTGCCCTGTTGCATGCAATTTTTAAAAGCTTATTAACTCTATTCTCTTTGTATCATAACATAATAAACTTGTTATTTTAATATATCAAATATGCAAGTATTTTTGTATGTTATGTGCATTCATGAATATCTTTGCCTTGAAAGATATTAATTACTCAAAAAGTTACAGACCCATTAAGGAGAACTGCTATTAATCTGAATACAGTTAATTATGTTGGTAGAGAGTTTTTCTTTGACTTTGAGAAAGCATTAGTGTTTTGCTAAGCATTACTCTGAATAAATCAGAATTTGATAAAAAGGTGTGACTTACCCAAGACAGTCAAGAGCCAACATGTGTATTAAATAAATAAAATGTCTAATACAAAATAACACAGCTAATCTTGAAAGTTTAGCTTCCAGCCTCTAAAGAATCCTTCAGATATTCTACAGTTCATGCTTTCCCAAGGAACAGCACATACAGGTTTGAATACACTTGAATGTTCCTAATTCACGGTGCTTATATTTATTTAACCATCAGTGATAAAACCCATAGGAGATTCCCCAAACTGGCATCATTTAGGAATTAGTAAAATGGAAATGTGCCAAATGATGGAAGAGTAACAAACAAACACAGTGCTTTTGGAATAAATCCTGACACGCTGCTTCTCACTTGAGAGAAGAAATGTTTTGAGCACTGCTTAAAACACTTATATCCTATTGCCATGACTATTTGTGATATTGAATTACTTTTCACACATTGAAGTTTTGTTCTTTGAGAAAAAATAGTGTTCACACTAATTGTCAAATTTTGGAAATTAAATTGTTTCATTGATTATTAATAGTTAATTACATGCTGTTTATTTGAATCTTGTATCATATATTTGGTGTGTAGAAACAGAGATGTTGTTCATTTACCAAAAATGTCTAAGGCCAATGTCACTAGTGCCAAGAATTACAAAGTTTAATTATTTACATGGATTTTAAATATTATATTTTCATGGATTTTCTCAACAGGCTGCTGATGATTTCCTTGCTACAGACACTTTTAAAGTTATAATTGGTTCCACTCACATAATACTGTATTAACATGCCTTTGGTGTCAAACTTACAGAAATATATGTCCAGTGAAACCTAGAGCTATTCCTTTATGAATGTTTCTGGGATTTTTCATTTTTCAAGTCATATGATATAGCCCAAATTGCTAAACTTGGAGACCAGATGCTCCTGACAGCACATCCTAATTCATTGTAAGTTTGGCATTTAATTCTATAATCAAAATTTAGTATATGACTAATAATTCTACTTTCCATCTAGAAAAAAATTATCATTCAGTAAAGTGAATCATTCAGTAAAGGGAAATGGGAAGTAAAGAATAAAAATTAATCCAGTAATAAGTCCAAAATAAAGTAGTAGAAATTGCTATGGAAAACATGGGACATCTAACACACACATACACATACACACACACACACACACTGAATTTTACAATATTAGATGATATATTGATATTATGAAAAATGTAATTGCTAAATATGACATATTTAATATTCACCATTGAGATCACACATATAGTGATGTATAAAGGGAGAATGTGAAATCAGGATGTAAAATTTCCTGTGGAATGAAAGCATTTGTATTTTCTGATCTTACTGAACCTTAATATTAAAACAGTAGACTTCACTTTTCTCACATGATGATAAAGATTTTTTAACACAATTTATAGATATATATATAGGAATACAAAATGTATCAAAATACTAAAATAATAACATATAAATGAAGTACACAAAGACACATAACATTGGAAATTTTATTATAAAAAAATTTCAATTCACAAAATGCATTTAAATCCTTCAGAACAGTTGTCCTCTTCACTCATACATTGCAAACACATTGTTACCTTCTTTAAGTCTATACACTTTAAAACAATTTTACTGTGCTACTTAATTTCTTGAAAAAAACTTATAGCCTTTATCCTCTTAGGAGAAACATTGTTCTTTACTGTTTTCTTCACTGAAACTTGTAAATTTGATTGTTTTGAAGTACAATAGCTTTTAATAACATGTGACTTCAAAGAGAAGGTATTGTGTAACATTTTCCCTGACTTTCTTTTCTTTTTTCAAGACAGGGTTTCTCTGTTGTAACTCTGGCTGTCCTTGATCTCACAGACATCTGCCTGGCTCTCCCTCCTAAGTGCTGGAACTAAAGGGGTACATAGCCACTGCTTGGCTTCCCTGACTTTATAAGTGCATATTTTACATATTTGTTCTAAAGCTGTAGATCAAGGGATTCAACATGGGCATAATCAGAATGTAAAAGATGGAAGTCACTTTGTCAGTGTCAAAGGAGTGCCTGGACTAGCGCTGGAAATACTTAAATATCTAAGTCCCTTAGAAGACAGTGACCACAGTCAGTGAGACCCACAGGTGGAGAAAGTCTTCTTCCTGCTCTCATTAGAGTTCATACTCAGCACGGCTATGAGGAAAATGATGTGAAATCAGGATATAAGATTCCTTGTGAAATCAAGGCATCTGTGTTTTGACATAACTGGAATCTCAAAATCAAAGTGGGAGAGTCCATTTTTCTCACATGATGATCAAGATTTTGTAACACAGTTCATAGAAATATATAAATACCAAATATATGCAAATGTTAAAATATTAACAATTTCTTTTCAGGAAAATCAATACACACACACATGAAACCATACAATATATTGTAAAATTCAAATCACAACATTTATTTAAATCCTCTGAGACAACTTTCCTCTTCACTCATGCAGAAAAAACACATTGTTACCTTCATTAGGTCTATACACTTTAAAACTCTTCTTTGCTCTCTCATTTTCTCAATTGTTCTGTTTATAATCTGTCTTCTCTTCATAGAAAAGTTATTTATTATTGTTTTCTTCCCTGAAACTTATAAAGTATTTACATTTGATTGTTGTGAAATATGATAACTGTAGAGGCATATGCCTGTGTGAAAGCTAGGGTCTACATTTCAGGGGCTACATTCGGAAGCCTATGTCATTGGGATGGAATGCAGACACAACTTTAATCCCAGTATTCAGAAAGCAGTGGCACTCCAGCCTTTAATTCCTAGGAAAAACAAACAAACTGTGGAAACAGACACAGGAAGCAGAACTCAGAAGAGCCAGTGTCACACAGGAAGTGACATCTGAGATGAGTCAAAGTGAATGGCAGATAAAGTGACTAATAGAGAAAGAACTAGCAGAATAAGGACATGCCCAACTCTCACAAGAAAAAGCAGGATCTCAGCTCAGTAAAAAAGAGTTACATAGGAGTTAGAGTCATTCAGTTAACAGATTCAGTTGAAGAATCAGACAGAGTGACTCAGCTGAAGAGTCAGTAAGAAGAATTGGTTGAGAAACAGGCTGAAGAATCAGCTGAAGCCTTCCAGTTCAAGGTTTAAGACTATATTGTAAAAGTGCTCTAAATGCTCTAGGGCTCCAGAGCTCCCAACTAAGAACCAGTGATTCAGTTAGACAAAAAGTAAATAAACTGTCTTTTGCTCTGAATCAGTATCTACATCTGGGGAATCAACAACCACATCCACATCTATGACTATATCTGGTGCCCAATGTGCTCTATTCTGAAGGGAAACAAAGGGGACTGGATCTGAGTGAGAGGGGTGGTCATGGAGAACTAGGGGGAGTGGAGTGAAGGAAAACTGGGGTCAGAATATATTGTATGAGGGAAGAAATCTATTTTCAGTAATATTTCAGTAATGTATTTCAGTAGTCCAATGTATTTCAATAATACATACATATATATTTGCATATGTGGTATATAGAATATCAATTTTGTAACAAGAAAGGAAACCACTTTAACTTTATTTTTAAGCTATTCTCCTAGGTTATATAATGAGACATAATACAAAATGAAGAAAATTTGTCATTACCGTAAAAGTGGTATTAAATGTCTTATTTTTCTCTATCAATTCTTTGCAAACCTTGTGTGAGATGCAAGCTTCCTTTCCCTCAATAAAGGAATAGGAAATGTTAAAGAAATGATTCATCTAAAAAGGATGCTAGCTGCAAATCCTGAGAAATGATTTTGTTCTCTGGAAACCAAATGGTGGAATGAGGAAAATAAAAACTCTAGGAAGATTGAAATCATAACTGGCATCATTTAAGGAGACTAGAACCTTCAGACAGCTGTTATAGACCTTTGAGAAAGATCTACTATGAAGATTTCTAAATGGATATAATCTAAATGAGACTCTACAGTCTTATACCCATAGATAAGTACACCTCTCAACATTTATCAGAGAAGAACCTTTATTTTTTTTTAAGTATATGGTATTTAACTGAGACCTGCAAATGCTCAGGGTGTAGAGAATGAAATACTTCAAATATTTACCCCTAAATGTGACATCTACATCACACCCCTGCTAGCAAAACTCAAGCATCTTTCCAGAGGCATTGTGCATATAAGATTTTAATCATCAAGGGCAGTGGATGAGTAGAGCCAGGCAGTGTTTTCCAGACACACAGGGCTGTTTCTACAAATGAACTGAAAGTTGCTGTGACTATGTGCAAAAGAACAAGATGTGATCAAGCCAGACAAATTTACAGTATGGAGGGGCAGGTGGCGAGGAAGGCCAAACATTATCTGAGGACCTATCGTTGCTTAAACTGATGGTTACAGAGTAAGAGAAAGTCATTTTTCTTCAGACATGTTCCCCATGAGGGAATACCCAGCTTCATACAATTTTAAATGCTTATTAACTATAATCTCTTTATATCAAAACATAGTAAAGTAGCTGGTTTAACATGTTAAATATGGTAGTGTTTTTGTGTTTACAATGCATTCACGAATACCGTCACTCTCAAGTATATTTATCAATCATGAAAATTACAGACTCTTTAAAGTGAACTGTTATTGACCTCAATATCACTAATCCTGAAGAAAGGGGTTTTTTTGTTTGTTTGTTTGGTTTGATTTTTGTTTTTGTTCTTTTTTTTTTGAGAAAATGTTGATTTTAGTCACTAGGCATTACTCTGAATTAATCAGAATTTGAAAAGTATGTGTAATTTGCATACCACTCAAAAACCAAGATATGTATAAATCAAACGTCTTACACAAAATAGCACAGATAATGTTGAAATTTTAGTTTCTCACTCTCTAAAGAATCCTTCAGATTCTGCAGTTCACTGTTACCCAAGGAAAAGCACATGCATGTTTGAATACACTAGGAATGCTCCTACTTCACCTTGTTTATATTAATTTAACCCTCAGTGATAAAACCCACAGGAGAAGTCCACCCCAGAGGGATTATGCCTCATTTATCTTCTGGTTAGAAATTAGAAAAGGTAAAATATGCTGAGTGATGGAAAAACCTAAACAACAAACAAATGTACTTCTGGAATAAATCATTCCCCACTGATGTTCACTGAGAAAAGACATTTTGACCGTTATTTAAAACACTTAGGATCTTATTCACATGACAATTTGTAATATTGAACTGCTTTTCACAGTTTGGAGTTTTCTTTGAAACAAAGTAGTGTTGAAACTAATTTGCAAGTTGTAGGAGTTTAGTGATATTATTGAATTTTAATAGTTAATTAAATCTGCTTATTTGAATCTCATGCTATATATTTTGTTTGTGAAGTCAGAGATGTAGATCATTCACCAAAAATACCTAAGGTCCTGGCTCAGTCTCCAGTAGCAGGAATGACCAAGTTTGATTATCTAAATGGATTATAAACATTATATATTCTTAGTTTTTGTATTATTATGGTGATGATTCTCTTTGTCATAGATATTTTAAACAGCAAATTTGGTTCTACTAATCTAATATTGTATTACTTTGATTTTGGTTTCAATTTCAATGTTTGAGTGCTATGTCTGCATGTATACCTGCATGCCAGAAGAGAGCATCGGATCCCATTAAAGAAAATTGTGAATCACCATGTGGTTGCTGGGAATTGAACTCAGGACTTCTGGAAGATCAGCTAGTGCTTTAACTGGTGAGCCATCTTTCCAGCAGATGAAAACGTTTCTTAAAAATATTTCTAAAATTAATGATTAACAATTTTCAGAGTGCTGTAGTTACTGCATTTATACAAATATTTTTCCAAATGGAATTATTTCAGGTATCACAGAAAATGTATTATTAAAATAGGTAGGTACACATTAATAAGAAATAAAAGAGAAAAATGCAGAGAGTTTTCATTATAAACTTTAAGGACATTTTATGCTTTTTTTCTGCTCTGAAAAGGGTGATCCTTTGATGAAGATTTAGGAAGATGCTAATTCTAGGGTGATATATTCATATTCAGTAACTAAATTTCATATTTTTTAGGTAAAACCAGTAAGTTACCAGTGATTTTTTAACTTGTATATCTTCTTATGTATCATTCATTCTGTACCTATTAGGAATGTTTGAAGATACAGATTTTCAAATTTTCTCTAACTTTTTGCATATTTGAATGCTATTCAGTATACTTAAACATACAAAAATATCAATTTAAAAAGATTTTAGTCTTTGAACAAAACCTTTAGGAGACAGTTTCCTGATAATGAATTACAAGAACCTCCAGGACAATGAAAAATTCGTGGCTTAATGATAAATTGCTTAATTGTCAACATATTTTTGTTGACTTTCAAGCAAAGAGTTTTATCATTAATAAAATGGACAACTTTTCTTGAAAGCATTGAAAAATGCATAGTGGCTCAGTTTATATAACTTTCCTGTGTATCTAGATCTATTGGCAACTCACAACTTTTTTAAATTATTTTTTTGAGGATTTCATACATGAGTACTAAATTTTTATCATCTCCACCCTTCACTCTCATTTCTCTATCTCCTCCCAATCCCTTTCAAATCTGTAACTTCTTCTTCGATTATTAATGTTTCCTACTGAGTCCATGTGATGTTGTAAATGGGTTTAGGAGTCACCACTTGGAACCATATAACCTTTAATAAAAACTGTAAAATCTAAAATGTATAAGAAACTAAGACACAAGTTTTGTATGTTATTTCTCATATGTTGAAAACAGTGTTACTGTTTTCTAATATTGATTACACATGGGACCATTATACTGTTCTACCATTTAATATGTTATCTTGCTTATTTTTAAAATTAGGTCCCAACAGATCAACCATAGTATAATTACTCATATTTTTGGAACAGGATTATACTCCCAGCTCAAATTATTTAGCATTATGTAATTCATGGAAAACATTAGTAGTGCCAAAACATCCATGAAATAAATTTAAATAATCAGTAAGATACCTACATATAACTTGCTTCAAGGTACATCAGACTCATTTGTTGGGAACTACTCAAAGGTATATTTATTGAGTAAACATACAAAGGTAGCTAAACAGGCAAAGATGGTTAGGTGAAAACAAATATCTTACTCATTGGTTCAAGAAGTCGAACAATTTCTAAGGTGTTTCTATTGATTACTTGTTATTAAATAATGAGTCACATTCATCAATTAAATTTTGTAGAAATTAGATTTATTACAGAGGTGCACACTAAGCTGAACAGAATTGTCTGAATATCTCTCTACATGTATTCTAGTGCATATGATTGAGGTACGGTTAATTTTAATTCCTCTCTTTGAATTTACATATGTTAAATTTAGTTGCCTGTGGAAAACAAAATTTGAAATTTACCTATAGGTAATTGGGTATCTGTGCCTGGAGTTTGAAATAGACAGTTAGCATAGAAATCTATACTTTTGCTTCATCAATAAAGAAGTAATAGTTGTCCCAATCTCTAACAATAATGTATATGAATAATATGGATTGGGGTATGAAGTTAGTGGTGTTAATTTAAACATAAATAAAGGAAGAAAAGTCACTAAATAAAGATCAAAAGAAAGAAGTGAAAACGTGAGGATTTAAGCAGTGAATAAGCAAAATGTTCATTGTTTTCTCTGTGAAAGGTGATGCCAATGCCCTCATGCTTTTGACAGGCTAAATAAGATATCATGTTTAATTTGGGAAGAAGGATGTTGTTGGTGAACTTGGATAGAACAATTCACTGAAATGCTGAGAGCAATATAATAAATAATAATAATAATAATAATAATAATAATAATAATAATAATAATAAACAAAAAACAACAACCAGATATGTGGTGGATAATTTCTGTTGACTTGATTAGATTTGTGGGTGGTTAAGAGGGTGTTCAAAAAAGGGAAACTGAAGATGGGAGATCCATCTTTAATATGGCGATACCATTCCACAGACTGGGATTCCAGGTTGGGTAAAATGGGGAAAAGGTAAAAAAGTACTGAACACTAAAATTGCCTTTGTGTGTGCTGAACAAAAAAGTAGCTGAGACAACATACCAATGTATATGAGGAAATGAGTTATATTGGCTTTCACTGGATGACTAGCACTATTAGATGGGCAGAGAAGTATATAGCTGGGTGAGTACAAAAGTAGAAAAGTGTAAGGCAGGGAACACTGAGAAACCTTTGAATATTTCAAGTTAATGCAAAAGACTTCTATAATTATACTAGAAGGGAGATATTTATGGGGATGAGTACAGGAACAAAATATAGATGGCACATTTTGTACACTCGTCTTTCCTACACACCAAACTGGCCAGAACTTAAGGGGAAGTGGATAGTCTGTGGAATGCCTGACAGATGAAAAACTTAAAGTGCCTTTCCTAAAGTCAGAAATGATCCCATCTACTGATAAACCTGTATCTAACAATGGCAAATGTTGATGGTAGATTATTTAGAACAGCTCAGTTCTGGGTGAATATTAAATAACATGCTTGTACACATTTCAAGATGGAGCTGTGGGGGATGGTCAGACAGAATGGTGATGAGGTTGCTCAGACAAAGGTATCAAGAAGCTTTTATAAACAAGAGCTGTATATGACTCCAGATGATAGACTTCTGAAAGAATAATTGACCTAGAGAGAGGTAAGTGAAAAAGCAAACAAGAATTAGGCACAAATCATCTATACATTATAAAATAATAGGTGTGAAATAATGTTTCAATAATGTATTAATTTTACCTATTGCAAAATCTTATATGTGTGGAGAATTTGAAAATAAGCAGAGAACTAGTCTGAAAGGACGTGATTTTAAAGGGAAGACCAAACCTCAATCCTAGGATTGAAAATATAGAGGAGATTGTTAATATCATAGCCAAAGGTAGACAGGTTTCACAGAATACCAGTGAAAGTGCTAAGAAATGTGAGAATTGGGAGAGATAATGATTAGAGTTCAAAAAGTAGCAAGGATACGATAGAACAACCAGGACTTCTGTAAAAAAAAGTGTCAGTTCCTATAGTCACAATTATGAGAAGACTCTAGGAGACTTCTGAAGAGTTTTAGGCTGACAATTTTTAACATGATAGAGATATAAAATTGACTTATAAAGGTCAAGAACTATGAGGTATTTACTGTTCTTTGCATGCACCATGGATAAATTCACAGATTGCCTTTCCAAAGGTTCCTGAACTTAGGGTGAGTGTGCAATTACTGCCTCTGTGAAAGAAAATATTTCTCAACTTGAAATTGAGATTACAAAATCCAGATGTGGTGATTATTTTTTACCATAATTTAGTCAAGAAACTTGAGAACTCTCAGCTTCATGTGTTGCAGTGTGTGTGTGTGTGTGTGTGTGTGTGTGTTTGCATCGATAGTAGTGTGGTTGAACATGCGTGAACATGCGTCAGAAGCCAACCAGGATATCACATGTCTTTGTCTCTTCTCCGTATTAATCTTTAAGGCAGGATCTCTCATAGACCCAAAAGTACACCAGTGTGATTCTGCTATCCAAAACTTCCTTAGATGTTCCTTCTGCTGTTCCCCACTGCTGGAGTTAGAGGCATGCACAGCTATATGTTTTGTTTTGTTTTGTTTTTGTTTTGTATTTTGTTTTCATGAGTGATGTGATTTGAATTTACTGAGTATTTCCTTAGCCCTGCCGCATTTTAAAGAGTCAGGAATCTGCTTATGTATTTAAAAGCTCATTAAAGATGTATCTAGTTGCTGCTTTGAAGGCATATGAAGTACACAAAAAATACAATTCTTTTTCTGTTTTTTTAATAAATTTAAACACATGTTAGACTGACAATGACACACACACCCTGTATAAATATATATGTATACATACACACACACATATGTACATGGTACATGTATGTGGTATAAACATATACACACACTATAAATATATATATTTATATGTATAAATTATATATATATATCATTCATTTAATTTAAAAACACTGTACAATAGTGAAAGACAATCTAAGAAAAGTAGATATACAAAATAATTTTTAAAATTTTAAAATTGTCCTGAGTTTGTGGTATATATATCATCAGTAACTCAAAATCTGTTGAAAGTCTTTCATATAAGTCTTTCTGAAGTAAATAATTTAAAATTTGTATCTCTACTTAAAATATTCCAGAGGAAGGACTGAAAATATTTAGAAAGTATTCAGATAGGTACAGCAATGTAATATTCTATATTAAAATAATTCTGTTTTCTCTTAATATGAAAGAAACAATATATAGATTCATTCAAAACTATAAATGACCATCTTTCTACCTGTAAGAATGACTACAGATTGACAATTTGGATTTTTTTTAACAGGAAAAATTATTCGCTGTGAAAGCTGACACAATGTGAAGGAATCTTCAGAATGTGCTGAACATAAGATCACTGAATTGGAATTAGTTCTTGGTTTCTATGTGATTAAAGCCAAAGGAATACAGTCACATGAAATGTGTGTTGTGAAGGTTCTTTAGTAGTAAACCTTTGTACAGTATATGGCTGAATGCAACTGTTCAGCTGTGTGTGAGTTCATCCTTGTGGGGCTGACAGATGACCCAGAGCTTCAGGTCATCCTCTTTGCTATGTTTTTAGTCATCTACTTAACCACTGTCATTGGTAATCTAGGACTGATTATGTTAATACAAGTAAGTCCTCAGCTTCATACACCCATGTACCTTTTCCTCAGCCACTTGGCTTTCGTTGACTTCTGTTATACATCCTCAGTTACCCCAAACACAATTATAAATTTTCTTCGAGAAGTCAAAAGCATAACTTTTTATGCATGTGCCACTCAGTTGTGCTGTTTCATCACATTTGTTGTTTGTGAAATGTACCTGCTGTCAATCATGGCCTATGATAGGTACATGGCCATCTGGAACTCTCTCCTCTATGCAGTCCTCATGCCTAGGAAGCGCTGTCTTCAGATGATCGCCAGCACATACATTTATGGATTCAATGTGGGGCTTGCACAGGCAGTGGCAGCCTTCCATTTGTCTTTCTGTGGCTCCAATGTGCTCAACTACTTCTACTGCGATGATGTTCCCTTAGTTGCTCTGGCCTGTTCTGACACTCATGTCAAAGAGCTGATGTTGTTAGTCATTGCTGGCTTCAACATCCTTTGCTCTCTGGTGATTGTGGTCATTTCTTATGTCTTTATTGTCTTTGCCATCCTGAGAATTCATTCTGCTGGAAGAAGAAAGAAAGCCTTTTCTACCTGTGCATCCCATCTGATCTCCATCACCATATTTTATGGGACAGTTAGTTTTATGTACCTTCAGCCCAAGTCTAGCCATTCTCTGAACACAGATAAAATTGCTTCTGTGTTTTATGTGGTAGTGATTCCCATGTTAAACCCACTGATCTACAGTTTGAGAAATCAGGAAGTAAAAATTGCTGTAAAGAGAATTACTGGTAAGTTGTTTTTGACCATCAGTTAATTCAAGAAACACTGGGTAGTAGTCAGAAGATATTTAATTTGTCTTATTGAAGTAACAGTGCTGAGTGACAGAACTTTCCCATTCATGTTGAGCTTCTTATATATGAATGTATTATATGGAATTGGAGTCATTTTCTGAATCTGTACATTGTTGAACATTTCAGCTTGCATTGTAACAGATCAATATCTTTAAACTTGCATTTAATGTTTACTATGGAAGTGGTAAGTTTTCAAATATTTTTGGCTGTTTTATTTAATAACCATGTTATCATATCAAGGATTACTTTTGATGATTCCAGGTTGTTGTGTAATAACTAGTTGTGAAATAGTTAGAAACAGGGTATTCTTCCCTTAAAATAAACAAAAACTAGACATAAAAGTGTACTATGTTTTTAATGCTAAGAGAATGGCAAAATAGATGCGTAGGCAATGTCCTTTCTGCTCAAGAGTAAGGATATTGGTTCAATTCCTCAGCTCTCACATTAAAAAACAAAGTCAGCAAGCCATTACACCTGTTTAACTCCCACACCTGGAAAACAGAGACAGGAGGAATCCTTCCCATCCAATTAGCCAGTAAGTGAACTCTGTATTTGTCGTTTCGGTCCTCCTGCGCTGTTGCGGCAGCTCCAGACACTGCCTAGTCTCCCGCTCTGGCCAGGAGTGGAAGACTCAAGCTGAAAGGGCGGCAAGAATGTGCAGGAAGGTGGGACGTGGGTTTCTTGGACCTGCCGTGGGCTCTGATCCCCGTGTGGAGAACAAAGGACAGAGACACGAGAAGAAGTCCTGGGAGCAGTTTCTGATAGACACTATCTCCTCTATTAAAAGGCTTTTTCCTTATTAAATATCTTTCCAAGGAAGGTGAGGTTTCTCCCTTGGGCCTGGAAGCCTTAATTAGCATGGCAGGGTGGGCTCTTCTAAGCAAGGGACCCACTCTAATGCAGGTAAACATGTCCCTTTAGCTTCCGTGTATAATTTGCTAACACATTTATATCTTACAACTGGAAGAACTAAGGATGGGATGTAATGTTGCAAAATCATGAAGATTAATTTTTTAAATGGCTATAATGTATTTCCTGCTAGTTGTATATCATTGTTTCTGGAGCTCTAACTTGAAGGCCAGAATCAGGGGTTAGAATAGGTTTCCAACAGACAGGGTTTGGACACTTGCTGTTTCCAGTATGTAGCCAGAGCTAAGTGGTAGGAAGCAGGAATAAATTTTATTTTTAGTGTAGCCTTTTAGAGAAGATCGTTTTGCCTAGAGATCTTCTTAGTAAACTGTCTAGGACATACTGACAGTAGCATAAAGCTAATAAAACAGGGAATGGAACACATGTACATTTCTGAGCAATTTGGTCAGTGTTGCACTGTTATCTCAGGTTTTGGATATACAGAGAAGATGGTTGCCTGTAAGGCTGTTGTTTTCTAGAATTAGATAAGCTAGAAAGGATGAAATGATTCAAAGAGAGGAAAAACGGAGATTAAAATGGAGTTTAGTTAGTGCACTCAGTTGGGATTAGAAACTATTTTTAGATTCTGTGGTCTGGATTAGGACATTGGCAGCAGTAGTGGTTGATTGTTGATAATTTTGTCTCACCATAACTTGAAACTGTCTTACTTACCCTTATTTTGGTGGTAGGAGAAAGACAAGGTAAATTTAGTATAAACTAGCATTTTCTTCCTGTTTTAAACAGTCATTAAATGATTAAAATGTCTGTGAAGAATTGAGCAAAAATACAACTGAAAGTTTAGGGAAAAGGACACACATGAAATATGAAACAATGATGCTCAGTTTTGATTCTGTTTTTGCTAATGCATCAGATCTATAGGTACAACTGAAGAGGAAAATCAGGTTAAACCCAACCACGTAAGAATTTTTCCTCAGTGTATAGTGTTACAAAATGCCCCTTGTAACCCCCCCAAAAAGCTAAATTAAATTAAAGATCTAAATTAAATTTCTTCAGAAGTAAGTGTAAGCCTAATTCTTCCAGAATAATTATAAATCATCCCATGTTGTTCATTTCCTTTAGCAAAGGAAAAGTCATCACATAGAAGGTAGACCATTGTCTGCCTTTAGCAGTCATTTGCTACTAGTGTAGCTCATTTAAAATGTAAAAGCCAGGTTCTTAGCTGTTACTACAAAGCTTAACAATGTGATATAAGGAGGAGAAGAAACCTTGAGTGAACCTGTAAGATGTGAATGAAGTCCTGAATGAATATGTATTATTGACAAGCATCAATGACTCAGACCCATAGAAAATAGACAAAGCCTTCCTCTCTTTTATATGCAGGTGTTGCCCTTGTATGCAGACACTAACAACCACAGCAGCTTACTTCTCCCTAATGACTACACTCTGAGACTGCTCCAGTACAGGGACCTCCTACCAAGACTAGCTAACCCCTCCCCTCTACTGCACATAAACACCGATATTTCTGTTGCATGTTTGATACTACTCCAACAGACTGAGCACAGCCAACACAAGCTCAGCGCTTTTGTATGTCTGCCCTTCCTTCATTCCGTCATTGCCTTCATCAGATTCCCTAGATCAAGTCATTCTGGGTGAGGTGATATGAGAGCCCACATTTAGACAACCCTGTTTTCTTTATCACTATGTGCTTTTGTTGGGTGCAACATGAGAAAAGCTTGTTTAAGTACTCAAAGGGACAATCTTCAGCTATAAATTGAGGTTTTGTTGTTTTTAGGAAAAATTACCTATCATGATGATCAACCTGTAAGTCACAAACAAAATAAAAATGCCAACTGTCCATCCTTCATGAATAATCAATCAAATGAAGGGAACAGAAGAATAAATGTAAAGCACAGAATTTATAAGTATTCATTTACTAGTGAATTGTCTTCATGTATATACCATAAAATTATATTCAGGGAGTTAAATTAACATAGAAAGTATATGGATTTCCTTGAGCAAATATTTAAAATATTTAACTAAGGCAATGTGAATCACATTAAAGCAAAGATGCACAGTTCTTTCTAAACAATTATTTGAAAACAAATGCTCTGTATATATATATATATATATATATATATATATATATGACAATATATATGACAGCCCATTTTCGAAGATTATTAAATTACTTCTTCTTAAGTGGGTAAAATGAGCTAAACTGAGTTAACTTTATTTTTTTAGGAGCTGGGGAAGGCACATTTTACTCATCGTATCAAAATACATATGAATAATCAATGTATAGGTTATAGAGATGGCTCAGCCATTAAAAGCACTTGATAATCTTGCAAAGGGTCAGAATTTGGTCCTTGCCACCCATATGGAAGCTCACAACCATTCACATCTTCAATTCCATAGGACCTCTTCAGATTTCAGGCACGTAAATGCTGGATAGAGATATTTATGTAGGCAAAACACCCATACACATAAAATAAAAATAAACAAAATTTTTCAAAGAAATACACTTATGTCATATGGAATAAACTAATCAATGAATTGATAAATCTTCAATATTTGTAATAAGACCTATTTATATAGCAGAGTCAAAAAATATAAAATATTTTATTATTATGTAAATTGCCATAAGGACTTTTAATTTCAATAGAACTGTTTTAAAATTTCAAATAGAGCATTTAAATATGCATCATACAGGAAGGGTTTTGTTCTTTACAGATGACTACAATCCAGCCAATAAACTAAAAAGAAACACAATTTGCATATGGAAAATCAGACATAAAGTGCATCATTTTTAACATAAATATGCAGAAACATACGCTCTAAATTTTGTTCAAGTTAGACTAATCTTCACTTTCACATACAAATAAGAATCAAATCAAATAAAGTTTGTAACATGAAAACAGAGTAGGGATTCTTCATATCACTGATGTCAATTAATAGATGTTAATCAGTTCCCTAAAAGATTTCATTCATCAACATATTTATTCATTATTTAATGTTTATATTCCTGATGAAATTGTAGCTGTTTATAACATAAACTTATGAATGTAAAAACTCAAATTTTCATCCAGTTGTTTCTAAAATGAGGCATATTGTCCACAAAATTTGGAACCTTCTAGTAATTCACAACTTTAGTTTTAAAATAAGGCCATAAAAGTTTTAGTTATGAGAGCTGATTCCTAAAAATTGTTATCCAACCTCCACTTGTGCTATATAGGGCATTTGTACCTATATCACACATGCACATGTGTACGTGAACTTACAGATAAGAATAATAGTAAAAAGAATATTTTATATCCACATGAGAACACAAGTGCCATAAAGGGGTATAAAAATTATTTGTATAAGTATACATTGAGACAAAAAACCCTGACCAAAGGAATACACATAAAGTTAAGCTTATTCTCCTAAGGCAAATTTCACAGACAATTTATGAGCTGTGTTCTCAGCTCTAGAACTAGCAGAGTAATATGTATATTGAGTAGTCAAAACTTTTTTGGACCAGTTCCCAAGAAAATCACGGTTTACATTAAGATCTACTTGCTAACAATAAGGGACAAAAATTATGAATAAACGTAAAACTTCCATACAATATTTAAATATTACTGCAGACAATAATTTTATGAAGATGACAGACACATATAGCACAAGAAAACCGAAGTCCATTGAATTAGTCATAAACATTGTGAAGGCTTGTATCTCCTGTAAAAAGAGTGTGAATTATGCAGTTCTGTCTTTCATGTTTGTGGCAGGTGAGCACATATGTTTATCCATATAATAGGTACTTACAAAACAAAGTATTAAGGCAACAAACTCCTCTGTTATGCCTACTTGAAAATCAGAAGCTAGTCATGGTGGCTTAGATCTGAATCCGAGCACTCAGGAACCAAGGCAGGAAGATCTCAAGTTTAAAGTCAGCCTGGGTCATATAGCTCATTTGAAACTACTCTGGGATATATGGGGAGACCATCTCAAAAAGCATGCAAACAACAACAAAACACTCAGAGAATTTTTTGAACTCACAATTATGAGAATACTTTGTAAAAACACATCTGTCTCACATACAAAGTAAGCGCAGAAGAGGAAATTACCACCACAGGTTGATAAACTAAAAGTTTACCTTGTGGAATGGATGCCAGCATCATAATCTTCTAAAATGAACAACAATAGGACTATAGCAATGGACTATGTTTATAACTTTTCTGAAATATCTAAATTGTAAGCATACTTATATTGAATCACTGATTTTTACTTCATGTAATGATATATAAATATATTTGAATAGATACAAGGCAAATAAATGTCATGAAAACATAAAGTAATTCTAATTAAATAATACACAAATGAATTTGCAAGTATAGTTTCTTATAAGTTATGTTCTTCAAATTATATGTAAAACTCTGTGGGGATGGATTGTCCTTGGTGGAATGCTTGCCTAGGATGCATGAAGTTCAGTTTCTAGCATGCTTGTAAACCCAGCATTCAAGAGGCAGTGATAGAAGGATCAGAAGCTCTATGTCATCCTCAGTTACATAATGAGAATAAAGTCAGTATGGGCTACGTGTGAACCTGTCTCAAAAAAGGAAGTGTTCCTTACATTTCAAAACCTAGCATCAGTCTAATCTAGTTAAAGTAATAGCTTTCATTTTTCACAAACATGGGCAGGCTTTAAATGAACACCACATACCTTGTGACATTAATTGATTGTAATTAATATTGCTTTATGAAACATCAGATAGGTAGAAGGAAGCTCAAGTGGGTTTTGTTCTTCACAAGGAATGGAAACTATCCAAATACCCATAGATTATTCTTTAGCTTTATGTGGCATTTGTATAGCTAACACTTACTATATTTGCTCCCACTGGACCTGGTTCTAAACATTTCCTATAGAATAGCCTGTGTGCTATTATTGGAAAACAAAAGTAATATTTCCCAGTATTGGGAATGGATTCACAGTCTTGTCCAGAATCCTGGGTATAATCTAATACACACCTCTCCTTTTGCCTGTAACATACACCTGTGTTCACCATGTGGAATGTATATTTGAACATGTGCATGTGACTTGGGTTGTCTGTCTCGACTGTGAGGACTTGAGCAATGTACTTTTGTTGTTGTTGTTGTTGTTGGTTGAATTGATTCAAGGTTTCACTATGTTGCCCAGTCTGGCCTCAAAATAAAAATCTTCTTGTCTTTGTCTCCTATATTCTGGGATTGCAGTTATGCACCATCTCATCTGTCAGGAAAATGTATCTATTATATTGATTTCCCACGTTATACTTGGATCCTCACAGAAAAATGTCTAAGTCTGCTAAAGTAACAAAGGCAATTTCAACTGCTTTGGAAAGAATTGCAATTAAAAGTTCAATTTATTTTCCTGCTCCTACTTGATAAAACATGGTGCCATTGTTTTTTTAACTTTAACATTTTTAAGGTTTCATACACTTTATCCAAAGCTTTCTGTGAGGCATCTTTCACCTCTTTGTTCCTTAGACTGTAGATGAGGGGGTTCAACATGGGGATCACCACTGTATAAAACACTGAAGCTATTTTGTCGGTGTCCAGAGAGTGGTTTGATTTAGGCTGTAGATACATGAAAATGAGTGTGCCGTAGAAAATAGTAACAGCAACCATATGGGATCCGCAGGTGGAGATGGCCTTGCGTTGCCCCTGGGTAGAGCGGATTCTCAAAATGGCAGCAATGATAAAGATGTAGGAGGTGAGAACTATGGAAGAAGAGCAGATCATATCAAAGCCAGCAAAAGCGAAAAAGAATTTCCTTCACGTGCGTGTCTGAGGAGGAAAGAGCTGGGAGGGAAACGTCATCGCAGTAGAAGTGGTTAATTACATTGGGCCCACAGTACGTCAAACGGAAAGTGATGATTGTATGGAAAAGGGCAACTAGAAAGCTGTAAACATAAGGAACTGTTACTAACTGAATGCATACTCTCTTTGACATCAGTGTTGAATAATGCAGGGGGCTGCAGATGGCCACACAGCGATCATAGGCCATAGAGGCCAGAAGGAAACACTCTGTGATCATGAAGGTAAGGAAATTTTATTGTGAATCAAAATACTATATCATTTTATTTTTGTGCTATCCAGATACATGTCTTTATTATATTCATTGTTATTGAATTTTTTATTCTGTCTGCAATGTCCTATGACCACTATGTGGCCATCTGCAAACCACTCCTCTACACGATCATCATGTCACAGAGTATGTTGGGTACTAGTCACTATTCCTTATCTCTATGGAATATTTGTCTCACTTCTAAAGATTTTCAGTTTACCCTTCTGTGGCAACAATGTCATCAATCATTTCTATTGTCTTCCATTGTTATCTTTGGTCTGCTCAAATACACATGAAATTGAAGTGATAATTTTAATCTTATCAGCTTTTAATTTGCTTTCTTCTCTTCTGATAGTCATTATGTCCTATATATTTGTCATTTTGTACAAAAAGAACATCATACATGTTGAGATTATTTCATTGTTTTTAATAATTTCCTTTGCTAACTAGACCATGTTTTGTCAAATACCTAAAAAATATTTAGTTCTAAATCTCCAAATTATAAAGCTGTTAAACATTGATGGCCAGACTCCTGTGGTGAGGTAAATTGATTATAGATGTGAAAAACAAATGAAATATATAAAAGTTTTAGAAAGTATGAGTGTCACAAATATGGATAAACGTTATTATACTTTTTAAAAATTTATTAAACAATTACAGTTATATTTAGTCATCTAAAAATGATATTGTGTTATACTATATAAGATACATGCAAATTACAATACACAAATATATCGGGAGTTTAAAAAAATTGGACAACTCTAGTTGCATGTGTAGATTTGTAGAGTTCTAAACACATATGGATAAAGCAGCTAGAGTTGTAACATCTAGTCATGTATTTTACGGTGTATGAATAAGAAAACTGTAGCACCTCACATGTGGAATTGCCTTTATTTGAAGAACCAAACATCATGTGAGTGTATCTGTGCAACTCTCTTTAATCGTTGACCTAGTATATGGAAATGTTCATTTGAAAAAGCAATTTAAGACGAACAATTACTTTTTCAACATATAGAAAACCAAGAATACATTATAGAGCTTATTAAATAGTTGTAGGAAGACTACATAAATCACGGAGTCTGTAATCTATGACCACAGTTCACAAAGCTGATAAACACATGTGTTTCAGATAGTCAATGGTTACAGTAACTTACCTGAAAGATGTTTACTTATGTATGAATGTGTACATCCTACAGCATGGGGACTTAGCTGCTTTGTTAGATCTGAAAAGATAAGCAAATGGGAAGTCAGTTATAAAACACTTAGGAGACACAGACTATTCTAGTATCTACCTTTACCATCCAATTTAAAATTTAACACTGCTATTTAGGATTATATCTCTGTATTCAGTTTTTCCATAAGAAAATTTTGATATGAATTTCTTCCATATAATATAATCTTTCCCTGACAGAAATTTTGTAATTACTCAGACAAATTTTAATGTAACAAAGAAGATGCATGCTATAGCTAAAAGCTGATCTAAGAAAACGTGAGGAATTTAAGGGAAAGTTAAGGGAAAAATTAACGGAAATATAGTTTGTTAAACGGATTTATAAGATGAAGTGTCAAAATTCTCTTTGATAAGTAGTTAACATATTTAAAACAACACATTTTAAAATGTTTATAATAAATACTACTGTTTCATATTGTATATATGTTTCAGTGTGGTACAAAAAGTCATAGAGAAAAACAAAATATTGTAAGATGGCATTTGCAATGATTCTTACGTGTGACAGAAAATATTCCTGTTCTGCTAACACATGAATATCTTCCTATTACTATACAGGACACAGTACAATTCACTCTATATTCAGAGAAAGCATATCTGAACACCTCATACCCATCACAGTGAGAATTACAAGAAAGCAACAATTTTAAATTTTGAAAATGTATGCCTGAATCTTTCCTGATTAAATAAATAAATAAATGATACACTGTCGTGCCCGCCTTGACCAGCAAGTAAGACGCCACAACCGGATTCTTCTCAACACCTTTATTGTGAGGAGCACTTCATCATGATGCAGGAGGACCCCAAGCCCAAGAGCAAGCTGCTTATATACACTGTAGGAATCGTGGTTCCTAATGATAGGCTACCTCTGCAACACCTCATTTGCATATCCGCTTTTGTGGGTTTGTTACGGGTGTGTTACCAAGAGCCAAGCTGTTCTCAACTGTAGCGCATGCGCAAAGCTGTTGTTTACTACTAACCCGTCCGGAAGCCGGCGCCATCTTAGCTTTGTGTTGGATTGGCGTCCTACAATACACAGTAGTGAGAAAGGTAGATTCGACAGTCTGAATAAATGACAATGAATTCAGTTTTTAATCCTTCTGTTTAAAGATGATTCCTCTTTATTTGTAACTTTACTAGCATAAACTGAAACTTGAAAATGTAGCTTCTTATATGTTGTCTGGTATCCTCTAGGCTTCAGGTGATCCTTTCATGAAAGTACACATTTCTTATATCAAATATAAAAACATCAGATCACTGAAGTATATAAATATCTCTCAAAATTGCAGAAGCCACCTATTCTCACCCTTTCAATTAGTTGGTTTTACAATGATAAAAATTCAAAAGAATAAAGTAAATATATTTATCAACAAAAAAAATAAACACTTGGATATTATTATATAAACTCTACTCCTGGAAAATTTAGTGAGATCTAGCACAAAATTTGAAAAATTTGTCATTGTCCTAGATCTATTGACAAATGTCTTTTTATTCTACCATAATTCTTTTCACACTTAGTATGAGATACAAACTCAATTTCCTTCAATAAAGGAGTGGGAAGTGTTCCAGAGAATATTTGACTGTTAAAGGGTGCTTGTTGCCAATGCTGAAGACCTGGTTTGTTCTCTGGAACCCACATGATGGAAGGATAAAATAACTCTTGCAGTAATCATGATAACCTCTTATCATTTAAGAAACCAAGAACCTGAGGTCAGTGAGGTTATAGGCATTTGAGGAAAAATGTATTATCATAGTTTGGCTGAATGGAAATTGTTTCTAAAGAACTCTTAAAAATAGTACACATAGATAGGTGCATCTCTCCACACTCATCTAAGGAATAGATTTTTGAAAAGAAAGAGAAAAAATAAAACCAAAAAAAAGTTGATTAACAAACAGCCACAAATGCTCAGGATGTTGAAAATAATAAAGTCCAAAATACTAGGCACTAAATGTGATATCTCCATTGTCTACCTTGCTATCAAAGTGTATGCATCATACCAGAAGAGTTGTGGTTCTTGGGGAAGTTTTAAACACCATGGGCAGTGGGTGAGTATAGCCAAGCAGTGTTTTCCAGACCTAACCTGGCTATTCATGCAAATAGCCTGAAAGTTGCTGTGACTATACAGAAAAGGATGACACAAGATCAAGCCAGACAAAAATTACAGCATTGAGAGTGAGGTGGGGAGACAGTCCCTGAGGGAGTACTCATATCCTGTTGCATATAATTTTTAAAAGTTTCTTAACTGTATATTCTTTGTATCAGAACATAATATACTAGTTTTTTTAATATATCAAATATACAAATATTTTTGTATGTAATGTGCATTCATGAATATCTTCACCTTGAAAGATATTAATTACTCAAAAAAATACACATTCATTAAGGAGAACTGCTGTTAATCTGAATATAGTTAATTATGTTGGTAGAGAGTTTTTCTTTGATTTTGAGAAAGCATTCAATTTTTGCTAAGCATTACTCTGAGTAAATCAGAATTTGATAAAAAGTTGTGACTTACCCAAGACAGTCAAGAGCCAATATGTGTATTAAATAAATAAAATGTCGGACACAAAATAGCACGGTTAATCTTGAAATTTTAGCTTCCAGCCCCTAAAGTATTCTTAGATATTCTGCAGTTCACTATTTCCCAAGGAACAGCACGTGCAGGTTTGAATACACTATGAATCCTCCTAATTCACCATGCTTATATTTATTTAACCATCAGTGATAAAACCCATAGGAGATGTCTCAAAGTGGCATCATTTAGAAATTAGTAAAATAAAAATGTGCCAAATGATGGAAAAATAACTAAACAAACAACAGGGCTTCTGGAATAAAGCCTGACACACTGCTTCTCATTTGAGGAAAAAATGTTTTGAGCACTGCTTAAAACACTTATATCCTATTTTCTTGGTTATTTGTGATGCTGAATTACTTTTCACATATTGTTTGAGGTTTTGTTCTTTGAGAAAAAAATAGCGTTCACACTAATTGTCAAACTTTTGAAATTAAATTGTTTTTTTGATTATTAATAGTTAATAACATGTTGTTTATTTGAATCTTGTATCATATATTTGGTGTGTAGACATAGAGATGTTCATTGACCAAGAATGTCCAAGGACCAGGATTAGTCTCTAGTGCCAAGAATGACAAAGTTTGATTACTTAATGGATTTTAAATATTATCTTTTCATAGATTTTCTCAACAGGCTGGTGATGATTTCCTTGCCAGAGACACTTTTAAAGTTATATTTGGTTCCACTTACCTAATTCTGTATTAACATGCCTTTGGTGTCAAAACTACAGAAATGTTGTCCAGTGAAACTTAGAGCTATTCCTTTATGTTTCTGGGATTTTTCATTTTTCAAATCATATGATGTAGCCCAAATTGACCTTAGTCTAGCTATGTAGCCCAGGCTAACCTTGGAGACCTGATGCTCCTGACAGCACATCTCAATTAACTGTAGGTTTGGCATTTCATTCTATAATCAAAATTTAGTATATGATTAATAATTCTATGTTCCATGTAGAAAACAAAAACATTATCGTTCAGTAAAGTGAATCATTCAGTAAAGGGAAATGGGAAATAAAGAATAAAAATTAATCCAGTAATAAGGCCAAAATAAAGTAGTAGAAATTGCTATGAAAAACATGGGACATCTAACACACACACATACACTGAATTTTACAATATTAGATGATATATTGATATTATGAAAAATGTAATTGCTAAATATGACATATCATTAGTATTTGCCATTGTGATCACATATGCAGTGATGTACAAAAGGAGAAATGTGAAATAAGAATGTAAAATTTCCTGTGGAATAAAAACATTTTGTTTTCTGATCTTACTGAAACCTTAATATTAAAGCAGTAGACTTCACTTTTCTTCCGTGATGAAAAAGTTTTTTTAACAGAGGTCATAGATATATACATATGAATAAAGATGTATGAAAATGCTAAAATATTAACAATGCATTTTCATACAAATGAAGTACACAAAGACAAATTAACATTAGAAATTTTATTATACAATTCAATTCACAAAATACATTTAAATCCATCAGGACAGTTTTCCTCTTCACTCATACACTGCAAACACATTATTACCTTCTTTAAATCTATACACTCTAAAACAATTTTACTGTGCTACTTAATTTTTTGAAATTTTATAGCCTTTATTCTCTTAAGAGAAACATTGTTCTTTATAGTTTTCTTCAATGAAACTTGAAAAGCATTTAAATTTGGTTGTTTTGAAGTACAATAGCTTTTAATAACACGTGACTTCAAAGATAAGGTATTGTGTAACATTTTCCCTGACTTTCTTTTTTCAAGACAGGGTTTTTCTGATATAACTCTACTGTCCTTGAACTTCTTCTATAGACCAGGCTGGTCTTGAACTCACATATATCTGCCTGACTCTCCCTCCTAAGTGCTAGGACTAAAAGGGTGCATCACCACTACTTGGCTTCCTTGACTTTCTGAGTCCATATTTTTCATATTTGTTCTAAAGCTGTAGATCAAGGGATTCAACATGGACATAATCAGAGTGTAAAAGATGGAAGTCACTTTGTCAGTGTCAAAGGAGTGACTGGACTCAGGCTGGAAATACATAAATATCTACATCCCCTAGAAGTCAGTGACTACAGTCAGGTGAGACCCACAAGTGGAGAAAGCCTTCTACCTGCTCTTATTAGAGTTCATACTTAGAATGGCTATGAGGAAAATGATGTAATATTAGGATGTAAGATTCCTTATGAAATCAAGGTATCTGTGTGTTTTGACATAGCTGTCATCTCAATACCAAAGTGGTAGAATTCATTTTTCTCACATGATGATCAAGATTTTTGTAATACAGTTCATAGAATTATATAAATATCAAATATATATAAATGTTAAAATATTAGCAATTTATTTTCATGCAAATTAATACAGACACATATGAAACCAGACAATATATTGTAAAATTCGAATAACAACATTTATTTAAATCCTCTGAGAAAACTGTCCTTTTCTTCACTCATGTAGAAAAACACATTGTTATTTTCTTTAGGCCTATACACTTTAAAACAATTCTTTGCTCCCTCATTTCCTCAATTGTTTTGTTTATAATCTGTCTTCTCTTCATAGAAAAATTATTTATTATTATTTTCTTCCCTGAAACTTATAAAGCATTTAAATTTGATTGTTGTGAAATATGATAACTGTAGAGGAACAACCCTGTGTGAAAGCTAGAGTCTACATTTCAGGGTCTACATTCAGAGGCCTATGTCATCTGGATGGAATGCAGACACAGCTTTAATCCCAGAAAGCAGTGATACTCAACACCTTTAATCCCGGAGAAAGAGCAAACAATGGAAGCAGACACAGGAAGCAGAACTCAGAAGGAGTCAGTGTCACATAGGAAGTAACATCTGAGATGAGTCAGAATGAATGGCAGACAAAGTGACTAATCAGAGAAAGAACTAGCAGAATAAGGGCATGCCCAACTCTCACAAGAAAAGGCAGGATCTCAGCTCAGTAAAAAATGAGTTACTTAGGAGTTAGAGTCATTCAGTTAACAGAATCAGTAGAAGAGTAAGACATAGTGATTCAGTTGAAGATTCAGACAGAGTGAGTCAATTGAAGAGTCAGTAAGGAGTGTTGGTTGAGAAACAGACTGAAGAGTCAGTTGAAGCCTTCCAGTTCAAGGTTTAAGACTATATATGAAAGGGCTCTAAATGCTCTAGGACTCCAGGGCTCCTGACTAAGAACCAGTGATTCAATTAGACAAAATAAATAAATAAATAAATAGATAGATAGATAAATAAATAAATAGACTGTCCTATTCTCTGAATCAGTATCTACATCTGGTGAATCAACATCTATATCCACATCTATATCTGATGTCCAATGTGCTCTATTCTGAAGGGAAACAAAGGGGACTGGATCTGAGTGAGAGGGGTGGTGGTAGAGAGCTAGGGGAGTGGAGTGAAGGAAAACTGTGGTCAGAATGTATTGCATGAGGAAAGAGATCTATTTTCAGTAATATTTCAGTAATGTTTTTTGTATTTCAATGTATTTCAGCAATACATACATATATATTTGCATATGTGGTATATAGAATATCAATTTTGTAACAAGAAAGGAAAGCACTTTAATTTTACTTTGAAGCTATTCTCCTAGGTTATATAATAATATATAATACAAAATGTAGAAAGTTTGTAATTAACTTAAAAGTGGTATTACATGTCTTATTATTCTCTATCAATTCTTTGCAAACCTTGTGTGAGATGCAAACTTCATTCCCCTCAATAAAGGAATAGGAAATGTTAAAGAAATGGTTCATCTAAAAAAGATGCTAGTTGCAAATCGTGAGAAATGATTTTGTTTTATGGAAACCAAATGGTGGAATGAGGAAAATAAAAACTCTGGGAAGATTGAAATCATAACTGGCATCATTTAAGGAGACAAGAGCCTTCAGACAACTGTTATAGACCCTTGAGAAGGATTTACTATGAAGATTCTTCTAAATGGATATAATCTAAATGAGAATCTACAGTCTTATATCCATAGATAAGTACATCTCTCAACATTTATCAATTTTTTTGAAGTATATGGTATTTAATGAAGACCAACAAATGCTCAGGGTGTAGAGAATGAAATACTTCAAATACTCAGTCCTAAATGTGACATTTACATCACAGTCCTTGCTAGCAAGGCTCAGGTATCTTCCCAGAGGCATTGTGCATATGAGATTTTAAGCCTCAAGAGCAGTGGATGTAGAGTCAAGCACTGTTTCTCAGGCACAACAGGGCTGTTTCTACAAATAAACTGAAAGTTGCTGTAACTATCTACAAAAGAACTAGATGTGATCAAGCCACACAAAAATTACAATATGGAGGGGCAGGTGGCGAGGAAGGCCCAACATTAGCTGAGGGCCTCTTGATGCTTAAACTGATGGTTACAGAGAAGGGAAAATCATTTTTCCTCAGACATGTTCCCCATGAGGGAATGCCCAGATTCATAAAATTTTAAATGCTTATTAACTATAATCTCTTTATATCAAAACATAGTAAAATAGCTGGTTTAACATATCAAATAAGGTTGTATTTTTTTATTTACAATGCATTCATGAATACCCTCACTCTCAAGTATTTTTATCAATCATGAAAATTACAGACTCTTTAAAGTGAACTGTTATTGACCTCAATGGCACTAATTCTGAGGAAAGTTTTTTTTTTTTTTTAAGAAAATGTTGATTTTAGTCACGAGGCTTTACTCTGAATGAAACAGAATTTGAAAAATATGTGTAATTTTCATACCACTCAAAAACCAACATATGTATTAAACTAAATGTTTTACACAAAATAACACAGACAATGTTGAAATTATAGTTTCTAACTCCCTAAAGAATCCTTCAGGTATTCTGCAGTTTACTGTTACCCAAGGAAAAGCTCATGAATGCTTGAATACACAATGAATGGCCCTACTTCATTTTGTTTGTATCCACTTAACCATCAGTTATAAACCCACAGGAGAAGCCCACCCCAGAGGGATTATGCTTCATTTTTCTTCCGGTTAGAAATTAGAAAAGTTAAAATATGCTAAGTGATAGAAAAACTTAAACAACAAACAACAGTACTTCTGGAATAAATCACTCCCCACTAATGGTCAGTGAGAAATCACATTTTGAGCATTATTTAAAACATTTGGATCTTATAGACATGATAATTTGTGATTTTAAACTGCTTTTCACAGATGGTTTGGAGTTTTCTTTGAAACAAACTGTTTTGAAACTAATGTGCAAGTTGTATAAAGTTTACATTTTATATAGTTTATAATAATAGTTTATATTATTGATTTTTAACAGTTAATTAAATCTGCTTATTTGAATCTCATACTATGTATTTTGTTTGTGAAGCCAGAGATGTAGATCATTCACCAAAAATACCTAAGGTCCTGGCTCAGTCTCCAGTAGCATGAATAACCAAGTTTGATTATCTAAATGGATTATAAACATTATATATTCATAGTTTTTCTATTAGCATGGTGATGATTCTCTTTGTCATAGACACTTTAAACAGTATATTTGGTTCTACTAATGTAATATTGTATTACCTTGGCTTTGGCTTCAATCTCACTTTGTGATTGCCAAGTAAAACCTAAAGCTATTCTTTTATGAATGTTTCAGATTTTTTTTATTTTTCAAATCATTTCATGGAGCTTAGATGACCTCAGACTAACTATGTAGCACAGAGTGATGTTAGAGTCCCGATCTTCCCTTATACTTCAGTACCCCAATTAATTATTGAGTAGACATTTTATCCCACAATCAATTTAGTATATGACTAATAAGAAATATTTCTTTCCATTAATAAAGAAAAATTAAATTTCTTAATAAAGAGAAATGAGAAGCAAGGAATTAAGACTAATTCAGTAACAAGACAAAAGGAAAGTAGTAGAAGCTGCTATGGAAAACTAAAGACATTTAATATAAATACACAGACACACACATATACACACACCCGTACACACCTACAACACATTCTTACAATATATAAGATGATACAATGAAATTATGAGCAATTTAATAACTAAATATGTAGCATTTATTATTGCTATTGCAATCATATACAAAGTCACGTTAAAGAAAATGATGTGAAATCAGGATGTAAGATTCCCTGTGGATTGAAGGAATATATGTGCACTGATATAATTGGAATCACAATATCAAAGAGATAGACTTCATTTTTCTAACATGATGATCAAGATTTTGTAACAGAATAAATGCTAAAATATTAACAATGCATTTTCATACAAATTAGTACACAGATACACATGAATATCAGACAATATATTGTAAAATTCAAAACACAACATTTATCTAAATACTGAGACACTTGCCCTTCTCTTCACTCACATAGAGCAAACACATTGTTATACTCTCTAGGTCTATACACTTTATAGCAATTTTTCTTTGCTACCTTATTTTCTTAATTGTTTTGTCATAACAAGTCTCCTCTTCAAAGAAAAGTTGTCCATTACTGTTTTCCTCATTGAAACATATAAAACATTTACATTTGATTGTTGTGAAATATAACCTATAGCAACATGTGATTTCTAGGAGAAGATATTGTGTATCATTTTCACTGTCTTCCTAAATGCATATTTTACGTCTTTATTCCTCAAGCTGTAGATCAAGGGATTCAACATGGGGATAATTAGGGTATAAAAGATGGAAGCTACTTTGTCAGTGTTAAAGGAGTGACTGGTCTTAGGTTGCACATACATGAATATCAAAGTCCCATAGAAGACTGTCACTACTGTCAGGTGGGACCCACAGGTGGAGAAAGCCTTCTGCCTGCCCTCAGGAGAGTTCATCCTTAGGATAGCTCTGAGAATGAGCAGATAGGATACAAGAATGACAAGAGGAGAAGAAATTAAGTCAATAGCTGATAAAACTAAAATTATCATTTCATTTTTCTTTTTATTTGAGCAAAGCAGAGATATCAATGGGAGGCCATCACAATAAAAATGACTGATGACATTGTAACCACAGAAGGTTGAAGAGAAAATATTTATGGTGACCATGAGAGACACAAATACACTGTAAAGGTATGGGATTGCCACCAGTATCCAACACACTCTTTGTGACATGATGGCAGTGTAGAGAAGTGGTTTACAGATGGCCACATAACGGTCATAAGACATTGCAGAAAGGATAAAAAATTCACTAACTATGAATATACTAAAGAAAGACAATTGGATAGCACAAAAATGAAATGATACTGTATTTTGATCCACAATAAAATTTCTTAACATTTTGGGTCCCACAGTAGTTGAATAACCAAGATCTGTGATAGCGAGGTGTCTGAGAAAGAAATACATAGGTGTCTGCAGCCGGGACTCCACCATAGTAAGGATGATCATGCCCAAGTTGCCCAGCAGTGAGATCAGATAGATGATGAGGAACAATCCAAACAATGGTGCCTGTAGCTCAGGGCGGTTGGTGATACCCATTAGAATAAATTCTCTTACTATAGTGAGGTTGTGGTTCTTCATCTTGCTATATTAGAAAATCTGTCCAGAATAGAGACCATTGAACATTCAAGAGATTTCAAATGATATCACTTATTTTATTTTTATTATTCTAACTAGATTAAATATCTTTGAACATTTCAATTTAGGTTTGAAAATAAATCTATTTTAAATGTTGTACATATGCTCATATAAATATTCACATATGAAAACATATATCATGTAACAAGTGAAGACACAGATTTGAATCTTTAGTCTCAAACAAATTAAAGTGTTAATCAGACCATAACATATTTTTCTCAGTGATACTAAGTTATCCCAACTAACATGTGAACGCTCTCTTTACTCAATATTAGTTTTTAGTTAATCTGGAAAATATCTTTCTACAGAAAATATTTAGCTCAAGCAATATCTAGCCTCAAACTCTATACTTTCAGGATCTAAAATCATTATTATATCTATACATATATATATGAAAAACAAGACAATGTGATCACATTGTAGATAGTTGGATTTACACACACACACATTAATAAAATTTATTTATTTTGTTTTTATTTCTGATATGATCATTACCACATTTTCTTTCTGATATGAACATTACCACTATTAATAATAGTGTGTCTGCAATAATATATAAGATGCATGTCAATAATAATACATACACCTACTAAACATTTTCAAAAAATGCACACAACTTTCATTTCATCTATGGATCTATAGAATTTTTACATATAAAGATGGTACATCTCAAATTGTTATAACAATTCATACTTGTCAGGCATATGAAAAATATACTATTGCACATCATACTTCAGTATTATTGTATTTGAAGAAACCAAACAGCATGTAATTCAATGTATTTATGCAATTCTCTTGTTCACTAACTAGCATATACAAAGATTCCTTTGGGAAAATAAGATGAGATGTGTAAAGTACTTCTTTGGCATGTATAAAATCAAGAGGACACTGTATGGAATTCTGAAAATCTGAGGAAAAAGTAAATGATCCAGCAAGTCTATGTTCTTTGGCAATAGTACACAAAGATGATGAACATATGGATATCAAATAGTCACTGGTTACATTAACTTACCTGAAAGATTCTTTATTATATATGTATGAGCGTATCATATAGGATGAGATTTTAACTTCTTTGTTAGATCTGAAAAGAGGAGTAAATGAGGAGTTGCTGATAAAAATGGTGTACACAAAAACTATTTAAGTCTGTACCTCTAACAATCAAGAGTAAATTTTGATAGTTTACTCTCATTTTGAATTAATTTTTATTCATTATTATGTTAATAAACTTAATCAGGATATATTATGCAAGAAAAAAATCTATTTTCAACAAAAGAGCAAAAACAAAAAAATTAATGAATCCCCTTTATATACTTTAAACTTTCCTTGTGAAAACACTTTTTATAATAATACAATTTAGTTTTATAAAACAAGTAAGACACACTCTACACCTTAGAACAAATAAAAATATAAAGAAATAAAAAAAGTATCAAGGGAGTTTATTAAAATTGGCTTTTTAATGAAGTCTCAAAATCCCCCATTAATCAGGAGTTACTATACAATAAAATAGTATAATTCTTTAAAAATAGCATTTCTGAGAATAGCTGCCAAACACTGTGATAGACATATAATGCTTAATATTGTATAAAACTTTAATGGTGTGGTAGATATTACAAAGTAAACACAAAGTACAGTATGGTAGCCTTCACATGGATACAAGTAGGGACAGAATATCATTCTGCATGGTTAGTGCAAAAAACATCTTCCAAACATGACAGAGAAATGATGCAATAAAAAAATCTATGCTCCAAGGAGGCATGTCTGAATATCTTCAATGCACCAGAGAGAAAATCTCAGGAGGGAAACAGATTTTATTTTTGTAAAAATGTTCATGTGACAATGTTTCCTGAATAAAAACAGAATTAAAATGATTTATAATGGCAATCATGGGAGAGATGGCTGCCTTTGAGACAATGGCAGCAAAACCCATCAGCCCTCACTGTTCTGTGTAGATTTTCAATCTATACTTGACACACAGAAAATTTTGTTTACAAAGTGTAGCTACTTGATGTTCTTATATTTACCATATATGCAGTTCATATAATAAACATGTAAAAATATAAATTATTATGTAACTAAAAAATACCCAATCTTGGTTCCATTTATATTGGTTTGATTTGAAATGATATGAATGTAAAAAAATTAAGTGCACTGATTGTCAATTTTCCTATGGATAAGGGAAGACAAAA
Organism: Cricetomys ansorgei; assembly: GCA_026225945.1. Lineage (NCBI taxonomy): Eukaryota > Metazoa > Chordata > Mammalia > Rodentia > Nesomyidae > Cricetomys > Cricetomys ansorgei. The sequence goes on along the minus strand of JAMJFZ010004027.1, from coordinate 657,548 downwards.
GATTTTACTTTAAAAAGGGTTTACATCTCAATGAAAAGAAAAACATCCTTTATATAGATTATTTTGTTCACAGAATACTTGCAAGCTACTTTTCCAAACTATAATCTCAGAAAATTCAATGCTTTTTAGTATAAAATGAAGAATCTTTCCCATTGTCATTAAGGTGTAATTAGGTGTCTCCTTACTCAAGTAATAGTTTACATATCAATGTGATTTTCCATTGTAAAATTCCATTTTCCTTATCAAAGTATCAAAGAATATTAAAGAGATCTATCTACAGGTAAAATTGCTGAGTGTGGGGATAAGAGTGTGAGACCAAGGACATCAAAATGGGAGAAGTGACTAATGCACATGAATTCTGAATTCTGTAAATGTACAGGCACACACTATGATTAACATGTTAAAATTTTTAAAAGACTGAAAAATATTCATATCTATTCCTTTCCTCCTCAAGGATTACAAATTAATATTTCAATTATTTAAATTATATAAACATAATGGGCTTCATTATGTAATTTTTGTACATATATGCCATCACATTGTACTAGTTCCTCTCTTTGTTCTGTCACTTACTGGATAGTTGCTTTTGGTTTTTTTCCCTTATTCCAGGTGATCTTTATTTCTCAGTTTAGAATAATATTTGTAGGGGATCATTAGTAAATATAGGGTCATATATAACTGAGGATTGAAAACACAACCTAATGAAAACCTAAAACATGTGCTACAAAATTTTGTTAGAGAAGAAAATATCCTTTAATTTATTATCTATCTATTCTTATTTGGGCCATTCACTAGATACAAAATTAAGTGTGTGTGTGTGTGTTTGTGTGTATGTGTGTGACAGAGAGAGAGAGAGACAGAGACAGAGACAGAGACAGACAGAGGCACAGAGAGATAGGCAGAGAGAGAGGTAGAGAGATGAGATGCTTTCTAAGAACAAAATATCCAAGAAAATATTTTTGTGTATACTTCAAAGATAGTTAATAGTATTTGTTCTTTTGACCTCTGCAAAATATTTAAAAAATAACATGAAATAGAGAAATGAAGAGCTCCTCTTGCTGATCAGGCACTGTGAAATATTAGAAAGACTAGACAATTAATCAAAATGAGCAACTAAAGTTGATGATACTCTAGAAACAATGACCACATACCCTTAAGCTGAAGCTACAGGGTTCTGTGTGACACTTTGTTACCTTTTGTGAAATTCCTGTCTTCATTCTCCACTGTGATTCTTAGCATGAATTTCTGAGATCAATTTATGTACATTTTAAACCACAGAGACTCTCCCTGAGGAGACACCAAGAAATTAGTTGATTACCAGCAAAACTTTTGAAAGTCTAATGAGGCGATGTCTTGAGGTTACAATCTGTCAGGATCACTTTGTATTCAACTGTTATTTAGTTATTTGTTATATAAGCCAGCAATCCCTCTTACAAGTACTTATCAAGATGTATAGAAGTCAGATTCTCAAAGGTAAATGTGTGTTTTCCTGTTTATTGTAATGATGTAAAAACAGATTAAATACCAATCATGAAAGAACACATAGAATATTTTACACAAAACAATAGTCTTATTTAACCTTAAAAAATAAAGCTTTTTCTAAACAGGGATTAACATGGAGAATACCACACTGAATGAAATAATCAGTAATTATATGAGGATAAATAAGGTGAGCTTCCAATGCATGAGCTCCATGAAATTAGAAGAGAGGAAATCAAATTAAATGAGAACAAAATCAACATAATTAGTTCAATTTCTTGTGTATTTAAACAGACCAACAGTAACAAAGGAAGCTTGTCACTATAGAATTGCCTGATGACATTGTACACACAGGAAGACATAGTGAACATCTTAATTTTAAATAGAAGAGCCACAATGTGCTGCAAATATAAGGGAATACCACCAGTAACCAACAAATTCTTTTTGACAGGATGACCATATAAAGCAAAGGCTTATAGATGGCCACATACATTCATAGGACTTTTGAAACAGTGTAAAAGTTCACAAGCAAAGAACAAAAGATGACGTCTAACTGTATATCACAAAGTTTAAAGGATATTGTTTTCTGATTCACAGTTAATTTTCTTAACATTTTACTTCCAAAAGTAGTTGAATAATCAAGATAAAAGTATCAATGTGTTTGAGAAAAGAAATACATTGGTGTTTGCAGCAGAGAATCCACCATATACAAGATGAATATGCCCAAGTTTTCTAACAGTGAGTTCACACAGATGATGAGGAAAATCTGAACAGTGGTATTGGTAGCTTAACTTGGTCAGTGATCCCCATTAAAATGAATTCTGTCACCTCTGTGAAGCTATGGTTCGCCACTCTGTCTTAGAAGATGACATACTCTAAATAGAAGAACAGCAGCATCAAAAGAGTTCAACTATTATTACTCAGAGCTATTCATTAAAAACTATAATAGATAACATAAACCTAATATTCCACTTTTCAGTATTTGAAATTACATCTTTAATACACATATATAACATGCCTGCACATGCCTATAAAAACAAAACAGATACAGATTTGTAAGAAGAGTTTTAAACTAGATTTTTATTATGAAATAATATTGTTCAATATCTACAAATACTTGTTTTTGCAGTCTTGGAGATTTATCTCTACTCATATTAGGTGGTTACAACCGAATTAAAGTGTGAAATATACAACTTCATCAAATATTCAGTTCCTAACAATATTCATTGTCATGTTTAACTAGTCTCAATATTCAAAAACTCAAACAGGTAGAATATAGGTACACAATAAATAAAAAGATACCTGAAAATAGAGATGGAGCTATACATTATCGACATGCATATTAAAATAATGTTTTAATATTTAAAATTTGGTTGCCATATATGTGAATGTTTATCATGCTTCTTAAATTTTGTATTCATCATTTCTATAATTATAAATACAAAGTGATAAGTAACATGTAATGTGTCGTAACTCATTTACAAAATATGCTGCAAGAATAGTTAAGATGATTTATAATAGTGCATCGTCTCTTCTTTAAAACTGAATTATGAAACTCTTATTCTTAAAGCTAGAACAGTTAAAAGCCTTAAGTTGTGAAAGATAATTGAGGAACAATATGTGAATGAGTTCAGTATAAAAGATCCAGAGTTCATTATGAAGGAATTGCATCTAGGTGCCTGTGTGGTCTGGATGGAATGTAGAAAAAATGTTAAGAACATTGTTGCACTTTTATTCCCAATATTAAGAAGGCAGTGATGGCCTGCATCTTTAATCCCTGAGACAGAAAGAGTGTGAAAGAAGACACAGGAAGCAGAACTCAGAAGTCAATGTCATATTAGAAGTAACATTTTGTGGTAAGTCAGTGAAGGACAGGTAAAGTGATTAATCAGAGGAAGAGTTCACAGAGTTAGCTCAGAAAAGAGGGAAAAGAGGCAGTTACAGCAGAATCAGTTACAGCAGCAGGAAGATGGTGTTAGTGTTTTTTTTTTTTGTTTTTTGTTTTTTGTTTGTTTGTTTTTTTCATCCCGGACAGAGATGGAAAAGTGGCCTACTATTCAGGAACCCACAAACCACACAGCTCTGACATCAGAGCTATATAGTATCTGGGCTCCAGATTGCCAGGCGTCTTCCTGTCAGGGCCCAGAAGGCTGCTTTTTATATAGTGTCCTTGAGGGGTAAACATCCCAGGATGGCCTGTGATTGGTGGGAATTTTTTGCCCTTATTTGCTAGTCAGGAGAGGGTTGAGGGGTTTAGGTCACGGCTATGTGTTTTAGTTAGAGCTGCTTCTGTGCTGTTCTGCCAGGTTGGAGGAGCTGAGTGGGAAAAGGCTCCATTCAGACCTGCAACATTGGGGAATCTTCTTCCCTCAGAGAGGAGTTGTTACACTGAAACACTCCAACTCAGTTGAGGAAGCCTTCCATCCATGCCTTAGAGCTACAAGAGCTGTGTGGTTCCTGGCTTCCCAAATGTCAGGATACCTTCCATTGAGGACATCTTCCCTGATAGTCCTAGACGGGGGAGGGGGGTACTTTCCAATGGTGGGCCTCAAGTCTCAGAGCTTCCTGACATTGCAGAACCAGACTCTCTCAAAGAGGATCTATGTTGTCTCCCCAGTGGTCCTTGGCACCATCTGGGGCTCATGGTGGGTTGAAGGGGTGGTGGCTGAGGCCCTGGGGTCTGCAGCAGGATGGTGAAAGAGGCAAGCATTAGCTCTGAACAGCAACTGGCAGCAGGAGGGGCTAGGCTTTTGAGAAAAGTCAGATTTGCTCTGTGGAAGAAACACAGATAGCACTGAGGTACCATTTTGAGCTGGGGGCAAGCCAGCAATTCAGTCCTCACCTCCATCTGCTTGTTGCCATGGCCACCTACAGGTTTAAGGAAAATATTCCTAGCTGAGCTGAGGTGTTCTGACTGAGCTGAGGTGTTTTTCTAGCTCCTGGGTCACCTGAAGTGTTCTTCCTTCTTCTCCTTTCACTGATTCTTTTTACTTTTTTCTCTCTGTGGCTGCCTCCATTTGGGAAGAAGGAAGCAGCCAAATCTGTACCCCCCTATTGAGCCAGGGGTAGGAAGCCAGAATCTCTGTCTGCCTGCTGCCATGGCCACCTGCAGAGCCCTTTATGAAGCCTTTGAGGCAGATTGGCTGCTAAATACTTGGAAAAGTCAAGGCCAGAAGGTTTGGGCTTGGCAAGAGAAGCAGAGCTGAGGCAGAGCTCCCTCCACATGGAGGATCCACAGAGCTCCAATTGTGGATCACTGAGGGGCCCAGGGACCCAGGACAAGCTCAGTAAATATAGAGGAGTGTGTTGGGGTCTGGGCCCTCCACAGAGGCAGGAACCCTGGACTATGGACTCTGCACACTGGGGAGCCCCTGTGATGGGGGACAAGACACAGACACAATGAAGCAATCTGACTGAGGAGCAGAGAGACTGACTGAGGCAGTATAGAGAAATGAGAGCTTAGGGAGAGACATAGTGACAAAGTGGTATTGTGACAGAAGGGTATCGTAACAGATGGGAAGAGTAAGTCAGTTTGAAACTAAACAGAGCAGTTTAGTCTGAGACAGTCAGAGAATCAGCCAGCATAAGCTGGAGTCAGAAGAGGTCAGTCAGAAACAATAAGACAACAATGATCTCAAAAATGATCTCAGGAGATCATTTTGAACCAGTCAGCTTGGTGAAAAATTTGCACCATAATAGTAATTGAGTTAAACCAGTTGAGTCAGAGTTCAAATGAACTAGTCCGGGTGGCTCAGTCAGCAGCAGAGGCTTAACTGTTCTGGATTGTTGAACAGTTGTAGATTGTAGAACTGAGAGCTTTAGCTTTGGGTTAAGAGTAGATTGTATGGAGGCCAAAACACTCTAGGGTTCCAGTACTAAGAACCAGTGATTTAATTAGACAAAGAATAAAAGCTTTTGCCCTGAATCAACATTTACATCTGGCATCTGAATCTACATTTACATCTACACTATGAATCTACAAGCAGAAGAACAGGGTAGGCATGCTGCCTGCAGAGCACTTGGTTCTGATCCCACATCCCTAGCACCTACTCCCTCTCCTCCAGTCCCACCATCCTGCTTCCTATTCCAGGGCAGAGCCTCAACCATCATTATAGCCTAAGACAACAGAAGAACCAGCTAGAAAAGCAGCATAGGCCAGGCCAGTCAGCCAGAAGAACAGTAACTAACTTCCAGCCCCCAACTCAGGCAAATACTTCCTGCTGGACCAGGGGCCAAGTCTGCCACCAGAGCTCCAGTGCCTAACTCAGGCAGAGACTCACTGCTCCATAACCTAATAAAGGCAAACCCATAAATCAGGCAATTAAACTTATAACCACTCCAAACCTAGACGCCTAAATGCCAGCTTATAACACAAATAAAAGCAACTAGGGCAATATGTCACTACCAAAATCCAACTATCTTACTACAAGCCCTGAACACTCTGTCACAGTTGAAGCACAAGAAAAAGTTCTCAAAAACAATGCTATGAAGACTATAGAGGACCTTAAAGAGGAAATTAATAAATCTCTCAAAGAAATCAATGAAAAGACAAACAATGGAAGGAGTTAAGTACATTCATCAAAGAAATCCAATGAAACACAAACAATTAGTAAAGATGAATAAATCGCTTAAAGAAAGCCAAGAAAATAACAAGCAAACAAAGGAAATGGACAAATTTGTTCAAGGCCTGAAAATGGAAATAGAATCCATAAAGAAAACACAAAGAGAGGCACTTTGTAAAATTACAAATCTAGAAAAGTGATCAGGAACTACTGAGACAAGCTACAGCAACAGAATACAAAAGATGAAAGAGAACATCCCAGGAGTTGAAGATACTATAGAGAAAATAGATACATTGGTAAAAGAAAATGCTGAATGCAAAAAATTCCTGACCCAAAAGATCCAGGAAACCCGGAACACTATGAAAAGAACAAGCTTAAGAATTATAGAAATAGAGGAAGGAGAAAATTCCTAGATCAAAGTCCCAGAAAATATTTTCAACAAATTCATAGAAGAAAAGATTTCAAACTTAAAGAAGGTAATCCCCATAAAGGTACAAAAAGCATACAGAACACCAAATAAATGGATGGAAAAAAAAAAGTCCCATCACCACATAACAATCAAAACACTAAGCATACATAACAAAGATAGAATACTAAAATCTGCAAGAAAGAGTAAGTAACACATGGAGGCAAACCTCCTAAGAATTGTACCCAACTTCTTAACAGAGACTCTAAAAGTTAAATGAGGCTGAAAAGATGTGTTGCAGAATCTATGTGACCACAGATGCCAACCCAGACTACTATATCCAGGAAAAATTTCAATGACCATAGATGGAGAAAATAAAATATTCCACAATAAATCCAAATTCATACAATATGTATTTACAAATCCAGCCCTACAGAACGTACTTAACACAGGAAAGAAAGAACCTTACCTGGTTAAAATTAAAAGAAGACACACATACACACAGCCACACAACCAACAAGAATTACAAAATAGCAGGACAACAATCAATGGTCATTGATACCTCTCAACATCAACGGAAAACTTTTACTTGATGTGTAGATCTATAGGTTACTAACACCTATTGATACAACAGCTGAAGTTTTTAAAACACTTAGTCAACGTATTTTACATCTATGAAGGAAAAACAGTAGCACATCACACTTGGAATTGTACTTATTTAGATAAACAAAACAAAATGTAAGTGTATCTGTGCAATCCTCTTGTACCTTGAGCTAGTTTTTAGAAGTGTTCATTTGGGAAAATAATTTAGGATGAATACAATACTTTGTTAGCATATATAAAATAAAGAAGACTTTGTAGGCCTGTTCATATAGATAGTGAACACATAAATTTCTGTCACTGGTTACAGTAACCTACCTAAAAGATGTTTCCTTTTATGTATGTGTATATCCTACAAGATGAGGCTTAAAGCTGAGCAAATGAGAAGCTAGTCACTAAGCAACTAACAGACACAATGAAATTAACTCTGTACTTTGAGAAAGCATATACGAGCACCTCCTAGACCTCATAGTGAAAGTTATAGGAAGGCAGCAATGATAAGTTTTGAAAATGTATATATCAGCATTTTATTAATAGAAAAAAATCATAAATGATTCGCAGTGGTTAAGAAAGATAGACACTTCAGTCTCTGAATAAATGACAAAGAAATAGGTTTTTCATCATTCTGTTTAAAGGTAATTTTTAAATTTTTTTTTTTACTTTTCCAGGCATAAAAACAAATTTGCCAAATGTGGCTTTCTAATGTGTTGCTGTGTGATAATCTGTTGTGTGTTTCAAGTGATCCTGCAAGTGTAGATTTATTAATTATTATTAATTATTATTCTCATGGGTTCTTGGCAACTGTTGTGAATTGGTCAGAGCTCCCTCCCTGAAGCTTGCCCATCTCCCAAACTCCTGACACTCCCCACCCTTTGGCCAGGTCCTGCCCCTGTACCTGCCCCCAGACAGGTGCCTGTCCTGTGTCATCAGTCACATATAATCCCGGTGAGCTTCGAGCTCTTCATCTTTGGACCCCGCCCCGACCTCTCTCTGGCCCTCTTCGTCTGTTGTCTCTCTCCCTCTCCACCCTCCTCTCTCTCTTTCTTCTTCCCTCCACTCGGAAGCTGACACTTTGTGTCTCACATCACCCTAATAAACCACTTGCGTAAGACCCTGTTGCATGGTGTTGTACACTTTTCTTTCAGCAGCCATGTTATTGGAATAAAGGATTAAATGTTCAACTACATGATCCTTTCATAAAAATATACTTTCTTATATTAAACACAAAAAACCATCATATAATTAAAATATATAACTATCCCTAGAAATTGCAGAAGCCACTCATTCTCCCCTTTTCTATTGGTTTGTTTTACAATGATAAAAATTTTAGATGATAAGGTATAAGATATCAGTTTTTTCAGCAAGAAAGACAAATGCTTAAATTTTCTTTTATAAACAGTTATCCTAGATAATTAAGTGAGATGTAGTACAAAATATAGAAAATTTGTCACTATCCTAAAACTTTTGCTAAATGTCTTCTTTTTCTTGAGTAATTCTTTTCAAACCTTGTGTGAGATGAAAACTCTATTTCCTTCAATAAAAGATAAAGAAATGTTTGAGATATAGTTCATTCAAAAACAGTGCTTGTTGCAAATCCTGAAAACCTGATTTTGTTCCCTGGAACCCACATAGTGGAAAAAGAAAAATAACTCTAGCAAGATAGAAATCAAAACTGGCAACATTTATGGAGCAAATAACCTGAGGATATGTATGTTATAGACCTTCAGGAAGAATCTATGATGATTCTCCTAAATGGACATATTCTTAATGGGAATATAAATTCTTATATTTAACATGAATAAGTGCATCTCTCAACACTCAACAGAGAAGTAATTTTTTGAAGTACATAGTGATTATCAAAGACCCCTTAATGCTCAGTATGTTGTGAATAGAAGGCTTAAAAATATTCAACATATTTTGTGACATGTGACATCTGTATTATGCCCCTTGTTAGCAAGGCTCAGACATCATCCCAGATGGATTATAGGTATGAGATGGTTGTAGGCACGGGAGGAGTAGATGATAATAGCTAAAATTTGTTTTCCAGATACAACTAGCTATTCTACACATTAGCCAAAAGTGGCTGTGGTTTCATGAACAAGAACTACATGAGGTCAAGCCAGATAAAAATTAAAACATGGAAGGGATGGAAGTGAGAAAGTCCCATCAACTGGCTGAGAAACTATTCTTGTTAATTTGTGGTTGCTGAGTAACTGAGAGTCATTTTTCTTCAGAGATGTATCCCCTGAGGGAATAGCCATGGTCTGTTGCATGTAAGTTTTAAATTCTTGTTAACTATATTCTCTTTATATCAAAGCATGATACACTTTAATTTAACACATCAAATATGAAAGCATTTCTCTATTTTCTATGCATTCATGAGTACCCTTATTTTGAAGTATATTCACTAATCAGGAAAATTACAGATTACTTAAGGAGAATGGCTATTGACCTCAATATCATAAATTCTGCGTATAGATAGTTTTTATAGTTTTTAACATTGATTTTAATCACTAAGCTTTTCTCTGAATAAATCAGAATTTGTAAAGTAAGTGTGATGTGCATATCATGATCATGTGAATAAATATTTAATAAATAAATATAGTGAATAAAACATTTAATAAAAATAGCACAGTTAATCTTGAAACTTTAGATTCTAGCCTCAAAAGAATCTTTCAGATATTTTCACTTCACAGTTACCCAAGAACAGCACAAAATTGAATACACTATGAATGTGCCTAATTCACTTTGTTTATACCCACTTAACCAACAGTGATAAAACCCACAGGAGGTGTCCCAGAGGAATTATGCCTTACTTATCTTCTGGGTAGAAATTAAATTAAAATGTGCTGAATAACTGGAAAAAACCATAAACAAAGAAACATTGTTTCTGGAATAAAGCCCTACATACTGCTTTTCACTGAGAGAAAAAAGTTTTAAGCACTATTTAAAACATTTTAGATCCTACTGCCATGAGAATGTGTGACATTGAATTATTTTTCACATATGGTTTGCAGTTTTTTCTTTGGGACCAAATATATATTCAAACTAATTGGCAAGGTTTTGAATGTAAACTGATTTTATTGAGTTTTACTATATAATTACATGGTATTTATTTGAATCATGTATCATATATTTGGTTTGTACATGTAGAGATGTTGTTCATTAATCAAGATGATCCAAGGTCCTAACTCCATCTCTATTGCCAGAAATATATATATATATACACACACACACACACACATATATATACACACAAATATATATATTTGTGTATATATATATACATCACACATGTATATATGTGTATATATATATATCACACATGTATATATGTGTATATATATATCACATTTGTATATATGTGTATATATAGCTATATATACATATTGTGATATGTATATCATACACACACACACATATATGTTATATACGTGTGTGTATAGTGTGCATGTGTATTATAAATTTTTTCATAAATTTTCTCATCAACTTGGTGATAATTTTTTTCCCACAGATATAACTCAAGTTATATTTGGTTTCACTTATCTATTATTGTATTAGCTGGCTTTGCTGTCAAACTCACAAAATAATTACCAAACACAACTTAAAGTTATTCCCTTATGAATGTTTCTGGGCCTTGTTTTAGTTTTTCAAGTCATGTCATTTAGCTCAAATTGAACTCTGACTAGCTATGTAGCCCAGTCTAACTTTGTAAGTGTAGATTCACTGGTGGTCTTGCATCTCCTAACTCCTACCTGCTGGCTGGGTTCAGCTAGTCAGGAGAAGAGGGGCAGGGAACAGAAGGGAAGGGGAAGGGGTTCTAGGACTGATTCATACACGATTCATAGAGCCAAGAATTGGACAAGGAATAAATAAAGACCTAGGTACTCCTTGCTTGTAGTGGAAATGAAGATCGCTTTATTCAACATGGGCAAAGGGATATATTGAGTGGGTGGGGGTGGGGATGGGTAGGCAGGCCACCTGCCAACCTTGGTGCAGGGATCACAGTCCCTGGGTCGGGGTCGAGTTGTGGGCAGCCTGATGTAGGCAAGAAGAGGGCTGGTCTCTCCTGCCCTGCCCTGGTGGATGGGATCCTGCAAACCCTCAGCTCCCACTGGGTCAGTGGGTCTAGTGTGACATGACTTTACAATTCTGATTAGCCTGCCTTCACATTCCACTTATTTTTAGGGTTGGCATTTCATCCAATTATAAAAATTTAATTTAAGAATCATGAGAAATGCTACTTTCTATCTAAAAAGAAAGATGAAATCATCCAGGGAATGGAAATGGGAAGTAAGAAATTAAGACTAATCTAGTAACAAGACAAAAGTAAATTAGTAGAAGTTGCCATGTAAAACTCAAGACATCTAAAATAAACACACACACACACATACACACATACACACACACCACATTCTCTGAATTACACAATAGTAAACTATAGTTGAAATTATATACTGTTTAATCACTATGTGCTATTAATTATTGTTATTTTGATTATATAAAAAGTGATGTAAAAGGGGATAGATGCGTAATTATGACCTAAGATGCCCTGTGAAATGAAGACATTTCTTTATCAAAGCAGTAGATTTCACTTTAGACCTGGCACTCAAGATTTTTAACACAATTTATAGTAATATATCTGAATACCAAAGATGTGTAAATACTAAATATTAACAATGCATTTTTCATTTGAATAAATACACAGAGAAACATGTACACTTAATAATTTATTATACAACTAAATTCACCAAATTTATTTAAATCCTCTGAGACACACACACAGCAAACACATTGTTACACACTTTAGATATATACACTTTAAAACAATTCTTCTGTGCTACCTCATTTCTTCAATTGTTTTATTTATAATCTGTCTCCTCTTCAGAGAAGAGTTCTTCTTTACTGTTCTCTTCACTGTGACTTATAAAATATTTAAATTTGATTGTTGTGAAAAACAATAACCATTAACAACATGTGACTTTTAGGAGAAGATATTGTATATTTTTTTCCCTGTCTTTCTAAGAGCATATTTAACATCTTTGTTCCTCAAGCTGTAGATCAAAGGATTCAACATAGGGATAACTAGGGTATAAAAGATGGAAGCTATTTTATCAGTGTCAAAGGAGTGAGTGGTCTTAGGTTGCACATACATAAATATCAAAGTCCCATAGAAGACAGTGACTACTGTCAGGTGGGATCCACAGGTGGAGAAAGCCTTCTGCCTGCCCTCAGCAGAGTTCATCCTGATAATAGTTCTGAGAATGAGCAGATAGGAGACAAGAATGACCAGAAGAGATGAAATAAGGTTAATTGCAGATAAAGTTAAAATTATCATTGCAATTTCATTTGTATTTGAGCAGAGCAGAGGTATCAAGGGGAGACCGTCACAGTAGAAATGACTGATAACATTATAGCCACAGAATGTTGAAGAGAAAATGTTTATAGTAACTATGAGAGACACAAATACACTGTAAAGGTATGGGATTGTCACCAGTACCCTACATATACTTTGTGACATGATGACAGTATAGAGCAGAGGGTTACAGATGGCCACATAGCGGTCATAGGACATCACAGATAGAATAAAAAGTTCACAAGCAATGAACAGAAGAAAAAAGGCTAATTGTGTGGCACAAAGATGAAAAGATATTGTATTTTGACTGACAACAAAATTTGCTAACATTTTAGGTCCTATTGCAGTTGAATAACCAAGATCTGTTATAGCAAGGTGTCTGAGAAAGAAGTACATGGGTGTTTGCAGCCTGGGGTCCACTATGGTGAGTATGATCATGCTCAAGTTGCCCACCAATGAGATCAGATAGATGATGAGGAATAATCCAAACAATGGGGCCTGAAGCTCTGGGTGGTTAGTGATGCCCATCAGGATGAATTCAGTCACTACTGTGAGGTTGTGGTTCTCCATCTTTGCTTATTAAAAAAACCTGTTCTGAATAGAGATCATGGTAGAGTCAACAGATTTCAAATATTATCATCTTATATACTGTTATTATTCAAATAAGGTTAAATAAAATGTGTACAAGCATTCCAATTTATTTTTGAAAATAAATCTATTATAATTATGTACATACAGTGTTATACACATCTATATATAGCCATAGATTCTTGGCAAAGGCATTTATTCTTTGTCTAAATAAATCATTAGTTCTTAGGCCTGGAGTCATAGAGCTTTTCTGCCTCCAAACAATCTTAAATGTTTATGCTTCTAGTCTAGACTTAGAAGGCATCAGGTTCAGCCCTCAAGATGGTCTGCCTGACTGAGTCATTCTGATTACCTCCTTCTGAACTTAGTCTTTTGGTTCAACTCACTTGCTATTCTGTTTCAAACTCTTCTCCAAGCTGACTGTTTCAAACTGATTATCTGAATTGACTTACTGTTTCTGACTGCACTCTTCTGACTCTGGCTGATGATTCTCTGACTGTCTCAGACTGAACTGCTCTGGTCAACTTCATATTAACTCACTCTTCCCATCTGATACCGACTTCTACTGACCTGCCTCTGTGTTGCTCCCTGAGCTCTCATTGCTCCATGCTGCCTCAAACAGCCTCTCTATTGCTCAGTCAGACCACTTTATTGTCTCTGTGTCTTGTCCCTAGACTGTCTGTTTCAACCTTTTTGCCTTATGCTGCCTGTTGTAACTTACTCTTCTCTGAGCTGAGAGCCTCCTTTTACATTGTGAGAATTGCGTGTGTCCTCACTCTGATTCATACTGCTTACATTTCTTATGATTTCTCAATTTGCTTGTCTTTAATTGACTCATCTCAGAAGTCACTTTCTATGTAACACTTACTCTTTTTAAGCTCTGCTTCTTGTGTTTGCTTCCACACTGCTTTTGTCATAGAAATTAAAGAGATGGACCACCTCTGCCTTCTAAATATTGGAATAAATGGGATTAAAGGCATTTACTACCACTGCATTCTGAATACTAGGATGAAAGGTTTGTACCAACATTCCTAATATTCTTTCTACAGTCCATCCAGATCACCCAGGTCTCTGAATGTGATTCCTTCATATGGACCCCTGGAACATAGACCTTTCCTAGTCTTACACAGGCCTAATTTTCTACATCTATACACACAAACATACACACACACACACACACACACACACACACACACACACACACATACACAGACATATTTCTTGCAGTAAATAAAGACAGACACATATAAATATTTGATTCTCAATCAACGAAAGTTTTAATAATAGGATTACATAATTTTTTTTCAACCATACTGATTTTCACAACTGGGATGTGAACTGTCAATTTGATACAGTGTTTAGACATTATTTTAGAAAGCATATCTAGTCAAGGCAATTTCCACTCTTAAATTCTAATACTTTCAGGATCTAATAACCCTGCTATGCATATATACATATATATGTATGTGTGTATACACATATGTATGTATAATAAAATAAAAAATTTATATTGTGGAAAGATGGATTTATACAAATATTGATAAAATTTGTTTTACTTTTATTTTATTTCTGATATGACCATTACTTCATTGTGACATTTAATTATTATATATTTGTAATACATATAGGATGTATGCCAATAATAATACACAAAACCTACTGAAAATTTTCAAAAATATACAGAAATCTAATTTCATGTATACATATATAGGATCTTAATATGTTCAATGGAATATTAGGAGTTTTTATAACAATCAACATGGGTCAAATTATGAAAAAGAACACCATTGCATATCATATTCAGTATTGTCTTTATTTGAAGACACCAAACAGCATGTAAAGTAGCTATATCTGTGCAATCTTCTTACATAGTGATATAGCATATACAAATGTTTTTCATTGAGAAAATAAGGTGACAACTATGAAGTACTTTTTGGTATATATAACATAAAGAGATGTGTGTATGGGCCTTTTGAAAACTTGAAGTACACCTAAGTATTTGAGGAAGTCTGTTTCCTGACCACAGTATACCACGGTAATGAACACATGGATTTCAAACAGTTACTGGTTATACTAACTTACTTTAAGTAATTTTCCTTAAATATGTATGTGTACATCATATGGAATGGGGTCTTAACATTTTTATTAGATCTGAAAAGATAGCCAAATGTGGAGTTGGTCATGAAAACTGGGGTACAGATAAGCTATCCCAGTCTTGTGGGTCTAACAGCCAAGAAGAAATTTTTATAGATTGCTTTCATTTTGAAATAATTTTTTTATTTATTACCATGTTAATAGAAGTTCTAAGTGAATCTTTTATATAAATTAGCATTTTTCTGAGAAAACATTTTTTTATATATAATTTAGATTTATATAGAAAATCAGACACAGGTTTTGTCAAAAGACATAGAAAAATATAAAGAAATATGGAAAAAATCAAGAAAGATTATTAAAATTGGCTTATTAACTAACTCTCAAAATCCCCTTTGGGTCAAGAGGTACTATATTAAAAATAATTTTATTTTAATAATCATGTTTCTAAGCATGTCTCCAAAGTGTTGAGATACATGCTTAATGACTGATATGGTATAAAGCATTAACTATGGTATAGGTATTGCAAAGCAAAACTGTAGTACAGCATGATAGCATTTGCAAGGACTGTAGTGAGGGGTGGAAAATCTTTCTGCGTGGTTAGTTCAGAAAAAAATTTTTTTCTAAACTTTACAAAGAAAAGAATGCAATAAATGTCTACATTCCAAGGAGGCATGTTTGAATACCCTCAGTGCCCCAGGGGAAAAAAATCACAGGAGGAGAACAATTATTACTTTGCAAAAATGTGTATGTGTCTATGTTTTCTGAATGAAACCTGAAATTAAATGACTTACAATGTTAAACATGGTAGAAACTGCTGTCTCTGAGAAAATGACTGTGATGTCTCCTAATTCTCATCATTTTGTGTAACAGTGATTATTTTTAATTTATACTTCACTCATTTAAAAATTTATTTCTAAAGTTATATTTATGACCTATATTAAATATTATTTATAAATTCTCCAATTCACCATTATATACACTTTATATAATAAACATGTAAAAATATCAATGATTGTATACCGAAAACATCCAATCTTGGTTTATGTTGTATTGCTTTGATTTGCAATGATAAAAAGATTATAAATTAATTAACTGACTGTCAATTTTCCTAATGTAAGGGAAGACAAAAAGGTTTTCCTCTGAATAGATATAGGACACAGTGAAAACAAAGACATTCTATCTTTATAGAATATTATGTTCACTGAATTCTTGCACTTCATATTTCAAAATTATACTCTCAAAAAATTAGTGATATTTAATAAAAAAGAAAAAAAAAAACCTTCCACATTGTCATAAAGGTATAACTAAGTGTCACTTGACTCTCAAATAATGGTTTTAGCAACAGAGGTGATATATAAACTCCATTTTTGTCATCAAAATATCAGGAAATGTGCTAAGGCTCTCCTCACAGGTAAAACTGCTGAGTTTAGGGACCTGAGTATGAGCCAAGGACACCAAGATAGAAGGAACTGACTAATTTACATGTCCTCTGATCTCTGTGTATGTGCATGCATACAGAGTAAATACATATATTAAAAATTTTAAAGACTGAAAAGTAAGCACACCTATACCTTTCCTTGTAAATATTACTTGTTGAAATTTCAATAAATTTAGGTTAACAAAATGGATTTCATTATTTCATTTTCATACATATAAATCATCATACATTGTGCTAATTTCTCTATCCTGTTTTTCTCTGGGTAGTTCTTTTCCTTATCCCAGATGCCCCAACATTCTCTGTTTAGGATAAATTTTGTAGGAAAAATAATTATTATATCAATGAGTATAGCTCCAAATCTACCTAAGAATTGAAAAGAAGATATAAGAACAGACTTAATACTTGTGTTCTCAAATTCTATTCTTTAAATAGAATCATTCTTTTTATTATCTACTTCTTCTCATATGGGCACTTCACTATACATGAAATTAAGTGTGTGTGTGTGTGTGTGTGAGAGAGAGAGAGAGAGAGAGAGAAAGAGAGAGAGAGAGAAGAGTGAAAGAGAGATGAAAAAGACATAGACAGAGAGATGTTTTCTAAAAACAAAATATCTAAGAAATTATTTCTGTGCATGATTCCAAAATAGTTAATAGTATTTTCCCCTTCAATGATACTGAAAATGTTCAAACATCAAAAATAGGGAAATGAAGTGTTCCTATTGCTTCTCAGACATCCTGGAATATTATAAAGAATAGACAATGAATCACAAATGAGCAACTATAGATTTTGAAATTCGAGAAATGATGCCTACATCCCTTAAGCTAAAACTACAGGGTTCTGGGTGACACTTTGTTACCTGTTGTGAATCTCCTGTCTTCATTTCCCACTGTGGCTCTTAGCATGAGTTTCTGAGATCAATTTATGTGTATCTTTAAACCAGAGAGACTCTCCCTGAGGAGACACCAAGAAATTAGTTGATTACCAGCAAAACTTGAAATTCTAATGAGGTGACACCTGGAAGTTCTAAACTGTCAGGATCAATTTGTATTCAACTGTGATTTAATTATTTGTTGTACAAACCCTCAATCCTTCTTACAAGTATTTATCAAAAAAATGTTGGGATTAAGTTCTCAAAGATAATGTGTTCCCTCTTGTTTATTGTAACATAATGTGCAAATTCTAGGATGCAAAAACAAATTAAATATACAATCATGGATGAATGATCAAATAAAGTATTTTGTACAAACAATAGACTGTCATTTAATCTTTCAAATTCAAGGTGTAGTAACAGGAACGATCATGGAGAGCACCATGCTCATCACTTAGGTGAGATAAATATGGTAAACTTCCAATTATGTGATCTTCATAAAACTCTTTGCCTTATTGTTTCAGAAAGTGTAATGGTGTTTACAACTATCTTTACTTCTGCACACAGAGGGAGTTTGTAATTAATAGACACAAAGTCCCAGTTAGAAAGAATAAGTTCTGAAGAACAGAATAAAACTTTTCATCTATAGTCATCAGCTGTATATCTCATGCTCTTTCATGGCTTACATGCCATATGAAGTTCAATAATTAAATTATTAACTATAATTAATAATTAAATAAATGGTAATTATTTTATTTTATTATGATTATATAATTATAATTAATTAAGTAATTAAATTGAAAGGGTAAATTAATTTCCAATAAGCAGCATAACAATTGTGAGTTTTGAAAGGATCACACTAATTCAAAGCAGCTATGAGTCTTTCCCATGAAATATTCAGCATAATGATATATACAGGGAAGTGAAATACATTACAATGTACAAAGATAGAATGAAGAACAATTACCTAATGAGAATATCAAAGTTGGAGAATAGTCCTAGAAAGAGATTAGAATAGTGCTACCAGTGTAATAATTATAATTTATTGTTTATTTTAATATAGTATATTTTATTGTATGCATGTGAGAAAAGTATTCTAAGTGGCATCTTTTAAATAATTTTTATCACTGGCATAGATTTTAACAAAAGAGTTTGCTTTCATATTTGACCCATAACGCTTGTTGAAATTTGTCTATGATATGAAATTAAATGATTGCTTTTTAATTGGTTTGGGCATTGCAATTGTTTTAAAAGAGTTTTAAATTGGAGGTGTTAAAAGCATTGGCTTTTTGTGAAACTTAATATCCTGGCTAATTGATTGATATTACTATGTATTTTCTTAAATTAATAGGCATTTAGTCTTTAAATCAAGTATTATATCATGGTAAAAGTGTGTTGTAGAACGTTAAAATTTAGCATGATTTTTTTTTTTTTAACAAAATTGGGTCTGCTCACTTTTCTTGTAGATACTAATTATGAGTTTCAATTTATTAGATTCTTTTATCAACTATCATTATCACTCATATTACGGTTTGTATTGGTGAGGCATAATTGTATGTATTTGTGTGGAAGATAAGCTAAAAGATTCTAAATATTTTAAAGAAAGTCATACAATGTGCTACTGGATATGCCATTGTGAAAATTAATGTTTTTAAATAATGTATGACTCATTCATTCTTAATCTATTCATCTGGTCGTCATTTTCTAATTTCATCCAAATACAAACTTACCAGAAATTTGCAAATTTTGTTCTAAAATAAATATGCATTTTATTTTTTATTTTATTTTATTTTCCTTGGTATGAAACATCTCTGGTCACTGTGGGGCTGTCCTAGAGCTAAGAGTGCTCTAGGTTGAAGCATGCTTGGAAACCCAGAATTCTCACACTGAGAATGGAAAGTTGTTTGGCTACTTCCTGTTTTCTTAACCTTGACAAAACCTAGCTAAATTCTAAATGCTACCTGCTTCAAAGTAGGTCACTAGCAAAGGAATGTGGTCCAGTTGGTGCTTGTCTGACCACTGTAGCCAGAAGGCCCAGGGCTGAGCTCATTTTCTGATAAGGTGTCTTCCTCTTTTCCCTGTGGAACCACACTTTATGCAGAAAGTACTTAGGCAGGACTTTGACCCTTAGACAAGAGCCCCCACATGCAAATGGGACTAATCTAGCATCTTTGTCTTAACAAATGGCCCTTGTCCCTGGGTACCAAAAACACTCCCCTGCCTTTTTTGCTATAAATGTAACCACTCTTGCTTCAATAAACTGAAATGGTCCATTGACAACAGTTTCAGGGAAGTCTGTTTCCCACAGCTTATAGCACTCTGACCAAAAACATGCCTGGACCCACTCAGACCAGACCTCTGCTTCCCTGGAGCTTTGCTGCAGCTTCGCTACAGGAACAAAGGAAGAGATCCACAAGTCACCAAGTCAGGCATCAAGCCAATATGAACACAGGACTGCCATCTGCTGTGCTGCTGAAATACAAAGACTACAACCAAAAATGGTTCTCCTTGACTGTAGCCAGTGGGTAACAATTCCTGTTAGAAATATACTAGCAGAGAAGAAATCTACCCCTTTATCATCTCATTACCACTTGAAGTTACTTTTTCACTTGTGTCACCTTAATGAGTATACAAAAATATGATGTCATTTTTCATTACTACTTTTTAGTTTAGAATACACACACACATCAAACTAGAAATACGTTTAATTTTTTCTAAATTATCTATATGTATATTTTACCAAATTTTCTATGGAATATTAATCTATCTTTATTTCTCTTCTGAGACAGAGTATATTTATATAGCCCTGGCTCCCCTGGACTTCATTATGTAGGGCAAGCAGTGTTTGAATTCACAGAAATCCTCCTGCCTCTGCCTGCTGTTTGTTGGGATTACACACATGCACCATGAGCTCCAGTTATTATATAATTTTTAAGGGATGGAAATACATGTTTCTTCAATCTCTAGTTTTTGTCTTTTACTATACATGCAAATTATTTTTACATTAAAGACGTAATTCATTGAAAAAGTAGAATTAATCATTCATTGTGATCTTGACTCATGTAAGGGAGATTTGGTTGCTTAAGACACTCATATACCTGCATGTATTCCAACACATAGCCAGAGGATTCCTAGTTGTAATATTTGTATATGCACTCATAAAAGCAATAAGTGACAATGGCTGAGTTTTGACATTAGAAGTGAAGGATCATATCACAGGATGAGTCTTACCATAGAAAAAGAAAATCCAATACTAGCACAGTACTCTGGTATAAGACTCTGTATTTAGATTTTTATAGTACTATTGACAATGATCCCATTTTATAAAAATACACTATGGTTACACCCTGTTATAAGCATATTTTCCTGCTATGGTTTATGGAGGGAAAACATGACTTTAATAAAAATTGAGATAAAAATTGAAATGAAATAAAGAAAAACAAACACATTGGCTTTAAAGGATCTATAACTGGGTAGTGAGAGTGGGGTGGTATTAGAAAATTTGTTGATGTAGATGTAAGAAAAATAAACTTTTTGATTTTTATTGAAGAATGAGAACAATGATTAAAAGTGGTATACATAAGAACCTCACAAAATGTTTGGGATCAAAATAGAAAATAGCCAATGAACTCATAGCTGACTAGTATAGAAGACCAGTATAAGACTGGGAACATGAATTCCCTGTAAAGAACTGGGAAGTGAATCACAGAGCCTTAAATTCCTTGAGGATCTGTAAGTAATTAATGGTTGTTAGGGAAAAGATGTTTACTTCAGTGGTATAGATACTAGCAAAATGCCAATGTTCATGAAAACAATCTTTCACCATGTCCCTTTAACCAGCTTTGATGAAACTCATGAGGTCATCCATGAGTAAAAATCAATAGATAAATGAATAAAGGAGATATGGAGGCATGAAGGGTACTAGCTGCGAAGAGTGGGGGTATCACATCAATAATATAGAAAACAGGAGGATGAAATGCAGTTGATTATGGAAATTCATGATGCACATGTATGCAAATTTTATAATAAAACTGCTCATTTCATGTGATTAATAGATGCTAGTAAAAATAAATATTTATATAAAGATAGACAACATCTGAGTAGAAGGCATGCCTTCAGGGATTCCTAAACATGGGTTTAGACTGAAATTCTATTTAGTAAATTCTTAAGATTTGTAACATGCAATAATTACTAATCACTGAATGATGTTTAAGTAGATTTTTAACATCTTGTCTAAAATACATGCTAAACTGAAAACAAAAATATTAATATATCTGTAGTATTATAATAAAATACTTATAGATTGATGGAAATAAATAGGATTCTTGAATTGAAAGTTAGATAGGTAGGTTGAAGATAGATATAGATAGATAGGTGATAGATGATAAATAGTCAGATAGATGAATAAATAGATAAATGGATGATAGAAAGATAGAGACAGATAATAGACAGACAAATAAACAGAGGGAGTCATAGTGTAATATAAATTGTCCCTGGCATTATTTGTTAACTTGCAGGAATCTCATTAGACTAAAATAATTTAGGCATAACAACCAAATGCTTGAAAAATCCTCAGGGAAGTTTCTATAATCTCACATGATACAGGAATTTTTTTTACCAAGCCTATGCTAAGATCCATACAGGGAAATGAAGACAGATACTTCATACAGGTCAAAAAACAGAAGATATGACATAAATATCTTATCACCAATATATTCAGAGAGGATCAAATTTTCTCTGACATTGCTATGTCTATATTGGTGTCTCTATATTGTTGTATTGTCCATTGTTGATACTCTTTATATTTTCTAAAACTCCGATGTTCAAGCTGCACTACTACATCAGTCATTTTCCCTTCATGTTAAATTTTAAAATATTTTACCCTAAATGGAAAATGTTCATAAACATATTTTTAAAATATGTCAAAATATTTTTGTAGGAAAATTTTTGACATATGTGTGTGTTGCAGAATAATGAAATCACTTATACTCTGTCTCCTCTGTTTCTTTTATTTTTATGGTCATAATACAATTACATTGTTTTTCTCTTCCCATTCATCCCTCCAAACCCTCTCATAAAAGATTGCTTGCTATCTTTAAATCCATAGCCTCTTTTTTCATTAACTATTGCTACATGCATATACATTCCTAACTATAACCTGTTCTGTCTTTAATTTACTTGCATGTATGTTTTTTACACTGACCATTTGGTATCGAGTAGTCAATTGACAAACTCTTCCCAAAGAAAAACTATTTATCAAAATATTAGTGTTCCTTAGTTGTCTGTAGTTCATTGTATCAGGTTGAGGCCTCTGGGGCCTCCACTTTGTTAAGTTCATGTTTGGGTGGTCATGTTGGTGAGACTTTATGAGTATGGCTTCTGACACTAATAGGAGAAAATCATTAAGCATATTCTCTAGTCCTCTTCCCCTTACAATCTTTTCAACTACCTTTTCACAATGTTTCTGAAACATGAGTATGCAAATGTTTTGTAGACATACCCATTTAGATTTGGGCTCTACAACTCTTTATTTCGATTGGTGTGATTTTCTCTAATAGTCTGCCTCTGTGGCAAAGTGAAGTTTCCTTGTTAAGAGATTAACCCCACACCCACCTCCCCGCTCCCAAAAAAAAAAAAAAAAAAAACTATCCAGGGTCAGATAGGTTACTCAAGGAGTAATCAATGTCAATGCTCTTCAAAGTACTCCAAAAACAGAAACAGAAGGATCATTTCCAAATTCATTTTATGAAACCACAATCACTCTGATATCTAAGCCACATGATAATTCAATAAAGAAAGAGAATTTCAGACCAATTTCCCTTATGAATATTAATACAAAAATACTTGCAAACCCAGTCCAAGTATACGTAAAACAGATCATCCACCATGAAAAAGTAGACTTCATCCCAGAGAAGCAGGGACAATTCAACATATGAAAAACAGTCAATGTAAGCAATCATATAAACAAACTGAAGGGAAAAAAAAAAAAAAACCCAAACAAACAAACAAACAAACCATGATTGTCTCACTAGGTGCTGAAAAAGGCTTTGACAAAATCCAACATTCGTGATAAAAGTCTTAGATTAAAAATACAAGGGATATACCTAAACATTGTAAAGAGAATTTACAGTAAACTTATAGCCAACATCAAATTAAATGGAGAGAAACTCAAAGCAGTTCCACTAAAATCATAAAGAAGATAAAGTTGTCCACTCTCCATATCTATCCAATGTCCCATGTAAAGTTTTAGCTAGAGCAAAGGACAACTGAAAAAGATCAAGGGGATATAAATTAGAAAGGAAGAAGTCAAAGTGTCATTGTTTGCAGATGATGTGATAGCATATATAAACAATGCCAAAAATTCTACCAGGGAACGCATATATCTGGTAAACAGCTTCAGTGAAGAGGTTGGATACAAGATCAACTCAAAAAAAATCAGTAGCCTTTCTATATACAAATGATATCAAAAAACTGAGAAAGAAATCATGGAAAAAAACACCCTTCACAATAGCCACAAATAATATAAAATATCTTCATAGAACCATAACCAAGTAAGTTAAAGACTTGTATGATAAAAACATCATGCCCATTAAGGAAGAAATTGAAGAAGACAACAGAAAGCAGAGTTCCCATGCTCATGGATCCCTAGGATTAGCATAGTAAAAATGGCCACTTTACCAAAAACATTCTATACATTCAATGGAATCACCATTAAAATTCCAATAAAAGCTTTACAGACCTTGAAAGGACAATAGTCAATTTCAGATGGAAAAACAAAAATCTTAGATCACTAAAACAATACACTAAAATAAATAACTCCAGAGGTAATACCATATCTGATCTCAAGCTGTAATACAGAGCTATAGTATTAAAAACTGCATGGTATTGGTATATAAACAGACACATTGATCAATTGGATTGAATCAAAGACCAAGACATAATTGTACACGTATATGGACACCTATCTTTGATAAAGAAACCAGAAATACACAATAGAAAAAAAGTACCTTCCAAAAATGTGCTGATCTAACTGTATATCTGTGTGTAGAAAGATGAAAATAAGTCCATATTTATCACCCTGAACAAAGCTCAAGTTCAAGGGGAACAAAGACCATGACATAAAATTGAATGTACTGAGGCTGTTAGAGGAGAAAGTGGGGAATAATTTGGACCTCATTAGCACAAGTGAAAACTTTTTGAACAAAAGACTGATAGCATGGGCACTATGATCAACAATTAATAGAACCTCATGAAACTGAAAAGCTTCTGTAAGGCAAAGGAACACCATCGAACAAAATGTCAGCCTAGACAATGGGAAAAGTTTTTACCAACTCCACATCTGACAGAGGGCTAATATAAAAAATCTGTAAAAAACTTAAACACTGCACATCAACAAACCAACTAATCCCATTAAAAATATGTAACAAATCTACACAGATAATTTTCAATAGAGTAATCTCAAATGTCTGAGAAATACTTAAAGAAAATGTTTGACATTATTAGCCATCAGGGAAATGCAAATCAAAACTACTTTGAGATTCCATCTTACATCTGTCAGAATGGCTAAAATCAAGAACATGAGTGACATCTCATGTTGGCTGGTGGTGCAAACTTGTACAGCCATTATGGAAATCAATATGGAAATTACTCAGAAAATTGAGTATTGATTTACTTCAAGACCCAGCTATACAATTCCTGGGCATATACCCAAAAGATGCTCTATCCTACCACAAAGACATTTGTTCAGCTATGTTCATAACAGTTTTATTCATGATAGCCAGACACTGGAAACAACCTAGTTGTCTTACAAACTGAAGAATGGATTAAGAAATATGGAATGTGTATACAGTATTACTCAGATGTTAAAAAAAACCAAACAACAACAACAACAAACATAATGCTATGAAATTTGCAGGCAAATGCATGGAACTAAAAAAAAAAATCCCAAGTGAGGTAATCAACATCCAGAAAGATAAACATGGTATGTATTCACTTATAGATGGATATAAGCTGTTAAGCAAAGAACAATCATGTTATTGTTCACAGGCCCGAGAGAAGTTATGCAACAAGGAGAGCTCTAGGGAAGATCTATAGATCTCACTGGGAAAGGGAAATAAAACAGATCTTGCCAGTGATCTGGGGCAGTAGGGGATGGGAACAGAAGGGATCAGCTGAAGAAGAGGAAGGGGGAAAGAGAGAGTATGGGAAGAGAGGCTGGGAAATTGGAGGGTATTTTCTGAGAAGATGTGGAAACCTAGTACCATAGAATCTTCCTGGAATTACAAAGATGACCATAGTGAGATTTCTTACTAATGAAGGATATAAAGCCAGAACTTCTTACCTTCTGTAACCAGACCAGGCTTTTGGTGGTGCAACTGGGTTAACAACCCAGCTATAATTCCTTCAACCAATACTCTGTCTTTCCTGCAAGATATGATGGGGCAATGTTGGCACAGAATTAACACAAATGGAGAATCAACGACTTGTCTGAGGCTCATGCCATGAGAGGTAGACTAAGCCTGACACTGCCTAGATGGTCAGGAACTAGAGGCTGGATAGTCCTGAGACCTAGTGTAGAACCAAATATGACTGGAAAAAAAATCATTGAAATGATTCCTAATGTTATTTTTCTATACTCATAAATGGGTGCCTAGCCTGATTATCACTAGAGAAGCTTCCACCAGCAACTAATGGGAGCAGCTGCAGAGTCCCACAGCCAAAAATTAGGAGGACAGATAGTCCAATTGGAGAGTCCATGTATCCCTCCCACTGGAGCTTGGGGAACCCAACAGATAAGGAAGAGAAAGTATTATACGAAACAGAGGGTCAAGGATACCAGGAGAACATGACTCACAGAATCAAACAATTAGGACTCATAGGAGCTCACAGAGACTGAGGTGGCAATAACAGACCCTTCATGGTCTGCTCTATGCACCCTACATATATGTTGTGGTTAATAGTTGAGTGTTTTATGGAACTCTCTCAGCAGGAGTGAGTGTGTCTCTGACAAATGTACCTTTGAATAGGTCATTTGACTGCCAAGGGGATAATGCTGATTTAGTAAAGTCATGATTGTGGTTTCTCATTATATATCTAGGGCATCACTAGCATGGTTATACAAGTCTATGGTACTAGGCATAGTTTCCCTTTTGTTGAACAGATCTTAAGTCCAATTGAAGAGCTGCTGGCAAGTTTTATGTCAATTTAACAGAAACTGGAGTAATATAAGAGGAGAGACTTTCCATTGAAAAAAATCAATTCATTATTAGGCATTAGGTAGACCTATAGGGTATTTTAAATTAAGGATTAATGTGGAAGGGTCCAGTTCATTGTGAGTGGTGCTGTTACTAGGGTGGTGGTGTGGATTCTGTAATAAAGTAGTCTGAGCAAGCCAATAAAAAGCAATCATCCATGGTGTCTACATCAACTCCTGCCTCAGATTCTCATCTGGTTTGAGCTCCTGCCAGTGGATTCCTCTGTGACTCAGAATAAATAAGCCAAATAAACCCTACTTCCCCAAGCTGTTTTTGCTCATAGTGTTTCATCATAGCAATCGTAACTGATCTAAGACAGTTACTGCCAAAGTTTCCATGCCAATTCTGTACTTATAGAGTTATTGACATCATAACAGGTAGGCAGGTTGATAGCTTTGTTTCTATGGAAGTTTGCATGATGTTTTCTGATAGCATGAAAGCTAATCTTCTGGGAGGAGGCATTAAAGGCAGTTCCATCTCAGCAGTCTCTGTGCCTTTGTCTAAAGTTCATGGTGTTTTCAGCAATAGGTACTTACTTTATGCCTTTGTGGGGCAAACCTAAGCAATCACAGTAGGCTGTACATTTTGGGAGTTTTAAGAACAACCTTGAAAAAGAACTCTAAAGAGGGCTTATCATACCTGGTATTGGAGTTTCTGTTAGGTGATCTTTCACTCTTAGAGGGAGTATTGTCAACCAGACATGGAAAATGCATTTCAACTCTATTTGTATATTTATACACAGGATTATGTGTATTACAGTTTCTCAGATAAACTGTTAATGTTAATGTAATTCCTCATGACATCCTTATTTTTTTTAATCTGCCTCTCCTTCTTCTGTATTTACCTACTAACCTCTACCCTAAAGCCTCTTCGTCTTTTCTAATTTTTCTGATCAAATAAGTTGAACGCTGCTACTCCCCTCTTTATTTCTCTACCATTACCCGGTACAGGATATCTACTCACCTCTGAATAGTTGGAGGTAGGAGGCCTTATTGAGATAGAGCATATTGTATCTGTGTATGGGTTACCTCAGTCAATATGATATTTTCTAGTCTCCGCCCATTAACAGGCAATGTCCATGATTTCCTTTTTTTCTGTACAGCTGAATAGTATCCCATAGCATGCGCATACCACATTTTCATTATTCGTTCATCAGTTGTGGAACATTTTAATTGCTTCCATTGTCTAGATTCTGTGAAAAGAACAGCAATAAACACGGCTGAGCAAATATCAGCGAAGTATGTCAAATCCTTTGTGCATTTGCCAAGGAGTAGTATAGCTGGTATAGGTGGTAGATTTTTTATTAACGTTTTGAAGAGTGCTCCATACTGATTTCTATGGTGTCAAAACCAATTTGCCATCACACCAAAAGTGAATTAGGTTTCTCCTTCTTCACATCTCCTCCAGCATTTCTTGTTGTAGTTACTTTTTCTTATTCTTTGCCATGGGACTGGGGAAAGATGAAATCTTGAAGTTGTTTTGATTTGGAGTTTCCTAGTTGCTAGGAATGATGAACATTTTTTAGATGATTCTTAAACTTTGTTTCTACTTTGGAGAACTCTCTGTTCCTGTCCTAGCCCATGTTTTGAATGGCCATTATTTTGTATCTAATTTTTGAGTTATTTATATATTCTGGATATGTATCTTCTCTCAAGTGTATTTCTGGCAAATATTTTCTCCCATTCTGTGAGCTTCTTCTTCATCTGTTTGATTTATGATGTCTGACTTGTCAATTATTTGCTCTCATTCTTAGATAAATGGAACCATATTGAGAAAGTCCTTTCTTATATCTATATCATTGATGGCACTGCCTATATTTGTCTTCTAGAAGTTGTACTGTTTCAGGTTTCAAGTTTAGGTCATTGATCAATTTGTGATCAGGTTTTGTTCAAGGTGATATATATGAGACTAATTTCATTCCTTGGCATGTCAACATCCTTGTTTCTTGTACCATTTGTGGGAAGTGCATTTTTTAAATCTAGCTTATATTTTGGCATCTGACAAAATATTAAGTTTCATGTGCTCATGTTTGATCTTAGATTTTATGTTTATTGGTCAAACTGTGGTTTTCTGTGTTGGTAGCATATTGTTTTTATTACTGTGGCTCTGTAATATAAAGATATGAGATGGTAATTTTTTTTCAGGATTGTTTTGGCTGTTCAGTATGTTTGTGGTTACATATAGATTTTAGGATAGCTTTTTTTTTGTTTTTTTTTTAAATATCTGTGGGAATGAAATGAGATTTCTAATGGAGTTGCATTTTGGTTGTAAATAGATTTTGGTAGAATGGATATTTCCACAGTAGTAATTCTATGAATCAATGAGCATGGAATGTCTTTCCATTTTCTAGTGTCCATTTCTATGTATTTTCTCAGAGATTTAAGATTGGAAGACTTGCTTGGTTAAGGAGATGCCCTGTTCAGCTCCCTAGCCCCTATTTATAGAGGTCCTCCCTAGGGTCTCTTTTGTTTCTTCTAGTGAGTTTATACTGCACTAGGTCTCCTGATTACCCCCAAATGTTCTCCATTTCCTGTCATCTCTCCATATATACTCTCTCTCATTTCTCTACCTTGACCTGGTTTCTTCTCTTCCCATTTTTATCCTCCCCCAGCCTACCTGCACCATCTGTTCTATGTCCTCTTTACAAGGTAGATCCCAGTGTCCTCACTGGGGCCCTCCTTGTTGCATAGTCTCTCTGAGTCTGTGGATTGCAACACCTATCAAAGACAATTTTGAAATTGAGATTTCTATTCCCAAGGGATTCCTGGATTTTTAAAAAGGGATTTATTAATTTTCTCTTTAAGGACCTCTATCATCTTCTTACAGGAGATTTTAAGGTTTTTTTCTTGTTTTCAACCATGTTGTAATATCCAGGACCTGTTGTGGGAGGATAGCTGGGCTTTAGTGGCTGTATAATGCCCAGGCTGTTTTTATTTTGTGTTTTTATACTGTAATCTAGCTATCTGGGATTGAGTTGATTATAGGTCTAGATGCTGATTTCTGGATTTGTCTTTTTTGGGTCATGTTTTGTCTCTTGGTTTCTGTTTCCTGTCTGGAATTTCAGAGAGTGTGATGGCTAAGTGTTCCCTAGTAGGGAATTTTCTTTGGACCTGATAGTTGTGGCCATTAAGGGCTCCAGGTAAAATGTGTTTCCAGGCATTGAAAGGTGACAATTAGAAATGGGGGTAGGCTAGGGATCTGAAGGAATTCAGTTTGTGAGTATTTTAGCATCTATGTTCATAAGGAAAATTGGTGTGTAATTATCTTTGTAGAATATTTATGTGATTTGGGTATAAGTGTGACTGAGGCCTTGTAGAATGAGTTTGGCAGTGTTTCTCTGCTTCTATTTTGTGGAATACTTTGAGGAGTATTATTAGTGTCAAGTCTTCTTTGAATGTCTGATAGAACTCTGTACTAACTCTGAAATATTTTTTCGGGAGGGGGAGGGTGGGGGACTTTTAATAATCTCTTCTATTTCCTTGGGGGATATAGGTCTTTTAAAGTTGTTTATCTGATCTTGATTTAATATTGGTAGGTAGTACCTATAAAGAAAAATATCCATTTCTTTTAGACTTTCTAATTTTGTAGAGTACAGTTTTTTAAGAATGATCTAATGATTCTTTGGACTTCATAGGTGTCTGTGATTATATCCCCCTTTCCATTGCTGATTTTGTTGATTTGACTATTCTTTCTCTGTCTTTTAATTAGTTTAGATAAGGGTTTATTTATCATGTTGATTTTCTCAAAGAACCAACTCTGTTTCATTGATGCTTGAATTGCTCTCTTTGTTTCTATTTAATTTATTTTGGCCCTCAGTTTGATTATTTCTTGTTGTTTACTCCATTTGAGTATGGTTTCTTCTTTTTTGTTCCAAGACTTTCAGATGTGCTGTTAATTTGATATTATATTATCTCTCCATTCTTTTTTTGGTAGGCACTTTGTGAAATGAATTTTTCTCATAGCATTGCTTTAATTGTTTCCCATAAGTTTGGGCATGTTGTGCATTCATTTTAGTTGAATTCTAGAAAGTCTTTGATTTCTTTCTTTATTTCTGTCTTGACAAAGTAATCATTCAGTTGAGAGTTGTTCAGTTTCCATAAATTAGTAGAACTTCTATCGTAGTTGTTGTTGAAATCTAGCTTTAATCTGTTGTAGTCTGATAGGATGCAGGGGAGTTATTTCAACTTTCTTGTATGTATTGAGACTTGCTTTGTGGCCAAGATTGTGGTCAATTTTGGAGAAAGTTCCAAGATGTGATGAGAGAAAAGTATATTCTTTAATTTGTGGGTGAAATGTTCTATAGATATCTGTTAGGTCTATTTATTTTAAAACATCTATTAGCTCCAATGTTTCTCAGGCTTCTCTGGATGACCAGTCAGTTGGTGAGAGTGGCATACTGAAGTCTCCCTCTATCGGTGTTTGATGGTCAACGAGTGTTTTTAGCTTTAATAATGTTTCTTTTACAAATGTGTGAGTCCTTGTGTTGGGGGCATAGATGTTAAGAACTGAAATGTTGCCTTGGTAGAATTTTTCTTTGATGAGTATGAAGTGTCCCTCCCCATCTCTTCTGATTAATTTAGGTTTGAAGTTTATTTTGTTAGATATTAGAATGGCTACACCAGTTTGCTTCTTAGGTCTATTTGTTTGAAAAAAAAAATCCCAAACCTTTACTCTGAGGTTGCACTGTATTTCTTGTATGCAGTAAAAGGATGGATTCTGTTTTCACATCCATTCTGTCAAGCTGTATCTTTTTATTAGGGAATTGAGTTCATTAACATTGAGAGGTATTAATGACCAATGACTGCTAGGTCCTGTTATTTTGCAGTTGTTGGTTTTAGTATGTTTGTGTGTCAGTGTGTGTGCGTGTGTGTGTATCTCCCTTCTATTGATTTGACAGTATATTTTCTGTGTTTGCATGAGTATACTTAACCTCTTGGGTTGGAATTTTCTTTCTAGTACCTTCTCTAGGGCTGTATTTGTAGATAGTTATAGTTTGAATTTGAATTTATCATGGAATATTTTGTTTTCTTCATTTATGGTAATTGGAAATTGTGTTGGATATATTAATATGGACTGACATCTCTGTTTCCTTCTAGTCTGTTTTACTTCTGTCCAGGCCCTTCTGGCTTTTAGGGTCTCCATTGAGAAGTCGGACATAATTCTATTAGATCTGCCTTTGTATGTTTTCTTGAAGCTTTTAGATTATTTCCTTGTTTTATATGTTTAGTGTTTTGATTATTATGTGGCAATGAGACTTTCTTTTCTGCTCCAGTCTATTTGGTGTTCTGTAGGCTTCTTGTACTTTTATAGGCATCATCTCTTTTAGGTTCATAGAAAATCATAGAAAAAACTTTTTTTCTATGATTTTGTTGAAAGTATTTTCTGGGCTTCTGATCTGGAAATCCTCTTTCTCTATTCTTGTATTTTTTGGTTTGGTCCTTTCATATTGTCCTAAATTTCCTGGATGTTTTGTGTCAGGAATTTTCTGAAGTTAATATTTTTCTTTATTGGTGTATCTATTTCATCTGTAGTATCTTTAATTCCTGAGATTACTTCCATTTCTTGTACTCTATTGCTGTAGCTTATCTTTGTAACTCCTGATTGTTTTTCTATATTTTATTTCCAAGATTCTCTTGGTTTGTGTTTTCCCTTATGGTTTTTATTTCCATTTTCAGGTCATGGAATGTTTGTTTACTTAATTGTTTGCTTATATTTTTTCTTGGCTTTCTTTAAGAGATTTATTCAGTTCTTCTAATTGTTGCTCATGTTTTCCTGGGTTTCTTTGATGAATTTAATCAGCTCCTCCCATTCTTTCCATTAATTTCTTTTAGGTATTTATTGATTTCCTCTTTATGGACCTCTATTTATCTTTATAAAGTTGGTTTTAAGGCCCTTTTCTTCTGCCTCAGCTGTGTCAGGGTGTTCAGGGCTTTTTGTAGAAGGACCATTGAGCTCTGCTGGTGACATATATTCTTTCCTGTTGTTGATTGTATTCTTATGTTAGCAGTTCAACATCTGGAATTGGAATGATTCCAGGTTTAGGTGCCAAATTTCTAACTTTTTCTATATTGAATAAGTGTTTTGTTCCTTGGTTTCTTTTTTCACTCTGCTCTTCTGTTCTTTGTGGCCCCTTGTCAAGCAGGGAATCTCTGTCTGGGCTAGGAACTGAAATACTGGGTTTGCAGGCTTCCTTCCTACCTGCTCTGGCTGACTGCCTTGTCATGCTCTGCTGTGAGAGATGTCTGCCAGAGTTGGTATCAGGGACTTGAGTGGATAGATGATAATTTTTTAAAATCAAATTATTTTAACAATTAAACCCTATGTCAACTATTGCTTTTAACATTTTTTTTTTCAAAATATAATTTCTCTGTGTACCTCTGGGTGTCCTAGAACTTACTTTCTAAACCAGGCTGGCCTCAAACTCACAGAGATCCATCTGCTGCTGACTCAGGAGTGCTGGGATTAAAGGTGTGCACCACCACTGCCTGGCAGCTTTTAGCATTTTATGTAATATAAAATCATATTAAAATATACACAGAACATTACCCAATGAACTAATAAGAAACTGTAAATTTCAAATTACTAAAATAAGCTATCCAGTACTAAACTCTAGTCACTTCTGTTCCCCAGTTAATTTTTTCTTATTTATTTTGGCTTTAGAATATCAAATAATGCTTAGTCTGTTAATAAAGTACAAATGTCAGAAACATTAACCTTTACCTACATTAAAAAAATGTTTTTTTCTTTATTTGGATGCATTTAGTGCATGTTCCCAAAATGAACCATGTGGTGAGAATAAGTGATGGCCCCATCAACTATATCTCCCTGGTATAAGTCTCAGAGAAAATAACATAAGAGCAAACAGAAATAATTTAAGTGCTGAGGTTCCTGAGATACAGAGCAGTCTTGTCTTCTGGACATGACATAGCTATTGGACTCATGAACTCACAGCAGGTGTGCTTGTCTGCATTAGACTGCACTAGACTGGACTCAACAACATTTCAATGTGCATCACAAATGGCCTCTGAAGGTCCTGTATTTCCTGAAGGATCACAACAGACTGTCATTTTATTCAGTGGTTTAGCTATCAATACCTTACCTTTATTCCATTAAGGAACCTGGCACCCACAACTGTGCAAGTATCTTTATCAACTCAGAAGAACACACATAATCAGAAGGAATTAGACAGGAAGAATATCTGAGAAGAACGGTCTCAGATGGAGAGGGAGAGTGATGAAGGAGTCAAGAATGAGAGCGACAATAGTTAAAGTACATTGTATAAATGAATGAAAATGTCAAGTATATAAAAACAAAATTGTTATAATTAAACACAAGTTCAATTTGCTAAATATTCACCTACCAAAACCTAATATTAACATATAACTTTGCTCTGTGAACAGGCTTTCTAGAACATTAATATATAATATCACACGTACATCTGAACAAATGTGTAGGTGACAATGTTCTGTGTAATATCATTCAATAAAATTCCAACTACATGTACTCTTCAGCTACATTTGAAGCACATAAATATATATATATATGTATATACATATACATATATATATATATACATATATATGCTACCATCATTACAATGAGTTACTTCTTCATATTTAACTGCCTATAGGAATATTTACATTAAATACTGTGTTTTAATGAAAAGTAT
The DNA here is from genome assembly GCA_026225945.1 of Cricetomys ansorgei. Classification (NCBI taxonomy): domain Eukaryota; kingdom Metazoa; phylum Chordata; class Mammalia; order Rodentia; family Nesomyidae; genus Cricetomys; species Cricetomys ansorgei. Next base: position 623,234 of record JAMJFZ010004027.1, on the reverse strand, counting down.
TAATAATTAGATGATAAAAATAAAAATATTAAGAGCTATGAAAAAACTTAAATAAAAGTGATGAATAGAATTTTAGAGAAAACTAGAGATGCAAAATATTCTGAAAAGGCAATAAGAACAAAAGTAGTTCCATTGAATATTATATCATTCACTAGAGACACAGCATAGTTCAAATCATGGGATTATTTCTGTTGGCTTTATTTGAACTGGATTATCAAATTAGAGCAGCCAAATAACAGACTGAATGAAAAGTAAACGGATTTTCTATCAAACAGTTATTAGAAAGTTAACTCCAGTAAAGTAAAAGAAAGAACCTATTTAAGCACAGAGTAGCATTTTCTGTGGAAATGAAATGATCAAGGTACCACTATTTTATCTATCTATCATCTATCTATCATCTATCTATCAATCTATCTATCTATCTATCTATCTATCTATCTATCTATCTATCTATATGCCTATTTTGGGGATAGGCTTTTGAATCAGAGTTTCTCTGTATATGCTCCTGGCTGTCCTTGAACTCATTCTGTAAATCAGGCTGGCCTCAAACTCAGAGATCAACATACCTGTGTTTCCTGAGTGACCAGAAAACAGGTGTGCACCATCATGCATGGCTAAGGGTATTATTTAAAACAGGATTTATTTTTTGTATTTAGAATGGCATAGAAGAGAAAACATCATTAGATATAACATGCAGTATAAAATCAAGTTCAAGTAATCAAGGAAGGCATGATTTTGGTACCCAAACACATGATGAAGTGGAATAACTAAATCCCACAAATAGTTGTGAACCTTCACATGCTGTTTTATACATTCTCACCAACTAGACAATAATAAATACGTGAATAAAATTTAAATTTTTCAAAAAGTAGTAAATTTAAGTAAATTAAAATCATAGTAATTTCATAAAACAGAAGCAACTGTAAACATATCCAAATATCAGAATGTTTATTGTAATAGAGAATTCCACAAGAATGTTTGAAGTCCTGTTTTGAACATACATTCTCCTGTGCACCATATATCTCTTTAGACATACATTCAGCTCCACAGACCTTAAATTGGCTGATAATTTGAAATGGACTTGTCTGTTATGTTTAGAACATAATGTTCCCTGAAGGAAATCATTCTCTGCTAATGTGAGTATGATATATAAGAATTTGATTAGCACAAACATTCAAATTATTCAATACATGTTGAGCACATTCACATTAGTGCTTATCTTATATTCATTCTGGAGGAAAGCAAAAGGGTTCATATTCAATCCTGGTTTGAAAGATTCGTATTGTATGCAAATTTTATGAAAATATGTTGCATATTTTTTGCCATGTTCTTTGTAAGGCATCTTTTACATCTTTGTTCCTCAGGCTATAGATCAGGGGATTCAACATGGGGATTATTAGAGTATAAAATATGGAGGATATTTTATCAGTATCAATGGAATGACTAGATTCAGGTTGTACATACATAAATATCAATGTTCCATAGAACACTGTGACCACTATCAGATGGGACCCACAGGTAGAGAAAGCTTTGCGTCTGCCCTCAGCAGAGTTCATCCTGACAATGGCTATGAGAATGAGCAGGTATGACATAAGCACAACAATAAGGGAAGAAATCAAATCAAAAGCTGCAAAGATCATTACTATAAGTTCAACTTCATGTGTATTTGAGCAAAGCAAAGATATTAAGGGGATGCAATCACAAAAGAAATGATTGATGACATTATAGCCACAGAAGGATAAAGAGAAAATATTTATGGTCACTACAAGGGACATAAATGTACAGTAGAGATAGGTACTTGTGACTAGGACCCAACATACTTTATGTGACATGATGACAGTGTAAAGCAGAGGCTTACATATGGCCACATAGCGGTCATAAGACATGGCAGACAAAATAAAAAGCTCACTGCCAATGAACAGAAGAAAGAATGCTAGCTGTGTAGCACAAAGATAATAGGATATTGCATTTTTATCCACAACAAAGGTTGCCAACATTTTTGGTCCCACAGTTGTTGAATAAACAAAATCAGTAAAAGCCAAATGCCTAAGGAAGAAGTACATTGGCATCTGTAGTTTGGTGTCTATATTGGTGAGGATGATGATTCCCAGATTGCCAATCACCGAGATGAGATAGATGATGAGGAACAACCCAAACAATGGGGCTTGCAGCTCAGAGCTCTCAGTGATGCCCATTAGAATAAATTCAGTCACCACTGTTAGGTTACGTTTCTTCATTCTTCTTTATCAGAAAACCTGTTTCCAACAGAAGCAATAGAATATTAATTTTTTTCCAGATTGTATCACCTGAAGGACATTTATTGTGGAAAACTATAAGAAACAGGAGCTAATTTGTGTTTTTTCTTCATGGTGATTTTAAAGAAAATACAACACTACTTCAAGTGATAGGTAGTGACAACATAAATATCAATTATCAATCTAAGTGTTTGCAGCTAGTCAGTCTGTTAACACCACAAATATTTCTTATCCAGCTCTTAATGATATCAATACCAATAACCTGTGGATAAGATTAGAAATTTCTATTGTTATATACCTAATAGATAATAGGTAGGTAGATGCATATAAGCATACATACAAACATGCACACATATACAGATGGTACACGAGGATACATATAGATATGAAGATATATGTAAAAAATAAACTTATGATTAAATATTGTTAAAATTTTAATTCTTAGATAAATAACTAATGAATTATCAATGCACTATTTTTTTCGCTATGCTTTCAAATAATTTAAATTGGTAGCTATATTTAAGTGAATAACATAAAAAATACACATGCCAATTCTGTTAGACTTAAATAACAAAGTAAAATAAAGTAATGAGCACATATGCCTATAGAGATTGTTTAGCAGTTAAGAATACATACTGCTACAATAGAGCATGCAAGATAGGTTTCCAGCACCCATGCCAGATTAGTATTTTATAAATTTTATAAATATTTATATACTTACATTTATAAGATACACAAATTTCTTTTTATATTATACTCTTCTAAGGCTTTTATAGCAGGTTTTTTTTATGTAGTTGGAGATGCTAGCCCTTTTAGTAAACACTGGGAATATGAATACAAATCAGTACAGTCACATATGATAATTTCTTCATGTGAGGAAACAAAGCACTGGATAAATATACATGGGTATAGAACTGGTACATGTATTTAATGAAGATACACAGTGCTTTGTACAATTAAATTTTCACCAATTATCCCAAATTCCAAAGATGTCTTTGAGCATTCTTGGGAGGATAACTATTTCAATATTGAAATGGTATAATGAAATAATTCTCAAAACCATTCACAGTTCTTTGTATGTACTGAGGTTCAAATCTAGCCACTTGCATATATTTGCCAAACACTCTATCCCTGGGCAATCATACCTACCTTTGCACTTTTCAGAAGCAGAGTCTCACTGTGTAGATCAGATTGCTCAGGAACCTGAGATCCTTCTGTCTACACTCAGGAGTGCTGGTAATTTTACCTTAAAGATAGTTGCAGTATCTAAAAGAGGTAGCGTCTACAAATTAACAGGCACCTTTTCTTTCAAAAAGGTTTGGCAGTACAGAAAAAGGGTCACAAACTTCCACCCCTGTATTAGCAATTGATATATTGTGGTAAAAGTAAAATCTGTTTTTCCCAATGGAGTGACACTGGGTATAACAACTGCATTCCAGGGCAGGTCTCATGCTCAGGTGTAGCTGGCCAACACAGAATTAACTCCATTTCTTTTTGTATGCTTTGTTTTGTCATGGTTTAGTATTTCTGTCGTTAAGAGGCTTTTGCAGTTTTAATTTTTAGATTTGTTTAATTTTTTTCAAAGAGAGGGAAATAAACCTGGGTGGGTAGGGATGTGGGGAGGATCTGATAGGTTTTGAAGGAGGAGAAAACAGTAAGATTAAAATATATTGTATAAAAGTTTAAAAATACGAGAAAATGAGGAGATTGAAAACATGGCTATTACAATATAGCACATCAATTTTCTCATTTCCCAATAATTTTTTTTTTGGCTTACTCCTTCAATTATTTTAATTAGATGCTTTTGATTTTTCACTACTTGTCCTCTAATATTTATTAAATGAAATAATGATATTTCAAGTTGTATTTACATCATTTTATTGAAATATTATTCTACAAGTGTAGGCTCTTCCATTATATCTGATATTTACTTACTTTAGTATTACAAACCTGATGCACACTGTGTAGAAGAACTAGGAGACTGAAAAAAATCAAATCTTGGTATAGACAAAGAGCCCTTAAAATTTATTTTATGCAATAAAGACTCACGGATTTATCCTTGGATAGAAGGATACTCTATTTTAAAGAAAAAAATACAAAAGCTAGACTTGTTGGCTCACATCTGTAGTCCTAGATATACAGACATAGAGAGAGTAGTATCAGGAGTTTAATGTCATCATTTTCTGTATAGAGAATGTGAAGCCAAACCGAGCTACATAAGCCTTGATTCAATAAATAAATAAATGAATAAACAAATACATACATATATACATACATGCATACATACATACATACGGAGTAAAAGGAAAAAAACAGGCTTACTTTGCAATTTTTTGCAGTTATGTGCTGTATTGATTTTGTCATATACAAGACAGTATTTTTAGATTTTTTTTTAATAGTTAGTGTCTGTATGTACAAGGACTGTAGGTAACTGAATAAAATGATACAATTTTCAACATTGTTCATGGAATATATTGCTTGTTGATACATCACATAAAATGTTGCTTATGTGATCGTCCATACTTAATGGTCCACACTATCCCATCCAAATGTCTTCATGATCTGAATATAACAAGGATATGCTTTTAGAATATTAAAGAATTGTCTTTTAAAACTGCAATGAGAAACTGTTTAAGTCTTGTTTTGTTGTTTTATTCTGCTTTATGGTATCATAATAAAAAATTACAAAATAAAAGTTTTGTGACTAGCATGTAATCCTGGATAGTAAAGGAACACACATATAACCTCAACTTAGTAGTTTTAGAATTTAATGGGATGCAATATACTGTTTTTTTATTCTTTGCCAATTAATCAAATTTAATTTTTAAATCTACAGAAAAGTGTGGACGAATCACTGTACAAAATAATGTTTTATCATTGCCACTAGGGTAATTACTTAAATTCTTCTAATAGAAATAGTTGATGTTTAAATGCCAGTATGATGTAGAACACTTTTTAATATGAATATACCAGGCACTGTTCTCTTCAGTGCAATTATCTACAACTAAGTATTAAAATAATTTGAGATGATTATAGAAAATACTACAAGCACAATGCTTAACTATTTGAAAGCACATTAAAATGATAAAACTGCTTTTAAATTATGCTCTGAAAATGCATGATTTAATATTGTCTCATTTCTTTTCACATTTGTATATATCAGATTTTGCATCCCATATATAAAGTAAATATTTTCTAAGAACATGTGAAACATTTGTGCTTCACAAATTGCTTATCAACTTTTTCTGTATAACTTAAAGATAACAGCAAAGGGTCTTCTTGTTCCGCCACCAGGAAGTAAGAGAAGGAACAAAATACAAAAGAATACCAACATTTGATAACAAAGATAGAGCAAAAGTACATCTTTTCTGTAGGTAATGATAACATAAAACCTTCTGCATCCCTCACCTGTGATGGAAACTTCTCAATGATTCTCTCATGCATAATTTAACACGGAATGTTAGATGACAATTTATGAATATTTCTTTACACTTTAAAGAATCTCCCTGAGGGTATGGCAGGCAATTCCTTGATTAGCTCACAATGTTAGAATGCTTAATGCTTAATGAAATGTCTTGAGACTGTCCACTAATTATCAGGAAGAATTTACAATTCACTTTAAAATATGCTAACATGATAAGACTATCCATCAGATGTCTGGTTTTATTCAAAACTGTTCACACTAGGATCTCAAAGAGATAGTCATAACATCAAATTCATTGTAGCATAATTCTAACTAGATATGAAATGAAAATAGCCTAAATATCCATTTATAAATCAATTGGCATATAAAATGTGTTACATATATTCACTGGAATATTATCCAGTATTAAAACTTATATTATATAGTATGTAATAATGTGAGTGAGCCCGAAAATTGTAGATGGCTACATAGCATTCATTTAAGTCATAGTCAATAGAAAGTTTACTGAGATTCAAAAGTAATAGCAAAGGATACAAGCAAAGTATATAAGTGTCCATAACGTTTTATACATTCATTAGCTGGATTTCATAAGAGTATACTAATTTTATTTAGGCATTTGGAAAATGGTCATTCTAAATATGAAGAAGTGTGGGAGATGGAAAGATGGCTGAGCACTTAATAGCTCAGTACTTATTTTGCAGGGGAGATGAGTTCAGTCCTCAGAACCCATATAATGGCTCACAACAGTCTGTGACTTCAGTTCCAGGAAAGCAGATAATCCTTTCTTTCAGTATCTATGGGCACTGACATGCACATCATGCACATAAATTCTTGTAAGTACATGCACGCCCACACACACCCACACACATATACTCATGCGTGTACACACATAAATAAATAAATAAATAATTGAAATCAATAAATATGGGGAAGTAATACATTATTGTGGTTTATAGTGTGAATGATGTTGTACATTTGAAAATTAATCTTTTTTTAATGTGTTTATTTAGAGAATTTTCTATCTAGATTTACTATCCACTATTTAAATGTGTTTTTAACCACAACATTTTGGAGTTTCTTATTTACTATAGACTATATATGTTTCTAAATTTTATAGGTGGCAAATATTTCATTCCACACTCCAGATTAATCTTTCAGTCTGAAACTTTTTCTTTTAATTAGTATGAGCTTTTGAGTTTGATTTAATCTCATTCACATATTTTTGCATAATGTTTGATGTTTAAAAGTCTCTATGCTTTCTTCATAGTTCTACAGTATTCTCTAGGCATTTTCATAGTTTGAGGCATTCTTTCTGAGTCTTAAGCAATTCTGAATTCAGTTTTATTGTTTATATACTTATTATTTATTATTTATTTATTATTATCTGTAGGGCTTCCAGGTTAAAGAGTGAAGTTGTAGCACAAGCGGTCCTTGCCCCCAGGGCTAGTAGGACACCCGGAGTCTCCTTTACTCTTAAAGCCCTGGAAGCTGCTAACTCAGTAAACAGATTGGCAAAATGTCTGCCTGCCTCCTGGTGAATCATACACCTTTGTCTCTGCAAAGGCCATGGATATTGTGGGGGTTGGCCAGGTACGCCCCTCCCCCTGCCATGCTAATTAAGGCTTCCCCGCTCAAGGGGAGAAGCCACGCCCTTATGGGGAGAGGTTATTTATTTGGGGAAAAGCCTGGGAATAAATGAGTTCGGGTCCACCAGATGCCGACTCCGTCTAGTGTTCATTCTCAGCAAGCGGGCGCCACGCAGTCCTAGGAACCCACCGCAGAAATGTCCCCTGGGGCTTCCCCACGGCTTTCAGCCTGCCTTTTCTCACCTCTGGTCAGGGCGGAACCGAACGGCTTCCCAGCCAGCTCCGGGCTGGGATAGGGCTGTGGCAGAACGTGCCGGGGAGACAGAAAACTAAAAACAACAATTATCCATTATTTTATTCATTATTTTATAATATATTTTATTTATTATATTTATTTATTATTTATTGTTTGTTTATTTATTTTCATTTTCATGAATGTAGACATTGAATTTTCTGGAGAGTGTTTTTGGAAATATTTTTCAATGTAATTCCCACTGCCATTCTAGACTGTTAATCTGTGAGTCCATTCATGAAATACAATGGCTACATCATATGAATAGGTTCATCTTTTGATTCTACATTTTCTTCTGTTTTGCTTTTTGCCTTTCTTATTATAACTTTTAGTATTTTGTAGTTTCAGGCAATTTAATGGATTTTGTTTTATCTGTTTTACTCAAAGTGCCTTTTGATACGTTTTTTTGTGTGTTCTTCTATGGTTGAGAGAAGTTGGGTCCATACGTATTTTGTATGTTTTTCTGTTTCTGTGACTAAGATAACTTTTATTTGAAGATGACATTGAATTTGCTGGTCATTATTTTAACCTGTGGTGTTGATGGAATAATTGTATCGCTGCCTACCTGAACCTCTTAGTATATTTTCTCAGTCCATGAATATTGTGCTGTTTGATTTTAAAGCCACTTTATTTTTTATACAAGTGTTTTGACTTTTTCATTGTAAATATTTTACATTATTCTGGATTTCCATTATTTTCTTCTTAGGTATATGTTTCTTACAGTTATGGTAAATGGAACTGATTTCTTCACATCCATTTCAAAGGAATTTCTATATTTTTTGTAGTGAATTCTATATGATTTTTTTTATCTCTACAATTTTTCTGAATTTTTAAAATAGTTCTAACAATATTCTATCTGATGTTGTAGCTTCAAAGTTTTTTACTCTTAGAAGTACAGTGGAAATGATCAGATAAAAATAAATTCTTAATCTTTTTCTTTTTTTTTAATTTTCTTGTATCATACATCCCAACTGCAATTTTCCCTCCCTCCACTTTTCCCAGCCACTCTTATTTCCTGTATCCCACAGTTCCACTCCCCCTCTTCTGCCTTTTAGAAAAGAGCAGACAAAACAAAACAAAACAAAAACAAAGACAAAAAAATACAGCACAACAATATAAAATAAGACTAGGCACAAACTCTCATATCAAGACTGGACGTGGAAACCAGAAAGAAAAAAAAGTTCTCAAGAGCATGTAAAAGAATTAGACACAATCCATTCCTACTAATAGAAGTTCCATAAAAATTCCAGACGAACAACCATAATGTATATGCACAGGACATAATCCAGACACATGCAAGATCCTTGATTGCAACCTCAGTGTCTGTGAGGACTTTTATGAGACCCACTTAGTTGATTCTGTAGGACTTGTTCTCCTGGTGACCTTGACCCATTTGCTTCCTATAATCCTTTTCTCTCCCTCTTCCATGATGTTCTCCTCAACATTTTACCCACTAAACTCCAAGTCTTTTTTTCTCTCCTTTTCTTTAGAAAACAAATAGCAAACAAACAAAACCACCCTCTTTCTCTCTTTTTCTTTAGAAATTAAACAGGTACATATAAAAGCAAATGAACCAGAAAAATAAACAGTAAATGAGCACAAGAACCAACCCCCCACACACACATACACACACCATAAACAATATGAAGCCATAATATATTAGCAAATGGATAATAAGGTAAAAAATTAAAACAAAGAAACATGAGAAAAAAATCCTACAAACACCATTGACTTACTATTGTATTGGTCATCTACTGCCAGCCAGGCATGGGGCTTATTCTTAAGCATGGTTAATATTCCCAGTGGGATTCTATTAGAAAAAACTATCTTTTTTATTTTTCGGCAAATGTTAATTAGAAATAGCTTTTGGCTATGGCTTGGGACTTGATTCCCCTTCATTTTCTCAACTTTGGGACCTTGTGTGACATTATCCTTTGAAGGCCCTATGAATGCTACCACAGTTGCTGTGAGTTCATTATGTTCATTGGTTCAGTTGTGTCTGGAAGTCACTGTCTCCTTGTAATCATCCAGCTCCTCTAGCTTTTAGAATCTTTCTGTGTCCTTTTCTACATAGTTCCCTGAGCCCTGAGGGGAGGAGTTTGATGAAGACATTCATTTAGGACTAAGTGCTTCAAGTGCTTCAAAATCTCTCTCACTATGTACATAGTTCAGTTGTGAGTCTACAACAAGAGGAAGCTTCTTTAATGCTGACAGAGAGGCACTGATCAACACATTGCAGAATGTCATTAGGAATCATTTTATTAATAGGTCCCTTTAGTAGAATGATAGCTCTTTGTTTTCCCCTAGACATAGATGTATATAATAATTTCGTACAAATGTTAGGCCTATCATACTATTCCAGAAATAAACAATTTTATTTGTATTTTGACATTTTATGTGTCACTGGGAATAACTCTATTTAATGGATTCATTTGTCAACTTTTGTGATTTTCAATTGTGCCCAATTAGATTTTCCATGTTGAGTCATACATATCTGTCATTGCATGAAAAAACACCCTTGTACACACAGGGACAGTCATTGTTAGTCTGCTATTCTCATCTTGAGGAGAATCAATGATCATGATGAAATATTTACCTTTGAAAAAGTAACTATGTAACTAATAACAAAGACAAGTTTCTTATATAAAACAGAAACATTGTAGAAGGAGTACAGAATAGGAAATGATTCTATTTGTATACACTTGTGGGTGCTGCTTAAAATTAATAATGCCAGTTTAGTAAAATATTGTTGAAGTTTTATTTTATGTGTATGAATGGGTACCACATATGTGTCTGATCACTGCAGAAGCTAGACAAGGGCATGGTCTCCTCTGGAATGGGAGTGTCATGGGTTTGTAAACACTATGTAGGTGCTGGGAACTGCTCTCTTATCCTCTTAAAGAGCAGCAAATACTCTTAACATCAAGGCCAATTCTCAGACCTGAAAATTATTGTTTAATCACATAAGACATACTTGAAAAAGTCATGTAACACATAACAAAAATAAACTGAAATAATTGGGAACTAAAAATTTGAGAAAATTACTAGTTTTACAAGTTCCAATTTATATAGTTTGGCCAGGAAATATTTTTTTTATTAATGCATAAGGGGAAATCAATTTCTTGATATCTACTAGCATGTTATATGTAAACATTGTTTTCCAGTTTTTGAATACAGCAATAACATGATTGAATGTCAAGTCAAATATATTACGTTTGAGAATTAATAATGTATATGCCTTTTGCATATATTTTAAGAGTCAACAACATGATTGTGTTTTTAACATTTTTACATGTGTGATGCATTCACCCACTTATTTACAAAGCTGCTGCTTTTATTCATTCTTGTTCTCAAAAACATAAAATATGAAACTTCTCTTTAGGCATTTAAAATTTTTTTTTCAAAGAATGATTATTCAGATATTTTACCATATATTTACTGGATTCAAGTCACTAAGCCTTAGCTTTTGGATGTGGTCAGATTTATTTTTGATACTAATTTCCAGCATTATGGTTGTTTTACCATTAATCTTTGTTCAGTGCTTTCTTCTCTGTGTAACTGAAAAATTGAAACACCTGCTGTTAAAACACTAACTTAAAATTGCAGGCTTTGTTTTTACAGATAATGTTGGCATTACCAGTATTTTATATTTTTTCTCATATTAATTATATTGAGGCTTTTTAATTGTAACTATATGAAGTTTCAAATTCTAATAAGTAAATATGATTAGCCAAAAATAGAATATGTGACAATTCTTGCCTTTTTAAACTTGTTTATTCTATATAAATGTAAATATTCATAAAGAACTTTATAAATCCCTGAAAGAGTAGAAACACATATTTATAATTTCTTGAGACAGGCTTTCAAAAGTAAATGTAAGAAATCTATGATGTAACCTAGAAGTGGTGGCACATGCCTTTAATCCTAGCACTTGGGAGGCAGAGGCAGATGAATCTCTGTGAGTTCCAGGCCAGTCAGAGTTACAACAGAGAAACCCTGTCTCGAAAAATGAAAAAAAAAAACAAAACATGATGGTTTATTTTTTATTATCAACTAAAAGATTGTCAAAATCACCCACAGTATTTATTAAATAGGTAGAAGTTGGACTATATTTATTACAGGTATTTTATTGGTATTTACACTTTATCAACTAAAAGTTATAGTTACCTACAGAAATTTATTTGCTGAAAAAAATTTTGAGAGAGGTTCTCTATATGCAGCCCTGGATGTTGAAGAACTCACTATGCAGACCAAACTGGCCTAGGCCTCAAAAAGATCAGTCTGCGTCTGTCTTCCAAGTGATTTCATTAAAGGCATATGTCAGTATGTCCAGCTTACAATAATTTAAAAATAGACTTATTTAAATGTTCTGATGTGCTCACTAAAATCAATACTAGTAATTCATTTATTTCTGCTCCAAATAATTTTCCTAGGAATTTTAAATATTTTATTTTATACAGATAAATAAATAGCTAAAATTATCGATATAATATTGTAGAGCTGAATACCATATCAACTGTAAATGTATTTTGGCAATGATTATCCATTTTGAAAATATCTACATGCACCCAATGCAAATGACTTCCTCGCTCCAGGGTATTACCTCTCTAATTAACTTATGGGGGGGCACTAATTGTACTTAATGAGGTACTTAAAATACATATATATGTATATAACATAAATTAATGAAGGAAGAAGTGATGAATTTGAAAGAGAGCAGGGAGGTATATATCTGAGTGTTTGATATAGGACAAGAGAAGTTGAAGATGTTACAATCATATCATAATCTCAGAAAATAAATAATTAAAAGAAAAGATAGGAAGGAAAAGGGTGATGTGCTTTTGGGATATGGGAAAAGGAGGAAGAGAGTGAGTTTAGATATGATTTCTTTGTATATATGTATTAATTTTGAGAACTAAGAATTATTTAAAACATGTACTTTTATTATTGCATTAAATTATTTCTCGAAATATTTGGATCAAAATGACTTTATGTATGATGGCATATGAAAGAAAGACATCAATAAGCTCATGATGAAACCAAAATGCCATATTCTAAATATTAGAAATCATATAATAGTCTGTAGTAGTATAGAGAGGGTGATGTGATGGATGCTGGAAATGCAGAAGACAGATGTGAGGATTTTGTACATGGATGCTTAACATACCACACTCTGTTTTGAAATAGTATAGTTCAAAACAAAGACTACTTCTGCTAGCCTCATTCAAATTGAATTACAAATTAAAGAAAAATGCAAATTCCAGTGAAAAGACAATGCTGTCTATGGACAAATCACAATATATCAGACTTACAATGGGCCGCATGCCTATTCACTTAGAGATAGTTTATAAAAATAAAGGAATGACAGACTATGAGTTTCAAGTGAACATCATTCTTGAATTTAGACAACTCAAGTCACAATAACACTGAAAAGTCCGTAAGGAATCTAATACAAACCATGCAAAATCACAATCAGTCCCAAGTCAAAACTTGAGTACATTAGATAAACTGGTGGATTCACCTATGGACAGACACACCACAGATTACATAAGATCAGATATTTCATTGATCTCTTGGTTACATAATGGTCAAATCCGTAAAGTGAACAGCTTCATATATGAAAATAAGGACACTGCTGAAGGAAACGGGAAGTCAATTAGATTTATTAGGGGGATGAAGTAATTGAATGACTCTTAAATGATGAACTGGAATTTGCAGTTCTGAAATCATTATCAAATTTGATTTTAGGACAATTCATGTCAGGAAATAGTACCCTAAAACATAAATTCTGCATTTATACAAGTCAGAAACACAGATAAAAACACAGAATGTAACCTGTAAATTGCACTACAATGATGATAAATGCCACGAACAATTCAAGTCCTCGTCTGCTTTTCCAAGTTATGCAGGACTCAATAATTAATGAATACTTGTGGTCAGTTGAGCTTCAACCCCTTACTACACTCTACAGACTCTACTCATCTCCTATTATTGCAATTTTTCCTTTCTTCTGAAGGAAAAAAAAAGATTTTTTCCCTTTCTTCCCTGTATACAAATACAAATATAGTTATAATGAATGAAGTTAGATTATAACCAATAATTCAAGTAGATGAAATTTATATTTAGCCTATTGAAATTTGCTACTTAGAAACCAAAGTAGGTTTATATTCAAATCAGATTTTATGGCTATTATTGTACTCAACTTTTAAAAAAAGATGTTAACTATCTTTTTCCAGGTTCTTTCTATAGCATCTTTTACATCTTTGTTCCTCAAGCTATAGATCAAAGGATTCAACATTGGGATAACAAGAGTGTAAAATATGGAAGAAACTTTATCAGTCTCAAATGATTGGCTGGACTTGGGCTGCACATACATAAATATCAAAGTCCCATAGAAGACTGTGACCACTGTCAGATGGGACCCACACGTTGAAAATGCCTTGCGCCTGCCCTCAGCAGATTTCATCCTCAGAACAGTTATGAGGATGAGTAAGTAAGATACAATAACAACCAGAAGAGAGAAAATCAGATCAAAAGTTGCAAAGAACCTAATTATCAATTCAACCTGTTGTGTATTTGAACATAGCAAAAAAATAAAGGGAATACAATCACAGAAAAAATGATTGATGACATTGTTACCACAAAAGGATGAAGTGAATATCCTTAAAGTGACTATTAGAGACACAAATATACTATAGATATATGGGATAGCCACTAGAACACAACATATTCTATGTGAAATCATGACAGTGTAGAGCAGAGGATTACATATTGCCACATAGCGATCATAGGACATGGCAGACAAAATAAAAAGTTCACAAGTAATGAAAAGAAGAAAGCAGGCTAGCTGTGTAGCACAAAGATAATAGGAGACGACACTATGTTCAGCAACCAAACTCACTAACATTTTGGGTCCCACAGCTGTAGAATATCCAAGGTCAGTGAAAGCCAGATGTTTGAGAAAAAAGTACATCGGTGTTTGCAGCCTAGAGTCCATGTTGGTGAGGAGGATGATGCCCAAATTACCCACTGCTGAGATCAAATAGATAATGAGGAGCAACCCAAATAGTGGTGCCTGCAACTCACGGCGATCTGTGATGCCTTTCAGAGTGAATTCAGTCAGCACTGTGAGGTTCCGTTTCTCCATGCAGGTGTATTTCAGATTCTGTCCTGTTTAGAAATATTTCTGAAGTCAAAAGACTTGACACATTGTCACCATGAGGATATTTACTAAGCAAACCCCTTGTCAATCTGTTATATTGAAAGTTTACTATAGAACATTTGAAAGTAAATGTTCATCTAATTAATATGAATAAATTGTTGTGTATAAGTTATATAATATGTATCAATTGATTTGTAATAAATTAATATGTATATATGCACATTTAATTAATAAGTATGAATGATACAGAGGCAATATCTGGGTTTTGTTACTCATATAAGACATTTTTCTAATTGAGAATCATTTACTGTCTCAAGATATTTTATCCTTCTGTATTTAGAGGTAAATTATTATTGACAATGAATGACAAAAAAGCTAGACAAGCTTGTATTACACTACACTATATCCAACTTTTAGTCACAAACAAAATCCATATCAGTGTCTCTTTACTTAAGAATTTAAGGAAAGAAGGCAGGAAGGAAAAAGGAATGAAGGAGGAGTCATGCAGGGAGTATACAGAGAGAAAGAAAGGAAAGAAGGAAGGAAGAAAGGAAGGAGATAGATGATAGATGAAAAATATATAATGGACTGGTATAATATGCAGATAGATTAGATGCCATGATGAAGATACAGATGTAGATATTATGGGGACATAAAATACTTCAAAAATTAACTATTATTAGTCTTTGGTGCTAGATAAATGGACAGTGGCTAGTTACCATAATAATATTTTTTCCATTTCAAATAATCATGAAAGAGTACTTACAACCAATAAATCTAACTCATTACAATTTCAGACTATGATTTCTTAATGCCAAATTTTAAAATGAATACATAAATCATTTCAAAACACAGTTCTTAAGTTATATAACACTTGTAAATACTGAAAATATATGTACATTTAAAAAGATTACAACAAAGAACAATTGAAAGTTTCTATATGAATAAACAAAAAATACCCACACCATGATGTTCACTATGTGATGTATAAAAGAGATACCCATACAAGAAATAGACAGGTATTACTCTATGCCTGTGTTGAAAGCAATTAAGTCCTTACAATGTTGCAAAAATGAAAGATGATAAAATGGTTCTGGTTTTCCATGATATTTAGGTTCTGAGATTTTGGGTGTACTTACATGTTCCTGGGAATCATACCTTGGCCTTAATCATGCTAATCAAGAGCTCTACTACTGAGCAGCATGAAGAGCTTGGGACTGTTTTCAGATAAGACCTTACCATCGTCCTAGTTCACCTTCTTGCTTCTTTCTCTAGAGTTGTACAGTTTTTATTCTTTAAACCAAATGAACTTAGAGAAAGTCTCTTATTTACACATACATTGTTGTTTTGTAGAGAGACTTAAGTTCTGTTATGATGCTAAAATGATGAATAAATGAGTAAAGGTTAATTGGAACATATAGTTTCAGTTTTTTAAATCTGTTCCCTACTGGCTCTCATTGCATGACAAAAATTGGACAAGAAAAACAAGCTGTTTTCCCATTGCTTTTTCATTACATTTCTTATAATTGTATATGTAACTTATATTTTATGAATTCAGAAGAAATATTGCAGTTTCATTGTGCTGGACATTTTCATTGCCCCTGAAATATAAGTATTTGAACATAGCAAATTTGATTTAATATTTTGTTAAAGAACCTGGACAAATATGGTGACATTTGAAGAGACTGAGGAAAAGAGGCGATTTGTACTAGTTTTATGCAATTAATTCTCAAATTATATAGGTTGAAATGTTTTATAATATATTTTACAAAATTCTATGATGTATGGAACAAGTATTAAAGAATACAATACCATAGAGACTGAGTGAAATATATCAATTATGTATGCATGTGTGTATATCTGTATACTTTGCCACACTTTGAATAGCAATTGTCAAAAAATGTTAAGAAATGGAAAAACACAAATCACAGGAAAGTCTGTAATGACTAAGATCTAAGTGTGTACTACATGCAAAGAAATGAGATCACACTCAATGTGTGTGTGTGTGTGTGTGTGTGTGTGTGTGTATCCATATTTATATCATCTCTAGCTATATATATATATATATATACATGAATATCATCACAGGTAAAGTATGCTTGCCTCATATGAAATGTTGTTCATGATTGTGGTAACCTGATACTCATTCCCTGGCTCATTCAAACAATTTTCTAATACTGATGATGACAAAATGTATGACAAAATATATTACAGTACATAAAAATGTTCTTGTATAATAAAAAATGAAAATGTCTTTTCTCACCAGTTTTTTTAAATTTTTTTTTATTTCAATGCTTAGAAACACGTTGCCTTTTTATACTTGGTTAACTCTAAGGAGTTCGCTATTATTTATTACTATACTTTGCAAAATTCACTCAGATTCAAAAAGCATATTCAGTTTGACCATCACCATAAAAGTCATGCATAAAAGTCAACAATGAATCTAAAAGAGGATTCTTTTAGAATCCTGTGAAGTAAGAACTCTTTGCCTTATAAGAAAATGAAGAGTGAATGTCTTTTACCTTTCATTAACAAAAGAGTAAGAATCACCCAAATGTTGGGAAGAAAGTCAAAATTCAAAAAAAGTTTCAATTTTTCTATATAAAATATTAAGTTCCATTTATTCAACTTTCACTCCACTTACTTTTGAAATCTGTAGATAAAATTATTTTTCTACAAAGTAGACTTTCTAAACACTAATGCACAGTTTAATATTTCAGATATGTATATTAACATTTAAACTCTAAGCCCTGGAAAAATATTCCAGAGTAAATATGAAGAAAGAACCTGTGCTCCTCAAACATTATAGTGCAGTAAAAATACAGAAAATGAAAATGAAATGAGACCTTACACTAGATATCAAAGCCAGAGCACATGTGACCCCTCCTGTAGATAATAGCAACCCAGGGTATTTCCTCAAACATTCCACCTTTTTAAAGAAATTGAATAAAACTTGTCTTTTTACTCTCCATGTATTTCTAACTGTATTTTTATGACAATCAATGGATTTTTATTTAACTTCAGTATTTTCCCTGTGGGGTTGAAAGCAATTTGTTGACTATCCCTAAAGCATTTGAATACTTGAAGAATTACCTGGAGGTTGTGCACTAATTGTCATAGATAAGTTATGATTGACTTTAGATTTATTTATTATAAACAGTACCATAGTAATTTCTAGTGTTAAAAAAAAAAGTTGGAATTGTGTGGGAAAGACCATCATGTAAGTCTACTTGCCACACTAGACTGAAGACCTGAATACAATATCAAGAAATCTTGATGGAAAGAGAGAACATACTTCTGAAAATCACCATTGATTTCTAGCACAGTTCTTTTTTCTCTCCAAATGTTTTTTGTTTTGGTTTTTTTTTTCTGCCTCATTGGCTCTTTATCACTTTAGACATGCATAAAAGTGATTACTAATGACCATAATACAGAGCCCATATTAATACCTTGAAAATTCCTCTCAAAGAAATTAATGCATTTCCTTTCAATTTTGCCTCAGGCAGATTCTTGGGACAAGGGCAGAAGGTGACCATAGTCTGGGACAAAACATCACAAGCATGATCTCTAGATAGTTGTTCGGACTTTACTTTTCTTAACCCTCTTGAACTAGGTTTCCACAGTTCACATAGCTCACAGCACAACTGTCCTTGTAACTCCTACTTGAATGATCTATTGAATTCAGCTTACAATGTTTAATTTTTTTTCCTATTCCTAAGTCATCTACATTTCTCCCCAAAACAACAGTCAAGTTGTTTGCAGTAACAGCACACTATCTGGTTCTGACTTAGTTATTTTTCTATTGCTATGATGAAATTCCATGACATTCTATTGCTATGGTGAAATTTCATGATATATCCAACTTATAAAGGACGAAAGGAAAGAACAGAAGGAAGAAGGAATGGAGGAAGAAAGAAAAAGAGATAGAAAGAAAGGTTTGTTTGGGGCTCACAATTCCAGAGGGATAGGAGTTCATGACCATCATGGTGAGGACCATGGCAGCAGACAGGCATGAGTTCACTCTCTAGTCCCCAATGTGAAATCATAAAGAGTGCATTGGAAATGGTTCAAGCTTTTTGAAACGTCAAAGTTCAATACCAGGAACATACTTCCTCCAACAAGCCACAATTCCTTATCCTTGCCAAATAGCCATAAACTAAGGACAATGTTAAAATATATGATCCAATATGGGCTCTTTTCATTCAAAATATCAAAATATTGCCTTATTTTAGTTTATTATTTTTTGTGCTTGTAGTTTGGAGAAGCAATTTTAATCTTTGCTATGTATCTGTGTGTCAGATTAAAATTCACACAATTAAGGAAAATTTCTTTATAAGCATTATTGAAATAATGTCTCTGAGCTCACATGCATACAGGTAACATTATTTAGAATGAACAAGTTGTATCATTACTAATGTGTGAGTGTATAAAATAATTTTAAAAAGTGCTTGGAAGTGATTTGAAGGGGGAAATTGTAGAGGAATAATCCTATGTGAAAGCTAGGATTGATATTCCATGGCCTACATTTAGAGACCTGTGTGGTCTAGATGGAATGTAGACACTCCTTTAATCCAGTGGTAGTCCAAGCTTAAGCCTTAGAAAAAAACAGTGGATACAGACTTTGGAAGCAGAACTCAGAAGGAATCAGTGTCACAAAGGAAGTGATATCTGAGATGACTCAGAGTGAATGGCAGACAAAGTGTTAATCAGAGGAAGAGTTAGCACAGAAAGGACATGCCTAACTCTCATGAGAAAAGTCAGGCTCTAAGCTCAGTTAAAGAGAGTTACATATCAGTTAGAGGCAGTCAGTTAACTGAAGCAGATTAGTCAGTAAGAAGAGTTAGTTGAACAGTCAATTGAGAAGCAGGCTGAAGAGTCAGTTGAGGAACAGTTATAGAAGTCAGTTGAAGCAGTCAGTAAGAGATATCAGTTGAAAAGTAAGTTGAATGGTGAGTTGAGGAATAGTGAACAGAATAATTTGAAACAGTCAGTAGCAGAGGCAGGATAGAGTAGTGAGAACTCAAGGAAAGAATACAGAGGCACAGCAGAGCTTGGCAGAAGAAGCCCAGAACAGAGAGCAAGTTGAAACAGAAGATCAGAGTTCAGAAGGAGCTAGTCAGAGTGGTTCAATCAGCAGCAAGTCTCAGAAAGCTAAGGCTGAAGTCTTCTAGGTCTGGGCTAGTAGGTTAAATTTTCTAGATTATAGGAAGGATGATGCCTTCCTGTTCAAGGATTAAAACTAGACTGTAAATCAGCTAAAACATTTAAGTGCTCCATGGTTCCAGGCTAGAACCGGTTATTTAATTAGAAAAAAGAATAAACTGTCTTCTACTTCGAGCAATTCAACAACTACAAGAAATGATGTATTTATATTATGCTCATTTAATATAATTAAGTAAAATGTATACATTTGTACTCATAAATGTATTCATTCAAAAGCTATAAACAATGAGAAATATGTTTAAGGAACATACAGGCACAAATTTCATATTTTACTGAGTGTCTAAAACTATTGTTTAGTTCATTCCTTCTTCATTCTTCTTTATCCATATTCTCCTCATCTGACTCGTCTCTGAATATATTTTATTTTATGTGTAATATTTTTTCTATGTGGAATGATATTCTAGGTGTTTATTGTTAGCACCTCTGTAGCATGGAGATATTTCCCTCCTCATTGCAGGCAGAAAATTCTTTAGGTCCTCAGGTAGAGGACTGTGACCATCTTTCTTTTTTTTTTTTCTCAATGTTTTGATTGATATTATATATTTTCAATACAAACATAAAATTCCATTATGATTTTAATCTATGTAATATAGCTTTTATATATTCCTAAATCTAAGAACTAACATTTTTTTCCAATAAAGTCACATATATAAAATCTTTATCAACCTGTGATGCCAAATCAATATTCTTCAAAAATTTGGGAAATAAGGGCTGGAAAGGAGGATCAGAAGTGTTTTGAAGCTCTGTTTGCCCCTATACAAGATTCATATGGCAACTCAAAACAACCTGTAACTCCAGCTCCAGGGGATCTTGTGCCCTCTTCAGGACTCTCTGGGCTCTTCCACTCATAAAGTACAAACATATCTAAACAAGCAAACCTACATACAGGTAAAATAAATACATTATTGGTTTCCTTTTATTTGTTTATGTATTTATTTGTTTGTTTATGTATTTATTTACTTTTGGTAGAGCAAGGAATTTTCAGAGTTTGTTTACTCCCTAATTAAGTCATCAGTGACTTGATATCAATTGTTAAAATAGGAATTTATTTTAATAGAATTTCCATTTGGGAATCCACTTTATTCATGATATTTTTTAGTTTGCTTCCTTTAAAAAGCATTTTATTAGCTGGGCTGTGATGGGACGGGACACACCTTTCATCCCAGTGCATGGGAGACAGAGGCAGACAGATCTCTGTGAGTTCAAGGCCAGCCTGGTCTAAGAATGAGTTCCAGGACAGCCAGAGTTACAACAGAGAAACCCCACCTCAAAAAACAAAGCAAAACAATAAAAGTACTTTATTAATATGTTTTTCAGAAATAGGGGGAATATTATTTACCAGTAGCAGAAAAATCTTTATTTTACAGAAGATAAAAATGCCAAAAAGCAGGTGGGACTCTAACTTCTAAAAGCAGGGACCACAGGGTTCTAGGAATTCCACAATACACATTATCGGAACTCCAAAGCTGTCACAAACATCAAACCAGGAGCTCCTGAATGCTATGTACTAATCATGGCTACTCCTCCTATCATTGCTGTGTTCATACATACACACTTTCTTAGCTCATCTGCATAAAAAATCTATTACGGCTAAACAGAGTAAGGTCAAATATATAATATTATCTTTCATGAAGCAAGATTATTCATTCTTATGCAGAACAGAACAGGAACATACTACTTGAATCAGCAATTCATTTTTTGTTTAGAAGATTTCTGATGTTCCTTATTTCAAGAACATTTTTAATTTGTGATTGAAATATGTGAACAGTACCCTTGATTGTTTCCCTGTAGATGAGGTATTTTCTTAAAAAAGAGTTACATTCTTGGCCAAGTAGCAGATGACCACAAGGAACGAATATAATAGAAGCATTTCTGTCCATATGCACTGCACAAGTTTGTTTGTCTTACAGTCTCATCTGTTCTTCAAAATACAAAACTGAAACACCTTCAATTGGAGTGTACTTCATATTTTTTTCCTCAATACATTTTTATATAACGTGGTAAATTTTTTCAAATAATTTTTGAAGATGATGGCTGCTGCATTCCTTTAACTAAAATGGTATCAATTACTTCTCTTGATTATAAAGGAGTCTGTGCTTTTTGTCTGATAATGTCATTCTTAATCATTAATTATGCTGGTCTTTAGAAGGTTATCCAGCATAAGAAAGGGACAGATCAATTGCCGAAAGAGGGCCATTCTATTCTTCTGAATTAAAGATAAGTCACCTGATCCCCATTTCTTTAGTTTGTCTTTCCTTCTCTTTCATCTTCAGCATTAAGGTAATGCCACAATACCATTAACTGTTTTGTAGTTCTTTCTAGTGTTCAGGATTTGACACTGACCCTCTGTTTTACTGGCTTTTACCAAGTCCATTTCTGAAGCAGCTTTAACCACAGGTGTGTTTAGAATGACTATATCCTCTGAAGAACTTTTTGCCCAGTACGAAGTACACAAATGTAGCATCAGCATTTTTGTTTTCTGTAGATTCTGAAATTGACATCTGTTCCCGAGTGTAAGGTATCTAGCTTATGTTTCATCAACCGAGTCCTGTATTTTCATCTGTATCAAGAACTCACACCTTGGAAATCACCTAGTGTGTCCTTCCCAAATGTCTTCTCTAGATTCCTCAAGCCATTATTCCTACAATGGCTTTGACATCATTATTGTGGTCCGTATAATAAAATCCAGCAGTTGAATGCTGCCCAACTGAGAACTGGAGGGCAACAACAGAAATGTTCTCCTTTGAGCTGAGAGTATATAAGCAACATTGAAATATTAAATGTCTGTGTTTCTATAGAATTTAATGGACAGGTGGGAAAATGTCTCTGGTGCTCTGACTCAATATGATCCTTCAGTTCCCAGTTACTGACCTTCCCATCACAGGCAAAACAGGTTACCCTGTGACCAGGCTCTGTGTAATAGATGCTGGTTAAAGCCAGGTTTAAAAGTTATATTTTTCTTTATACCCACAGATGTGTATAACCTCTCATCAAGAAAGATTCTCTTGGCAAGAGACAGAGAGCACTATATTAAATCAAAACTAATCGAACAAATTTCAAAGTTGTGGAGCCCAGTCACAGTGGATGCATAATACAAAACACTCTCATACCTAAGACTCAGGGAGGCTTGAAGAAGAGGATGA
Organism: Cricetomys ansorgei; assembly: GCA_026225945.1. Classification (NCBI taxonomy): domain Eukaryota; kingdom Metazoa; phylum Chordata; class Mammalia; order Rodentia; family Nesomyidae; genus Cricetomys; species Cricetomys ansorgei. The sequence continues at coordinate 600,149 of JAMJFZ010004027.1, read as the reverse complement.
CACAAGGATTATAAGAGTCAGAAAATTGGGGAGTGTTTCATGACATTGTGTTGTTTCCTAGTAATGTCCAAAATATACAAAATGCATAAAGTCTCAACAACATGGCTGAGTAAATATGGACTGAACAAAACTGATGCCAATAGACATGACAAAGTGGATGGGGAATGCCCACATGTCATTAAGCGTACACAAAGAACTGTAGGCAACTGAGAAATCCTGACAGTGGGAGAAATGGGCTTCCCAATGGAAGAACACACCAATTATTTATACTCTTTTTGTTTGTTTGTTTGTTTGTCTTTTTGAGACAGTGTTTCTCTAACTGTCCTGGTACTTACTCTGTAGACCAGAATGGACTTGAACTTACAGAGATCCACCCTCTACCTCCTGGGTGCTGGAATTAAAGGTGTGCACCACCATAACCTGGCTCCAATTATTTATTCAATACCAAAAGATTAGCCCTGAAATCACACATAAACTTTAATTTATACCAACTGAACATGTTATATTTATGAATATAATAATATGCAATAACAATTAAAAAGATGACATGGATTTGTAAAAGAGCAAGGAGTTACACAACGAAATTTGGAGAGAGGAAAGGGAAAGGAAAATGTTGTAATTATAATCTTAAAAATTAAAAAAAAACCAAGAAATGGAAAAAGAAAAAACATATGATGCCTTAAGTACTTATAGCATAGCTTTATGGATTAGTTCTTGCTGGAGAGAAATTTCACTGCTTTATAATTAAAACAGGTTTAACAAGGCTGGAGTAAGATCCACTGTGTTCCAAAGAAGGAGATGGGAATATACAATCCTGCTTCTCATTAAAGAGGTCTTCTTAATTAATTAATTAGTATTTTTTATTTTTCTTCTCACATACAACTTATACAATGTATCCTAATCCACTCCTCCTCTCCTTCAGTTTCTCCAAGTTCTCCCCATGAACCCTCTCCCTCAGATCTATCACCATCTCCACCTACAAATACAGTCCTACCTCCACCCCATACTCCTGGACCTGAGCTTCTCCACATACTCCCATACATAAAGGTCTTAGAGGAAGAATGCAGAGTAGCTGAAATCAAATTCTGAATAAACTTGCAAATAGGATACAGCTGTATGCTTTTTAATGGGCTTGTCCTTATAGTTACTCAGACTCAGGCCACAACAGAAGCATTTGATTTTGGCACGTATACCAGTGTAATGAACTCAGCATGAGCAAGAGTCCTTTACAAGACAGGAACGCTTAATTTTTTGATGTAAGGTACCCTAGCCAAATCTTTGGGAGATAGTTTTGTGCATGAATATGTGGTAGTATTTTTGATAGTTTAAACTGTCACATGACTTGCTAATAACTTCACAATATAGAAGATCTCTATCACAGACAGGAATAAAATGTCAGGCTCCTATTTCAGTAGAATTCACTATACTCTGACTGGATATATGGGAATCTACACTCACATGGGATGAATCTATTTTCTAGTTTTTTGAGATACTACTTAACAGTCTTTGAGATTATTCCACCTCTGTGGAAAACCCAAGAACTATTTACCCATAATCTGTCCTAACCTAAAGACCTAAAAATTCATGTACCTCTGAAAATATTAAAAGTTCTTGCTTTTTCAAAAATTGTGTATTTTCAAACTTTAAAAGTATTTACAGGCTACCTCAATTATACTTTTAATCTACTTTTCATTACAAGTTAGGAAATCTTGATATTAGGTAAACTGCTAACTATAATGGAAAATTATATGCAAGAATTTTTATAAGAATGTTTTTATTAGGATTTTAATATAGCATCCAACCTACTCTTTTATTCTACCAAATAAAAGAAACTAAACTCTTCATATGGTCCTTTTCCCAAGAGGAAATTTCATATAGCTTATCATCACAGTATTTTCTAAAATGGGTTATATTAACCTCAGTAATTTCTGGGGAAGTCAGCACACAGATTTATTAGGACTATACTATCTGTGGTACAGTGGAATAAACTTTTCTTAAGAATTAAACTATTACTTTTTCCATTTGTTCAATGTTATATGTTACTATCTTACTTCATCCTAGCCATGTCTATTACTTTAATATACCCAGTCAACAGAAAGTATTTTGTACATGAACTTAATTAGATCACCTTTGAAAAAGGTAACCAGTGCTCCATTTAAGGACCATTCCATTATATGGCAGTTGTAATTATGGATAAATCAATTTTTCAAAAGATACAACTTTCTTTTCTTACCAAAAATAACTAGCAACACTGTATCATAGTAGAATTTATGTTATAAAAAAAATTATGTTTCCAGGCTTTACTGACCTTCTTTTACTGTATTTTAAAATATATTTACTCAGTTCTCAAAATACATTTTACAGAATTCAAACTGCATCTTTTTCTAAAGTTTTGGGATTTCCTTGATGGGATTTATATCTGGGGAAACATATAGGAGAAAATGATGACTCTTGCAGGTTGTAGATCACAAAGGCTGGGAGCCTCATGCCTCCTACATCCAGGTTTTACTCGTGATTTTCTTTGTCTCTCGATAAATGAAATTTAAAATAGTCTTTTGTGTTCTGTACTTTTCTGATTCTTGAAAAAGTATCTTGACAAATGCAAGTTAAGAGAGAAATAGTTTATTTCAGCTTATTATTCCAATTCCTGGGATACAGTTCATCATAGTCTAAGGGAGTCATAGCAGCAGAAGCTTGAGGAGCCTCATCATGAGAATCTACAGTCAAGTGGTAGACAGTGAATGCTAGTGCTCAGTTCCCATTCTCAATTTTATTGAGTCTAGAACCTCCTCCATTAAACAGTGCCCCATATTTCAGATGGGTCTTCCTGACTAAGGTAACTTATTAAAAAAAAAAAAAAACACAAACAAACAAAAAATGCATCATACATCATTTTCTGGTTGACTCTAGATCATGTCAAGTTAGCCATCATTATAATGTATCAATATCCTCTGATCAGGATCCTAGCAGACTGTCTATGACACACATACTATTGTTCCAGGACTGTCCAACTTTTTAATTCTAAAGTTTATTAAAATTAATATCATTTTAAAGTTTCATAGATTGGTGCCTAGCTCAGTCCTCATCAGAGGGCCTCCTCCAGCAGCTGATAGGAGCATATGGAGAGGCCCAGGGCCAAACATAGGGTACAGTTCCAGGAAATCTGAGGAAGAATGGGAGGAGGGATGACAGGTGGCAGAGCGATGTGGATACCTGGAGAACAAGCCCCACAGTTTCAACAGGCGGGCAATCTTAAGGGCTATCAGAGACTGAAGTGGTATTATTTGATTGTTTGGTTTGTTGTTCTTGTAAAACTCCTACTGGCTTGAGTGGGAGTCTCTGAGCCTTTTACCTTCCTTTGGGACCTTTTTGCTCTTGCTGGGTTACCTAGTCCACCATTGATATAGGGCAGAGTAGCCAAGCCTTGTTCCATCTTGTTATTGCTATGGCCTGTTTTAACAGCCACCGTAGTAAGACTTACTTTCTGGGGAGAGGCAGGGTTTGCCAGTTAGTATGGGGCAGGGGTAGATCTTAGGAAGAGGGGAGATGAGAGACCTGGGAAAAATGGAGGGAGAGGATGATGTGGTTGGGGTGTATTGTATGAGAGAAGAAAAATAAAATTAAATTAAAAAAAAAATGTTTGACCAGCCGAAGGAAAGTGAACCCTCAAAACTACTGGAAGCCAGACCAATCTAGGCTTTCTAAGATGCCCTGATTGAAAAAAAAGACAAAGACAATGCCAGTTGTGTGTCCTTGCCAAAGGACAGACTTGGAAATTTCATCGCCTGGACTGAGGCCTCAGTGACTTAGTTTTTGCTGCCTGAGAATCTGGATTTCTCCCCTGCAAGGCTGTTAAGTGTCCTAAGTCAACTGTGTCTGAGGCACTCTCTGTTCTCTTTGCCAATATTTTTTTATTGAGATTTCTGCAGATTTTGGCCCATTTTCCTCCCACAAAAAGCTTATAAGATCCAGTACTTTTTTTCACATTGACTCACTATATTTTTTTTATTATTTTGTATTTTTTCTCACACAACTTATACAATACATCCCAAACCCCATCCTCTCTTCCTTCCACTTTCCTTTCCTTCCAGCTTTCCCATCTCCCCTCTTCCGCAGATCTACACCCATAACATCTTCCAGCTGCTTCTCTACAGAAAAGAACAGTCCTCCTGAGGGTTACTACTACTTCTTAATATAAGCTTACATGGCATAAAAATAGTTATTACAAGACCTTTTGACCACAACTATTCTATCGTCTTTATCTGCTCAACTTTCATCTATTTTCCCCTTGAGATCCAGTCAGTGGTTCAATTCATGAAGCATATATTCAGCCTATATGTTTTAATGATAAAAAAAGGAAAACAGTGCAACAGACTCAAATCTAACCCAGATGCACATGGATCATGTCATATGCAACATTTAAAGCCAAATCTTACACATGTTCTTCCATATCCTCTGTCCAGCATTTTTTACATCTTTGTTCCTCAGGCTGTAAATCAAGGGATTCAACATGGGGATAATTAGGGTGTAAAAGATGGAAGCAAACTTGTCACTGTTAAAGGAGTGACTGTAATTAGGCTGCAAATACATAGATATCAACGTCCCGTAGAAGACAATGACCACTGTCAGGTGTGATCCACAAGTAGCAAAAGCCTTGCGCCTGCCCTCAGCAGAGTTCATTCTGAGAATGGCTATGAGGATGAGCAGATAAGACAAAAGTACAACCAGAAGAGAAGAAATCAAATCAAAAAAGGCAAACATTAGAATTATCAATTCAATTTCATGAGTGTTTGAACAGAGCAAAGGTATCAAAGTGATACAATCACAGAAGAAATGATTGATTACATTGTAGCCACAAAATGATAGAGTGAAAATCTTTAAAGTAATTATGAGAGACAGAAATAAACCATATAGGTAAGAAACTGCCACTAGTACCCAACATACCCTCTGTGACATGATGGCAGTGTAAAGTAGTGGGTTACAGATGGCCACATAGCGGTCATAGGACATGGCAGACAGAATAATAAGTTCACAAGTAATGAACAGAAGAAAGCAAGCTAGCTGGGTTGCACAAAGATAATAGGATATTTTATTTTGATTCACAACAAAATTTTCTAACATTTTAGGTCCCACAGCAGTAGAATAACCAAGATCAGCGACAGCCAAGTGTTTGAGAAAGAAATACATGGGTGTTTGTAGCTGGAAATCCACTATTGTGAAGATGATCATGCTCACATTGCCTATTAGTGAGATCAGATAGATGAAGAGGAACAGCCCAAATAATGGGGCCTGCAACTCAGGTAGGTCGGTGATGCCCATCAGGATGAATTCAGTCATGACTGTGAGGTTCTGCTTCTCCATGCAGTCATATTACTAAGTCTATTCTGGCTAGGAACAATTGCATGCTTAGTACATTTTTAATGCCATTCAATATTATCACACAATGATCATTTATTAAGCAATAGTGTTATACATAGGATATATCATCATTATTTAATAATGGGGATTTCAAAATAAATACCTTTTTATATAATGCGGACCCAAAATTCAGTATGGAACCAGTAGACTCTGCTTCTTATATAAGGTGATTTCACTGACACAAAACTTAATTCAGTGTCTAGAGAAAAATTGTCTCAACTTGGAAATGAACTGCTATAGCAATGACTTGTTAAGACATGAGACTATATATAACTTGCTCTGTAAAGTTTCCAGATTCAAACAATACTTATAGCAATAACTTTTTCCTTAGCTAGTAAACCCTGAGGCATAGATAAATAACAGAAGTAAGAGGTATGATAGAAAAAAACAGAAATCTAAAGATGTAGAAATACTCCTTTGTTGTGTAAGAGTATTAAGTGCTTTTCACTGCTGAGTCATCTCTACAGTCCCATGTGTCACCACTTTAAGAAATGTTTAGGTTGAGATGTAGCTTAGTAGCATTCACCAATACCTGGGTCAGTGCCTAAGTGTTTCCTAAAACTTGTAGTGCATACCTGTAATTCTACTATTATGGCAGAGGCAGCACTGAGAATCCTAAGCTCAAGTACATATTCAGCTATGAAAACAACCTGCAGATAGTCAGAGATATAGGAGACCTTGTGTCATAAGAAAGAAAATCAGAATTAAAAAATAAAGTTCCCTAAAGCCCTTTTGCCTACAGGTGGTGCAGGTGAAGCTGCTGATGTTCTTGGTAAATATTGTCAGATGTATGCATAAAACAATTACAGGTGATCACTCAGTAAATTGTCTAGTCCTAAACAAATAAAGATGTGAGCATATTATATAGATGTATTATAATTAATATGTCATTTAAGGAATGCAAATGATACATTTAATAAAGAGTAAATCTAAAACACTAAACTCTCATTAAAATCAATGATATATTTTGCAGTGTTGCTTGGAAAGATGAAAAATGCTTAATGATTTGATGTTTCTATAATATGTGAAAAACAGTTCTTAGGAGAGACAGAGAGACAGACAGAGAGACAGACACACACAGGTGTGTGTGTGCCAACACACACCCACACACACAAACACTCACTCACAGAAAGACACACCAATACACATGGAGAGAGAGACAGAGACAGAGAGAGATACAGATAGACAGAGCAAGCTCTTGTGAACAGCAACCAGGGTTGCTGTTTTACCATTTCATTATTGTAGCAGACCTTGAAATTTTTGATATAGTGTCTTCTTGTATAGCCCAACCTGACCCAGAACTCACAGACTTCCTTACATCTATCTCTAGGCTGCTATTGTTTAATCATCACAGTATTTACATGAAATACGTTTTGCTTTGCCAGCATGTTCTTTGACAGTAATAAAATGATGGTTAAATGAAGAATTGGTACAATAGGTAATAGTACATGCAAAATTGCAAATTATTCTTGCTTCTATTTCATTCTACTGTCATGCAAGACTAGAACTAAGCAAGACCATTTAATTCTTGAATCACATAATTTTAATACATACCTATATATCATCACATATCTAAATTATACTTACTTCAGTTCAACGTTGTATGTTTATGGTGTTTATCCAGGTGCTCTCCCAGTGCAACATGTTTTTAGTACTGAATTTAAAATATTAGGGAATATATTCAGTAGTAGCAATCACAAATTGGTCTTTCCTCCCATCATCTTTCAGTTCAGGGTAATGAAACATATTGCTTTGTCACTCTGCAGTACCATTATTGAATATTTGTTGTGCCTAATTCTTACTATGGAATATTTCCACCAGATTCCATGGTAAAGTGACAATTTCAACCATAAGAACGTGGTCTTTAATATCTTTCACATACACACAAAAAAATCAAAAGATGTGGAAAATAACTTTTGCCTTAGCATATATAAAAAGAAACATATTCACATATTAATGAGAATTAATATTCACATATTAATAATGAATGAGAACATCACAAAAGAATTTTGATACTCCAAACACCTAAATATTTGGAAGCATATGAAATGATTCCATTATACTTTCATTACTGAACTAAAAATTATAGACTTCCTTTGCATACATTTCATCTCCCCTCCCCTCTTCTTTTAGAATGCACTAAGTATAAAAATAAATGTACATAAAATACATTTTCTAAGTAAAATTTTCCAACCAATTTAGTGTTGCAAATGTACATACAGATATGTAATTCCTAATCAATGGAGAAAATATTACACAGAAAATATGAGAAAAAGAGAAGGCCTGTTGCTATGGTTACATAGACATGATACACAAAGGAGTTGCAGAAAATAAACTAAAAATGGTTTCTTAAATGAGATCAAAGACCAGAGCAGAATGTGACCATTCCTGTGAATTGATAATATGGAACAACTTGCAAGGCCATCTATCTTTCTTACCTGCGATAATACATTACTCTTCCTTCTCTCACATGCTTCTTAGTATTTTGTTTTTCTAGTATGATTTATGAATTATGGTTTAATTTCAGAAATTGTCCCTGTGGAGTTGTAAGCTATTTGTTCACTATCCCTAAAGCATTGAGATGCATACCGATTTGCTTGGAGGTTGTTCACTAATTATCAGAGAAGATTTGTATATACCTTTGAATTATGTATTAAGTATAGGAATTAGCAAACTTACTTCTGGGTGGTAATTTAAAACATTACTGCTATGCTCTAAAAGAGATAGTGGCACTTTGTTAATCCCTATAGCAGAATTCTAAATAGATAAAAAGTAGAAACAAATATTTATTGGTAAATGAGTGGACATAAAGCATGTACTATATTCAGTATTCAATAACACCACCAAACTGAAAAGGATGGCACTAAACCATATGAACCAGCCATAGGACAAGTATTTCGTAAGTGCAAATATATATGAACTACTTAAACTTGTACAATCAGATATTGGAGTGACCTTTGCAAAAAGATTGTGGTAGGGAAATGAGAGGTGGCTAATAAAAAATACAATACCTCAGTTATGTAAAAGAAAAAATGAAAAAGGTCTGCTGCAAATCAGTTTACAGGTACTTTGTGTTTTGAAATAATGAATGTGAAGTGATAATTTTAAGTATAATAAAGTGAATTCACAAAACCATTGGGGTCATAATATATGCTGTTATTTTTCTTTTCTTTTTCTTTTTCAGGAGGTGTTTTCTTTTTAAAGGAGATGAAGATCAGGAGAGAAGTGAAAATGGATTTGTCTTTTGGTTATATGATTTTTAAAAGTTCCAACAGCAGAGTATGATTATTAAGCATAGTTAGGCTCCCCAAAATAAAAATTATCTAATCTGAAAGTTTTCTGAGTTAGGGGCAGGTTTAGCACCTGCCTTCATTAATAAGTGGCCAATGTTACACGACAAGTTAGGGAAGTACTACTATAGGCCGTGAAACAGGAATCACATTTACTCTGAAAAGCGAAGTGGCAGTTGGTAATGCCTTATTGCAGTCATACTCCCTGGGTTGTCTGTTAAGTCAGAAGGGAAGTATACATTAAAAACCATGCAGATTTTATAAATGTGCAATAAAATTATTTTTGGAATTTAAACATAAATAAGAGAATAATCATATAGAAATTTGATAGGGAGGTAGCCTATGAGAATGGAAGTTATTAATCTCAGTCTGGTTTCTGTTTGCTGAAACATTGAGTTGAGTTGAGTTGAGTTGAGACCATTGAGTTGAGACCTTCCCACCCAACACAATCTCACAGTAGGCAATCAAGCAGTGTCCTGTGGGGCTGTTATCTGTCTTCATACATCAGAAGGATCTCATTCTCATGAGTCCATGTAGCACATAGATAAAGGTCTGGATAAATCATTATGAACAGAGAGACTAGAAAGGGTTTTTTTTTTGCCTAGGAATTGAAGTGGTTGTTAGGAGGCAGACAGCAGGCAGGTTTGACCCAATGGTCCAGAATGAGTTTTGAAATTTTAAAACTATAATTACATAATTTTCTTTTTTTCCATGTGTCCTTCCAATCTATCCCATATACCCCACCTTGTTCTCTCTAATATCCATAGTCTCTATTCTTTTAACTTGTATAAACACAACTGGCTCAGTTCATAGAATATTATTTGTATACGTATGATTTTAGGGATAGCCACTTGAAATTGCCTAACCAACGGAGGTTTTATTCCTTGGAGAAGAATATTCTATTTTTCTCATGTTATTATTCCTTAGTTTGATTAGTTGTTTGTTTTTATTTTCTCTATGTTTAAGGTCTTGTGAGCTTGCCCCTGGCTATGTTAGCATGTTAGCATGTCTATTAGTATCCAGTGATTTTTCAAGCATGATAAGCTAGTTTTTTTTTTTTTTTTCTTTTCTGTTTCTCTGACAAGTTTACACTGGCTTGCATAAAGGTATTCCTCTTCTAAGAAGAGGTCAATATTTCCATATTTGCTGTCATGAGATCTTGATCATACATATTTTGGAGAGTAACTATAGTCAAACACTCTACCTGATCCTTAACAAACCATGAGAGATTTCACCAAAAGTTGTATGTCCTTGTATGTCCTGAGGTAAATAGTGATAGCATGTTATTAAAAGGTTAAGCCTCTACTCCATTGCCAGAAAATGATATAATCCCCAAGATCATAAAAGAGAAAAGAGTTAGTAAGGGAGTTAATAATTACCCTTTTGCCTATGGGGCCAATAAAGACAACTAGAAAGCTCTGGTTTTTGGCAGATAAGTCTATGTTTAGAGATAAGTATCTAAGTATGTTAGGGTACAATTATCAATTCAGTTGTTGGGAAGGCAACGATAAGTCAAAAGTACATAGAAAAACATGATATCCTCTTCAAGTAGGCAAGTGCAGAATTGAAGTTTGAAAGACATGACTGAATTAAGTAGCATTTAACTTTTTGGTGGTAGATTCTTTTTTTTTTTTTTTCCTAACCAGAGAAGGTCAATTAAGGCTGCCTCCATCAAGGTTTATATAATGAGGAAAACTTAATGTTGCATGCATTTTAAATGAACAGGCAATGTTTTTGTTTGTACAGATAATATGTTGATAAAGATTTAAAGGGAAGGTAGACCTTATTTTATTTTAGTTTTTATACCGTAATTGCTAGTCATAAGAAAAGGGCTGTGCAAGAATCAGGATGCTCCTGATATTCTGAGGAATTGGATGATCTGGTCTACTCAATAGCAAAGTTAATATACAATCTCATAAATGAACTGGTAGAAGGAACTCCACATTAGCAATGTTTAAGACTTAGTAGTTAACTTCAATAGCTACTCGATCAGAGAGAGGTTTGACAGTAATGATGATGTTGTATGGAGAGGAATTCAGTTGACCTAGGTAGGTTTATTTAAGAAAGCATACCTTGTAGAGCACAGAAATTTTGTGGCTACCAAAAAGCATGTGCAGTGAGATGTCCTATGATTAGGACCCTGTGGATTAAAAACCCAGGAAGTATAGAAATATTTTGAAATTATGTGTCATATAATTCAGAGTCTATAAGAGTATCATTAGATCATTTTTGCTTCCGGGTCCAGAGTGAGGCCTGTGAATTTACCCAAGAGAACAAATGGGGAAAATATGTCCTGCAGATTAAGAAAGACAGAAATAGCCTCCAGTTTTGGATCATTGCAATGCTGGAATTCTAGAGTATGTGATGGGTGACACAAAGAGTGTTCTCTAATAGTTAGGAATTTATTGGAGTTGATAAAGCAATGTAAAATAAAAAGAAGGAATAAATCATAAGGTGCATGTTATGATTTAAAAGTCAATAATGAAGACCTTGATTTTGGATAGAGTGAATTCTATGTAGACCCCTATAATTAACAGTCAGCAATAAAGTACAATAATCCAGGAGCATTGTGGAAGTTTACTTTTAGTTGTGTATACAATATTGTTTTATGCACTGTTAGGGGAAGGACAGACTAGGCCTTGGTATTTTGTTGTCTGCAGGTGCTCTATTTATGTCCGGGAAGTTGATTGCTAATTATCTGCCTATGGTATCAGTAGAACGCCTAAGGAGTTCTAAATCAATGAAAACACCTGAGCTGAAATGCTCGGGGTCCCACTGTCTAGTTAGGCACTTGCCATGATGGTGGATCCCTCTGCTGAGGTCTGGAAATGTTCATACATATGAAAAATACCTCCCTTTCTCCTTGCTGAGCAGCCAAAACAATGTACAACTAACTACAAGTGGCTCTTGCAAAGTTAGGCATGAAGTCATGCTCATCCAACACGGAGACAAAGAAGAATAAAAAAGAAACTCCAGACATCACAGAATTGAGTAAAATACACTCAGTGCAGTTTCTAGAGGACAAAGATTATATTTATATGCAAAAATAATGAGTACAAATCTCCTGAAGGAAGAGGAAAGTGAGGAAGCAAATAAACATCTTTATAATTTCTTGAGATAAGCTTTCAAATGAAAATGTCAGAAAACCATGATGTAACCTGGCAATTGTGGCACACACCATTAATCCCAGCACTTGGGAGGCAGAGGCAGGTGAATCTCTGTAATGTTCCAGGTCAGTAGTCTACAGAGGGAGTTCCAGTCAGAGTTACAACAGAGAAACCCTGTCTCGAAAAATGAAAAAAAAAAAAAAAAGAAAAGAAAAACATTATAGTTTATTTTTTATTATCATCTAAAGGATTATCAAAATCACCCACAGTACTTATTAAATAGGTAGAAGTGGGACAATATTTATTACAGGTATTTTATTGGTATATATACTTTATCAACTAAAAGTTATAGTTACCTACAGAAATTTATTTGCTGAAAAAAATTTTGAGAGAGGTTCTCTCTATGTAGCCCTGGATGTTGAAGAACTCACTATGCAGACCAAACTGGCCTAGGTCTCACAAAGATCAGTCTGCCTCTGTCTTCCAAGTGATTTCATTAAAGGCATATGTCAGTATGTCCAGCTTACAATAATTTAAAAATAGACTCATTTAAATGTTCTGATGTGCTTACTAAAATCAATACTAGTAATTCATTTATTTCTGCTCCAAATAATTTTCCTAGGAATTTTAAATATTTTATTTTATACAGATAAATAAATAGCTAAAATTATCGATATAATATTGTAGAGCTGAATACCATATCAACTGTAAATGTATTTTGGCAATGATTATCCATTTTGAAAATATCTACATGCACCCAATGCAAATGACTTCCTCGCTCCAGGGTATTACCTCTCTTATTAACTTATGGGGGGGCACTAATTGTACTTAATGAGGTACTTAAAATACATATATATGTATATAACATAAATTAATGAAGGAAGAAGTGATGAATTTGAAAGAGAGCAGGGAGGTATATATCTGAGTGTTTGATATAGGACGAGAGAAGTTGAGGATGTTACAATCATATCATAATCTCAGAAAATAAATAATTAAAAGAAAAGATAGGAAGGAAAGGGGATATATGCTGTTGGGATATGGGAAAAAGAAGAGTGAGTTTAGATATGATTTCTTTATATATATGTATTAATTTTGAGAACTAAGAAATAAGTAAAACATTTGTGCTTTTATTGTTGCATTAAATCATTTTCCAAAGTATTTGGATCAAAATGATTTTATTGAATGAATGACAGTATACTAAAGAAAGATATCAATAAGTTCATAATGAAACCAAAATGCCAAATTCTAAATATTAGAAATCATATAATAGTCTGTAGTAGTATAGAGAGGGTGATGTGATGGATGCTGGAAATGCAGAAGACAGACATGAGGACTTTGTACATGGATGCTTAACATACCACACTCTCTTTTGAAATAGTATAGTTCAAGACAAAGACTACTTCTGCTAGCTTCATTCAGATTGAATTATCAAATAAAAAAAATGCAAATCCCAGTGAAAAGACAATGCTGTCTATGGACAAATCACAAAATATCAGACATAAGATGGGCCACATGCCTATTCACTTAGAGATAGCTTACAAAAATAAAGGAATGACAGACTACGAGTTTCAAATAAACATCATTCTTGAATTTAGACAACTAAAGATACAACAACACTAAAATGTCCGTAACGTATCTAATACAAACCATGCAAAATCACAATCAGTCCCAAGACAAAACTTGAATACATTAGATAAACTAACTTAAGCACAGATACACCATAGACTACACAAGATCAGATATTGTATTGATCTCTTGGTTATTGAATGGTCATATCTGTAAAGTGAACAGTTTCATATATGAAAGTAAGAACGCTGCTGACGAAAAAGGGAAATCATTTAGATTTATTGGGGGGATGGAGTGATTGAATGACTCTTAAATCATGAACTGCAATTCGCAGTTCTGAAATCATAATCAAATTTGATTTTAGGACAACCCATATAATTAAATTATAGCCTCAAATAGAAAATCTGCATTTTCACAAGTCAGAAACACAGATACAAACACAAAATGGATACTATAAATTCCACTACAATGATTATAAATGCCACGAACAATTCAAGTCCTTGTCTGCTTTCCTAAGTTATGCAGGACTCAATAATTAATGAATACTTGTGGTCAGTTGAGCTTCAATTCAATATTACTCTCTACAGACTCTTACTCAACTCCTATCATTGCAATTTTTCCTTTGTCCTGAAGGAAAGAAAAGTATTTTTTCCTTTATTAAATATATACAAACACAAATTTAGTTATAAAGAATGAAGTTAGATTAGTAGTAATAATTCAAGTGGATGAAATATATATTTAGCCTATTGATATTTGCTACGTAGAAATCAAAGTAGGTTTATATTCAAATCAGATTTTATGGCTATTATTGTACTCAACTTTTAAGAAAAGATGTTAACTATCTTTTTCCAGGTTCTTTCTATAGCATCTTTTACATCTTTGTTCCTCAAGCTATAGATCAAGGGATTCAACATTGGAATAACAAGAGTGTAAAATATGGAAGAAACTTTATCAGTCTCAAGTGATTGACTGGACTTAGGCTGCACATACATAAATATCAAAGTCCCATAGAAGACTGTGACCACTGTCAGATGGGACCCACAGGTTGAAAAAGCCTTGCGTCGGCCCTCGGCAGATTTCATCCTTAGAACTGCTATGAGGATGAGCAAGTAAGACACAACAACAACCAGAAGAGAGGAAATCAGATCAAAAGTTGCAAAGAACCTAATTATCAATTCAACCTCATGTGTATTTGAACAAAGCAAAGATATCATAGGAATACAATCACAGAAAAAATGATTGATGATATTGTTACCACAAAAGGATGAAGTGAATACCCTTAAGGTGACAATTAGAGACACAAATACACTATAGATATATGGGATGGCCACCAGAACCCAACATACTCTTTGTGACATCGTGACAGTGTAAGCAGAGGATTACATATAGCCACATAGCGATCATAGGACATGGCAGACAAAATAAAAAGTTCACAAGTAATGAAAAGAAGAAAGCAGGCTAGCTGTGTAGCACAAAGATAATAGGAGATGACACTATGTTCTGCAACCAAACTCACTAACATTTTGGGTCCCACGGCTGTAGAATATCCAAGGTCAGTGAAAGCCAGATGTTTGAGAAAAAAATACATCGGTGTTTGCAGCTTGGAGTCCATGTTGGTGAGGAGGATGATGCCCAAATTGCCCACTGCTGAGATCAAATAAATAATGAGGAGCAACCCAAATAGTGGTGCCTGCAACTCATGGAGATCTGTGATGCCTTTCAGAGTGAATTCAGTCAGCACTGTGAGGTTCCGTTTCTCCATGAAGGTGTATTTCAGATTCTGTCCTGTTTAGAAATAGTTCTGAAGTCAAAAGACTTGACACATTGTCACCATGAGGATATTTACTAAGCAAACCCCTTGTCAATCTGTTATATTGAAAGTTTAATATAGAGCATTTGAAAATAAATCTTCATCTAATTAATATGAATAAATTATATATAAGTTATATAATATGTATCAATTGATTTGTAATAAATTAATGCGTATATATGCACATTTAATTAATAAGTATGAATGATAAAGAGGCAATATCTGGGTTTTGTTACTCATATAAGACATTTTTGTAATTAAGAACCATTTACTGTTTCAAGATATTTTATCCTTTTGTATTTGGAGGTAAATTATTATTGGCAATGAATGACAAAAAAGTTAGACAAGCTTTCATTACACTACACTATATCCAACTTTTAGTCACAAGCAAAATCCACATCAGTGTCTCTTTACTTTAGAATTTAAGGAAAGATGGCAGGAAGGAAAAAGGAATGAAGGAGGAGTCATGCAGGGAGGATACAGAGAGAAAGAAAGGAAAGAAGGAAGGAAGAAAGGAAGGAGATAGATGATAGATGAAAAATATATAATGGACTGGTATAATATGCAGATAGATTAGATGCCATGATGAAGATACAGATGTAGATAATATGGGGACATAGAAGACTTTAAAAATAACTATTATTGTGTTACGTAAATGGACAGTGGATAATTAGCATAATAATCATTCTTTCCCATTTTAAATAATCATGAAATATTGACAATCAATAAATCTAATTTATTACAATTTTTGACTATGATTCCTTAATGCCATATTCTGAAAATCAATACATTAATTATTTCAAAACACAATTCTGTAAGATGCTTATATATACAAGTATTATACCTTGCTAAAACACTTGTAAATATTCAACATACATAAACATTTTAAAAGATTACAACAGAGAACAATTGGAGGTTTCATTATGAATAAACAGAAAATAAAATACTCATACCATGATGTTCACTATGTGATGCATACAAAAGATACCCCATACAAGAATAAATAGACAGGTATTACTCTATGACTGTGTTGAAAGCAGTGAAGTCCTTACAATGTTGCAAAAATGAAGGATGATACAATTGTTCTGGTTCTCCATGATATTTAGGTACTGAGACCTTTGGGTGTACTTGCATGTTGCTGGGAATCATACCTTGGCCCTTAATCATGCTAATCAAGAGCTCTACTACTGAACATCGTGAACAGCTTAGGACTGTTTTCAGATAAGACCTTACCATAGTCCTAGTTTACCTTCTTGCTTCTTTCTCTAGAGTTATACAGTTTTTAGTCTTTCATCCCAAATGCACTTACAGGAAAGTCTGTTATTTACACATATATTGTTTTTTGTAGAGAGACTTAAATTCTGTTACTATGGTAAAATAATGAATAAATGAGTAAAGGTTAATTGGAACATATATATTCAGTTTTTAAGAGTTTTCCCGTACTGGTTCTCATTGCATGACTAAAATTAGACAAGCAAAAACAAGCTGTTTTCCCATTGCTTTTTTACAACATTTCTTATAACTGCATTTTGTTATTTATATTTTATAAATTTAGTGGAAATATTGTAGTTCCATTGTGCTGGACATTTTCATTGTGTCTGAAATATATATATTTGAATATAGCAAATTTGATTTAATGTTTTGATAAAGAACCTGGACAAATGTGGGGACATTTGAAGAGTGAGAAAAGGAGGCCATTTGTATTAGTTTTATGCAATTCATTCTCATAAATTTCTTTGGATAAAGTAATAATAGATGTTAGAAATCATATAAGTTGAAAGGTTTTATAATAAATTTTGCAAAGTTCAATGATGTATGGAATAGGTATTAAAGAATACAATACCATAGAGACCAATTGATACCAATTGATAAAATAGTATATCTGTGTACTTTGCCACATTGTGAACAGCAATTGTCAAAAAATGTTAAGAAATGGAAAAATACAAATCATAGTAAAATCTGTAATGACCAACAGCTAAGTGTGCACGACATGCAAATAAATGAGTTCACACTCAATATGTATATATATATATATATATATATCAAGATATGGATATATATAAATATCTTTATATTTATATATATATTTATATATCCATCTTTATATATATAGATATTTATATATATATCCATATCTATATTGTCTACATTATATCTATATCTATATCTATATCTATCTCTCTCTCTCTCTCTCTCTCTCTCTATATATATATATATATATATATATATATATATATATATATGAAAAGCATTATAGGTAAAGTATGCTTGCCTCATATGAAATGTTGTTCATGATTTTGGTGACCTGATACACATTCCCTGGCTCCTTCAAACAACTTTCCAATACTGATGATGATAAAATGTATCATGTTACAGCATTACATATTATTAATACATACAATTCAGAAACCATTGAAAATTTATGCTTTCTTATAAGGGAGGGTTGTAATCATAAAATACTCCAAAACGAAGTCCACGTACTAAGTACATATAAACATTCCTGTGCAGTAAAAAACGAAAATGAAAATGTCTATTCTCATCAGTTTTTTTTTTAGTTCAATGCTTAGAAACACGTTGCCTTTTTATACTTGGTTAACTTTTAAAAGTCTACTATTATTTATTACTATACTTTGCAAAATTCACTCAGATTCAACAGCATAGTCATTTGGACCATTACCATAAAAGTGATACTTAAAAATCAACAATGAATCTAAAAGAGGATTCAATATCTCACTGAGAAGCAAGAACTCTTTTCCTTATAAGAAAATGAAGAGTGAATGTCTTTCACCTTTCATTAACTAACAAAAGAGTCAGAATCACCCAAATGTTGGGAAGAAAGTCAAAATTCAAAAAAAGTTTCAATTTTTCTATATAAAATATTAAGTTCCATTTATTCAACTTTCATCTCCACTTACTTTTGAAATCTGTAGATAAAATTATTTTTCTACAAAGTAGACTTTCTAAACACTAATGCACAGTTTAACATTCCAGATATGTATATTAACATTTAAACTCTAAACCCTGGAAAAATATTCCAGAGTAAATACGAAGAAAGAACCTGTGCTCCTCAAACATTATAGTGCAGTAAAAATACAGAAAATGAAAATGAAATGAGACCTTACACTAGATATCAAAGCCAGAGCACATGTGACCCCTCCTGTAGATAATAGCAACACAGGGTATTTCCTCAAACATTCTACCTTTTTTAAGAAATTGAATGAAACTTGTCTTTTTACTCTCCATGTATTTCTAACTGTATTTTTATGACAATCAATAGATTTTTATTTAACTTCAGTATTTTCCCTGTGGGGTTGAAAGCAATTTGTTGACTATCCCTAAAGCATTTGAATACCTGAAGAATTACCTGGAGGTTGTGCACTAATTGTCATAGATAAGTTATGATTGACTTTAGATTTATTTATTATAAACAGTACCATAGTAATTTCTAGGTTTAAAAAAAAGTTGGAATTGTGTGGGCAAGATCATCATGTAAGTCTACTTGCCACACTAGACTGAAGACCTGAATACAATATCAAGAAATCTTGATAGAAAGAGAGAACATACTTCTGAAAATCACCATTGATCTCTAGCACAGCTCTTTTTTCTCTCCAAATGGTACATTTTGTGTTCGTTTTTTTTCTGTCTCATTGACTCTTTGTCACTTTAGACATGCATAAAAGTGATTACTAATGGCCATAAGACAGAACCCATATTAATACCTGGAAAATTCCTCTCAAAGCAATTAAGGCATTACCTTTTAATTTTGCCTCAGGCAGATTCTTGGGACAAGGGCAGAAGGTGACCATAATCTGGGACAAAACATCACAAGCATGATCTCTAGATAGTTGTTCGGACTTTACTTTTCCTAACCCTCTTGAACTAGGTTTCCACAGTTCACATAGCTCACAGCACAACTGTCCTTGTAATTCTTTTTAGGAATATCTATTGAATTCAGCTTACAGCGTTTAATTTTTTTTCCTATTCCTAAGTCATCTACATTTCTCCCCAAAACAACACAGTCAAGTTGTTTGCAGTAACAGCACACTATCTGGTTCTGACTTAGTTATTTTTCTATTTCTAGGATGAAATTCCATGACATTCTATTGCTATGATGAAATTTCATGATATATCCAACTTATAAAGGATGAAAGGAAAGAACAGAAGGAAGAAGGAAGGGAGGAAGAAAGAAAAAGAGATAGAAAGAAAGGTTTGTTTGGGGCTCACAATTCTAGAGGGATAGGAGTTCATGACCATCGTGGTGAGGACCATGGCAGCAGACAGGCATGAGTTCACTCTCTAGTCCCCATTTTAAATCAGAAAGAGTGCATTGGAAATGGTTCAAGCTTTTTGAAACTTCAAAGTTCAATACCAGGAACATACTTCCTCCAATAAGCCACAATTCCTAATCCTTGCCAAATAGCCATAAACTAAGGACAATGTTAAAATATATGATCTAATATAGGCTCTTTTCATTCAAAATATCAAAATATTGCCTTATTTTATTTTATTATTTTTTTGTGTTTGTGGTTTGGAGAAGCAATTTTAATCTTTGCTTTATCTGTGTGTCAGATTAAAATTCACACAATTAAGGAAAATTTCTTTATAAGAATTATTGAAATAATGTCTCTGAGCTCACATGCATACAGGTAACATTATTTAGAATGAACAAGTTGTATCTTTACTAATGTGTGATTGTATAAAATAATTTAAAAAAGTTCTTGGAAGTGATTTGAAGGGGGAAATTGTAGAGGAATAATTCTATGTGAAAGCTAGGATTGATATTTCATGGCCTACATTTAGAGACCTGTGTGGTCTAGATGGAATGTAGACACTCCTTTTATCCAGTGGTAGTCCAAGCTTAAGCCTTAGAAAAAAACAGTGGATACAGACTTTGGAAGCAGAACTCAGAAGGAATCAGTGTCACAAAGGAAGTGATATCTGAGATGACTCAGAGTGAATGGCAGACAAAGTGTTAATCAGAGGAAGAGTTAGCACAGTAAGGACATGCCTAACTCTCATGAGAATAGTCAGGCTCTAAGCTCAGTTAAAGAGAGTTACATACCAGTTAGAGGCAGTCAGTTAACTGAAGCAGATTAGTCAGTAAGAAGAGTTAGTTGAACAGTCAATTGAGAAGCAGGATGAAGAGTCAGTTGAGGAACAGTTATAGAAGTCAGTTGAAGCAGTCAGTAAGAGATATCAGTTGAAAAGTAAGTTGAATGGTGAGTTGAGGAATAGTGAATAGAATAACTTGAAACAGTCAATAGCAGAGGTAGGATAGAGTAGTGAGAACTCAGGGAAAGGATACAGAGGCACAGCAGAGCTTGGCAGAAGAAGCCCAAAGAGGGAGCAAGTTGAAACAGAAGAGTCAGAGTTCAGAAGGAGCTAGTCAGTGTGGCTCAGTCAGCAGCAGACCTCAGAAGGCTAAGGTTGAAGCCTTCTAGGTCTGGGCTAGTACGTTAAATATTCTACTGCTCACAGCATTCTTTGGTTGTCTCTATTTTTTTATGTAAGGTTGAGGCCTCATGATATTTACCCTCTTCATTTAGATATATCTATCACTGTTGTCCTTGTTTAGCTCAAATTTAGGCACTAATGTTGGTGAGAATTTATGGATAAAACTTGGGACAATATTAGAGACACAATCTCATAGCAAATTCAAAAATCTCTAGCCCTTGTATTTCTATCCTCTCTTCTGCAATGTTCTCTGAGTGAGCTTTAGGTACATGAGTTATTTCGTAGATTTATCAATTGGTACTAGGGTATACAACTCTGAACTTTGGTTGTGGATTTCTCTATGGTCTCCACTTGTTGCAAAGAGATTTTTTTCCTTGATGAGAAGTGAGGACTATAATTTTCTGTAGGTACAAAACACACATTTAGAGTACAGTTATTTATTATGCTGGCTCAGTAAAATATTATTTGTAGCCTCTCCTTCCATATATGTGAATTCACTAACCTTTGGCAGTTGGGTAGGTTTCTAGTACTAACTGTGATTAAAGATGTCTATAGAGAGAATTGTTCTTCTGGAATAGGTTCTAGCCTTGAGCCTATAGCTGTGAAATTGTGTTTCCTTGGAATCCTGGAACCAGCCTTAACCTGGAGTCATGAATCCAAAAGCTGAGTCCTGATAGTTTAGTGGAAACGAAATAGTTAGAATACCTACATAAGGTTGGAGAGACAGTTAGATATTAATGTTTTTATTTAAAAACAAGTTTTATTTTAAATAAACCAAGTTTACTGGGTGAAAAGGAAGTGATGGTAAATCAGGGAGTTTCTTTGGTAGTATTTTATTAGTGATGTGTCTTATGAAAGATTTCATGCAGAAGACAACAGGGAAATAGAGAATCTACAGATGTGGAGAGCAAGGAAAAATTTACCAATGCTAAGCAACGTCTACTAGTATCAGTTTTAAAGATAATAGGCCATTTGGATCCCAGGGTATTGGATGGCTTCTTATGAGACTAAAAAGAAGACTCATGCAGCTACTTGGTGTTTGTATTACCTGAAGAGAGTAAGAGATTACTTATTATGAAGCCAAATTTGAGTCAAAATGTCCTTGAAACATAGACTCTGCCTATTACAAATTTCTTATTCCAATGTGGAAGCAGTTTCATGAAAGTTTTATAGTTGCAAAGCAAAGGAAACCATAAATCATGATATTTTCAAATACATTGTTAGAAACATCAAAGGTGGTTATAGCAAAATGAGGGAATCTCTCCTCTAACCCTCACATATTATCTGATGGCATTCTTAGCTTTTGAATTGGTAGAAATTTATGGTCTACTAAGTTAATAGATCCCCAAAAAAGTTTTTATCTGTTAGTCACAGCTACTAGCTACTGGAGGGAACCACATCAATGACTTTTGGACTAGGCACCAATCTTAGGTTTCTGGAAGAGTCTCACTAGGATCACCCTCATGGATTTCAGGAAGTTGCCACTGCATTAGGTTTCCAGATCATCTCCACATATAACACCCTATTCCTGTTGTTTCCTTGTATTCTCTCCTTCCATTCCTTTTCCTCAACTTGATCCCTTCTGTTTCCATTCCCATCTTCCCCCAGTCTACCTGCAACATTGATTCTATTTCCCCTTCCAGAGGAGATCCACATGTCCTCACCTGTGACCCTCCTTGCTGCATAGACTCTCTGGGTCTGTGCATTTTAGTACCACTCTCCTTTGTTTAACTGCTAATATATAATTGTAATGAGTATATACCATGATTGTCTTTTTATTTGGGTTACCTTGTTCGGAATATTTTTTTTTCTAATTCCATCAATTTGCCTGCAAAATTCATGTTGTCATTTTCTTTTCTGGTTCAGTCTATTTGGTATTTTGTATTCTTCTTGTACCTTTATAGGCATCTCCTTCTTTTGATTTGGAAATTTCTCTTCTATGATTTTATAGAAAATATTTTCTGTACTTTCGATCCAAGGTTCTTCTCCTTTCTCTTCTCCTATTGTTCTATTCATAGTGTCCCACATTTCCTGGGTGTTTTGTGTCAGGACTTTCTTGGATTTGATATTTTGTTTTACCAATATCTTCATTTCTTCTATAGTAGCCTCAATTCCTGGGATTCTTTCTTCTATTTCTTGTATTCTGTTCCTGTAACTTGCCTCTGTAGTTCTTGTTTGCTTTTCTACACTTTCCATTTTCAAAATTCTCCATGGTTTGTTTTTTCTTTATGAGGTGTTTTTTTTTTTTTTTTTTTTTTTTTTTTCCATTTTCAGGTCCTGAACAGTTTTGTTCACCCATCAATTGTTTGCTTGTCTTCTTGGCTTTCTTTAAAGAATTCCTTCATTTATTCTAATTGCTTCTGTTTAAGTAGGTTTCTTTAATGAACTCCCTCAATTCCTCCGATTGTTTTTTCTTTCATCCATTTTTTTGAGGGATTTATTCATTTCTTCTTTAAGGATCTATATTATCTTCATAAAATTCACTTTAAGATTGTTTTTTTTTTTTTTTTTTTTTTGGTGCTTCTGCTGTGGTGGCGTGTACAGCCCTTGTTGTGGCAGGATAGTTGGGCTCTGGTGGTAACATATTGCCCTAGTTGTTGCTGATTGTTTTCTTACATTGGGCTTATTCATCTGGTTTTGGGGTCATTATAGATTTAGGTGCTGAATTCCTGAGTTTGTCTTTATTGGATGAGTGATTTTTTTCCTGCATTTCTTTGTCCTCTCTGGTCCTTTGTTCTTTGTATCCTCTGTGGAGCAAAGGTTCTCTGCCCAAGTTGGGGTCTGGCCTCCAGCAGGGAGTCTTTGCTGCATATGGTAACTGTTCTGTCTGTCTGCCTGTCTTGTCCTGAGTTGTTTCTTTGACTTGGGTGGCTGTGGCATGAATTGTTTCTCTGGCTTTGTTGTGGCTTGCAATGAGCTGTATGCCTGAGAAGTTATGGGGGACTTCGCAGCAGTGGCAGAAATGAGTAGAAGTGGGAAGATAAAGTAGAGGTGGTTTGAATAGTTGGGGGACAGACTTGGTCAGAGGAGGGATCAGGAAGGAGACTTCCTGTTAAAGTAACTTTTGATAGTTTAATGAGAGTCCATCGTTGAATTTTCCAGTGCTCTTCATGAATCACAAACCATGTCAAATCTCAAGGAATTCTATACCCGGGCAGCTAGGCAGAGACTTCATCTTTTTTCCTCTGCTTCTCCTCCTTTTCCCTTGCTCCTCTCCTTGCTTCCCCTCTTGCCTCTTTTTGCTTCTCTACCCTTGACTTAGGTGCTTTTTTATTCCAAATCCTCCCTCTCTCCACCAGCCCTCCAATATACAAATGAATGGAGCCTAACCTTCATCTGCCTTAAGGCTAAAGAATGTCCTATTCATGTGGAGAACTGGATAGCCACTCCATTGTTTACTGGTAGGAAGTGAGTCTTTTACAGTGCTACAAGGACAGATTACTGGAATATTATCCATAACTATAAAATCTCCCACAATAACTTCCTACTGAGTGTTCAGGTTGGCTGGTATAGCCTGTGCTGGAACAGGAGCTGTCTGTCAGAGTAGTTTGTATCTGTGATTCAGTGGTGGTGGCAGGAAGGGCAAATTGTTACTTTTTAAACTAGACATGGATATTCAACAGACAAAGCTTGAGGACATGCAGCATTCCAACTGCTTCATGCCACTGCAGATCTAATCATTCAATCAGTCTTTGCAAATACAAATTCCTTGCAAGAATTTTCATTGACATTGCCAGTTTTGCCAAGGAATTTTCCCTCTGGTAGAAGGACTAGGAAAGATAGCATCCTAGTGTGCACATTAGGAGTAGGCTTTTTAAATATGTGGATTGAATAACATAAGGGTAATCTCTAATAGGATAGAAATCTTCAATTTGTTGTGGTAGGAGGATAACTAGATCGTGACCATTCTCATGGAACTGATAATGAAATACCAGTCATTAAATTTTAACAGTATTCCTTTGGATAAAATTACTTTTTGACTTTGACAGTCATGCTATATGGTGGCTCCTCTTTGGGTCATTTGTCTTTTCTTCAGGTGAGTAAGAAGAGGGGCAACTGGCAAGACAACAAGGAGAGAAGAGAGACATGTAGTCTGGAGCTGAACATCTTTTTCAGGTTTGTGTTTTCCTAGGTTAATAGGGAGTCTTGTTTTGGTGTCTGTTACAATGGAGGGTGACTGCCTGCTTCTGTGAGAGACAATCATAGAGATTTAGAATAATGTAATAGCAAGTAATCACTTGGAAGTAAGAAAATCACTTTCCTTATTGGAGCATGAGGGTGGCATATTTGAAGTCATCATTAATACTTACTTATACATGAGATAAGATTAAAGTTTTGGTTCCTGCAGGAACTCAGCCTTCTGTGACATTGTATCAGGAAGGATAGTTCCTGTCTTAGTTAAGGTTTTATTGTGGAAACAAAACAAAACAAAACAAAACCATGGGCAAAAGCAACTGGAAGGTAGGAAGTGATTGGACTTACATAAACTGTGTCACAATTACTGAAGGAAAACAAGGCAGGAACTCAAGTAAATAACCTGAAGGAAAGAACTGAAGCAGATGCCATGGACAAACACTGCTTACTGGCTTGTTCCTCATGGGTTGCCCACTCTCCTCTCTGATACCATCTAGGAACACCCACTCTGGGATGGCACTGCCCCCGGTGAACTGGACCCTCTCACATCAATCATTAATCAATGAATTGCTCTAGAGACTTACCTACAGGCCAATCTCAGGGGAATATTTATCAGTAAAAATTCCTCTTTCTCAGATAAGGCTAGTTTTGTATAAAGTTGACAAAAACAACCAGCATAGCCCCTAATTCTTGGGCAGAGGTCAAGGTGATGATAGCATATGAAACATGGGTGGCTTATTGCATTTCAGTTATCTCCTATATACAAATAATGTAGAGGTCTGGTGAGTAAATGGGAGTTTAAAAGCTTTGGGAAGAGATTAAGAAAGTAATCTAATGTACAAAATAGTTTAGGTGCACCTGGAGCTGCACAGAGAAGGGACAGTGACCTCTGGTGAGAGTTGGCAGATTGAGAAGTTTGTAAAGATCTCAGTAAACAAGTTGCTATGATGGACTAATCAATCAGTTTGAAATTGGATATCCAAGGAAAAAATTCTGAGACCTAGCGTAGATATTGATGTGTTGATTTAATTAATTATTAATTAATTATTTATTCTCATGGGCTACCATGCTCAAAATTTAGGCATAGATGTACAATTTATTCTTTGGCTAATTCAATCCCCATCCCTAGAGGGTTTTAGCTTCCGTACAATCTAATTTTCAAGATTCTAGATTGAACCTAGAAGACTTCAACCTCCATACAGTCTAATATTCAAACATAGACCTAGAATATTTCAGCCTCTGAGACTTACTTTTAAACTTACTGACTAGACTTTTGAATTCTGAACTGTAAATTGTAAACTGTCTGCTTCTTTGTCTCTTACTTTATTCTAGACTGGCTATGCTCTTCTACCCTTCTCATTCTGAATTGAATTTTCTGTGAGCTGACTGTACTCAAACTTCCTGACTAACTCTTCTTCTCTTTGAGCCTTACCTCTTGTCTGTTCCACATCTGTTTCCACCCTACTCATGTCTGAGCTCTGCTTCCATACTCTGCTTCTACCTAGCTTCCTTCTCTAACTCTGATCTCTGCTTCTACTCTCTGCTTCACCCTCTGAGCTCTGCCTCTGCCTCACAGCTGCTGGGATTAAAGGTGTGTACCATCACCATCACTTCCTTCTGAGCTTGATTAAAGGTGTGTGATACATTGGGATTAAGGGTATGTGCTAACATTCTTTCTACCCTAGAGCAGTCATGCTGCCATATTAAAAGATTAGATATTCCTCTACAGTCTAGGATTTAGAAAAGTTTGTTTCTGGGAAAAGGGAATGGGTTTCTGTGATTAATTATCTACTTTTTGTGAGTGAGACTTAGATGAGTATAAAGTTAGACAGTTAGACAAAGTCCTTAAAGACAGACAGGGAAAGGGGTCTCTAAGTAAACGTACTTCTAACTCAAACATTTATGATCACTAACTTCCAAATTCCACTACTCTAAAAAAGAGTTGTAGTGGGCTAAAATCTCCTATGAGTTTTGCTTCTTTGAGGGAACTAATTAGCTACCCTTGGTCTACATTATCCAATATTCCATAATAGCTAATTCTGACGGAGAAGGGGAATGCATACTACTAGCAAATGTAAGTAAGTTCTGATTTTTGTAGATAAACTTATATTCTGGGTCTGGAACTCAGCACAGAGGGAGAGGATTAGGAAATGAAATGAGTATATAATAGTTGTATTCCTGACTCAGAATCAGGTTCTAGGATTTTAAGGTGGCTCATGCAGGTTGCTAGTTTTTCAGATGATTTCTTGGATTTTATTATGATTCAATACCTTGTGGGAAGCCTTTTTCATTACTTTGATAAGGTGGATCAATAAATGTAATATTTGTTATAGATTAGAGGACTTGAGCTGGCAATTCCAATTATGGTCAATAGAGAGTGCCTGTGCTTTCCTGCCAGGGTAGTGGAGGGATTCCTGAGTTTGAAGGGAATCTTCAAAAGATTTTTCTTCTGTCATGGTTGGTAAAGGAGATAATGACATAAATATTGTGGAAAGTCAGATTGTAGGAGCATAAGTGTTGGAATTTCTTTGCATGTTGATAAGATTCACACAAAAGAAATGGAGACAGTTTAAATTTTAGATAAAGTTATAAAGCTGAAAAGGATGTGTAGAGGGATAATAGTTTTAGTTCTGACATCTTTTTATAAGGGCAGCCACAAACTCTGTGTGTGTATATGTGCGTGTGTATGTGCATGTGAGTGTGTGTGTATGTGTGTGTGTATAAAAACAGGGCTTTTGAATGAGTAACAAGAGGATAGATGGTAATAGATGGTATAAGTGAGTGTTGGAAGCAGGCATAGGGAAAGACAAAGGCTTTGGTTTTGGTACAGCTGTAAGGGAGAGATTCTGAAGAAGTTGAATGTAGTGAGTTTTGGTCGATAACAAAGCAGGGTGTAGGAACAGAATTTGAAATATGGTGCAGTATTGGTAAAGAGTGGGACAATTACTCAGATAGAAGATAACACAAAAATAAGAGAACCCAGATCACTTAAAATATACTATACACAGTTAAGTCACAGGTGCAGATATTCAATTTTTCCTTTCCCAAATGGTGTTGTAAATTAAAATTATCATTGTTGTTATTATCACATCTAATATCACCCACAAAGATTAATAATTTTAAAATTGTAAAGAAAGCACCAAAGTAATCAATCTTTAGATTTGCACAACTGACTCATATATATTACAGAATCTAGTGAATCAAGGGAAAAGGAATAAGAAAAATATTCTTTGGGGACTGTGGGCAATGGCACAATTGAGACCAATGTTGAGTTCCTAGCGTGACTGAAATTACCTAATCTGAGGAAACCCAGAATCCCAGATATAGCATTAGAATTTGTGGTCAGTGTGGTGAGTATCAGTCCTTGATAGAACTTGAGAAGATTATTCAGTAGGAGACAAAGGTCAGGGAAGGGCAAATGCCTGGTGAGGAAAGAATGACAGTATCAGTGAAGTCAAGATCTCTGGCAGAAGAAGAACAGAGATTCTGGTAAAGGTAGTAGTCCTGGTTAAAATGAAGCCCAAGGATAACAATAGACAAGCCAAAATAGATGGGGAAAAGACAATAATTAAACCATTGTGATATAAAAATAAAACTGTTTAAAATTATCAATATGAGACAATATAAAAATTATTTTAAAAGAAATGGAACTATGTAAAAGTATGTTAAATATTATATATACGTGTGTGTGTAATTATATCTAAGCAAATGTATATGTATACTTTGTGCATTTTAGATAGTATCATCAGTACTTAAAATATACATATAAACATATTTGACTATGAATATTAAAAAGAAAATGAAGAATATAGTCATTTGTATTGTAAATGCATTTACAATATGAGACGCATTAACTAATACCTTTAATTTAATGCCCATACAGAGTATTGAAATAAATTGATGAATGAAAAGGAACATTTTCAACATGCATCTTCATATTTACCTATAGAACACTACTTTTATTTTTTCACATAAGATTTGTAGAAATATTGTTTTATTCATAAATTAGGTTTTTTTACCAAACACCTTTTTCATTGCAGTTTTTACATCTTTGTTCCTCAAACTGTAAATGAGAGGATTCAGCATGGGAATCACAATGCTGTAAAATATTGACACTATCATGTCATGCTCCAAGGCATAGCTGGAACTTGGTCTCACATACATGAAAAGAACAGTGCCATGAAAAATGCACACTCCAGTTAGATGAGAGCCACATGTAGAGAAGACTTTTCTTTTACCTTCAGCAGTGCGTGTCCTCAGAATAGCAGACAGAATGAAGCCATAGGACATCAGGACAATCAGGATGGTCACTATTTCAATAGACCCAGCACAGTAGAAGAGGAGAAGCTGGTTGATGTGGGTATCAGAACAAGAAATTGCTAGTAGAGGAGGAATATCACAGAAAATATGACTGATTTCATTTGATCCACAAAAAGACAGTGTGAAAGTAGCCACAGTGTGAACAACAGCATGTAAAATTCCACCAGCATAGGCAGTGATAATGAGTGGCACATAGACTCTGGGTGACATGATTACTACATACAGAAGTGGGTTGTGAATGGCCACATAGCGATCATAGGCCATTGCTGCCAAAAGAAAGCATTCTGTTGTACCAAAAGTTACAGCCAGAAACATCTGTGTAGCACAGCCAAAGAACGGAATGACTTTATTCTTTGACATAAAGTCAACCAACATTTGTGGAGTGATAACAGAGGAATAGCAGGCATCTACTGAGGACAACACACTCAGAAAATAGTACATGGGGTTGTGTAGCCTGGAATCCCCAATGACCAGAGCAATCAATCCTAAATTCCCCACAAGAGTGAAGAGGTAAATTGCTAGAAACAGGAAGAAGGAAAGGATCTGTAGGTCAGCATTGTCTGTGAAGCCCTTTAGTATAAATTCATTGACTTCAGTGATGTTTTCCATGTTGAAAGCTCATAGAAGAAATGGAAAGCAATTGGTAAATCATAGTTGATGTTACTGTAAAAGAGGCTACAGCACTTTTGCTTTAAATGAGGTAAGCTGTGTCTTTGTATATGTGATTACACACAAACACACATGATCTCATACTGAGAGGGGAAGGATACAAAACATATAGACATACATATCACATGATTTTAAGAAGGACAGCAGATAATAATGACATGTTGATATTTTAAGTTTTAATATGTCAATCATTGCAAAATGATGTGTATATTTACCCAGTGCCTTAACTCATGGAATTTCTTTTTAAATAATCTATTTTTGATATTATAATATGATTACATCAATTTTGGCATCCCTTTTTTCTCCCAAGCTGTCCTATGAAAGTTTCCACTGCACTTTCTTTCAAATTCATGGCAATTTTATATTTTATTTGTATCTCCCTTTATCTAGATACATGTGTATATACATATATATTATATATAATGTATATATAATATAGATATAGTCCTTAAATCATGTATCACCTGCATAATCTACAGCTTAATTCTAGTAAGTGCTTTTATTCTAAACTACAATACAGCACAAATGGTGTAGGCTCAAAAATTATTTACAACATGGGACTTGTTGAATTGTTATATATGGACAGTGTACTACAATAAGAATTCTAAATCTGTCAGAAATTTCCATGGAATAATTTTCTAAAGGCTGTGTAAAAGCAGCCAATGAATAATAATAATAATTTTAATATCAGAAAATGCTTTATGAGAAAAAATTTGCCAAGATCAAATCTTTAGAAAGCAAATTATAGAATAAAAACATATATATATGTATATATATATATATATATATATATATATATATATATTGATTCCCCAATGCATTATATATGGATTATCTATTATGTAGCATTTTAAAGCACAGGTTCTTTAATTGTTAAGAATTTATATCTAATAATCATAAAGTTTTTTGCAGAGGTAATAGTAAGTGTTATACTCCTCACTGTATTGTCCAGGATAGCTTTGAACTCACAGCAATTGACCTCCTGCAGCTTCCAGCTTTGGTCACTGGTATATACCACACTTCCTATTTCTCTATAAGCTGTCCTTTAAAGACTATGAAAGTGGTTTGTAATCTTTTAAAAATATACTTATTTATTCTTTTGGTAAATGAGGAATTGGAGCTCAATACTTCATGAGTCAGGCTTTTGTACTAAATGGAGAAGGAAAAGCTACAGGCTTGAGGAAATCAGTACTAACACATTCAGAGGTAGATAGGCAAAGTAATGAGGGGCCTTAAAGATAGATTACTGAATGATATATGCTCTGCTCCTAAAATAATATAAATTTACTTGTACATATTGTTACAAATTATGTATGGAATTTCATATATCATAAGCACTATAATTAAATAATACATTTGTAAGAGGACAATAATTATAAAATGCTATTATTGAACAGTTGTTGGAGGACCAAACTTGTGTGTACATTTCATTACTTACCTTATGGGAAGTTTTGTATTTATCATCATCAGAGCCATGACTTAGTACAGAGTCCCCATCACAGTGTATGTGCTTTCAAGCTTGTTATGACAACACTACCTCCTATTATACTACTTTATCATGAAACTGTAAAAAGGTTGCACATCCCTTGCCTTAAGGAATTCAAGCAAAAACTTGACTCTTTTTATGTTTGAATATTTTCAAATAATTAAATCTGCAAATTTTAAATTAAATAGTTGTTATTCAATTGATAACTGAATTGCATAGTTAAGATTTTCAATTTTATTGTTTTCTCAATCATAAAAAGGAAAGCCTATCACTATTAAATACATCAATATTTTATATTCTATTTCTTAACAGAGTAATGATTCATTTTTATTTGGGGTAACATGTATCAGGAGACTTATAGTATAGACACTAAACACAAAAGCAAATCTAACTTTTGGTGTACAAACTTAATTTCAATATTTTCTCTTATTTCTTATTTTTGTCCAGGAATCTTTTTTTTTTAAATTTATATGCAGTGCTGTTAGTAGATTATTTTTATGAGAATGTGAAATGAGTATAATCTACACTGTTTACTATTTGATTTTTATTAATGAAATTATTAAGTATAAAATTAACAATTTTATTTGAAATGTTAGGTTCTAGACACAATTCCTCAAATTGTCTGAAATTTATTCTTACCCAAAGAACAGCAAACGAAGGTTTGAGATTGCCATGAATCTTGATAACTTTAGTTTATATCTGCTTATCCAACTGTGATGAAGCCCAGAGGAGGCAGCCCTAGGGGAATAGGCTCCAATTATGTATTGGTTCAAAATAACAACTTAATGAATTACTTCATTTAAAAAAAAGAATGATAATAGAATAAATGTTTCTTTAATAAGCAGATACTTGCTAACATTTTCTTCTCTTTCTTCAAAGTATAGTTTCTATTGTACAAAATAGGAGAATGCATACATCATCCATGAAACTTAAAAGATACACATTTTCTCCCTATGAAATGGGTGTCAAATCTAATCACAAGCACATGCTACCCCTATGACAGTACTATCACTATAGTACAAGCAGTCACAGGTTTCGTGGTATGATGGTTAAAATAGATCATAAGATTCACAGTTCGTATGACTTTGATGCCTTTTCTCAAAGGCAAACTGCATAGCACTTTCTTGCGCAGTAAAAGCTAGCCATCAGGGAGGAACTTTCAGCTGCCTCAGGTTTATTTATCTGTGTCATACAGTCAAGGTGTGTGATGACTTCAACAATAGGGTCTAGTTGTCTTGTATAACATGGAAGAATGGCAGAGCCTGTATTGCTTTGGGGGCTTATGGAGTCTCCTTGACAATGATTTGTAAGAAGGGCTTTTGTTAAATATACAATGGCTTCCAGGAAGGTTTTTTCATCTATGTAGAGTATCTTCCTCCCAACCATTTTTAATATGAATCATATTTTTTACTTTAGTAACATGTAGACAGATTTCCCAATGACCTTTAAATATATTTTTCCTTTTGCATAATTTTCTGTTCTTTTTAGTTTTTATTGTCAACTTCATACAATCTAGAATTTCCTCAGAAAAATAAATCTCAATGAGGAATGAGATTTTGGTCTGTGGAAGATTATATTAATTGTTAATTGAGCCAGCCTATTGTGAGTTCCACCATTCCCTAGGAGAAAGCCCTGTGTTGATGTAAATGTAGATATAGATGTAGATTCACCCAGATGTAGATGTTGATTCAGGGCAGAGGACAGTTTCTTTTGTCTAACTAAGTCACCAGTTCTATTCTGGAGCCCGGAGCCCTAGAGCATTTTGTCCTCTTTACAGTCTAGTCTTAATCCTTGACTGGAAGGCTTCAGCCTTTGTACAATTGAGGCTATTTAGTTCAGATCTAGAAGGCTTCAAGAAGCCTTAGCCTTCCAAGACCTACTATTGACTGAACCACTTTGATTAGCTCCTTCTAAACTCTTGTGAGTCAACTCACTCTCTATTCTGGCTTCTTCTCACAAGCTCTGCTCTGTCTCTGTCTCTTTTCCTGAGCTCTCACTGCTCCATGCTGCCTCTGTAACTAACTGCTTCAACTGACTGTTTAGTAACTCACTCTAGCCTCAGCTTCTGCAACTCCTCTGTAACTGACTCTTCCACTTCTCCATCTGCTCCTTAACTGACTCTTCAGCCTACTTCAAAACTGACTCTGTTAACTGACTGACTCTTAACTGACTGCTTCTATTTAACTGCTAAGTAAATTTCTTTAACTGAACTAAGATCCCCCTTTTCTCATGAGAGTTGGGCATGTCTAACACTTCCTCTGATTCATCACCTTGTCTGCCATTTACTCTGATTCATCTCAGAGGTCATGTCCCCCATGATATTGACTCCTCCTGAGGTCTGCTTCCTGTGTCTGCTTCCATTGTTTTTTCTAGGGAATAAAGGCCTGGGCCATCTCTGCCTTCTGACTACCGGGAATAAAGATGTATCTGCATCCATCCAGACCACATAGGCTACTGAATGTAGACCCTACCTTTCACACAGGGCTATTTCTCTACACTTTGAGTTGTGTATGTAAGAAAGCAGATTGGATGGATGATAGATTATTTTTAGGTTTTAGATGATTCTTCACAGCTATTTCCAGAAGGACTATAGCAATTTGCAATTCTACCAACAGCGAATACAATTTTCCTTTTTCCATGAATCTACCCTATGACACAGGCATACCACTCCTTGGCACATACCAAAGAACTCAACATCCTAACTTCTCAGATACTTGCTTATTCATATTTATTGCATGTCTGTTCATAATATCTAGGAAATTGAAATATCCTAAATGCCCTTCAACCTATGAGTGAATAATAAAAATATGGTATGTATACACTGTGGAATACTAGTTAGCTGTTAAAAATGAAAATTAGCAGATAAATGGATGAAACTAGAAAAGATTATATTGAGTAAGGCAATCCAGATTCCCAAAGACAAATGCCTCATATTCTCTCTTATTTGTGGTTCCTAGCTCCAAATCTTCTTTGTAAGTAAGCTTATAATCTGAAGTAACCACAGAAACAAGGAAAGTATAGGAGGACTATGGGAGGTGCATAGGCAAATAACAGGATGGAAGTGATGTAAAGAGGAAATGAGGAAAAGGAAGAGAGTATGTATTGGGTTAGGGGGGAAAGGGGCAACACAGAAAAAGAGAGAATGTGGAGGGATAATAACACTAAGATTGTCTGAAAAAGCCTTTAAAATGTATTATTTTATATTTATGTAAAATTACATGACATACATAGATACATATATATCTATGCATATATATACACATTAAGTAAATATATATTAATTTCAATTAAAAATATATCTTAAATGAAGCAATACCATTTAAGGACAACCTAAAAAAATCCCAGAAGCAAGAATGAGAAACATCTTTTTGAGTTGTTGGTCAGAACATTCTAAGAAACTCTCCAAAGAATCTATGCAAATGCTGTATTGCTCTTGGTTTCAGAGGCTGAGCATTAAGTCCTTATTGCTGAAGACACTATACTTTGGACACAGGACTCTAAAGAGTTCAGTTGAATCTGACGGGAAAGGCTCCTTCCTGATATCTAGCTTTCATAACGTCAGAAGATGAAATGCAGGCTTCTAAAGCAGAGAAGGAGTCAGTATTCCTACATAGTTTTGAAACTTATGAAACACAGTGATGAGCATGGCAAAAGAACTCTAAAGATGAAATAAGAGCTCTCATATCTTGTTGGACTTAGGCTTAGTCAACAGGAAGGAAATCAGTCCCAGCATTATAAACCTAGTCAATTACCTGAGGCTACAGAGGTCATGGATCTTAGAGGAGAACTTCTGAGTACTTTAATAAACTAACACAATTACTAATTGTATTTTATATGTATCCTTATAACTACAGATAAAATCAACTCTCACCTATCATCAAAGACTTTTTTTAATCCATCAGAAAGAGACCATCATAGAAAACCAAAACTGATCAAAATATAAAGAACAACTGTGGCTGACAACCAATGATAAGTTGTTCTTATTGTAAGATTTTGTCTCCTAGAAATGACAGGGAAGCTATATTCATAATGTCAAAATAAGAGAACATCTTACAGTTTCAATTATTCTTAGGCTTCAATTTCACAGCTATACACAATGGCTTCCAGGGTCTAGTTTGTGGAAAATTGAAGCCATTCACTCATTACTTAAATTTGGTGGCTTACTGGAACCTTGGTGCATGCCTTATTTTTATTCTTCAGCATGTAGATTTGTTGCATTTAAATTTTTAAAAATTACATACTTTTCCTTTTTTTCTTTTCTCTCACTCCTCACATATCCCTATGTTACTCTCTGTCTCTCTCTGTCTTTGTCTCTGTCTCTGTCTCTCTCTCTCTCTCTCTCTCTCTCTCCTATATATATATATATATATATATATATATATATATATATATCCCAAGTTTAAGGCCTCTGACATCTTCTTCATATGTATGTGTGTGTATATATATATATACACACACACACACACACATATATATATATATACACACACACACATACACATATTTAAATGAAGAGAAAGAGAGAGAAATGACAGAGAAGAACATGATAACTGCTGTGAGATAGAGTCTTCTAGAAATGTCAGAGAAGATATAAGCATGAAGCTCTAACAACATGACTGCTTAAAGACGCCTAAAGAAGGATGCGAAGATGTAAGGTTCAAGCCTTCTTGTCTCAGACAAGGGGTACATGAGAGGGAGAAAAAGGAAGAAGAAACATTGTAATTATATTATAATTTAAAAATGAAAAAAAACTTAGTTTTGAATGTCTTAAGATTAATACTGTCACATAATGATTAACAAAATGATTAATACTGTCAAATAATGCTTCTACCTTGACATGCAAATATGCTTATTTCTACCACAGATATAATGGAGTCTGTACACATTCTCATCTGAACCTTAGGATATTTTCCTATTTTTTAAAGCAGGTAATATCACAAAGAAAGCCATTCAAGAAAAAACATGTTTGCACTAGTGTTTAACTTACTAAAACAAATCTCTCTTTGCATTCTGCTTATTAATAATGTTGTATTCTCTAATTAATGATGAAAAATAATTCCTTAGGGACACAGTACATTTACAAAACAATTACTTAAAATAAATAAATTTTAAAATTAATAAATGAAGACGAAAAAGTAGAATAAAACATTTCTTGAACTTATTGATTCAAGTAATCTTGCAATGTACATTGATAATGTTAGAAGCAGAGTTAAATAGTTCTGAAGGGAACCAGAACTGTACAACTATTATACACTAACAGAAATTTAGTTTTTCTGTTTTATTTTATTGGATGTGTAAAGGTGTGTCGCCTCCATATATGTATCTGCACCATATGCATGGATGCCAGAGTAGGTCTCAGATCTTCTGAAAAAAGAGTTACAAATGGTTTTGAGTCACCAAGTAGGTGCTAGGAATTGAACCCAGATCCTTTGGAAGAACAGCAGTCTTCATAACCATCAAGCCTTCTCTCCAGCCCCATGTTTTTCTTTCCTTTTTTCTTTTCTTTTCTTTTCTTTTCTTTTCTTTTCTTTTCTTTTCTTTTCTTTTCTTTTCTTTTCTTTTCTTTTCTTTTCTTTCTTTTCTTTTCTTTTCTTTTCTTTTCTTTTCTTTTCTTTTCTTTTCTTTTCTTTTCTTTTCTTTTCTTTTCTTTTCTTTTTTCTCTTCTCTTCTCTTTTCTTTCTTATTCCTGGATTAAAATGCATTCTTGAAACCTGAATGCTCAGCTGCTAAATACTGTGAACAGTTAGTGAATAAGTTATACTGTTGTGCTATTGATGACATAATAAAGGAAAAATTCACTCTTATGTATAACTTAGGGATGATATCCAGGAATCTATGCACCCCATCGATGAATACTGAAGCAGCATGTGATTGAGTTGCTTCATACCAATGAAAAGAACTGATTGATTTGAAAAACTCAAGGCAGTACTGAACGTAAGGCAGGTGGTGTGGAAATATGGAAGAAGTTACTTACTACTTTAATTTTCCTTTGGATTATGCAGCATTTTATTGAGTCATTCCAAAATAACTACAAAGTTATTTATAAAAGAAAATATTTAAATCTATAAATTGTGATTTAAATATGTCAAATTCGCAAAGAGTGTTGAATATATATGTATATGTGTGCACATGTGGTTTCAGTTAGGGTTACTTTTGCAGCGATAAAACACAGCATGTACGTATGTGTGTGTGTTTGTGTGTGTGTGTGTTGTTGTTGTTGTTGTTTTATTTACGGTTAGTATTGCATCAATAAAAGACCATGACCAAAGGAAAGTTTCAGGAGGAAGGGGTTTATTTTGCTTACACTTACATGTCATAGGACATCATTGGAAGTCCATCATTGAAGAATGTCGGGGCAGAAACTCTTTCGAGGCAGGAACCTGGAGGTACTAGCAGATGCAGAAGCCTTGGAGGGGTGCTGCTTACTGGCTTGCTACTCATGGCTTGCTCATTTATTAATTTTAAATTTTATTTATTTTAAGTAATTATTTTGTAAATGTACTTGCTCAGGTAGATCTCTTATGGAACACAGAACCACCAACCCAGGGCTGACAATACCTGTGATGGGCTGGGCCCTTGCCTCTCAATCACTGATTAAGAAAATTCTCCACAGTCTTACCTACGATCCAATCATATGGGACATTTTCTCAATTGAGGTTCCCTCCTTTCAGATGAGCATACATTGTGTCGAATTGACATAAAACTAATTAACACATATAAATACCTTTGTTTCAGGTAGCATCAACATAGGTGAGTAACATATAAACTCCTGCATATTATGTGATGCTTTAAAAAGAAACAACTGACAGTAATAAGAGTGATATTTTCTACATTATCATGGGGTTGTTGATGTTTTTGGTAAATGAGGAATTTCAGCCACATGTCCTGTGAGATATATATCACCAAAAGTCAGAGAAGTAAAAGTTATACTGGTGTGAGGAATTCTCATGACTCAATGTTAAACTTGCCAGAGAATAAAAATGCCAATGCATTTTTATTGAATAGAAGCTGCAGGGATAAAATTTTCACTTTATATTCCTTACCATACAGCAAATTTCTTAGTTAATATTTGCAAACTCCACAACTTAGCTCACAGTCTACATTATAGTATATACACTTTTCAAGTTTATTGTTAAAACTATCTATTATAAACTGTTGAATTGGGCAAAGTAATCAAATCCCTCATCCTCTGCCTTATGGAATTCAAGGAAAACTGAGTCTTGATTTATTGGAATAATTTTAAATAATTAAAACTGAAAAACTAAGGAAATAAGCAGTAATCTCAACTGATCACTAGATTGCATAGTTAGGATATGAATTTTAAAGTGGTATTATCTTTCTGATAATAGTCATGTTATCCTGGCTGTTTGAATATGTCTTATTTTCTGGCAATGTATTGATAAATTAATGATTGTCCTTCCAGACACACAAAACGGAAATGAAATCATACACCTTTTAAGGGACACTCCTATTTTGCTACACAAAATAACTTTAACAGTTTCTGGTTATTTTCTTCCATTCCAAGAAGTTTTGTTTTTAAATCATAGGCAGATTGTCAATATATTACATTTTAATGAAAACATGAAGTTATCAAATATAAAATGTCTAGCATTTGAGGATAAAATAGAAAAAGAATGACATTTTCTTGAAATGTTAGGTCCTAGCTTCCAACAATCCCTAGGAGTGTCTGAGCTTACACTACCCAAGTAACAGTAAATGAGTGATTTCATTGTATATATGGAAAATTTATGTTGGAGTTGTGAGGACCACAGAATGGTCATGAAGGAAAGTTATAGTACGCCATAGACTGGTGTAAGCTCAAAAAGACTCTAAGTGGCAGAACTGAAATATAAGATTTAGTTAAAATTTCTAGAGCCTAGATAACACCACCATGAGCCCTAGATTACATGCATGGAACTGTAGAATTTTTCAGTTTTCTGTTGTGTTGTAGGGATATTTTTTTCACCCAATACTTTCTTCCTTGCCCCCATCTCTCATTTTTGAAGTGGGAATGTTTATTATGTGCTTTCATATCTTAGAAATGTGCTAATTATTTTTTATTTTAAAGAGACTCATAGTTAAGAGAGTGTCTTGAGACACACAAGAAATTTTGAATGATTAAGCAGTGTTGCAATTGTTTAAAAATGGATACTTTTACATAAAATGGTTAAATAGGAACAAATTATAAACTGAAGTAATCAGATGTGCTGATTTGTTAATTTGGTGAGACTAAATTTGGAAGCCCCCAGAGGACCTATCTTTGAGTGTGTTGTGAAAGAGGTTCCAGATAGATTTAACTGTGAAGAAAAGATACTCTAAATGTGGAAACACTATTCCATGGCTTAGTGTCTTATCTAAATAAAAAGATGAAAAAGGAAAAAAAAAGAAAAACAAAAACGATGAGCAACAGTGCTGCTTCCTGACTTATGGTGCAACGAGTCGAGAGGAAAGGTGAGATAAATAACCCTAAGGAAGCTCAAAAAGCCACAGAGAAACATTATTACACACACACACACACACACACACACACACCATATATGCGCATCTAATGACAAATTACATCACTTGGGATAACAACATTCTCCTAGTGTGCCACGTTGAACAAAATCCTCAGTGCCAAATATGAGAAACCTTCAGGTTACTGAATGTGGTGACTAATAGATATCCAAAATACTATAAGTTATCACCATTGTCTTGGTTTCCTCCCATAACTTGAAGTTGATCCCCTATTACTGAAGACACCACACATCTTGAACACAGGACTTAGAAGAACTAAGCTGGAACTGACATGGAAGCTTCCTCAGTGAAGACTGCCTTTTACAGTATCTGAAGGAGGGTCTGGGCAAATTGCCAAAGGATTAAAGTGAATAACAATCCTCTAGACTAGTAAAGGCTAGGGTGCCCAAAAATGGTCACCATGGCAACACAACCTAATGATGCAATACCGGTACTTATCTCTTTGGAGTAACCAATTGCTTCATAGTTGCACTTATGGCCAAGTCAATAGAAGAAAATTCATGTGTAATACAGTAAGTCCAGCCAACTGCCTATGACTGATGATGTTATGGGCCTTAGAGGAGAGCCTACTACTGCTTCTTTTTTTAAATTAGCATGATTCCTAACTGCCTTTTAAATATTTATCCTTAAACTCACAGATAAGTGTAGCTCTTACCTCACAGAAGCTTCTTTTAGGAGCAGGTAGAAACCAGTATAGAAATCCACAGCTGGTCAAACTACAGATAACAACTGAACATGGGGTGCCTCCTCCCCATAATTGATGCATCTACAACATAACCAGTACACCTGAAGTTTAGGAACCATCACAAAAGATAAGGCAGAATGATTGTAGGAGTCAAGAGAAAAAGATATCTTCTGTGAGATTTTTTTTTTCTATAAATGACAGGGAAGTTGTACTCACAAATTCTTGATGACCTTAACAGACCTACATGTTCATAACACTAGTTGACATGCCAACCCAGGTGAAGAAAACCTAACAGGACACCACTTTAAACATATATACATATAAAAAACAGTAAAAAGACTGAGCAGATTGTTTTTATATGTTTATTTATATATGAAAAACAGTAATTAGAGGTCAAGAACATGCTTTCTTCTAAATCTCTTGATGTGATGAATGAGAAAAAAATTGAATATTAAACCAAAGATATATTTTATGTTCAAATAGACCCTCATATATTACTACTCACAAATATTTGTAGAAAATCAACTAATATTTTGTTTATAACTTGAATACATTCATTATTATAATTATATATATTAATATATAAATAATATTAATATATTATAAATATATAATATATATAATTATATGTAATGAATGTATTCAAGTTACAAACAAAATGTTAGGCATATTTCTATCTAGCTTTACATTTGGAACAGAAGGATTTCTGAAGAATGGGAACTCTTCCCTAAGTTTTCAGTAGTGTTCAGGAGTCTATCTTCCTTAATATGGTTTTGGGGAGATGGGATAAAAGTTAATTCTTAATACAAATTTCTACTTCAAGATTGCTATTCATAGCAATTTTTCAATATTTTTATGACTTTAAATGATAGATAACAGTGCCCCACTGTTCATGATATAAAGTCTAGATCCCTAAATTATTTATATTTTTTTAAAAATTATTAAAGTTTTTTAATAACTACTGAATAACATATTTTCTTGACTCAAATTCTACCTTCGAATCACCACAAAAATTGATGCTAATTCTAAAAGTGTTATATTGACTGATGTGCATAAATAATTAATGAGCAATTGAGTATTTTAAGTAAGAATTTGTGTATTTTGAGATTTCAAAAAGAGTGGCCATCCATTAGACAAAACAGTTACAAAAACATGTATTTAAATACACACAAAAATGTATAAGTGGAAAAGAGCACTTAAAAATACCACATAATAATTTATTTGTCAACTGTAACCTAAAATTGTCCCTCAGTGAAATACAATACACACTTCTGATTCCTATTTTTACAAAATCGAGACCCTAAACCTGTTTTGTTTTATCATATAAGTAGTCATTATACCATAAAACACTACTTCTCAAGGAAGGCAATGTCTTTTCATGAATATTTAGTGGAGTATTTATGGCATGTGGAAATTTAAAAATTAGCTAACAGTGTTGATATTTAAGTATAGATTGGGCAGTGTGTGCTTTTCATACTTTCATATTAGAGGAAGTTCACGTTATCATCTGCCATGTGGGATTCATATTGCATGAAACCTCTAAGAAGAGATTTTGCAAATATTTCTCCAAGTCCTGTGTATGGCATATTTCACATCCTTGTTCCTCAAACTATAGATCAATGGATTCAACATGGGGATAACAAGTGTGTAAAAGATAGAAGACACCTTATCAGTGTCAGTGGAATGACTGGACTGAGGCTGCACATACATAAATATCAAAGTGCCATAGAATACTGTCACCACTGTTAGGTGGGACCCACATGTTGAGAAAGCTTTGCGCCTTCCCTCTGCAGATTTCATCCTGAGAACTGCTGTGAGAATAAGCATGTAGGACACTAGAACAACAAGAAAAGAGACAATCAAGTCAAAAGCTGCAAAAATCATAACAATAAATGCTATTTCCTCTGCACGTGAACAAAGTAAAGACAACAAGGGAATGCAATCACAGTAGAAATGGTTAATGACATTGTAGCCACAGAAGGATGATGTGAAAATATTCACTGTG
Source organism: Cricetomys ansorgei (assembly GCA_026225945.1). Lineage (NCBI taxonomy): Eukaryota > Metazoa > Chordata > Mammalia > Rodentia > Nesomyidae > Cricetomys > Cricetomys ansorgei. The sequence goes on along the minus strand of JAMJFZ010004027.1, from coordinate 557,688 downwards.
ATGAGAAGAGACACAAATGTGCAGTAAAGATAAGGCATTGCCATAAAGATCCAACATACCTTTTGTGACATGAGAACAGTGTAGAGCAGAGGCTTACAGATGGCCACATAGCGGTCATAGGACATCGCAGATAGAATAAAAAGCTCACTACCAATGAATATGAGAAAGAAAGCTAGCTGTGTGGCACAAAGATTAAATGATATTGTATTTTGATCGACAACAAAATTTTCCAACATTTTAGGTCCCACAGCTGTGGAATATCCAAGATCTGTAATAGCCAGGTATTTGAGAAAGAAGTACATGGGTGTTTGTAGGCTGTAGTCCACTGTGGTCAGAATAATGATTCCTAAATTGCCTACTGTTGAGGTCATGTATATGACAAAGAACAGCCCAAATAATGGAGCCTGCAATTCAGAGCGGTCTGTGATGCCCATTAAGATGAATTCAGTCATTACTGTGAGATTGTGTTCCTTCATTCTTCTATATATATATATAAAAACATATATTTGTTAGAAAGATAAGTACAACCAATAGATTTCAAATATTTTATATACAAAACTTTCATTATTCAACTCCATTAAAATATGAAACATCAGAATTCTATGTGTATGCATGTATTTGAAAATATACACTTTACAGGTTTTAAAAAATAATATCTAAAAATACAAATTCACAAATATTTAGATGAGTGTTTCTCAACAAGATAGACTGACTCAACAGAAAATAGTACTATAATTATTTTGATATTTATATGACACACTGAGAAGAATGCTTCCATTGATTATAATACCTAAAAGCTTATAATATAATATTATATACAATATCATATTATTGAGTGTGATATCACACTATGTCCAAGAAAAATTAAATCTAAATTATCAATAATAATGTGCTTGAAAAACTGAGATAAATAAGTATAATAGATATGGGATATGATAGCTAAATGGAATAGATAATTAAAGTAAATATACAAAATCTATGCCTAAATAAGTTTATCGATCAAAAATAAATGAATATTTGATTATTAAAATTTTTATGTCTAAAAAATTGGGAAGAGTGAAAATAGTACTGTGTCCTATGTCTACACAAAGTAATACAGACAAGTAATGACTGCTGAGGGGGTGAGCTCCTTCATTGGTTGTAAGCACAGAGTGGCTATCTGTGAAACTGCATAAATATTAACAACAAAATCATGACTGATCTGGTATTACTTATGAATTTGTGTGTCATATGCATGTCAATAATAATCTAAGAAGAAGAAGTTATTGACTTGAGAGTTAGGGGTTGTGTCAGAGGTTGGGGACAAGTCATGGAGGGATTAGAAGTAGAGGAAAGAAGGGAATATTATATTTTGATTAAAAATATAAAATCGATAAAAAGGATGCTGGATTAGTAAACTGTTCACATTTTCTAAATATTGCCTTCATATACATAAAATTGCTTAGTGATACTGATAACTCATTTGTAGTATGATATATTACATTTTTAAATAAACTAGAAGATCTATAGACAAATTTCTAGGTTACATAGAATTCCATAAATTAAAATATTATTATTTTGGAAGACAGAGAAGAACAGTAGCTAATGAAGGGAGACAAATTAGGGTAATGTGGAGTTGAATGTGACCAGAGTTTATAATCTGTACATTTAAAATGTCATCATCAGACCTATTTTTATACTTTTAATTAATAATTTCTAATTAGTCTACAATAAATACATAGTGATACAGTTTTTAATATCTAATGGTTAAAGCTGATGTGTGTGTTACAATTACAGTACTTGACAGCTGAAGGAAAGAAGATGATAAATTTGAGATCATGCTTAGCTCCATAATAAATTTGAACAATTTATTCAATTCAGCCTGAGCTATAAGAAAGCTGACCATTAAAGATGTTACATTAATAATGAAAATAATAATAATACATAATCTTTAAAAATGCAGTTAGTTTTTCCAAAAGTGCTTTTTAAAAAATAATAGATATTAGAATGAGATGTTTTAAAATTCTAGAATATATGATACAGAAAATTGTAATTAAGTGACAAAATGATACAGATATGTATCATATAGATAGAACCCAGAATTCATATTGAGAGCTTATTTTAGGTCCACAATTTATTTAAAAGTCTATAATCTTATATGAAACATATATTTGTGTGTTGTTGGAAAGGAAAGAACATCACAAAGTAACTCAATTTCCCCATGATATATAGGTGTTATTCTCAATGATAATGCATTTGTATATGTATTTTTATTTTTTAAAAGGTGACAATAATTTAATTGAGAGAATTTGTGTTTGTTTGTGCATGTATGTATTCTTTGTCAGTGATGAGTAAAAGAGAACTAGTAGTGCTGATGATCAGGATGAATTCCATCATCACTATGAGATTGTTGCTAAACTTGGCCCTACTCTTAGTTACTTGACTAAATTAGACAATCATTTAGGTTCTGTATAAGTCTTTTCATAATATTTTAGCATGAGTTATCTTGATATGAATTATCCTAAATATTTCCCATGTCCATGTAACATAAAATTTTATCAAATTAGTAAAAAAGAGAGACCACTTGGCATTGGTGTTCACAATTAAAGCTAATAAAATTCTACTTTGTTAGCAAGAATGATATTTTAAAAAGAGGAAATTAATTGACATTCAAGTACTTATCTTACAATTCTGTATTTCATTATTATAGAAATAAAACAGTATATTAAATGAGTATATATATTTTATATATGACTCTTTAAGTATATTTTTGGAATCAGTGCAATATAACATGAAAAATTATCTAAATATTTTATAGTACATATTCTGAAAAAAATCTGAATAGCTAATGGTACAGTGGTTACTAAGAACAGCATGATGTCAGGAGAATGCATCAAAGTAAAATAGTTTTTATTTATGTCAAAAATTACAACCAAAATATATCCTTCAGCTTTTTTTTTTTAAACAAGGCACTTCACAGCAGAAATCAAAAGGGCAGCCATCTGTCCAAATACAAGCTCACAATTTTACACAATTATAATGGAATTAATTTTATATAGATTTACTTTTTATCAAATACTGTTTCTGTGACTTTTACTACCTTATATACTCTTTTTCCTCAATCTATGCATCTTCCTTGTATATGAAAACATATCAGATCATAACACTGGGGAAGTATGTTAAACATCTTAAATAAGTGCAGGTTATATAGAGTCTTGCTTTTTATACTTGTTCCTATTCAGTTTGAAATCATGAAAACAACACTATAAGGTGCATCTAATGAGCATATATGTTTCCCTAAGTAAAAGGAAATGATAGTGTTTCATTCCAGCAGTACTGAAGTTTGATGGAGAGAAATATATCGCTCTTTCATACTTTACTGTTCATATTGAGCACCCATGATTATTTTTAACACTATAGTCAAAAAATATCTAGTTAGTCCTATCATGAAACAAAACACATTGTGCCATAATTCAGAATTGGATATTTAAAAATATTTTAGTACTAACAGTGTGCTAGTATTTCAAGGAGATTAGTCTCACACAAACATTTATTTATAGAATGAATGAGATACAACAAAGATGTATAGCCTCTAAAGACCTATCTGTTTGTAAGGAAGTTGAATGCATATCTTCCTTAATTTCTCTCTCAAAATACAGAAAAAATAAACAAATAAAAATCTTGCCACTGTTTAATCTTCTTTATAATTGTTGCTAATTTTTGTATATAAATTATATGCAGATACAAATATTTTTCAAACTGAAATATTTCACACAATGTGCGTGAGCATTTGCTCTGTTAACCTAGTAAAAGATACAAAAAATAAAAATGAATAGAGAAGACTGGTCTAGCTGCTGCTCTATATCACAGAAAAGCAGGAATCACAGACTGCACTAGAAATGGTCACTTACACAACTGACGAAGGCCATACATGCAGTTAAAAAGTACCACTGATATTGTCCAAACATAGAACTTCAGCAAACTTTCTGTCTTTGTTACCTGGAATAGGACTTCTCTTCTAATTCTATATTTTGTTCCTTAATATGTAATGTTTAGGACAATTTATACTTTTTTGTAACTTTAGAGATTCTCCCTAAGGAGTAGCAGAGTAATTTGTTGATTACCCTAGAGTTTTTGGTATGGTCTAATAATTGTCAGGAACAGTTTGTACTCACCTTCTTTCTCTCTTTCCTTATCTCTAATAAAACATGCTTCTGAGTTTTATCTAAAAGTACTGGCCATTTCAAATAGAATATTACTCAGTTTAAATACAGTTGTCCTATCATATATAATAACAAAGATAATCTTATGGACTGAGTTCTGAATGAAATAATCAGTTATAGTACAAATATTGCTAGCTTCCACCTACATGAGGAGTCTAGAGTCAGGCAACCATAAGGAATCAAGTATTATAATCTGGATACAAAGGAAGGGGATAGAAATTAATATTCATTAATACATACACATGGATCTCTTATACAAAAAAATATATTGCAACAAGTTGCTAAAAAAGCATTTGTCCATAGTACTGCACTATGTACTGAAATATTAAAATTATCAATTTAATGTTTAGCACAATAAAATGCAAAAGAGATGAGTGATGTCCCATTATACTAATAAGTATCTCTGTTTTCTGTGAAAACTGGGCATCAGAATCTACTGCCATGTCTCTTAAAAAAGAAAGTAAAATGTTTTCTGTTGACAAAGCTCTTACTGGTATCAGCGTAAGAGGTCCTAGATTGTAACGTCCAGATAATATCAGCTTCTCTCAGGCACACTAGGAACAGGGTAAACTGCCATTATCTGCACAGGGAAGTGGTTGCTCAAGGGAATGCTGATGATACATGGGAAACTGAGTTTCCTTAGGGTTCTTAGTGTCATCGATAAAACATAAAAATATTTTTAAAAATTCAAAAGGAATTGAGTTTTAATGGAGTTTTTAAGAAACCTCATGGCAGGTAAACTGTAGGTCCTGATATCTGCCTATATGAAGAAGGCAAAGAAGAAGAAAAGAGAAAGACATGCTGTCTTAACTAAGTCAGACTGGTGGCCCACCTCAGAGAAGAAAGGAAGAAAGGAAGGAAGGAAGGAAGGAAGGAAGGAAGGAAGGAAGGAAGGAAGGAAGGAAGGAAGGAAGAAAGGGAGCTTTAGAGATAGTGTAAGGAAACACAATGCACTATTAAAAAGAACAGCATACTTGGGGTTTGGACAGTAACTAAAAAAAAAAAAAAGAAAAGAAAAAAGAAAAAAGGACAGAAGAGCAATGTTAAAAATAGAATAGTTACAGGGACTTTACTTAATCTCTGGGCTTTTTCTAGTGACAGTGCTTGTGGGTTACAATTCAAGGAAGGAAATGTACAGTATCTCATTAAAGGAAACTGAACTTCCTAAGTAGTCTCTTATTTAGGTGATGTGCCCAACTATAATATTAGGTCTCTCCAAAAACCATAGATTACATTCTCTTGACCAGAAGGGTCTTCCATTAATAGTTCTTTACATCTACAGTAATACTGGCAAACCAAGGTCAAAGATCAAAGCATCTTTTCATGCCCCTGCTTTCTGCAGCTACCTTTATAATCTTTTCCCCTATGGTAAGCAAGGTGGTAATAATAGGGTACAGTCAATTATCCAAGATGCCACTTGACACACTATAGTTTAACCCACTGATGAATAATGTCTGGAGTCAGGTACTGAAATGAACTGCAGAGAGGGTAAGCAGTACTTAAATTTTTGTGATAGAAGAAGCATGGAAAGACAGGTGTGACAAGGACATTAATCCATCATTGTACACTGAAGAACTTTCTGAGCCATGCTCTTGATCCCTATACAAAAGTTATTTCATCTTATGGCCTTCCCGGTTAGTAAGTTTCAAAAAGCCTAATATCTTACCTACTGCTGTAGGGTGTTTTCTTAGGTACAACCCACAAGAAAGCTATGCTGTGGGAGCCACAAGGTCATGAATGCTGAAATTAGTTAGACTTAAACAGTTAAATGCATTCAGGACATCAAGCTCATCTTTACTGTGAATCATTTACATGGACCTGTATGATAGGAAAGTACATGGATGAAAAATGGAGCAGCAGGAACTGAGGGGTTTGAGGAATGGGGAAATATGGTTTAATAGGCTTTGGTGCAGATGTTTTTGTAATGCTGATTTGCATAATGCTAACTGTTAAAAATATTTATATAAAATATATAATACAATAGTATACAAGTATATTATACATAATATTTTCTGTTCTAAAATTTCTAAAACTAAAAAAAGAAATAGAAACTGCTAAAATCAATAAAATACTTCATTAAATTTTAAACTTGTCTTTTTCATTTGAGAAAAAATCAAAAATATAATCAACATTCATTTTAGAAACTTCACATTTAAGTAAGCATATTAACAATGCTTTTTTCAAATAAAGATGTTCAATTTTTTTCATAATTATAAAGATATTTACTAAAGATGACTTATGGAAATATAAAACATTTTGAAACACTATTAATTTAAACATTCCCAGGCATGTGTAGAGGCATTATATTTTTGACTAAAGCTAGAAGATCATAGATCAAGGTAAGCCTTGAACTTATTCAAAAGGAAAAGAAAGAAAGAAAGAAAGAAAGAAAGAAAGAAAGAAAGAAAGAAAGAAAGAAAGAAAGAAAGAAAGAAAGAAAGAAAGAAAGGAAAGAAGGAAGGAAAAACTACATCCATTAATAGTAAAATTTAATGTTTCTACCGTTGACAATCATATATTTTTTGGGTCTTGGTAGATGATTCAGTGGGTACTCTGTGCTCTGAAAGCATAAGGACTTTACTGACCATGTCCCAGATACATATAAGAAACAAGGTATGGTAAACATGTTTATGATCCCTGAATTGCTGGATAGAGACAAGCAAAACCCAAGAGAACACTGGTCATCCAGAGAAGATGAAGTGGGAAGCTTTCTGTCAGTAAGAGACACTGTCCAAGGCAGTAAGTGTAAATTGAGAGAGGAAGGCATCCAGTCCAGCTTCGGTCTCTGCATAAGTGTGCCTATGTGCATGTTCACACTCTTACACGCATGTAACACACACCTACCACACACTCACTGATGCACATGTGAGCATGCATGTATGTGTGCACATGCACACATACAAATCACATATTTACTATGAAAATGAAATAATTCCTTTTTACATGATAATGTTTTATATAATTCTAAACAAAAATGATTGATGCTAAATTAAAAAAAATGCCTAATGGTTTAATAATATTTTCATTAAGGAACTTTCTTATTATTTTAGTAACATAATGAATTATATATATGAGTATTTGATTTACTATTTTGGTCATTTCATTGCATGAAAATAATAATAAGCTTTAGTAAACATCCCCTTTATTATATGAATTAAATAGCAAGAATGTCAAATAATGATATACAAATGAAAGCAGGACAGAGATTAGATGGGATGTTGGATATCAAATGTTCTGAAGACATAGCAATCAAAGCTATCAATGCATACAATACTACAACCTCACTAAATGTGTAGCATGGAGCAATTGATAGGATTGTCTCTGTTCTTTCATGTGTTACTAAATGACAAACTCAGATACAGTCCTATGTGAATTGGTAAGCAGAGCAAACATGAGGAAAGCAGCCAAAAGATGTTCTCACGATACAACTTCAATACAGAAAAGGTATTTTGTGCTAGGGAATGTAACAAATAGATCATAGCAAAAATGAAATATTCTTTTCCTTTGACAGTAAAGGCAATTATCATCCACTAGACAAAGCTAAGCACTACAAACATAAAAAGAAGTCAATAAGAAAGAAGCAAAAAAGGCATAATTCTGAAAGTTTCTATGGCAGCACTCAGGAAGTATATTGTAATGAGTGCATTCACTAATATTCACTTGTACCCTGCATTAGACAAAATTGGATACTGAACTGAAGCTATATGTTACCAAAACCTAGTTGTGTTATCTTAATAGAATCCCTTGAGCTGTATACAAAAGAAAGTGTGTGTGTGTGTGTGTGTGTGTGTGTGTGTGTGTGTGTGTGTGTATGTAAAATAACTGAAGATGCATATGAGGAGTAGATTTGCTTTGTGTCATTCCTATTACAATTGATTTTCAGCATCTATGTGTATTTGTTTATAAATTCCTCCTTTTTGGTCAACATAATACTTCTGTTTAGACTTTTTATATTGCTGTAGATTGTTTTAGAATCACATTCAGGTGTGCTGCATTTTATACATATTTACATATATAACCTTAAGGGACATTTGAGCCTGTGTACATACTAGAGTTTTTCTAATAATTTTATGATGATGAAACTGATTACAGCATACCTGAATGTGATTTAAAAACAAACTACAGCAACATGATAAGTCTAAACAGAGGTATTTTGCTGACCAAAAAGGAGAAATATACAAATAAATAGATGCTAGAAAATCCCTTGTAACAGGAATGCCACAAAGTGAATCAGCTCCTCATATGCATCTTCAGTTGTTTTACACCTGCATATAGCATACACACTGTTCCTTATGCTTATGATATATAAACCTAAACACACTCTGTTACACTAGATAGAGTCTTCTCTTATTATGCTAAAATTCATCCCTCTCATTAAAGGAAGTCAAGGAGATGAGTCAGCAGGTTGAAGACTGCCGTTGAATTCTCTCCTCAGGACCCACATAGTAGAAGCAGAGAAATGACTCTTGCAAGTTGTCCTCTGGTCTGCATCCATGATAAGACATGTACATACACACACAAATAAATTTTTAAAAGGCAAAGGCATTTTTAATGATGTATTTATAATATTATGTAATGTGTTAAATACAAAGGAACACAACTTTTAAGCACTTATTTTTACTGGATAAACACTCTGACAAAAGACATAGCAGATGTTTATCCAATTCTGGTTGGTAGAACTCCTCTTTTATGTAATATTTAAGACAGTATACTGTATATATTTCTCAATGTCCTTTGTACAGCATATTTTACATCTTTGTTCCTCAAACTATATATCAAGGGATTTAACATAGGTATAATCAAGGTATAAAAGATGGAAGCCATTTTATCAGTATCGAAGGAGTGACTGGATTGGGGCTGCACATACATAAATATCAAAGTCCCATAGAAGACAGTAACCACAGTCAGATGAGATCCACAGGTAGAGAAAGCCTTGCGTCTGCTCTCAGCAGAGTTCATCCTGATAATGGCCATGAGAATAAGCAGGTAAGACACAAGGACAACCAGAAGGGATGACATCAAATTAAAAGCTGCCAAGACCAGAATGATCATTTCAATTTCATGAGTGTTTGAGCAGATCAAAGATAACAAGGGGAGACTGTCACAGTAGAAATGACTGATGACATTGTAGCCACAAAAAGACAAAGTGAAAATCTTTGTGGTAACTAGAAGGGAAACAAATGTGCAATAGAAGTAAGGGATTGCCACCAGCACCTGACACACCTTCTGTGACATGATGACAGTGTAGAGTAAAGGCTTGCAGATAGCCACATAGCGGTCATAGGACATCGCAGACAGAATAAAAAGTTCACTAATTATAAACACAAGAAAGAATGCTAGCTGTGTAGCACAAAGATTATAGGAGATTATATTTAGATCTACAACAAAATTTACCAACATCTTGGGTCCCACAGCTGTAGAATAACCAAGATCTGTGATAGCCAGATGTCTAATAAAGAAGTACATGGGTGTTTGTAGCCTGGAGTCCACTGTAGTGAGGATGATCATGCCCAAATTGCCCACCATTGAGATCATGTAGATGATCAGAAACAGTCCAAACAACGGGGCCTGTAGTTCAGGGCGCTCAGTGATGCCCATTAGGATGAATTCAGTCACCACTGTGAGGTTGTGTTTTTCCATCAAGTTTTATCAGAAAATCTATTCAAGACAGAGACACAGTAACAAAATAAGTATGTTTCAGTAGTATTACATGACAAGTTACACAAGATAATATTTTCATGACAGACACAAAATTTCAAATTTAAAGTATTTGAAAGTAAACAAAACTTTATAAATGAAAATATCTAGAAACAGAAAGACATAGATCATTTATTCTGCAACTAATGTTACTTTACTCACAGAAACAAATAAAACAGTATTGCTACTATTTTATAATGGACAGATAATAGGTGGACATTACATACACACACACACACACACACACACACACACACAATAACATTGATAACAAGTTAGTTTGTGACAACTTTGTTAGTTGAGTGAGTGCATAATTGCTTCACTATTTAAGTTTTTTACTTCATATGTGCATAAATCAAATCATCTGTTGACTCAATAAATATATAGTAAGTGACATATTATATATCTCAATTGCATATTGAAAATTTCTAACATGTGAAGTGATCTATTATATGTCAACTACTTATTGAAACTTTCTTTGCATTACATTGTGACCTCTCTTCACCTGATTTCAATTCTTTCCCTGATTTTTTATTTTTTCTCCTTTTGCTTAAATTGAAATTTATTCTTTATATTTCTGAAAGCCAAGACATTGAAGATCTGGGCTCTGGCAAATTCATTTCATGGGTAGAATCTACAAACTGATAGGTTTAATCTGTCCTTAAGACTAACACATGATCAACCCTCATTTAAGTGCTCAAGTAAGGGAAACTTAGAAGAAAAATATTTGAGGACAGCACAAGTACTCAATCCATAGGCCACCTGTTTTGTTCAAACTACATCTGTGCATCATATTTGGGGAAATATACATGACATTATGAGTAGAGACTCCCCTAGGAGTATGTGAGAGGTAGTGGAGAATTTGCATGCTCAGGACAAACTAAAATGCAGTAAAAAAAGGTCACTGTATCTTAACTAGTCCAAGACAAATGTTATCCAAACTCAACAGAGAGAGAGAGAGAGAGAGAAAGAGGGGGGATGAAAGAGAGGGGGAGGGGAAGACTCATTAAAAAAGATAATGCAATTGTGCATCCCATGTTCCCAGAGACTCTGATTTCAGAGGGTCTGAGTATTGCCTCATGATCTCAGACATATCAAAGTACATCTTTGGTATCTTTACCTCCATCTGTAAAATAGCACTAGATGAGAACCTGAGCATAAAAGCAATAAATTTTACTAATAAATTCCAATATTAACATTTATTAAGACTCGGGTAGTAATATTGAAAAATCCCAACACATATCTACTGAAAAGACTGAAAGACACTTTAAAATAAGAAGCAAATAATAACACAAATAATTGATTGTTCTTTTTTAAATCCATTTTTCAGAAAAAAAATAGTGACTGCACATTTACACATGCCCAGTTGAAGTTCAGGCAGGGTTAAATCTTCACCATCCTAAAAGGCCATGGCAACCAAGGTCTACCCCATATGTGAGAAGCCCTAATTGGTTCATGGGATTAGTGATTACATCTGTTCATATGCAAAAGAAGATAACTATTATTTTCCAATTCTGCATCATAATCCCTTTACTATAACAACTTAATATAAATTACCATGCACTGAAGTTCCCCTTATGTGTGTATGTTCATGTGTATGCATGTGCATGTGTATGTGCAAGTCTGTGAACATATGTATGTGAGTAAATTCATATGTGAGTGTAGATATGAGCCGGGAAGTTAATCTTTCTTAGTTACTTCCAGCTTAACTTTTGAGACAGTGTCTCTCACTAAACCTGGGCTCACTGATTGGATAGACTGGCTGGCCTTGATCCCTGTGCATCTACCTCACTATGTCTCCTCAGTGCTGAGATTACAGGTGTGTGACATTTTATTTGGCTTTTACATGGGTCCTAGGGATTGAACTCTGGTTCTTTTGCTTGCAAAGCAAGCCCTTTCCCAATTGAGCCATTAAATTCCCTGCCCGTTAAAATTCATGATTAAAAGATACACCCTGACTCTGAAATTCTATAGCTCAATTGTGCCTTTCTCTTGGAAACCCTTGCCCATTTCCATCCCATCATTTCTATCAAGCCAATACTTGACCTCATTTATCTCTATTCCAGGACTAATTTTACATATAAAATAATTGTGCAAGCATATTCACAAGGAAAATAAAGTTCTTGGAAATTAGTTTCTGGTGGTTCAGTAACCTACAAGAGAATGATTTTTTTTTATTATGAAAAACACTCTACATTTACAAAAAGCGGGTAGAATAATATAGCAAACATTGGTGTATCTAGGTTATAAGCTGTAAGAATACTGCAAAGAAACTTTCGAAGCCCCAAGGTCTCAAGAAATTCTTCATTTTCTCGTTTATCAGAAATAACAAGCACTCATCATGGCTTGTTATCCTGACACAGCTCCCCATTTTCCTACATGCCACAGCATACACCTAGAATAGTGCTTCACATGAATTTCTTAATCTTCTGATAAATGGTATCAACCTCTAAGTATTTATTTCTTGTTCTACCTTATGTTTATGACCAACAAACACAGTGACTTCTACAACTCTGCTTGCTTTATACTCAACACCAATAACAGAAAAGTTCCTGATAGCTGAAGAGAGCCTGATGCTTCTAAAGGTTACTGGTTAGTACTTACTTTATGTCAGCCATTTTCTATAACAATTTTATAGAACCCTCACAGCTAGCTGATGCAGAAACAAAAATAGACACACTAGACTGAAGTAGGAAGTGGGCAGAGTGGTGGTAAAATGTGTCCCCCACACACGAGTGATAGACTCTGCTTGCACTTTTATGACTATATAAGTATTTTTTTCTGACATTAGGCTGTATATCTCCACTTATGTACTTTCAGCCATTAGATATTTTTAAAAGACAAGAGTGGGTAGAGAAGGGGCTTGAAGGTTATCTGAGAAGGTATGCAACAGAAATCTGTTTTATTATTATTTTTTCTAAATCCACTGGAAATCCATTAGTGTCCAAGTGTATACCAAGGACAAGTGTCTGGCTTAAACAAAAGTCCCTCTCAACTCTCTAGAGTCATTGTCAGGTTTATACAAATGCGAAGTTGCCTCAAGATAAACTGCAGACCTGCTTGGATTCCTCAGATAAATGCTTTATACACCTAATCAGAAGCCCGTGAGATGATGGGTATCAGCTACTACCCCAATTGTTAAAAGCAGAGTTAACAAAGATCTAAGAAATAGCTTCCGGTAGGAGGTCCAGCTGTTACTGGTTCTGAGAGTCTTGCATACAGTTCCATTTTACAGGGCCTGGAAGCCTTCTCTGCTCTCTACTTGGCCATATTTAAGAAAATATCAGCTGTAAGCCCAGCCCTGAAGTTCTGGAGAAAGTCCAGCTTGCAATCTGGAAGAGTAGCCAGAAAGAAGAGATATGGTAGAGATTCATAGGGCCACGCAGACTGGGAGAGGTCCAGAGAGACTCAGCCCAGCTCCAGGCTCCTGCACAGACCCAGGTGCCCTAAGCAGGACAATCTCTATGAGCTGTCAGAGGCCAGCCATCTAGAGGTCCAAGCAACAGAAAAACCCTTCATAGCATCAGAACATATGACTATTGTCATGTTTCTAGTACACATGCTCTCTGAAGAAGATGAAGGGTGTCTCCATAAGTGAGCTATACATGGCTGAAGCCCACTTCTCACTTCTTTCATTCAGAATAAACAGCAAGATATTAAGCTCTGCTGCTTACTGGCTGTGTGAGCAAAGCTTGAGCCCCCAAACCTTGAAGGGACTGTGATAGTTTTTCTCTCAGAACCCTATTATAATGTTGGCTACAGAACAAAATGCAATGTCTGTATGTCGCATAAATCACTTAATCCCAGAATCCTATGAAGTATCTATTATTGTCATCCCAAGTTTACAAAATAGGCAGCTGAAGCAAGAAGAGACCATATTCAAAGGATAAGCCCAATTTTACACATAGGGCTTGGATTTGGAGGCAGAGACAAAGGCTCGAACCTCACAACTGAAAGAGTTATGCACAAAAAATCCATAGTATGTTATGATTGTGCATAAGAGAGTGAATCAAGAGAAGGTTCAGAGAGAGATAATGGACCAATGTACCTTTTTTTTTTTTTTACTAGCCTAGGCACTGATATAAGATAAGAAATAAGAATGAGTAATTAGAGGGAACAGTTGGAAAGAAAAACTAGAACAGGAAAAGAAGAGGCCTTTGGAGAAGGAAGAAAAGTGGAAAGAAGTCCTGAGCATTGGGAGCTACATGGGGCAATGTGCGCCCACTGGATGCAGTCATCCACCATGAACACTGTGCCTGCTCCTCACTGTGCACCCAAAAATCTGCACCTGACTTTACAGGTTTGCATACTCTGCTACTGTGCTGAAGTACAGGTTAACAAAGTCCCGGTGACCCAGAGGCAATGCAACCTTAAAGGATGTTTTCATAGTAGCGGTAGAAACAGTATGTATTAATTGTGAACCAGCTGCTGCCTTAGCAATAAGGTGGGTGGGTTCTTGCTTGAGAGCCTGTGAATGAAACTGCACATCAATGCTGGCCCAGGTATCCTACTTCCTAATATGATCCTTAAACTGACAGGCATAGACCTGAAAATTTTAGTACTTATAATAAAATCAATCTCCAAGTTTCATCCCTAGCTCTGTGTCAAACCATCTGCTGTGGCCTCTCCTTTCCCTCAGCTCTATCTGCTTTCCACTGGGTCACTCAGATCTTCTCTTACAGCCTTCTCATCACCCCATTCTTTAAATTCAGATGTCAACTCACACAGGCATTCCCTGGGAACCTGCCACAGGGAAACAGTCTGATGATATTCACTCTGCCTCCTCTCCTTTACATGAATCCCCCAGTCTCAAGATTCTTACTCATCTCTGAAGTAGACCATGTGCTGTAGCTTCTCTTCCCTCTCTACCTCCACTCTCAGAGGACTAAGCAGATCCAGTTAGCACACCCTGCTTTTCTCCCTCCTGTGGAACTTCTCAGACCTCTTCCCTCCTAGTACATCTGAGCCCTAAGTGACAGCTCCTGATATTCTATCAGGGAACGCCAGTGACCACACCTGGCAGGATCTCAGAAGAAATCCCCACCACACAACTCACAGCCAGTACACTCTCCTGAGAATCAGAGAGGCCAACAGAAACCCACCGAACAAAGACAATGCAAGATATCACCATCTAGAATATGGAAAAATAGGAGGGGAAACCATAATAACCACCATAACCAGAATATATTATATAAAAAAAAGAAACACTTTCTATAAAAGAAAAAAATATATCATTAAAAACTATAAGGCATTATGATGGAAACTCTCTGTATATGAAATTATTTAAATGACAAATGAGGGTATATGCTTATAGAGAGAGTCTATACTGTATCTTAATTTTGTGTACATACCAACTATTCTTTTGCCAAAAGATTACTTGAAACTCTCAGTTCAACTCCAAAATGTCAGCATTTCCTTGTAGGGTTGTAGATAAATGGGGACAACAGTTAAGTGATTCAGATACCAGTGACAATTAAGAATAATTCTCAGCCATCAACCACATGATGCTCTTCGTTTTGTATATTTTCAAGTTGATAGAAACTTACCTGAGGAAAATTTATTTTACAAACGTATGCATATATCATTCTGCAAAGGGATGCTACATCCTTGTCAGGGCTGCAATGAAGCACAGGTAGGAAACAGGTAAAGTCTGACCAATACATGGAACTGCTGTAGCCAGCCACCACCAACCCATTCCTCCGCACTAGATAACCAGAATTAGGTAGAGTCTTTAAAGAAAAAAATCTTACCTTTCCTCAAACATTTGGAGAATATTTAATACAAGTTATATTAATATAAAATTATCAAAATATTAATTTCTATCCTGGAGGCATTGTCACTACACATGAAATATACTTCTGTGATGTGTGTTATGTATTTGAACCTTGGAGAATATGAAGAAAATTAGGAGAAATTCAAGTCATTAGCAGTGAGGACTCCTGAAATTCTCTTTGGATAAATGGGTGCTAGGTTTCAAAGAGAAAAAAAGAGCAGAAATTTCATTTTTATTTTTATTTTTTCCTCTTATTGAAAAGAGATTTCTTTCTCATACAATATATGTTGATTATTGTTTCCCCTTCCTCTACTTCTCCCTGTTGCTCCCCACCTCCCCTGCCATCTAGGTGTATTCCCTTTCTGTCTTTCATCAGAAAACAAACAGGATTCTATGGAATAATAACAAAATAAAGTATAGTAATATAAAAAAGCACAGCAGAATTGGACAAAACACACAGATAAAAAAGATCCCAAGAGAAAACATAAAAAACAGAGACTCATTTATTCATATACTCAGGAATCCCGTAAAGCATAAAAACATTAACTTTTAAAATAATTTTGAAAGGATTACCAAAGAAGATAAGTCACTGCTTCAATATTTTAAAAAATATAAAAATGAAAGCCTGAAATGTTACAGCTTAAAATTTTGCCACATATATGTTTATGTATATGCACAATGGTTTGGTATATAATATATACATACAGACACACAAAAAAACCTCATAAACACAGGACATATATTCATCATCTCTTCCTCTCATTTTTGGCATTCAGGAGAAATAAAAATATTTATATCTGCAAGCACATACATATGTACATGTATACAAAATTAAGTATTTCCTAAGACAATGTATACCACATTGCTTGAGATCTCAGCCTATCTAAATATGTTCAAATATAAGATGAAAGGGGAGGCATAAAAGAAAGAGTAGAGAAGTCAAGTTGTTGCTCAAACCTCTTGGGGAAGTAGAAATTTCAAAAAATTAACCAGACAGTCACTTACATTTGATGACATGTATTCTGTCTGTCATTGAGACTTGTAATGAAACCTCTCTTGATTCTTCCATGTGTTCTTTAACAGGGTACTGTTGAGAGCAATTTAAAGAATTTTTTTCACCTTTTGAAACTCCCCCTAAGGAGATGCCATGCAACTTGCGTATTATCCCTAAAGCATTGGAAATCTTAATGAAATGCCAGGAAGTTAGCGACTAATTATCAGAAAACAGGTGATTTTGTGCATTTAATAATTGTGTAGGTGAGACAATTCAAATTTTGGCTTTCTCTAAAAGAAATGATAATGATGTAATAAGGGATTATAGTATGCTCATATTCACTGTGGAAGATTTCTTAAGATCTGAGATACAGAAAGTGAATTATATACTGACCTATGACTAGATAAACAAATAAGAAAATATAATTCAACCTTAAAATAGTGCAATATGTGCTAAAAAGGATGAATTCTGGAGGTGATGCTGAGTGAGATGAACCAGTAGGAAAGGAAAAAGTACTAGGTGATCCTACACAGCAGAATGCTAAAAAATAAAGACTAATGAAACTTAATTTAAAATTATTACATAATGAAACAAATAATGTTTTAATAGTTAAAATAACATGAAATTAGTAATAATTTAGTACATTATGATATCATAATTTTGTATTTATACAAATTTTGTATGTAACAAGAATTTACATTTAGAAATTATGCTTTTTTATGTATTATACTTAAGGAATTCTTTTAATATTAAAAGTGTTGGTAATTTCTGAAATACTGTGCTCTCTCTCTCTCTCTTTGTCTCTTTCTCTCTCTCTTTCTGTTTGTGTGTGTGCTTGTGTGTGTGTCTGTGTCTGTGTTTATGTGTTTATTAGTGTGACTACAGGTATGAATATGTCATGGCACATATGTGGAGATCTTCATATTTCACCTTGACTGAAATAGTGTTTTTATTTGTTCCACATTGTATACGCAAAACTAGTTCCCGAACTAGGTTCTGTGGCTTCTTTCTTCCCCTCCCATATCATTGTTGAAGCAATGGGATAATATATTGTTTATCAAACAATCTTGTCAAGGAACACTTGGTACTTGATCTGGTAGCCTGTCTGTCTGGGAAAGGATCACCTTTGAATGCCTTTATGATAGACATTTGATCTCTGATCCAGCAACATGGCTGCTCTAGGGAAGAAAGAATGTTAGTCAAGCTAATCCTGTCCTCTGTGCTAATGCTAAATGTAGGAAATTCTGTGGTTCCTCCCCAGTGACTAACATGTAGATATGAGGAACACCCTATGACTCTCAGTCTGACTTTCATCTAATGGCAGCATGGTTGACTGGCCCGGCATTTGAGAAGTAAATTATAGGATTTTCTTCATTAATACAAAATAAGAATTTGTATCTGAAGGCAATGTAACATACAACTTTAAGTAAGCCAACTTGAAAGGCAATGGTGGAAGATGCCTTTAATCCCAACTCTTTCAGGATATAAAAGGAAACAATCAGTAGAGAAGCAGCAGAAGAAGCAAGATAAAGCACAGTGAGAAGCAAGAGAATCAGAAGCAGAAGGTTGAAGAAGCAGGCACGCAGAGAAGAGGCAGTTGAGGAAGGCAGGTTGATATGTCTGAGGAATCTGAGGCAGAGACACAGAGGCAGTTTGTCAGAAGCCAGTATCAAATGGTAAGAGTTAGTTTGAAGGAGAGCAGAGCATTTCAGTCAGAGAAGTTGTGGGAGTCAGTCAGAATCTACCAGAGTTAGAAGAATTCTGTCAGAAACAGTCAAAATGTTCCAGGGCTCCATGATTAGGATGGATAATTAAATTAGGTAAAGAATAAAAACCTTTTGCCCTGAACGTACATCAACAGAGTGCAACTAGGTAAATGGGTAATATATATATATATATATAAAATATATTTATGAATACATATATATATATATAAATATAAATTTTATAAGGCAAATTACAGCGTAACCATTTAGTGAAAGTATGATAGCAGGCTCAACCCTAAGGCCTATGAATTCTCCAACCATGTGGTTTTGGACAGGATTACAGTAGTACTATGCATGAAATTTCCTCCATGGACCAGGCCTCTCATCCAACCAGAAAGCAGTTGTTTGTACTATGACAGTCATATTTTTCTATTACACCAGTGGGAACATTTTTCCTGGCAGGTCATTATTTCAACATGATGTGTCCAGTTCTGGGTGACCACTGATTTCTTTTTCTTCCCATCAGTCTACATCATAACTTCTAGCACTATAAAACTAGCCAGTCTGAAGGAAGTCTCTCAGTTTGTTCAAGACTGATTTCATTATATCATACAGCTAAAGCATGTATTTTCTTTAGCCATAGGAATTTACCATGATCATGTAGTCACCATGGGCAACCAAGGGAAAAAACAATAGCATTTGTTCTTTTTGAGACTACTGATGCCCACCTGATCAATTATTCATAGGGAGTATTTTATTTGTACTGTGATTTGCATTTTCAATATCTTCTGTGATTGATAATATGACTAACATAATGTTCAAATTAAAAACTTGAAACATATTTTCCTTTTCTTATAATTCTAGAAGATGCAATCTCTCAGCAAACTCCTTGATCCTCTCACTTTTAGAATCTTTCCACCCCTTCTTCTGCAATGCTCCTTGAGCCTAAAGTGAGGGAGTTGTATTGTAGATGTATCTATTCAGACTGAACTTCACAACTCTGCAATTTTATTGGTTGTGGTTTTCTGTAGTCTCCTTCTGTTTCAAAGAGAAATGTCCTTGATGAAGGGAGAAGACTACATTTATCTGTGGGTATGAGGACAAATGTTTATAGATTGTTGTCAATAATTATTATGGTTTAGTAAATTAGTAGTAGATTCTCCTCCAATTTCACCTACACGACTTCCTAAATATGAACTGAACAAGAATGAAACCAATGAACATGCCAAACAGAAAGGAGAAAAGCTCGCATGGCCTCAAACCTTCACAAAGAACTGTAGGCAACTGAGGAAAGCTTGGAGCAGGAGAAGTAATCTTCCCCAGGAAAGAGCACAACAATGAATTTTCTAGTGCCAAATGGTCATCATGGAAAACATACATATGAGTGACATTATATGGACTAAACAGGTTATATTGAGAAACATATATCTATGTGTGTATATATATTATATATATATTATATATATATATGAACATATATCTAGCAAAACTAATCAAACTATACTGACAAATTTAAATGTTCTGGGAAAATAAAGTCAGATAAGAGAGAGCGTCTAACTCAGATTTTTTGGGTAAAAGTTTATCATTCTCAGACCTCTGCAACTCTAACTTCTCTCATAGTTGATAAAAGTTTAACAAAGCAGTCATAGGAGGCCCAAGGTTAATAGGAATTAGAAAGAAACAGACAAAAACAAGAAGGCACATTGTGATGCTAAGGAGCTAGATATTAAGATTTGTCTTTTAACAACAATTATATCACTATGATAAAAACTTACCCCTCTTATAAATAGAATTGATTCCTTAAACTTTAAGACCATCTTTTTGGCACGTTGTAACAACAATTGCTGCCAGCTAAATACTCTTGGCTTGAATACCTGCTTGCTGACTTGCTAGAGAGAAGATAACTTTCTGTTCTATGTATAATAGAAACTTTTTGAGGTTTGTCAAGTAGTGTTGTAAACATCTAGGGCATTTGGGGCATGAAAAAAGATAATAGTAGCTACAGAACTAATCACATTAAGTTGAGTTAGCCTCATTTTTCCCAGACTCCATGCCTCCTTCTCAGATCCTTGAACCCACTGGAGCTGGACTTCAGCAATGTCTTGTGGAGAATGCTCTATATCTGTACTGTTACAATGTTTTCTATGTTAGGATATATTTTTTTATATTCTGTGTAGTAAGGGTAAAGTTATTTCCCAGGGACAGTTCATTAATTAAAGAGTTGTCTGACACTGACTTTCTGTGCTCTGCTTCCTGACTGTTTTTCCTTGATTCTGTCTTGCTAATTAAAGATGTGCGCTACCACTGCTTTTTTAATACTGGGATTAAAGGGATGTACTAACATTATTTCTACCCTAGAGTAGCCTCACCACTAGATTTAAAAATTAAACATTCCTCTGCATGTACTCTCAATGAATAAAGTAGGTTTATAAAATAATAGTTCAAAGGGGAAAATAATAATTCAGAGGATAATCTAATTATTGCCATACTACAGTTATCTTATAAAGTACTAAATAAAATATTATTCAAAAGTAGTCAATTAATGAATGTATAAAAAAGAAGTTGAAGATAGGGAGTAGAAACAGTGCTACTTGTGTTGATCATTGAAAGAGGTATTACCACATTGAAAAGAGCTGTACTAGAAGCAGAGTTACAAACAAGAACAATAGAGGGAAGTATTTCACTCTCATTCTTGAACCTGGGTAGTGAGAAAGAGTAGCAGCCTGAAGAGAAGGAGAAGAAGTATCAGGCATTACTGGCAAATGCCTGGAAAATTAACCCAGAATCTGAATAAGGTGAAGTCTTTAGAAACTGTCCTAATGATGGATGAGAGACTACTTTAAAATGAGTCAAATAGTCTGTCATTTTTAATTTACTCTCTGAATTGAATTTTTTCTTCATTTTCTTCTAATTTGGATTTATTTACTTTATTTTTCTATATTAACATTTTGTATGAATGCATGTAGACATACCATAGGCCTGCCTAGTGCACTTGAAGACCAGACAAGGGTACTGGATCTTCTAGTACATGTGCTAACAGTGGTTATAAGATACCAGATGGTTGCTAGGAATCTTGGTTTTCTAAGAGAGAAACTTATGCTGTTAACTGCTGAATCATCTCTTCAGTCTTCCTTTTGTTATCCATAAGTTTAAGTGTGATTTTAATGTCTATTCTCCATATTCTGAGAAATCAAAGTAGAAACTAAATGTTCTTCTATGGGAAATATAATAAAAGAAGATAAATAATGTTTATTAGCCAATTCAGTGAAAGCACATATGAATTTATCTATGCTACTCCTGTTCACAAATAGCAAAGTATAAGTTTGATGCATAGAACTATACACAGAAGAGATTGCTTAGAAAAGAAACAGATATTTATGACTCCCTGGGAAGTGGCCTAGGATACTGGAGCACTGACTTACCCCAGAAAATAAGTAAAAATGTAAGTCTCTGACATAATTGACTATTTCTAGTCCATTGAAATACACAAATATAATGAAATAAGAGTTAAGAGGAAATAATTGCTACATTAACTGGTATATATTTTATACTGTTTTGTTGTTAGTATATCAAAGTCTAAGAACACGGATTGTTGACTATGACAGATGCCTCCTACTCTCTATTGATAGATACATGATCATATTTCCTTTGAACTAACTCCACTTATTAGCTGAATAAACTCACAACACATACAAACACATACACATAAGATGGGATATTTTTGTTTATTTATAAAAAAGAATAAGTATTCGAAGTTCGGGGTTATAACTTGCATGTTACAATCATTGGCTGTCAAACTCAAGCCCTGTGTTCAGGATCTAGTACTTCAGAATTAACCAAATAAAATCATATTTTGTATTTTTACTGCTTTCCAAGAACACTTGATATAATCCATGGGAAGAATACTAAATAGACATGATTATAGTGGATATTCAAGACCCGCTCATACAACCAGCAACAATCCAAGTGTGCAGTAAGTAAAATATCTAATAGAATAAATGGTTTTACTTGAAGTTTCAAGACCTTTGAAAAATATCAGCTGAAATATTTAAAATGTTTTCTTACCAAAGACAGAGCTTGTAGGTTTAGGTACACTAAATGTAGTTACTTTATGTTGCTTTTATATACATATCCAAATGTTAACAAAGGCTTTAGGGAATATCCCTTAGAGAATAGTTCTAATTGTGTTCTGGTTCATAATATGAACCTAATGGTTTTCTCCATATTAAAAATAAGAAAACTGTTCTGAAAGAATTACTTACCTGCTTCTGTTTTTGAAATTTTTTAACTTTGGCTTTACATTTGCAATTCTTTGAAAAATTAACGATTCTAAACATATTTTTATAACTAACATGACCATTTTCTTTGAAGAAGTCCATTCAGTTCCTTAATCATTTATTTATTTATGTTTATATACATTATTTTATAAAGAATTATCTTTTATCAAAAGATATAATTTAGAATGTTGAAAAGTCTATAAATAAAATTAGTTTATTGATTTTCTGTTTGCTTTCTTATTTGGTTTAGGAATATCTACAATCACATGAGAATACAAATTAAAAGCTAAATCAAGATCAAGATTTTGTAAAAATTTTTTTCAGTATTACAATACTCAACTTCGTATGGAAAAACAAAAAATCCAGGATAGCAGAAACAATCCTGAACAATAAAAGAACTTCTACAGGTATCACAATCCCTGATATCAAGCTGCACTACGTAGATATAGCAATAAAAACCACATGGTATTGGCATGAGAAGTCACATTGATCAATGGAATGAAATCAAAGACCCAGACAGAAATCCACATACTTTTTGACACTTGATTTTTATGAAAGATGGCAGAAATACACAATAGAAAAAAAGAAAGCATCTTCTGTCGAGGAAAATGGCTGTGTGAAAGCTAAGAAGGCTTTATATTCTATGGATCTACATTCAGAGGCCTGTGTGGCCTGGATGGATAGAGACATACATTTAATCTCAGTATTCAGAAAGCATGGTAGCAAATATCTTTAATACCAGTATTCTGAAGGCAATGGTGGTACACACCTTTTATCCCTAAGACAGAAACAGAGTATGGAAGCAGACACAGAAAGCAGAACTCAGGAGTCAGTGTCACACAGGAAGTGACTTATAAGATGAGTTAGAGTGAAGGGCAGGCAACATGACAACTCAGAGGAAGAATTAGAGTTAGTTACAAAAGAGTCAGTTACAGCAGGCAGAATGGGGCAGTAAGAGATCACAGAGACACAGACACAGTCTGAAATGTCTGATTTCAGAGTAGCTAGTCAAGGTTGCTCAGTCAGCAGTGGATACTTAAACATTCTGGATCGTATGGAAACTGAAGCCTTCCAGTTCTAGGCTTAAGAATAAATTGTATGGAGCCCAGATGCTCCAGGGCTCCAGTACTAAGGACCAGTTTTTAATTAGACAAAGAATAAAAACTTTTGTCCGGAATCCACCTCTCCATCTGGTGTGAATCTATACCTACAATCTTCAAAAATTAATGCTGGTATAACTGGATGTCTGCATTAAGAAGAATGCAAATAGACCCATATTTATCACCCTGCACAATATTCAAGTCCAAGTGGATCAGAAACCCCAGAAACCTCAACTTAAAACCAGATACATTGAATCTGATAGAAGAGAAAGTAGGGAATATCCTACATCACATTGGCATATAAGACAACTTCCTGAGCAGAACACCAATAGCTCAAGCTTGAAGATTAATGATTACTAAATGGTATCTCATGAAACTTAACAGCATATGTAAGAAAAAGCATGGTGTAAATAGGACAAAACAGCAGCCTACAGATTGGGAAAAGATTTTTTTTTACCAACTCCAGACCTCAACAAAACAAATAATCCAATTTAAAAATGGTGTACAGATCCAGATCTAAACAGAAAATTCTCAATAGAGGAATTTCAAATAGTGAAATTTGCTTTGAGAAGCACTTAAAGAAATGTTCAACATCATTATTCATCAAAGAAATGCAAATCAAAAGATTTCATCTTACCCCTATCAGAATGTCTAAGATCAACAGCACAAATGACACAGCTCATTCTGTCCAGGATGTAGAGCAAGGGGAACACTCCTTCATTGTTGGTGGGAATGAAAACTTGTACAACCCCTATGGAAATCAATATGGGGATTTCTCAGGAAATTGGAAATCAACCTACCTCAAAACCCAGCTCTACATGTCCTGGGCTTATACCCAAAGGAGATTCCATCTTACCAGCAAGACACTTGCTCAACTATGTTCACAGCAGCTTTATTCATAATAACAGAAATTGGAAACAATATAGATACTCCTCAACAGAAGAATGGATGAAGAAAATGTGGTACTCATACACAATGGAATATTAAAAAAAATGACATCATTAAATTTGTAGGCAACTGGATAGAACTAGAAAAATATTGTCCTAAGCTAAGTAACCCAAATGCAGAAAGACTAACACAGTATTTACTCACTTATAAGGAATATTTACTGTTACATAAGGCATAATTATATTACAATCAACAGAACCAGAGAGATTATGTAACAAGAAGAACCCCAGTGGGGACTCATGGATATCCCTGAGAAGGCAAAATAAAACAGACGTTGCATGTGGACTGAGGGAGGATGGGAATGGGAACAAAAGGAATCAAGTAGAGGAAAAGGGATGGAAGGAGAGAATACAGGGAGAAACAACTGGAATTGGGTGTTATATGTGGGGGTGATCTGGACACCTAGTGCAGTGGAAGCTTACTGGAATCTATATGGGTGAACCTAGTGAGGACTCTTCCTCAAGGGGGATACAGAGCCAGAACTGGCCAAGTTCAGTAATCAAGCTTCCAGTAGTGGGACTGGGATACCAATGAAGACACAATATATTCGATGTACAATCTGTCCTATCTGCAGGATATGCTAGGGAAATGGAGAGGCAGAATCAGAAGCCAAGAGTAGGATCCCATGCCTTCAAGGATGACCAAGAACCAGAAACTGTGTAGTCCAGAAACCTGGGATTGGTGCCTAGCACAAAAGTCATCAGTGTGGCTTCCTGCAGCAACTAGTAGCTTCTGGGACACTGTGTATCTTTCAGTACCTGATGAACTGAGGCATTTCCTCAGGCTATGAAGCAATCAGGCCTCCTTGTTTTTCTTTGCATTCCTTGGAAGCCAATAAAACAAAGAGAAGCTTGACAGGACAATTGTTTTTTTGACATTAATCTTGTGTATCCTATATAGCTTGTCAGTGTCATTGTATGCTGGCAATTACCATTGTAATGATCTTGGCAAACTGGTCATTGTATTCTGTTTTTGGTAAGGACATAAAAGGTCTGATTGCTTACAATAAACTCACCATAGCCTCAGACTTGCTGAGATCCCTCCATTCCAGCCTGTTTAAGATACATTTTTCATCAGCCTTATGAGGTAACCCTGTCAGGAAGTAAGTGCTGGTGCTTACAACAATAGAATACATTTCTCTTTGCAATAGATGGAGGTCATTACAGAAAGCCACAACCTATCAAAATGCAGAATTGTGTAGCCCATTCCAAATGAATACATCTACAAAACATACTTGCATCTAAGACTCAGGGAAACTTTGCATAAGAGGGGCAGAGAGAGTATAAAAGCTAGGTGATCAGGATGTTTTCTGTGAAATTGGGTCTCCCAGTAATTTCAGAAATTATACCCATAAAGTTTCAACAATGTGACTGCCCAAATGTGAATTGAACAAGAATTTTGCCAATGGGCATGCCAAAGTGGACAAGGAAAAGTCTATGTGTGCTGGGATCTGGGGCAACTTTCTTCCCCAGTGAAGAGCATGCTAATTAACCAATCCAATATCAAAAAATCCTCTTTGAAAATGTTCATACAACTAATATTATATGGACTCTTTTGACTATATTTAGGAATATTTATGTATATGCACACATATGCATGTAGCAACAAAAAGAGACAATGAATTTGAAAAAAAAAACAAGAAATGATATATGGGAGTATTTGTCAGGAGGAAATGGAAAACAGAAATGATTTAATTATATTATCTCAAAAAATAAAAGAAACAATTAAATGAATAAAATATTGAGAGAAAAACTGGAACTGTGGTGTTTTCGTGACGTTAAAATTGCAAAATTACTATACAATAAGCTTTTGAAATTGGAGAAGGTTAACTCAGTAGTAAGTACTGAAAGAAATAAAAAGATAAAAAAAACACATTCAACTGGTTTTCTTGCCAGCTACAGATATTTACTTTCATAATGATGCTTGATGTTCTTGTATAACTGGAAAATGGTAAAGGTCATAGAGGGGGAAATTTTTTCCTTGACATTTGGTGTGACAACAGCATTAAATGTATGCTTAATGTATCATTTTTCTACTAACCTAGAAGACTTGAATTTTGACATCTTATCTCTGCTCATTTTTATTCTGCAAACTTATGAATTTTTATTTACTCTTATTTAACAACTATAAACTTATTTTAAGATTCCATGTTACTTAAAGCAAATGTAGAAATCCTTAGGTATATCTATCACTATTATATTGGTGGAC
This sequence comes from Cricetomys ansorgei, assembly GCA_026225945.1. Lineage (NCBI taxonomy): Eukaryota > Metazoa > Chordata > Mammalia > Rodentia > Nesomyidae > Cricetomys > Cricetomys ansorgei. The sequence continues at coordinate 530,783 of JAMJFZ010004027.1, read as the reverse complement.
ATAAATATCTAAAACAACATTGTTCTTTAGAAAATATAAGAGAAAAAGAATTATAGTAGGAGAATCTTTGGCAGAAAATTGAACAGAAAATAAACGAGAATAAAAATCATGGGAAGTGCTGGTAGAGTTTAAATTCTTCAATTCAACAACAAATTTTATGTGTACAGCAACACAAATGTGTTTGGGTCAAAGTTTTGTGTCACTGTCCTTCTAAGACAAAATGAACACACAACTGGGGACCCTCTATCAACAAGAAAACTGAAAAAAGCAGAGTGTCATGAGTTCTGAACTTTCTAATTTTTATATTTCTCACTAACTTTCCACTCTGGAAACACAGCACTGTTGTATTGATCATTGGGGACTCTGCTCAATATGTCAACTTGACACACTAACTTGAGTTCTTTAAAAGGAAGAATTTTAATTAAGAAAATGCCTCCACAAGTTCTGGCTTTTGTGTTTCCTTAATTAGTTGTTGATTGGAGAGGGCCCAGCACATTGTGGGTGATTTCATGCTCCAGTAGGTGGTCCTGGCTTCTATAAGAGAGCAGGCTGAGCAAGCCATGGGGAGCAGGATAATAAGCAGCACCCCAACATGGCCTCTATATTAGCTCTTGCCTCCAAGTTCCATCCCTGTTTGAGTTTCTATTCTGGCTTCCTTAGATAATGAACAACAATGTAGAAGTGTAAGCCAAATAAGCTATTTCCTCCCCAAACTGCTTTTTTGTTCATGGTGTTTGCTGCAGTAAAAGAAACCCTAACTAAGAAAGGACCTTCAACTCTGCCACTTTGTGTAGTATTTTCTCAGGGTTTTGCCATTTCTTAATACCTGCTATTCTGCAATTGTTACCCCCACATGCTGGTTAATTTTCTTTTCAAAGCCAAATCTACTTCAGATCATACATGTGTATCACAGATGCTTCTCCTTGTTAGTTTTGGGAGCACCAATTCTTCTCTCTGATTGTAAATGCCTTATGACCACTATGTGGCCATCTGCAACTTAGTTCTGTACTCAATGAACTTGTCACTCAGATTATGTGTGGCTCTTCCTTGCTTCCCATACAGGAGGAATTCTGCACACTAATGTAAATGCAGTGGGCACTTTCAGCCTGTCCTACGGATCCACTGAAGTTAGACATGTCTTCTGTCACATCCTACTTCTCCTGGTTAGTTTTTTTTTTTTTTCTGATACCCACAAAAATCAACTTTTACTTTTCTACATTGTTGGATCCATTGAGATAGCCATCATCCTAATTATCCTGATTTTCTATGGATTTATCCTGTTGGCTACTCAGAAGATGCATTCTGATGAAGGGAGGAGAAATGTGTTCTTTACATATGCCTTTCCTCACTGGAGTGTCCATTAATCAAGGACAATCCTTTTTACATATGTGAGACTGAGTGTCAGCTCTGCCTTGGAGTGTTACTTGAAAGTGGTCTTATTTTACAGCATTGTGATCCCCACGCTGAAGCCCATCATCTATTGTTTGATGTAACAGAGGTCGTGAGGAGACTCCTGAAGAGATGTTGTTTTGTAACTACATATTTAGAATATAACATAATTGTTATACCCAGATCGCAAGGTCCCCCTAAACACCAGGAGTCTGAAATCATATGCAAAAAGCAAGGGGACTTTATTTAAGCTCAAGCTCTGACTCTCAATTGTCATTGAGCAGGGGATCAGTCTTGAGAGCCCTGAGCCGCAATTAGGCAAGTCTTTTATCCTGGTTACAGTAGGGGGCTGGGGTTTTTCACTCAGCAGCTACAGGTTGGGTGATATTTTAGCATGAAGTGTGAAGGAAATGGTGGGCTAAGGGGTACAACATCTGGATGGCTCTGTTCAAGATGCTCAGCCATCAGTCCTAGAGGGGGATATTCTCAGTAATGTTGGCTCTAAACAAAGATATCAGCAGGAGCAGAGGGCCTTACTCAAATATAGACCATTCTTGGGATAAGGCCTTCCTGCATCCTTGTGCTCTTTATTGTTTCTGATATTGTTTCTTGGGGAAGGGGATGTTTATGGCGTTTTCTTGGAATTTATTTAGCTTGTAGGGTCAGGCCGAGGTCAGGAGCTTGAATATGTACATTGGTGAACCTGGACTAGGCCTGAGTTGAGGGACCTTGCATGTACACACGAAAAGAAATGGAATTTAGGTCCTTCAGTAATAACATTGTATTATTGCATTTCGCTGTTGAATGAATCTAGAGAACAAATGTCTTTTTAATGCAGCAGTATGTCATTTCTTGTTATATACATAAATTAAAATGTTTATTTCTTCAATGCTGCATTTTAATGCATAGTGATCACATTTCTTATATTTTTATTATAAATTTTTAAATTTATTTTTATTTCATATAACATGTATCAACACATCTCCTACCCTCCCTTCATTCCTCCCAGCTTCCCCAGCTTCCCTCTCCTCCTATTATATACCTTCCCACCCTCACCAGCTCATCAACCACCTCCCCTCCTGCTTCTCCCCATAAAAGAGAACAGTCCTTTCAGGGTTACTGCTCAAACAGGGCAGAATAAATGGAATAAGGCCAGGCAGAATTCCATACATTGAGGGTGAATTAGGAAATCCAGTTGTTTCTTCTATTTTAATCAATATTTCCAAAGACATGCCTAATAAAGTTTAATTTACTTATTCTTCTGCATACATTATATTTCTCAAAGATTTGTTTATGGACAAGTCATTTTAGGAGGCATCTTTCATTTCCTGAAGCACTAATTCAACCACACATAGTGATCTGTCTTCAATAGCAATATCCTACTAAAACAGCAGTCAGGGTATTTCTTCCTTCAAAAGTAATATTTAGGTCTAAACTCAAGTCCAGGTACAGATCATTTATATCCACATTAACCTGTCCCATAAGGTCTGTCTGCAGCAAAATCTTGTACAACTCCAGTATGAACTTCTCAAATTTTCCACTGAAAAAGTGGAAATACAAAGTTTGACAGAGATACAAAATTGATATTTAGGCAAGAATTTATACTAGAAAAATAAAACTATTAATATTTACTTATGTTGGACCCCAAAGGCCCAAACCGGAACACCACACCCCACAGAGACATGCAGTCGGGAGATCGATGCAAACAGCAAGAGGATTTATTGAACCAGTGCACTGGGGTCACCTTCACATAAGTGAACAAACAAGAACAAACTTCCATCAATTTTATACAGTACAGGGACAGTATCCCAGATGCAGGTTGAGTGGGTACATTCCGATAGGCTCTGAAGTTGCCCTTTACCCTGATTGGTCTCTTCAGATTGCCTAACAATTTTTGACACCTAGTCTGTGGTATAGTGGTGAGCTAGTCTGGAAAGTCCCAACTAGCTGATATTTGTTACTTCCTTGTTCCTGGTTCCTGGTGTTGACTGCCAGGAATAGGAAACTTAGGCCTAGTAAAAGCTGACTCACATTCCCTCACATCCTTTCACATTCCTTCGCATTCCTTCACACAGCCATTTGAATCTATTCCTTGGACTCAAGAACAGGGTGGGGGGAGACACACGGGGGACACACACTTATGGCATATTTATTCAGAGTACTTTAAGGAACACTTTCTGAAAGAAAGAAACAACTTATTAATAACATTCTAGGGCCTTTTGAAAAAAAGTATCCAGTTAAAGAGCACATGGAGCCAGGTTATACTTATAAATACAATAAAAATTCATGGTAAATAAAATATTAAAAAATCCATTAAGATTTGATGTCTAGTTAATCTGTAAGAAAACACCACTATCTCTGCTCTTATTTAGTAAAGAAAAAGCTAATCTGAAAGAACAGTTAATATGAACCTGTTAGTATTATCTTATTATGGGTTAAAAGGTAGCTATAACTCAGTAATACATCTGCCTGTCCCAGGATGGTATCCACAGGGTAGGTTCATTTCATTGAGTGCATGTATTGCTGAGAAAATATTTATTTAATAAATAAGAATTTATGACAATAAGTAGCACTTACCTCAGCTTATTAAGAACAAGGAAATTTTTACAAATATTTCTCTTATATTAATTTATGTAAAGAATGAAAGAAGTCCAAGAGAGGTTTGGTATTAGTTGTTATTGTAAGTCATGAGACAGGGACATACCAGGTTAAACAATTTATTCAAACCACACAACTCTTAACAATGAAATGAGTATTAAATTTAATTTTTTTAGGTCTAGAGTCTATAAGAATTGATGCATATAATTATTTTCATGGGCTCATGGGAGAGGATGATTTATTCCTTGTTAATTCAATCCTCAGTCCTTCACAGTTTCAACCTCCATACAATCTAATTTTAAACCTAGACCTAGAAGGCTTCAGACTCTATACAATCTAATCTTCAAGATGAAAGCCCAGACCTAAAAGGCTTCAGCTTCCCTATATTCTAATCTACTAAACCTGAAACATTTCAGCCTCTGAGTCTTAGTACTGACTGGCTTCACTCTAGCTGTTTTCTGAACTACCTCACTCCAAACTGTAAATTGTATGCTGTCTTCTTTTGACTCTCTGCTTTTTCTGGGCTCTACTCTTACTGATTTCTCCTCCTGAAATGAACTGTCTGAGCTAACTGCACTCAAATTTCCTGATTGAACTAACTCTCTGCTTCTCCCTCTGAGCTCTGCTTCTTTTCTCTGCTTCTCCCCTCTGAGCTCTGCCACTGTGAACTGAAGTTGGGATTAAAGTTGTGTGCTACCACTTAGAGGAATGTGCTACCATTGCCTTCTGAGTTGGGATGTGATCCCTTATGAGCTAGCTACCATATAGGCCTTTCAATGTAAACGATTCTTTGCTAGAGCAGCCAGGCTACTAGATTAGAAGAGTAAATGCTCCTCTGCAAGAGTCCTTGCTTTTAAATACTCTAGTTCATGCAATTAAGTACTTTAATACCACACCTTAATATATACAATTGAATAATGGTATAATTATGAATTATCGATGGTATTAATAATTCAGTGATTACAGCAAAGAAAGTTAAGTATATTTAATAAATATTTTGTCTCAGATATTTGAATGTTTAGTTATTAGGGAGGGGCACTACTTGAGAAAAATTAGGAGTTGTGTATATGTTGGAGTAGGTCTATGTGTTGTTAATAAATGCCAAATGTTAATTGTTTTAAAATTATTTTTTAAAACATTGTCTTTTTATTAATCATGAATTGTTACAAATATCAGGGATCAAATATCCAGGGAAGCTTAGGCAGAGAGCTCACTCCATGGCCTCCTCCTACAGCTCTGCTCATTCTTCTCCTCCCTGCTCCTCAATGCTTTACCCCCAGCCCCTCCCCAGGTGTTTTGCTTCCTGTTTCCACACAGACCTTCAATAAACAAATGAAGGGAACCTTCCTGCATATAGAAACTGGGGGTGAATCAGAGTCTTCTCTGATCACCTGGCTGCAAACATTGATGGTGATGAGAAACAAATGGTCTGTTTGTATGGAGATCTGGGAGGCTACTTAGCACAGAGGTGTAAACAAGTAGGAAGCAGATCCTCTACATGCTACAAGGCATCAGAAAACACCCTTCCCCTATTACAGCATACAAGAATATTATCTGTAACTATAAAATATCCGACAGCAGTGTGTATTGGGAAAGTATGATTTTGAGATTTGAAGTTTCAAAGCCCAAACTAGAACCAGTGTCATTTTCTTTCTGCTGCCTGCAGATCTGGACTTAGAACCCTCAGCTACCTCTCCAACCCTGTGTTTGCCTATGAACAGCCATGTCCATTGCCATAAATGATAATAGACTAAACCTTGGAAACTGTAAATAACCCCCAATAACATGTTTTCTTTTATAAGAGTTGTTGTGGTATGGAATCTCTTCATAGCAATGGAACACCAACTGTGACAGTAAATATGAAATTTACATATATTTTAGACTGATAGATCAGTAATATTAAGGTATAAAGAGGAATAAGGACAAAGGGGGAGAAGAAAGAGAAGGGCAAAGAAGAGGAGGAAGAGAATGGTGATACAAAGTAACACAATAACCTACAATGATTCCTAAGCTCCATTAAATTATCAGGATGATGAAGTAGGACCCAGATAGAAATTGCACTGAAGAATGTAAAATGATCTGAAGAAGGAGATACTTGAAGCTGCGACATGGATGTGGTTTAATAGCCTTTGTAGGACTTTCAGGTTAAGTTAAGAAATAGAAGATGTATAAAAATGATATTATTTCTATACTCATGGTTTTTACAGCCAGATAATTTAAAAAGTAATAACTTTTCTTGTGTTTCTCAGAGGTGTGAGGTTCCACACAACACATTGATATGAATTTCATGTGACTTGTTCCATATAGAGAACATAGAAGGTATGAAGGATGTGATCTTTTAAAATGACTGAGGAAAGATGTGGAACCACTGGGACATTGTTAAACTAGGTATAAATTGAAGGGTAAGGAAGAGAGCTGTGGAAAAAAAGTTTTCACAAGAATGAGTAACATAACAAGCTTTTCTCATCCAAGTGCTCTGGTGCATTATTTTTCTGATTTTTTTTCTATTTTTTTCTTTTAGTTTTGAGATTATAATTAGAACAATTGTTCTTTTTCTTTTCTCCCTTCAAAACCTACCTGTAATCCTTGCTTTCTTTCAAATTAATGCCCTTATTTTTCATTAATTGTTGTTACATGAAATATGTATATATTCATTCATATATATATATATATATATATATATATATATATATATATATATATATATTCATTCTAATTACAACTTGCTCAGGCTCTAAAATATTACTTGTACGTATATGTACAGGGCTGACCACTTGGAGTAGAAGAAGACAATTCTCATACTCTCAGAAAATGGACAATTAAAGGATCAAGCTTCTAATAGTCAAGGTGAAAAATGTACGTGAGCTCTCTTTCAGAAGTAAAGCTACAAGTCAATTTCCAACAAAATACCAACAATAAAATATGCTGTCACACATATTATGTCCATGGGAATGAACTGATTTCAAGGCTCAACTTTAGCACTTAAGAGGAAAGATGATCTGTAAATTTGCATGTAAGTGGATTAAGATAAAGAAGGAAAAGTGAAAAATGGTAACAATCCAAAGAAATCATCAAATTATAGGTCACAGAAAGCCAGAAGCCATGAAATGGAAATTGCAGTATTCAAGACTCTACAAAGAAAAAGAAATGTTAGAGAAGGTCCACACGCAGGCACAAATATGTACATTATGTGTGTGTGTATGTATGTGTTTGTATGTTTGCAGGTATTTACATATTTATTTCAAAGAATGAACTCATAATATTTTGGAGGCATGGAAACACCACAACATTTTGAAAATTTATATTCATATATAACTTTCTATGCAATCAAAACCTGTATCAACTGAAGATAATTATTATGTTTAAGTAATAAGACTACATTTTCTTTCAAATTATTGTATTTCACATGCTTTGATAGTGGGCTTGATGAAACAACAGTCAAATTTTGATTTTTGTTTTTTGAGTTCATCAAGTTTTGCTTGAATCTGAGAGATGAATCTGGGATTACCAGAGGGATTGTATTAAACATACTGTGCTAGTGACTAGTACCTGGCAATGTTTAGGAGGACAACTTTGGAACAATTGGAAAAGGCATAAATTTCTATTCTTTACACCAGATACTTTATTATTCAATTGATATGGTTTGGAATAAAATGTGGATTTAGAAAGAGAGAGGAGAGGGAGAGAGGGAGAGAGAGACACAGAGAGAGAGAGTTAGAGAGAGAGAGAGAGAACAAAACAGAGAGAGAAAAGAAGAAAGAAAAGAAAAGAAAAGAAAGGAAAAAGAAAAGAAAAAAGAAAAGGAAAGAAAAGGAAAAGAAAAGAAAAGAAAAGAAAAGAAAAGAAAAGAAAAGAAAGAAAAGAAAAAAGAAAAGGAAAAATCTATTACTGGTATGGAAACCAAATGTAAACTAAAACTATTTTAACAATTTGAAATCCTGAAATTACTAACTCTATGAACTCAAAAATTTGAAATTCAAATCCACAGCAGAGTTAATAATTTTGTTTTCCACTGGGCAGTATGACCTGTATATTGTTTCTGTTTCATCTCTCTTGCCATCATTTCCTACCCCACTTCTCATGTCTTTTTTCTTCTATTATCCTCTTCTTGTATACGCATCCAATTCATATACCATTTAGAAGCAGGATACTTTAAATCCAGATAAGTAAAATACACTTGGAGAGGCTAAATTCCAGCTATGTGTCATTATATAATTTTCCAGGTGATTGTGAACTTGGCATCATATAAGTAATTAGAAATAGAGTTGAAACTATGACTTTTATGAGTGAACTAATTTTTCCATTTGAGAAGACATTTAGTTAAAACAAAGACCATATTGTCTCTGTGTCATCATTTTCAGGACTTATGAAGATAATTCACTTGTTTATGCTTAAAAAAAAAAAACCTGGTAACTTTCTGTCCCAGTGAAGAACACAGATCCTCCCAGGGGCTTCACTGTGGACTTTTAAGTACTTTTAAGAGGAGATTGTCTAAGCATCCATATGCATTGCAACCAAAGCATTTGCTAACTGACCAAGCAGCTCATTTTGGGGGTAAGAGGAGTTTTTTTTCTTCACGTATAGAATATTTTAAAAATTACAATGAATTTCAAGTTTGAGTACAAGTGTGAATACTAAATATGATAAAGGAAAGCCTATTACACAAAGTTGTGTTGGAAATTGGACTGATGTCTTCTGAGAAGATAAATGGAAGAAGATGAAGAATTTTTACATATTTTGTGTATACTTTAGAAGTTTACAATAAGTTTATAAGTTATTAATATTTTTGATTTAAAAATTAGAATAAAAATTATTTACAACTAAGTCTTCTTGTGTTTTTTTGTTGTTGTTTTTTGTTTTTTTGTTTTGAGACAGGGTTTCTCTGTTGTCACTTTGTTGGCTGTCCTGGAACTCACTCTGTAGACCAGGCTGAGCTGCAGCTCACAAAGATGCACCTGCCTCTGCTTCCTGAGTGCTGGGATTAAAGGCTTGCGCCACTGCCAATTGGCTCAATACATTATTATGGATAGATTTCATTCTGATTGAATTTTTTTATTTTAATTTATGACATGTTTATTCAAATTTTATATTTATTTTGCTGACCATATATTTAGATAAAATTTTAGCTATTTTTTTATAACTGTGCAGTTAATTTAAATGTAGTATCTTTCATTCAAGAAGCCAAAGAGAAATAGTATCTTCTTTTATTTTTATGGAGTGGTATTTCCAGTTATTATATTTGATAATGAAACCATGGAGAAAGTATGCAGTGTACATGCATGAAATTAAATATTGAATGCTACTTTGTCTATTAGATACTGATCTGACAAGGGTATATTTTACATCTAGCTGAGCCTCAGTTTCCTTTTACATAAAGATATTACACCTCATTTTTTCATAAGTTATTATTTGGACTAAGAAAAATGTACATGTATTTATAACATATGACAGTAATTCCATATCCTGTAGATACTTTAACTATAATTCTCAGCTTGGTTTTAGTATTTTCAATATTATTGACATGGATTTGATCATGAGAATTAAGACTATTAATTTTAACTTATAGTTCTTGATTTAAGATACTGTAGCTAAAATTCATCATGCATAAATTTTGCATTTTGCAGCTGTATTAAATGAAATTAATAGATTAATTATAATATTATCACACAACAATTTCTACTATTTTTAAATATAACTTAAGAGAAATATTTATTAGCTTTAATCTTGAAAAAAGCTAGCTATTTTTGGTATTTTCCCTGTTAAGTCTAAAGTTCTTATAGTGACTCACACAATACTAAAATAAAAGCTGATTGAAAATGTAATTGAAATCAACTCAGAATCCACGTACTTGTTTTCCAATCAAGATAAAAATATTTACTAGAAAACTATATTGGTCTTGTTTTCTAATCAAGAAAAACTTTTACTAACAAATTTTATTAGACAAATTCTAAAAATTTTTTAAAGTAAACCCATTACTATTGTACTGACATATTTTAAAGGAAAAATAAAGTCACAGAGACAGACTTTATACTTTTTATACAACAATGTAGAGTCATTACACTTAATTTCTAAAGAACATATTATGATATATATGCTTTTAGTGTTTGTGCTTCACTAAATGTTCAATGTTTTATTTGAATTGTCACTTTTTATGCCCTTAACATTTTGTTATACAAATAAAATTTAGCACTTATATTTTATTCATATGTACCTTGCAGATTATTACATCTTTTATACTGGGAAATATATTTTAATGGAACTATAAAATCATTCCTTGCAACTGTCTGTGTTCCTGTGGTAAAAGAAATCAAGTATGAATACTTTAATCTGAATCATTCTTGGTGAATTTGGAAAATGCACTCCTAAACAATCAATTTTCTAAGTCCACACTGTCAGCAGATACTCTCTTATGAGACTCTAACATCAGGATTTAGACTTTGAATTACATTCTTAATTCTTCACAATTGCCTTATCTTAGACCTTAAACAAAATCAAAGAATTACAAAGTTGTTTACATTACTCTAGTGCATAGTAATTAACATGTACTTTGTATAAGTTTGTTCAGTAAACTATCAATAATTTTGAAATACCATTTGCATATTAATTATTTTGCTATTCTTTTTTATTTTATTATTACTTGTTTTTCCTGGCTTTTTAAGTAAACATTTCTGAATGAATTCCATTACCAGTCTTGAGAGATAAGATGAAGGGAAAAAAGAGAGATAACAGGGATATTTTAATTGTGTTTTCTTAAGACCATGAATGTATATTTGCATAATTGAATAATTAATTAATAAGATGACCTTATAGGTATATTAGTTAAGATGACTATCAAAACAAAGTTATATATTAAAATATTTCCATGCATTCCTATGCTTAATATTTAAATTCCCTGTGTTTACACAAACTAAATTAGGTTTCATTTTTATAGTTTACTCTAAAATTTTCTTAGTGAACAAACTTTTAATTGTTGTGTAGTCACACATTTACAAAGTTAATCTGTATACTAGAACAAAATATTCACATAGACATTGCAGACACATCTAGGACAATGTACCTACATGATTTCCTTCTTGTTCTAAAATAACTTAAATCCTATTTTTCCTCATAGTGATATGAATGTTCAATTTAATTTGATAAGCTTTATCTTATTTCATATTGTTAATGTATTTATTTGTATGGCTAAATCAATCCTGTACCCTTATTTGTGTGCTTTTAATACTTTTTAAACACATGACCTATGACATACAGGAAAATAAGTCATTTTGCATAAATAACCCCTTTAAAGTTTACTTGGTGCAGTGAATGTGTTTTCTTGAGATTTTTAGGAGAAACGCAAATATTTTTTAAGTATCTTCTTTAAAAAAATAATTAGTATGATTTTCATAGTAAAATTGAACTGTGATAGAAGTGTAGATTTCCATGTTTAAAATCTGAAATATTAAAGAATAGTGTCTAATGTACTTATAGCAAAATAAGAACTATACAGGTCTCCACTTCCTGTTGTAATAGTTTGAAAATTAATTAATTACTCCTATATACATGAGTCTTTGAACATACAAATGACTGGAAAAGAGGACATGGTCAATGGTAACATCAATTGACATATTAAAATGGAAAAGGGGAAATTTTTATGGATCCCACTCCTAAACAGATCTACAGGTAAGTAATGTTTACTAGAAGAAGGAGAATTAGCCTCTCCCAGGGATGAGCCCCTTATAGGTTGTTCAATGCAGTGTGGTCATCCCTGAACGCATATATTCCTTAACAAAAAGATAGACTCAGAGATTGTATTTATACATTTGTGCATACATATTTATGTTTGTAAAAACAATAATAAAGGAAAAGAGGATATCAAGTTGAGAGTGTAGGTATGAGGATATGGGAGGTGTTAGAATTAGGATACCTGAAATGGGCTAGAGGGAGGAAAGGGAGAGGACAAATTAATGTAAATCTATTTCAATTAAATACTTTGATGTGTGTGTGTATGTGTGTGTGTGTAATATTTTAAAAGAAAGAAAATGTGGTATAATAAAAATGAAAATTTAAACAGAATTTGAACAGAGTGATAGAAAATTATTTAGATGACAAACTATTTTAACAGTTGGATTTTTACCTTTATAAATTTATTCAACAAATAAGTGAAATTAACTTTTTCTTTTCCCTCATAGAGTGAAATTTGTTCACTTTTGTCAAATTGCTTGTCATTTCCTATCTCATTATTACTAAGGAGGTCACTATGTCCTAAGAACCAAAAGGAGATATTATGAGACATCTTTTATATGGCACTTTTCATGTGTAATATATAAATCAAAACCAAAATGGAAAGAATGGTGTCAGCTTTGAATATCCACAATATTCTCTTGGAGAATGTGACTGAAGCCACTGTATTTATCCTCTTGGGTTTCACTGATGATGCTGAATTGCAGGTCTTCCTATTTTTACTGTTTCTTGCTATGTACCTTTTCACTCTGATAGGAAATTTTGGACTGGTTGTTTTGGTCATTGTGGATTCTCGGCTACACAACCCCATGTACTATTTTCTTAGTGTTTTGTCTTTCTTGGATGCCTGTTATTCTACAGTAGTTACCCCAAAAATGTTGATCAACTTCCTGGAAGAAAATAAGTCCATTTCAGTCCTTGGATGTGCGACACAGATGCTTCTCTTTGTTACCTTAGGGACCACAGAATGTTTCCTGTTGGCAGGAATGGCTTATGACCGTTATGTAGCCATCTACAATCCACTTCTGTATGCAATAACCATGTCACCCAGGGTCTACTTGTCACTCATCACTGCTTCTTATGCTGGTGGAGTTCTGCATGGTACTATCCACACAGTGGCCACTTTCAGTCTGTCCTTTTGTGGATCCAATGAAATTAGGCATGTCTTCTGTGACATTCCTCCATTGCTTGCTCTTTCTTGTTCTGATACCCACACAAATGAGCTTCTACTTTTGTACTTGGTGGGTTTGATTGAGATTGTGACCATTCTGATTGTTCTGGTGTCCTATGGTTTCATCCTGTTTGCCATTCTGAACATGAATTCTGTTGAGGGTAGGAAAAAAGTGTTCTCCACATGTGGCTCTCACCTCACTGGAGTGTCTATTTACCATGGTACAATCCTTTTCAGTTATATGAGGCCAAGTTCCAGCTATGCTTCAAACCATGACATGGTAGTATCGATATTTTACACCATTGTGATACCCATGCTGAATCCTGTCATCTACAGTCTGAGGAACAAAGATGTAAAAGAGGCAATGAAGAAATTGTGGAGAGAATTTGGTTCATAAATAACTTACACTTTTAAAATATAACAAAAGTCAATTAAGTTGTTAGTCTAAATGTATATTTTCAGGTTACAGGTTACAAACATGCCATGATTTTAACTACTAGTGTCTTCTATATTAGAAATTATTTTAAAAGCACCAATTATCTTTCTCATGTAGCATTTTTCAATAATGATTTCTTTCTCTATACATAAAATTACTTTAATGAAATTTATAATAAATATATTTATATCAGTATAGTTCTTGGTCACAAATATATAATTAATTTTTGCTTCTAAGTAGAGGCCATATACTCAGGACCCTGTAATTAAATGATTTTCATGTAACTTATAGCAAGCTGTTAATATGAGTTATGTAACAAAGCCCCCATTCTGGAGTCTTTATGGAAGAAATCTCAGAGCATATTTTTCCCAGAAAACTTTCTCACAGAATGACATCATCCAAGCTCTAAACATACAAATTTCTGTATTTCTGTGTTTATCTTTGCATCTAAATTTTTTCTAATTAATTTTTCCTTCACACATTCATTTACAAGAATTTAGTAGATTAATTCTAAACCTACTACAATATAGTGATAATATGTGTTGATGATTCTTGTTACTGGTACTTCTGAAGTTTGGCAAAACACGTAAAGTTATAGACTAGGAAACAAACATTTATTTTATGTATATATACGTATACATAAATATGCTTACAAATATGTATATAAGTATATATATTTGTGTATGTGTACACTTATGTACATATACAAATAGGTATATTTATGTATACATAATACACATATATACACACATATATATATGCATACATATATACATACATATATATATATATATACCTGAGAACTGAAACAATAGACTTCTGTTAGGGACCCCTGTGATCCTAGATCCTTGCTCAGTTACTAGCTTTACTTTTACCATCTGTTTATATGTCTATGAGATATGATCATGCATTTTCATTCCTGAAAATTTATGTCCATGTGACAAGTGCACAGAAAGAAAACAAGCACATTATACTCTTGAATCCATCCACTATTTTATTTGTTCTACTTAGTTTAGTTTTCTTCAAATTTCTGTGTTCTACAGTATTGATTTTGTGTAGAAATTCACATTTCTTCCAGTGAATCACTGCTTCAATTCTGGTTTTATTTTATTCTTTGAAATAAACAGGAAAATCTAACCATGACATTATAATTAAGCAATTTTAGTTTTAAAATCCTTTGTTACATAAATGTGTGTGTGTGTGTGTGTGTGTGTGTGTGTGTGTATGTCCTTGCATAACATGGTACATGTGTGGAAGTCAGAGGACAGATTACGGTCAGAGGTTTACTCCTATTCTCCTACCATTTGGAGTACTGAGATAAAACTGAAGTTGTCACAAGATTTTATCTGTATCAAACACCCTTATCCACTTAATCATCTCATAAACCCACATCAGGTTTTGTTGCTGTTGTTCCTTGTCCATTTTTTTAATGGTCTATGATTATTTTCATTTTTAAACATTTTTTCTGTTTTTGAGATTTTAATATATTTATAGCACCCCTTCCCTTTCCTTCCAACAAGTCTTCCCAGATATACCTCCTTACACTCTTTTGAATTCAGTGCCTCTTGCTATAAAACCACTATTGCGTCTATACACATATCTATGTAACACAATACCCTTTTAAGAGTTAAAATTAAATTTTGATTTTGAGATCCATGAAAATGATTACCTGATACAAGTTTCTCATTTCATTTGATCAGTGATGAAGAGAGAACCCATTTATTTTCACTGAGAAGTAAGGTTTTCTGGCAAAAAGCATACTGAGTGAGTTGACCCAGGCCTAGAAAAATAAATGCTTCATGTTCTCTCTAAAATGTGGGACTTAGTTATGTGTGTTTAAAATAGAGACCCGCGAAACCAGGAAGTTAGAAAGGGGCCAATGAGGAGGAATGTCTTAAATAAAAGGTATATAACAGAATACATGTAAAATAAATTCTGGAGGGAATTTGACAGAAGAGGGAAATCAATAGGCATGTAGGAAGAATTTTGTACTTAACTACATATATACAAAAAGTAACATGGAAACCTAAAAGCTACTATCCAACTAAAATACATTAAAAAGAATTAGAAAGAAGAGATTCTGCATGCCTGCATAATAATTTTCCTAGAAGCTATGGATTATTAGAACCAGGTGTGGGACACCCATTAGAGTCATTGGTTTTAGTGGTCTCAGAAACTCTAAAACATTACAAGATCTTGTTAGTCTTATTGATTTCTCACCAGAATTAGATAATAAAGCCCTGTTATAGAACACAATGTAGGCCACAATTACATAATGCAAAACTCAAGCTGTAAATATTCTGAATAGTTTATCTGTGGTTGTTAGCTTAAATAGTGCTGGAAGATTCTATGCAGACTGTTGAGAGAAAATAGGCATCAACATTCTTAAGCAGCTGTTAACTCTATAGTTTACAGTTTTATAACTATAGTTATTTTATAACTATAAACTATAATTCCATCCCTTCAGGCACAATGTATGCATTGGTACAATAGTACTGTGATTATTATAGAATTAACCAATTTAATGGATGAACAACTCATTAGTCTACTCTTAAATACTGAACTATTGGTTACTGAAAGATTATAGAAGAAAGGGAGTCTTATATTTGCTGTGTACCATACATGAGCCCAACAAGCTCCACAATCTCAGTATGTTGTGGAAACAATACAATAAGACATGAATTCCTCACATGTTTAAAGGCAGAAACTCCTGACAATGAATTTACCTACATGTCACATATTCCCTTCTAATCTCCTGATATCATTAAAAGTCTCTTTCAAAAATTACCTCACTATCACATCCCATAGTAAACCACTGGTATTAGAGGGCAATATCCTCAAACTAAGATACTCTGCCTCTTACTTTCTAAAAACCATACATTTCTCACATAAAAACTGAATGCAATTCATTCAAATAGGCTTAAATAATTTTTATGCCTTGCAAAGTCAAATCAAATGCTTATTTTAATTATATAAAAATGAGACAAAAGATACAATCTTTCCTAAGATGATGTTTTATCCACCAGTATCCCAATGAAATCAAACATACCATGTGCTTCCAGTAATGGAGGCTAGTAACAAGGAGAAAAATATGAATGAAGGAAGCTCTAAAAATCACCAATTGAGTCTAACGTCCAGTACTCAAGCAACACTAAATTTTAGATTGGAAAACAGTTCTAATTGTGTCTACTAAGTACTACTAGGGCAGGCTATTGTGCCATCTTACCCTCAGGTAACCCTAATTTCATGCTTAGCTAAGAAGAACATTTGTCAGTTCTAAACATTGAAGTAATGTGTTGTGGTTTTCTTAGCCCCGGGCTACTATATTGCATTGATGAATTAACAGTCCTCAGATCTTAGGAGCGGTTCTGTTTTTTAGTGTCTACTAAGCATTATCATTGTGGATGCTCTCTGTAGTAGCTTTAGCCCTATGGACATTCACTTGGTCCTCAATTAGGTTTACTATGTGGAGAGAGGGATACATCTATGGGCTCTTCACTCTCTGAGCATAGCTATAATGCTGGAAGTTTTCATATCATATAAAACCATCTATATAATATGAATGAAACTGTTTTATAATATTAACACATGTTAGGCAACAAATTTACCTCACAGTCATTTGATCTGGCTGGAAGGCAGAAGGAATGTGTCATGACTGTGGACCATAGGCTTTTTATAGAGCACTTAACTAACTGGGACTTTCAGATCCAGATCAGGGCTCCCATCTTGTACATACAATTTTGATTAAAGATGGAGTGCTGCTGAACACAAAAATTTATGGATTTCTGAATTATAAAATACCTTTTTCCTCATGGTAATTTCAAGTTGAATGGCAACTCGGTACTCCGTAGTGAAGTGCTCAACATCAATTAAGTTGTTATAAAGCATAAGCTAATTCTTGAAAAATAATTCACACATGACAAGAGAACGTTGATCCAAAATATGCAGAGCCTGAATTATTAGGGAACTAGAAAAAAACTCCTAACAGCATGACTAGGTGACACTTTAAGTGATTTGAAGAGTAGCATCGTATGCTTCACATCTCAGGAAACCTTGTCATCAAAATTAAAACTGAGATGTCTCTCTTTTATCTTGATGTTCTATTTTCAATTTTTTTATATTTAAAAAAATTGTAATTGAGTACAGCCCTTGGGATCCAGAAGAGCAGGTTGACTGACTGTTTCACAATCCATTCCTCCTTTGCCCCTCCTTCTCCCCTCCCCACCTTTGCTACATCCCAGTTCCCAGCTCAGGGACTGGGGACATCTCCTGTTCAACTACAGGCCAGGCCTACCAGAAGCCAGGTAGGTTGCCTGCTTGAAAACGTTCCCTACTGTTAGTATATATCCCACATAACCCAAAGATGGCAATGGGTCAAGAAAAGACAGCCAGACATAAATTAAGTTCTAACCTCTCACACACAAAGGCCCTTCTTCCAGAAATCCCTCTAAAGTGCCCTTTGAATCTTTCACCAAAAATCTATATTTCCTCTCCTTTGTTCTCCTCCCAGAAGGAGATTTTTGACTGTACCTCTCTTTTGTTCTCTTCCTGCCTATGTAACTTTATACTCAGCCATTTGCCTATGGGTCATATCTGTCTCTATTTTTTCCAGAGGCAGTCCTTTGTCCCTCTGAACAAATACTCCTTTCCCCTTCACTCCTGTTATATCCTCCTGCTTCTTGATTTTTCCTTTGGGGCAAATATATCTTCAGTGTGCTAAGAATCTGATCTCTGGATGAGCTCTGTGCTGACTCCAGTACTTTCACCCACCCTCTAGTATCCCCCAGACCTGATTCTAATGATCTTCCCTAGCACTGCAACAGAACACCAGCTATTACCTTCCCTTCTACCTGCTCCAAACATCCCCTTCCCCAAGCTTCCAACACCAGCAAGCATTTCACCAAAGCACACTAGCTGAAAAGGCCAAGTGAAAGGCTGAAAATAGGCAACTCAAACCCAACACACTCTCTGAAAATCCGGAGAAGAAACAGAAGCAAGAAACAAAACATCCACCTACAGAGACAAATCCAGAAATTAGCACCTGCTACTAAAGCAGGCTATGAAATCCAAACATAGTTGAAGAAAAAACAAACAAAAAAAAAAAACCTAAAATCAACTTTATGAAAATAAGAAAAAAAATAGAAGTCTTTAAAGAGGAAATGAATAAATCCCTCAAAAATAGAGAAAAAGACAAATAAACAATTGGAGGGAATAAATAAATCCCTTTAAAAAACCCAGGAAAGCACAAGCCACTAGAAGAAATGAATAAAGTCCTTAAAAAGCAAAGAAAAAACAAGCAAAGATTTGTAGGAAATGAACAAAGATGTTCAAGACTTGAAAATGGAAATAGAAGTCATAACAAAAACACAAACCAAGGGAATTATGTAGATAGAAGTCTAGATATGTGAAGAGGAACTACAAAGGCAAGCTACACCAACAGAATACAAGAAGTGGAAGAGAGAATCTCAGGTGTTGATGATAGAAGAAACAGAAATATCAGTCAAAGAAAATATTAAATAAAAAATTTCCTGCAATAAAACATCCAGGAAATCTAGGATATTGTGAAAAGTCCAAACATAAGAATAATAAGAGTAGAGGAATGTGAAAATCCCAGGTCAAAGGCCCAGAAAATATTTTGAACAAAATCATAGAATAAAATTTCCCTACCTAAAAAAGGAGATTCTCATAAATTTCAAGATGCATACAGAACACCAAATAGACTGCACCAGAAAAGAAAGTCACCTTGCCACATAATATAATATAATATAATGTAATGTAATATAATATAATATAACATAATAATCAAAACACAAAACACAAATGAAGAATATTAAAAGCTACAAGGGAAAAATATGTAACATATAAAGGCAGACCTATTAGAATTAAACTGTATTTCTTTGTGGAGACTCTAAAACCCAGAAGGCCCTGATAGAAGGTTTGCAGACCCTAAGAGTCACAAATGCCAGCTCAGACTACTATACTCAGGAAAAATTTAAATTACCATGAATGGAGAAATAGAGATGTTCCACAATGAAGCCAAATTTAAACTATATCTATTTACAAATTCAGCTCTACAGAAAATGCTAAAAGGAAAATTCCAGTCCAAGGAGTTTAATTACACCCATGAAAACACAGGAAAGAAATAATCTCACAGCAGCAAAACCAAAAAAAGTGATACACACACACACACACACACCACCACCACCAAGACCACCATTGCCACTGTCACTGCTACAACCACCACCACCACCATTGGTGCCTAGTACAATTGTTAACAAAAGGTCTCCACCAACAACTAATTCAGAGACCTACAGACAGACATTAGATGGAGAGAGAATGTTAAGTGGAGAGATCTCCATCAGATCCCTCCCCTCAGTACAGGAACTTCAAGGAAGAAGAAGAGGAAGGATTACAGGAAAGAGTGGGGTCTAGGTCACCAGGTGAACATGACCCAAAAAATCAACTAAGCAGGACTAATAGGGGCTCACAGAGACTGAGTCGGCAGTCACGGAGCCTTCATGGGTCTCTACTAGGTCACTGCATATATGTTATAGTTTTTCAGCTTGCGGTTTTTTGTGGGACTTCTAACAGTAGGGGTCTGTGACTCCTTTGCCAGCTCTTGGAATGCTTTTCCAGCCTTACCCAGCCTTGATATGGGGGTTTGTGCCTAGTCTTACTGTATCTTACATATTTGTTGTTTGGTTGCTATCCCTGGGAAGATTGCTCTCTTCTGAGTAAAAGCAGAGGGGAAATGGAATTGGAGAGAGGAAGTGGTGGGAAGACAAGGAAGAGTAGCTTGAGTTGGTATGTATTGTATGAGAAAAGAATAAATTAAAAACTTATAATAATACATATTTAATCAATAACTAATACATTTATTAGGAAATAGATATATTTATAACAAATACTTTATAATAAAAACTTTCAATTATTTTTTAGATTCCTGACTTTTTATTACACATTCTTCTTTTTATAAATGGATATAATGTATTTTAATCAAATCTCCCTTCTGTTATCTTCCATCAAATTCCTACATAATCTCCCACTCCCACTATTTCTTCTTAATGTCATATGCTCTTATTTTAGAGCCCATTGAGACCATCTAGTACTGCCTGTATGGCACATGAATAAAGGATCATCAGCTGGAACATAAACAGCCTCTTAGGGGCTGTAATCCTAAAGAAGTCTGATGCTGCCAAAATCACTTGTTTTCAATATTTCAATATAATTTTCAATTATAGCTATGGATGGGACACAATGAGTCTCTCACCATCCATCCTGGGGTTTTGTCTGGCTTGGATTTGTGCAGGTCTTGTGCAAAACATCACAACCTCTGTCAGGTATCTATTCTTTGTGGGTCTTACAGCCTTTCTGATACTTTGCCCTGATGATCCCTTGAGGAAAGGGGTTGTGATACCAGTGCTCCATTCAAAGCAGAGAACTCTGCAATCTCTTATTCCATGCTCACTGACAAGTTGTGCATATTTACATTAATTGTCATCTACTGCAAAAAGAATCTTCTCTGATGTGGTTTGAAAGACACACTGCCAATGGGTAAAAAGAGAAGAATATAGGGGAAAGTTCATTTCAATATCCACTTAACACAATAATAGTGTGAGTTTTCCCCTAGGGCCTATGACCTAGCCAGCCACAAGTTTCTGGCCCAATTAACACTACCAAGCACGAGTTCCACCTAGTGAAGCTGACTTTAAGTACAAACAGAGAGTGATAAATTACTCGCATAATATTCATGCCACTGTTGCAACAAATGGGTACATCTTTTTAGTCCAATCCTTTTTGTCTCTTGTCATTTTGCTGAGAAAGAAGACTTTTCTTCACAGGTAGTGCATGGAAACTTCCATCCCTATGAAGGCTACCCATTAAGGATGAAGCTTCCATGTTAGAATTAGTATGATTTCCCCATGTCTTGTGATTCAGATATGTGGCATCTTCACAATGTCTTACCTTAGAGTTCTGGAGGAAATTCAAGAACCTGGTAATAACCTAAATTGTATTGGGGAAATCTATGGGACCATACAGACCAATAACTTTTAAAGAGGAACCTCAGACTTGGTATGGACTTCTTATAATTTGAGGTTTTGCTTGTTCTGGATTCCAATCAAATCTTCCAGAATTTCCTGTCATTGAGTATATTTTCTTGAACAACAATGTTCAAAGAAAAAACATGCTTCTCTTAAAATCCAAATAGATTAATTAAGTTTTCTTTCCTTTTCTAATTTGCATGAAAAGTCAGGAGTAAAAACTGTCTGAATCAGGCCATGTCTCCCCATAGTTCTCAAGGACAGTGTTAAGAAATGATCTCTGCTGTGATTTACATCTCTCATTTTTTGTTGTCTCCTTTTTTAAAAAAAAATTTTTAATTGATATAGAATTATATAACTTTATATATATGTATATATATATCTATATCTATATATATATATAAAACTTTTTATAATTATATAACTTCTCCCAATTTCTTCCAGAACTCCTCCATCCAACTGCTCCTATGTCCCTCTAACAAGGCGATAGATGGTTTTTCTTTTATTATTATTGTTACATATATATCTCACCTCTCTCTCTCTCTCTCTATATATATATATAAACACACACACACACACACACACACATATATACATATATGCATATATATATATATATATTTACATATACATATTTACATTACTAAAAACTTAGCCAGCTTCCTAGATATAGTAAGATCATGGACATTAGAAAAGAAGTTGTGAAGTTTTATGACATCTGACTTCTCTTTGTTCTTTGCTAAATATGTTACTGGGAAAAGGTGAATGAGAAGTCAGATGTTTTCTACAAAAGAGTTAAACAAAGCAATGAAAGCTCCATTGATGCAAAGATTAGTAAAGGTATCATCTAGCAGAAATTTCTCCCCAGTTAGCATTTTTCTAAGCAAAAATATGTTCTCACGTTTACAACCTGTTCTCAGAAATGCAACTGTACATACCAAGTGCACTTTGAATTGACCAACCATTCAACAGTATAAAACCATGCTCTGGCACTCAGAGTAAAGCACAGGACACCTTTCATAAGGAATAAAAATACAGAGGTATGATCCCTGGGTATGCTTGCTAGATACACCTTCTCACCTGTTTACAGAAGTTAAATTTTTGCCTGGCCAAAATACTTAGGCTCTCATTTTATTTCTTTTTTTTTTTTTAATAGTGATAGCATTACATGATTTTTACCTTTGCTTTTTCTCCCTCAAAACCATTCCTTATTACCCTCCCTGCTCTCTTTCAAATTCTGGCCTCTTTTTATACTAGTTGCTTTTGCATACATAGGTAGATATAGATATAGATAAATAGATATAGATTCCTGAATATTATCTTTTGGGACCATATAATGTTATTTGTATTATGTTTTCAGGACTGGCCATTTGGACCTTTACATCAATTGGTATCCTTTTCTATGGGAAAGATCATATTGCTACTTCTAGCTTTTCTCAGTTGCCTATTGTGCTGTGTTAAGGTTGAGGCCTCATGGACTTTCCTGTCTCCACTTTGGCATGTCCACTGGAACAGGTATTACCTGTGCAGCTCATGTTTGGACAGTCATTGGTGAGACTTTAAAGTTGTAGCTTTGATATTACTAGGAAGCACAATGTCACCGGAAAAAAAAAAGAAATATTATCCTCTGGCTTGTAATCTTTCTGTCCTTTCTCCCTCAATATTACCTGACCCTTAGATGTGGGAATGTTTTGTATATGCATCAGTAGGGACAGGGCTCCAAAACTCTGTATTTTGATAGGTTGTGGTTTACTGTAGTGGTCTCCATCTGTTGCAAAGAAAATTTCCTTGATGAGGGTAAAGACTACATTTATATTTGAGTAGAAGGACAAATGTTTATAGATTGCTATAAGGATTCTGATAGTTTAGTAAATTAATGGTTGTATGTTGGCCTTCAATAACTATAACATCATTATCAATGAGTAAATAGTTAGAGTTTCAGTACCAGGCATGATTTTCCTCCCCTGTTGAGTGGGTCTTAAATCCAATTAGAGTGATTTTAGTTAACATCCATTCTCTAGGTTCCATCTATTTATTTATTTATCTATCTATCTATTTATTTATTTATTCATTATCTATCTATCTATTTATTTCTATACCACACACACATACATATATAATATATAATATATATATACATACATATGATATATAATATATATATTTATCTCTCCACCTATTTATTTATATAACACATATATATATACACACACATATATATACATATATGTGAACACTCATATATGTGTGTGTGTGTGTGTGTGTGTGTGTATATATTATATATTTATATATATATTATGCATATATTTATATATTATATATTATATATATATATATATATATTATATTATATACACACCACACACACACACATCAGTGTTTCTCTGTGTAGTCTTGAGTCCTGGTTGTCCTGAGTCTTTCTCTGTAGACCAGGCTTGCTTTGAACTGAGTGATCTGCCTGCCCTTACCCTCTGAGTTCTGGGATTAAAGGTGTGTACCTCACTCTCCAGATCTTCTGCCAGTTTTAAAAGGAAACATCTGCTCTCTAAGAAGCTGTTGTGTTTAGATATCCATATTGTGAGTTCTTTCCATACAATGGTCTTCTTCCACCTAGAGTTTCTTTTTTCTAACAGATTACATCTTCTGAATAGAACTGTGCATCACCTTCCTTTCTGGAGTGGCCACTGCTAGTATTTTTATATCTAATAACCTGCAATACTTTAGTTTTACTTGTGCAAAGTAGAAAATGGATACAATTCAAGTTTACAAGTCCATCACACTTAGATAACTTGTATTTTGAGAACATTTGTCTAGCAGTAGATTGAAATCAAAAGAAAAGTTGAGAATGGGAAATGGGAAAATATACACAGAGTATATTACAGCACATTCTTCAAAGAAGAGAGTTTGTCACCTTAGATGGCCATGGCTACATTCTTTCTCTATGTCTTTTAAAACTGGGTGTAAATATTTCTATTTACAAAAGAAATAAAAGTTCCCAGTTCCATCTATACATTTATTACATGTTTCCATTTAATCTCTCTGGATTTATTCTATCCTTATCTGTTATTTTATATATGTGCAAGGATGAAAATTCCATTTTTATCTTTTCTCTGCCCCTCAAAGATGAGATCTTAGGATGTTTCTCAGTTTTATTTTCTCTGTGACTTCAGGTCTGGACTTAAGGCCTCCAGATTATTATGTAGCACATGCTTTAGATGTCCAGTTGATGCTATTTTTCTTCTTCTGCCCCCCGTTTGTCCATGTACACATATCCATTATTTTTACAGTAAAGTCTACTATAGGTCTCTTGAACAGTATTTGACTATGGTGACCATTTAAGTATTTGTGTTCCCACACCTTACCACAAACTATTAGTCTTCATTTTAATGAATTAGGTATAATGTTTTAACACAATTACTTTCCAAAAATCTCAAACCAACTACTAAAAATCTTACTTAGTATTCTGTTCTTCTACTACCATTTTCAGCAACATAACATTCATTAGACCATATTCTCTAGAATTTGTGGGTGACTTTAAAGCATTTGTAAATGTTACCTGACTAACCCTATACTCTTGATATGTAATTTGTAAATAGAATGATATATATGCAAGTATATATACATGCACATATATGTTTGTATGTATACATTTTTATATATTTTAGGGAGGTAGAGACTGTCAGAACTCAGAGATTTGTGAACCATCCATATTAATTGAAATTATGAGATCCTGAGTCTAAAAATAGGGCCAAGGGTGATCAATAAGAACCACCAAAATCAACCTGCTGACTTCACATATACACACTTGGGTGCTTACATCCCTCTATATGTGCGTACCCACCTAACCACTTTAATACTAAGCAAACAATAAAAATTATAAACTGTATAAAAGATAATCAAAATAAACAAAAGAATTACTTTCTAATAATAAAAACTTAATTCAATATTAAGTATTGAAATATTGATATCACAAATATGTGATATCTATTTGAAGAATAATGTAGCAAATAATAAGATACAGCAACAATTTTTCCCCTATAGGGGAAATGAAGTGAGAAATATAATTAATCTAGCTTTCAGAAAAACAAATACACCTTTACTAAAATCCGTCATGAAAATATTTAAAATGATATAGAATACTTGAAATACAGTCAAAACATTGTTTTGTATATAAATTTATTATATAACTTAACATTGATTAATTGGAGAGCAAATGAAACAATTAGAAATGAAAACTTTATATATTAAGTTTAAAGGGCAATTGATATAGAAAAATAATGAAAATAATAGAAATCAGAATAAAACTCAAGTTATCCATTTGATAGCCAATTAAGATATCCTTTAAAGTACAACAAAGTAAGATTGAATGATGGGAAAATAAAATTGATTAAAAAATGACACATCAACATTCATAGGATGCAATTAATTCAGTGTTCAATAGAGAAAAAGGGAAGAGAAAGGTGTCCAAAGGAGAGAGTGCTGAATAAAGAGTAAGATTTGATAATAGAAGATATGTGACATGAAAGCACAAGGGAGAACTATTAGGGGTGAGAAAGGGGACTATAAAGGCCAGGAAAAAATGGGCAGGACAGTGGGAAAAGGGAACAAGTAAGTGCAAAATGTAATGACATATATGAATGACAAGGCAACCATAAAACCAAATATTCTGTATGCCAACATTAAAAAATTATTAAAAAGCAAAACTGTGCTTCAATAATATACAAGAGTAAATGAAAGTTGATATGAAAATGTTAAGGAAAAGCAAGTGCAAATGAATAGACAAGGGATTCTAAGACTGTTGAATATCTAAATAATATGTTATCTATTTTACATCTCTAAAGTAGATTGATAAATTGCTGAAGTTTTCATTGTAAATCATTTTTTCACCAAGGGACTGTTTAGTGAAAAAACAATTGCTCTAAAGTCCAGAAAGGAGATTATATAATTGATGAAATATAAATTAGAATACATGAGATGAAAAACTGAGCTGAATAGATGTGTATAAAATGAAAATATACAAGAGGAAAATTATTATGACATTATTGTTATCAATAAGATCCTATTTCACAAGGGATACTTATTAGAGGAGTCATGTGACAAGAGGTTGCAACAAACCAAAGAAAATAAATGCAAAAATAAAACAAAACAAAAACCAAAAAAAAAAAAAAACCCACCAAAGATGAGGGACTCTGGAAAGGAAAACATGGGCTAACTGCAAATTTTCCCTTTTTTCCTCTGCTCCTTCAAGTCCAGTCTCTTCATTTGATCCTCAGTTCTGTAGAAGACCATCCGTTACAGACTCATTCCCCCCATTCCCCATCTCCAGTGGATCAGAAATGTGTCTTCTCCTCCTATTTGCCTTCCCCCACTTATTGCTTATGCCACACCCCTACTCATGCAAGCATTTCTTGGGAACAGCAAGCCACACCTGCCAGGAAAGCAGGTAGGTGACTGCAGATCTGTAGCTCTAGTCAAATACCAAGTCTTACCCCAAGAGCTGTAGCAGACTACCGAGATCATTGGCTTGGTTAGAGAAAAGGGCTATCTTTGGCTGTTTTTGAAGACACATGTAGAAAGCCATGAAAATCATCTTTTGGATCTCCAGCATGAATGTAAAATTTAGGAATTATAACAAGAGCCTGTAACTGTAGTGCTGGGGAAACAGGGATTATAAGATCTAAGAGAGTTACTAACCAGTGATTTTTGACAATGATTGAGTGCCAAGTTTAAAGATATATCTTGTCTCAAAAGATAAAATGGAAGGCAATGAAGGAAGAAAATTAAAATTGACTTGCCTCCTTGGAGACATGTAAATTCACCTCCATAGACAGGTGCAGATACATAAATATAAATGCACACATGTATCAACCCCATATGCACATTTCAAGAAATAAAAATAATTTTTTAAAATGGCATGCAATAATTATAATAATGATAATAGAATAATAATCAAAGAAAGGAGGAAGGAAGAACAGAGGGAAGAGGAAAGTGTATAATTGGCAGAGTTTTTTTTTTCACATTCTGCTTAAGGAACTCTCTTTGCTAAGAAAACGTTATTTGTTTTAAAAGAAATGTTAAATCATCATTTTCTGTACTTTCATCCTTAAAGGATGATATTATTTCTAAGGACCTCATAAGAGTGGTATGGGTCCAAAAAGAACCCAACTATATTCTGAGTAGGGTGGAGACTATGGGCAGTGATAGAAGTAGGAAGACGCTTGTGTAGGGAAGGGCAAAATCTACCACATGTTGAAGTTTCCACAATAATGCTTTAATTTTGCTGTTCCTGAGTTTTAATATATTAATGGCTGATTTCTTTTTCTCTGAGAAATTGAAGAACGAGATTTATTTTCTCCATAATAAGATTAAAAACTATTCATACCTTAGAAGAATAAGGACATCAGAAACTTTATCTGTGTTGGTTGAACCATAGGTTGTGATTAAATTGCTACAAACATATAGAAAACATTTAAGTGGAGGCTGTAGGTGCAGCTTTGTGGTAAAGCCCTTGATTACAATGTATAAGGTACTAGGTTTACTCTTTTTGTAGTAAGAGGGATGGAATAGTAGAGAATGAAATAGAGCCAGATACTATGACTTAATTAAGATATCTCTCTCTCTCTCTCTCTCTCTCTATATATATATATATATATATATATATATATATATATATATATATATAATTTAGATGGCATTTCATTAAGCTAGTCAGATATAACCATAAAGTTGTATACAATTACAACCCTGTAAACCTAGAATATGCATCCAGTGGAGAGACAAGATAATTTGCTTTGAAAACAAAGATCATATGAATATGTATTATATATTTACAAATGTTTGAACACACATACATAGGACTCACTGCTAAAACTAAACACTTTGTACTCCATAATGTGTCTGAGTAGAAGACATAGTATTTTAAGATGCAATAAGACTTTTGATGGGTTTTAATCTAATATACTTAGTATCCTTATAAGGACAGATTAAGAAAAAGACACATATAGAGGAAAACCTATAGAAGTCAATGAGAAAAGATAAGCATCTGAAATCTACATGGAAAAGATCAAGAGCAATTTATCTGTGCAAACTTTTTGGTTTGGGGTGTCTGACATCCATACATAGAGAAAACGAGGTTTCACATAAGCCAGGAATTCTATGATATGTTGTGTGTATGATATTTCTACCAAATTACTACAATCACTTCAACAGATTATATGTAACTGTGTCTGGAATATTCGTGTGCACAGTTTTTACAAGAAACGCACAGATGCTACATCATTAGATATATAAATATTATTTATAAATTTGAAAGTGATTATTATTTTAACTTAAAAAGTAAATATACAATAACAATGAATAATTTAAAATAATTATTTAAACTAAAAATAAATGGAATTTTATGTTCTTCAAAAATTAAACATTGAGATAATGGTAGACGGCTGAGTACATAAAGTTTTTTTCATGCAAGTGTGAGGACATGAGTTTGAATCCCTAGAACCTTCACAAAGCCAAGAACGAAAATATGCATCTGGAATCACAGTGTTCCTAGATGGGTGGTAGAGATGGGAGAATTACCTTGAATCTTGTAGGACTGCAAATCTTGTATAAAAAGTGACACTCAATAGAGAAACTCTGCTTCAAACAAAGTTGAAAGGCAAGAACTAACAACCAAGACTATGGAACTGCACATATATGCCCCAAATCACACATATTTGAAGGAATACATACATACACATGTTAAAAATTGCAAATCATATTTTATTTCAGTTAACAATGATTTTATGTTTGAATTGATATTAAAGCTTGGTGAAGAAAACAATGGAAAATATGTAAGGAAATATATCAAAACCTCTTATTAAAAACTTGTGATAAAGAGAAACTGAAAGAGTTTAATTTTTGAATTTACTGTTTAATATGAATTTTTTTTCTCAAAAATCTTCTCATTGCCTCCTTTACATCTTTGTTCCGCAGACTGTAGATGATAGGGTTGAGCATGGGAATCCCAATGGTGTAAAATGTGGATACTATCATATCATGTTCCAAGGAATAGTTGGAACTAGGTCTCACATACATGAAGAGAATTGTACCATAGTAAATGGAAACAGCAGTGAGGTGAGCTCCACATGTAGAGAACACTTTCCTCCTCCCTTCAGCTGAATTCATCTTCATAATTGACAACAGAATGAAAGCATATGATACCAAAACAATCAGGATGGTGACTAGCTCTATGGAACTCACAAAGAAGAAGAGAAGGAGCTCATTTACATAAGTATCAGAGCAGGAAATAGCAAGTAGAGGAGGGATATCACAAAATATATGTCTGATTTCATTGGAACGGCAGAACGACAAACTGAAAGTTGCCACTGTGTGGATAATAGCGTGCACAATTCCACCAGCATAGGAAGCAATGATGAGTGGTATGTAGACTCTAGGAGACATGCTCACAGCATACAGAAGTGGGTTGTGAATGGCTACATATCGATCATAAGCCATTGCTGCCAAAAGAAAGCATTCTGTGGTTCCAAATGTAACAGCAAGGAACATCTGTGTTGCACAACCATGCAATGAAATTATTTTGTTTTTTGACATAAAACCTATTAACATATTTGGGGTGATATCTGAGGAATAGCAGGCATCCACAGAAGACAACACACTGAGAAAACAGTACATGGGATTGTGGAGTTGGGCATCTCCAATGACTAAAATAATTAGTCCTATATTTCCTATTAGAGTAAAAAGGTAAATTGTTATAAAGAGGAAAAAGAGAATGATCTGAAGTTCAGTGTTATCTGTGAGTCCCTTGAGAACAAATGTAGTAGCTTCTGTAATGTTGTTCATGTCGGAATCTCATGGAGCAAACTTGAAAATACTCAGTTTATTGTTCATAGTACTATGAAAACAACAGAATAGTGTAAGCCAATGAACATAGACTATATCTTCATATACTCCAATCAGTAGTCTAGGAGAAAAATGCCTATATGGTGGTGTAATCATATATGCCACTTAGGCAGAATGAAATAGAAATAAAAGATACTGTTGTTTAATATTTTGGAGTTGGACACACTTCTTAAAGCATTCTATAGGCCCAAAGGCAATCACCATCAAAATTCTAATGACATTCTTCATAGACTGTAATAAAACTAAACTAAATTCAAGTGAAGAACAAAACTCTCTCAACAATATAGAGATGTTCTCCCAGAAAACAAGTATGGAGATATCACAAATTATATTACAAAACCATAGGATCAGATACAGTATGTACCACTACCAAGCCATATGTAAACCAATAGAATGGAATGGAACACAAAAAATAAACCCACATAACTATAATTGTAACTTTTGATGAAGGCTTCAAAACAAATAATGGAAAATATCTTCAATGAGTGGTGTTGGGGAAATGAGATATTTATATGTTAAAGAATGAAATTAGACACAAATTTCTCACTTTGCTAAAAAATCATTCTAAATTTATCAACTATCATAACCTAATTAATGGATTATTGAAAATGCTGGAGTAAAAAACAGAGGAAACACTTCAAGATACAGGCAAGAACATTCTGGAAAGAACTCTCATATGCATAGAAGTGATTCCCCAAACTGAAAAACAGAATTATAAGAGGTTACATAGCATCTCTTCAAGAAGATATTCATCAGAATGAAACGGGTTATGTCTTGGAAAACTCAAATATATACTCATTATTTATCATACTAGACATAATTAATATCTAGAAATTATAAAGAACTTCCATGAAATGCAAATGCATCAAGTCTGCCATACAATAAGTAGACCAAAGAATTGGAGAGTTCTTTAAAAAATAATACATAAACAAAAAGTATTTGAAATGATATTCAACATCCTTAGAGAAAAAACAAAACCGTGCTAATTGAATGTTCTTTGATATTGTGTCTCAATGTAGTCAGATGGCTATCAACAAGAAAATAAATGGCAGCAGGTACTGGAGAAAGAGGAATACTTAAAACATCTGTCTAGTGTGGAAACAGTTGGAGCCATCTTGGAAATTTGTATGATGATTCTGAAAAAGCTGAATGTTGACTGCTAAAATCAAAGCTGTGCCACCCCTGAGCTTTAAGGTCTCCAGGTACTACCATAGAGATAGATGTACATCCATGTTTCTTGCTGCACTATTCACAAAATCTAAGGAACAAAACCAGCCTAGATGTTCATCAGCATGTGAATAAAGAATTACAGTACATATACATAATAAAAAATGAAATCATATTTGATAAATGAATGGATTTGGAGAACTAGATTTTGAAAGATGAACAATAACATTTGTTCTTATATGTAGAACTTTGATTTCACTTATGCGTTTCTGTGTACATGTGTGTGTTTACCTAGAAAAGAATGGACATGGCAGAAAAACAGCAAAAATAATTGGATAAAAATTTATTTGGAAATCTATGAAATAGGTCAATGGTGTTTTTCTAAAAAAAGGGATAGGTATTATGAGTTACAGAGGCTGGACCATTTGCAATTTAGTCTACATGTAAACTTTAAAGGATGCATAGGCGCTAAAATTATTTCTTAGTAAGAGTGATGAAAACATTATTTTTATAATGGAATTATGTCTGTAAATAAACATGTTTGTTTGTTTTCATGATTTTATACATGTATATATTTTTATGATGACTTTACTCAGAATTTTGACCAAAATAAGCTTGCATAGATGAGAGAGAATCTATTTTAAAAACAAAATGTGGATAAATATCATGAAACCTAGATTTTTAGTTTAACCAGGCATCACAAGAAACTCTCTGACTCAGTATAACTCGCTCCAGCTCTTCAATGAGAGATCTGCCTCAAGACAGCAATATAGGACATGAGAACTGAAAGTGTATCTTCTTTTCCTACTTCATAAACACAATGCGTGATGTTAGATGTGCTCCTCTTTAAAATATCAATGCGTTTTAATAACTAAGCAATGTGATGCTGGATAACCAAGTAGGATGATTTAATGAGAGAGTAGTTTGTAAAGGATGCCTTGTAACATTCCTGATGAGGAATGCATCAAGATGAATTGACTTCGGTAGAGATACATGCTAATTTTAAAAGTATCCAATATTAGATCACAAAAAGTGTTAAAATAATATTATCAAAAAATATATCACAAGAACCCAAAGTCAAATAATTAATTCTTCATCTACACATAAAATGTTTTTGATTATATATATAATATATATCCTAATATTATTTTATCAAGATTACATCCAAAATATTTTGAATATAAAATTTTAATGATGTGTTTTATTCTTTATTATTAGAGTGTTTATTAAAGATCATAATTTTGAAGATATGTCATTTGTTTATATAACTACCATCTCCATACACACAGATAACTACAATTCAGTTTGTTACATTATAATCAGTTCAATTTGTTTTTAGTTTATAAAATTGTGAAAGCTGTGCTGTTGGGATATTATCTATATCTGTCCTAAGACAGAACTAAGTTAGTTGGTTAGAATAAATACTCAAGGGAGGGATTGAGAGTTTTAAAAATAAAAACCAATTCTTGAAGAATTTAATAATGTTGAATTTTAGTGTGGTAGCCAGTATCAATGGTCAGCCCTGAAAACCTATATACAGATTGAGTGGGTTGTACTTATGTATTTAGGAATAAATGCATAATCATATGCCTGTATACATGCACATATGTGTAATAACAGCAATCAATGGAAAAAAGACCACTAATTTTAAAGAGAGCAAGAAGGAATATATGGGAGGTTTTGGGGAAGGAAAACAAAGGGTGATAAATGATATCATTATAATCTCAAAATAATAAAAGAATTTTTAAAATGTTGCAACCTACACTGGTAAAACACAGTTTTAATAGGAAACAGAAAACTCAAGATTACTTCATTCCACAAATCACATGAAAATTACCATCATTCATAGAATCATTAAAAACAACATTATTGTTATTATACTTGCATTTCTTAAGCATCTTGAGACCAGAGAAACATTAGCAATAATTAATGAACCAAAGAGTTTTCTAGATTATAGGACTATTAATACTTAATTTTATCACAGTACAAGTCCCCCTGATAGCAAATGAAATAAGTGTATCTTTTCTGTCTGCTGAAGCTATTGTTGCTCATTCTTTGAACTAGTCTGTCATTTTAGGGGGCAATAAAACACATACCATTAAATTCGGGAAATTTTTATTTATTCCCAAACGCACTGGCTGTTTTGTATATTTCCAAGAAAGTATTGCTTTTCAACACTTAAATGTAATTTGATACAAATCAGCTATTGATGGACACATTTTATGAATCCATGCAATAGTCAGTAATTAAAGGATTCACAATATATAAAATAGTCAAATATTTGGTTCAAAAATTTCTGATCCTATTATCTTATAAAATGTTCGGCAAGTGACCTATCTTACCTGTGAAGCCAGAGTATTCATGTTTATTTGTTCAAACAATATGATTAATTTAGAATGGTTATATCTGCTGAAATAAATGTTGATGAAACCCCAGGAGATGACCCAAGGGGATATATACCAATTAGCTTCTGGTTCAAAATAGCAACATGATGAAATATTTCATAAAAAAGAGTTAATATCTTAAAAAAAACTATTGGTTGATATTAATAAAATAAATGAAACTATCTAATGTCTGATTTTGAATTATAACAAAGAAACTCTTCTGAAAGTTTCAAAGCCATGTTATAGAGTTTTCCATTTCTGATGATTTCCTTATATAAATGGTTTTTAAATTGTGTTGTAAATTTCACTTTGCTGAAATTTTATTTCCTTACACTAGTAATGCAAGATGTTTAATGCTATAAATATTGGTAATTATGGAAAACTATAATAATGCAAAAAATCATCATTTTTCTTGAGTATATGATGAATGGGGCTTCTAAAACATCAACTTTACTATGTTGAAATTATTTCTTAATCTATTTTACATATGTCAAGTACAAAAATTAAGTTTAATAGGAGATTATTAAACAAAGTAATTAGAAATCTACAAAATTTCAAAAAAGTAAATATAAAATTCAGACTTCATAAGTCATATAATTATTTTAAATGTTAATACTATCCTAATTCACATTGAAAGATCATATATATATATATATATTATATCATTTCTACAAACAAATGCAATAAACAGACACAGCATTGGGACAAAGAATGTATAGATTTGTGATAGAGAATTCAATATAAGTAAATATTATATGGCATGAAGCATTTCCCCTCTATCTGTATTTCAGATGCTTCTTAGTATATTCAAGTAAAAAGAATTGAGAATACAAGATTCTCACTTTATAGATGAATAATTAGAAATCTAATATAACTGGACATAACTGAGTATACTGGTACATGCCACATGCTTGTAAACTAAGCATTTGAAGGGCTAAATCAGAAAGAATGCATGCTTGAGAAAATTCTGGGTTATATTATAACACCAAGATCAAAAAGGAATGAACAAATCCTGATGTAATGAAATTATTAACTCTTTTGTTAAATATTAAGACTTTGAAGCAAATTTGTAGGTTTCCTTTACATGGAGATAATTTAAAGATAGCCAAGCACAACAAATACCATAATGGTAAAAAAAATATGAGAAAATAATAAAGGGTGATATTGTCATGCGTTTGAGCATATTTTAGAATGACTGACTAGTCATCTGTGCAAAGAGGTAATACTTGACCCAAAAGCTGAAAAATTGTCATTACATAAAACTGAGAATAATTAACAACAATTGTCATTTAAAGGATGAACACACAGCAAAGATTATCCATCAGGAAAGAATAGTACACATACAAAAATAAATATTCTACTAGGGAAAAAAGAAATAAGGAATGAAACCTTAATATAAAATTGAGTGGAATTGAAGTAGAGCTGTCAAAATGTTCTTTCTTACTGAAAAACTCAATATTCAGTAAAACATTTCTTAAAAGAAAAACAAATTGTGGTAAAATTCTCCACAAAACAATAGGAAACTAAATAAGAAAGCACAATAAGATGATTATCTACTGTGCTCCAACTGGATTTATCCTCAGATTCAAGGATGATGTAGCATAAACTGCTCAATAAGGATATTTGATAAAGCATAGCTCAATAATAACGGGCAAAAATTGCATGGGAATCTCAACATATGGCAATCAAACATTTCATAAAATTAAGCATTTCTTCACTGAATAAAAGATTTGGTACAGAAAGAATCTACGTCGCCATAAAGAAGAATATTTTCATGTTAACAGCTAACATAATTCATGAAGGTGGACTGAGAACTTTGTAAGATTTGAGATAAAGCAAATATGCCCACTTTCACCATTTTTATTCAAGTAATACAGTACGTTGTAGTCAGAGCAGTCAAGCAAAGCAAGGTAAGAAAAGACATCAAAATTAGACAGGAAAATATCAACCTGACAATTTTTTTTCAGTTGTCAGAATCTTGCAAATATTAAGCCACAAAAGCTCAAACAAATAAAAAGATTTAGCAAAAATACAAAATACAAAAGCAGTCTACAGAAATCAATAACTTTATTGTGTGGTAGTACCAAATCAACAAATAGAGACAAAGAAAGAATCCCCATATATAACTGCTCCAAAAATGCTTGGGAAACTTAAGTAAAGTAACTATTTGTGGTAATGTTCAATGGAAATTATTTTTTGAATATGCAACAGAAGACGATTTGTTGGTGCATCTTAAATCTTCTATAACATTGATAGACAATTTGTCCATGACATTTAGATGTGAGGGGACCTCAAAGTTCTGTTTGAATCTTATGGAATAAAATTTTAAGTGGAAATAAATTTGAATATAAACAAACATTCTTTAAATTTTCCCAAATCAGATCATATGTTATGGCCAATAGGAGTCAAATGAGAGATCTATTCAACAAACAAATATTCAACAAAATATATATTAAATATTGTGGGCCAAAATAAAAATGAAAATAAATGACAATCCCAGAAATAATATTTAGTTTAGGAATTCCTACTGTGCCCTCCTATATGGCTATAGTATATCCATTCCCACTGATAATGAATGAAAATTAATTTTCCATACATCCTTGACATTTGGTACTCTTGGTGTTTTAGATTCTGACTTTATATTAGGTCAGATTAGGTATATCATTTTATATTAGGTAAGATTCTCTATGTTTACAGTTTCAATCCCTTAGAAACTAAGATTAGATCACACTTGCATAGGGTCATATGGTCTATAATCTAATGGAGTTTCTGTGAAGATTTTTGACTTATCTTTTCAATTAACTACTTTGTTTCTTTCTTACTGAGTTTCAGGAGTTACTGGATATTATTAATGACAGTTGTTGATCAGACATGTATCTTCCAAATAATATATGTTGTCCTGTGGGCTTTTTATTACATATATATATTTCCAAAATATTTTAATGAAATTTGGATAATTTTATAGATTAGTATATGGTAGTCACAAGATAAGAAATGACCACCTAGAAATAAAGTAATTGATAATTAATTTCACTCAAACACTAATACTATAAAATCCTAGAGCAGTGTATAGATTGCTCCAACTTTCTTGTGTAAATGTCATCACGTTCATGGATTTATATCTTAATGATTAAAATGAATAATGTGAAATCCTCCATTCAACCTTTTAGTAAGCATAATCTCTTCCAGCTCTTATAATTATAGCACATTAAAGACTAAATGAGATTCATTAGTAGTTGCTTTTGGGTACCTTTGAAATTAGATGATTTCTTTTTATTGCCTATTATCTTAATGTGAACATGTCTGTAAAATATTAGACTAGCGAAATAGATTAAATTTCCAAGAAAAACACACTAAATTTCAGAGATTTTTCCCAACAGCTTAATTATTTTAAAATTTGTTACTCTTCTCTGATTTATTGAATTCATTTTACAATCTTATATTTTTTTTCATGATGAAAAAACATTTATAATACCCATTTCTGATTCATTTTTTACCTTGATATTATTGTTCAAATGATCCTCTTGATTATTCTGAAAAAAAATCAAAATCACCTGGGTACTTTGTGTTCCAGAGAGAATAAGCTTGTTCTTTCCCTGGGGCATCTTGTGTACTTTAAGAAGAGTCCAAGGGCTTAGTATGAGAAGAAAGAATGTTGTTCGCAGCTTGCCTTATCTGATTGAAAATTCCATTTCCAAATGTAAGAGGAAACTCGATGTATCTTTTTTAAAATATTTAGATATTAGAGTTTTAGATCTTAAACTAATGAATAGGCCTTAATATGTAATTGTGAAGTGGGATTCTGCTCAGCACAGTGATATTTGACAAGGGAAACATTTATCTCCCAAAGGATATAGAAAGGATTTCATGTTCTTTTGCTCAAAAAAGTTATTAATTCAATTTTTATTGAAAAAAATCAAGTTAAGAGCAGTAAAATTAATCCACTCTTTTACACAGTATAAAACATAGACACAAGTAAGACTTTCTGCCAGTCATTAATCCTTGTAGGTTTTGCTGAAGTTAAAGGGATTCCAGTAAATATTTTTTATCTACTTCTTAACTTTAAGACATTGATGTAGTAGCCAATTAAGCCTTTAAAAAATCACTTCTGGCACAAGCTCAATTTCTCTGTAATAGAAGACAAATATATAAAAACTTAATTTTCTGCTCTTTCTGGGAAAAAATGATTTCTGAATTTTGACGTAGCACAGACATTCCTGGATATAGCATTTCAGTGTGAACATAGAGAAGCCTGGGCAAAAATCCTGTTTGATAATGACTGTGAACTGGTCAGATTCACTGAATATCTGGGTCTCAGTTTTCTTATTAAGGCTGAATGATTGATTTTGCAGTTTGTCCCACAGATCTCAAAAAAAAGTACATACACAACACATCATTTCTACTAGCATCTTTATGATGTTTGTTGCTATGTACCCTTCATTGTGAACTCTGCATTTCTATACTATTAAAGTATGTGTTTTGACAGAGAATTGAGGAAGTGATTTCACTATTGTCTTAGATCTTTGTCTTTCTAGAGATATCAGATAGATGTAATCCCAGTAGATCTCAAGTGTATAAAATAACATTTCACAAGATTGTGCAGTAAGTATTATCAATAAATTGCCTAGTATAAGCCTTCTCTTATTTGTACAAACGTGGTATATGTTATGAGCTTTCCTTTGAGAAACTAATTTTGAAATAATTGTATTAGGTATTACTATGCAATATTTAATTTTGAGTATTTTATTGATTTCATAAGAACTCTATTTTTTTCAAGACAGGGTTTCTCTGTTGGAACTGTGGCTGTTCAGAAACTTACTCTGTAGATGAGGTTGGCCTCAAACTCACAGAGAACCGCCTGCCTCTGCCTCTTGAGTGCTGTGATTAAAGGTATGTGCGACTACCTCCTGGTCATAAGAACTCTTATACACTCAGAGGATGACCAGAAATTATTTCTGAAACCAATATACCTCATAATATTTTCATTTTGCATGCATATTGATCATTTGAGTTGAGGTCTTTGATAATAATACTATAATATTAGAAAAAACAATGGTATGGGTGTAGTTCAATTTGTTATATCCTTGCTTAACATATATGAAATCCTGAGGTTGAGAGCCAGAATAACTTATAATCAGTCACAGAAACAACTACCTGTAATGCAACTACTTCAGAGGTAAGAACTGGAGGATAGGGCATTTAATGTCTTCCTTGATTACATATTGAGTTCAAGACTGGTTTGGCCTAAAATACTAAATAACATAAAGTAAAATGGAAAAATTATATGGATTAATGAAGAAAACACCAGAAGCCACACATGAGTATGTTAAAATGCTTATTTTAAATAGGAGAAGTAAAAACAAAAAGTAGAATAAACTGGGAAAATAGCAATGAATCTGTTGTTATTTTCAAGTGAGATACAACTTATCACTAGAAATGCTTATGTTCTATTATTCATCATTGTAACTTATGTACTAATTGAATGAAATAATTATCATAAGAAAGAACTTGAAAAGCTTTGCTCAGAAAGGTTGTCTCAATGAGCTTTAAATATAAGACTAATGCATCTCACATTCAAGTGTTTTGATAATATTAACTCAAGATATTGACATTCTCTTGAACAAATTCAATTTAACACTATTTTGAGTCACTTGATCCCACTGTTAAGACCAAAACATTAAGGAAATTCATTCCTTGTGCCTTATGTGACTCTTGAGCTTTCTTCAGGCTTTCTGAATTAATCACAATGTAATATGAAAAGTGGTAAATATATTCGACAGAAAATAAAATGATAATATTAAGAATTGTATTAGATGATTTTAGGAACATGAAGTTAGAAAAAATATAAAAATAATTTCTTTAAATTACTTACACAGAGTAATGCATCTCCACAGACTCAACACTTTATCTCAGCTGCTCCCATCAAGTCAAAATCTCCATATGCCTATCCAACACAGACACGAGGATATTATTGGATAGACAGTCTTCAAAGGTTACTACCTTTATAATCTACATCCAAAACAGAAATGTCAAGGACTCCATCAGATAATGATGTTCAGGTGAATAATATGACTGAGGTCACAGAGTTTATACTAACAGGCTTTACAAATAATAAAAACCTACAAGTTGTACTATTTGTATTATTTCTTGCAATTTACCTTTTTACTTTGATAGGTAACTTGGGATTGGTTTTGCTGGTGATTGGGGATTCCAGGCTCCACAATCCCATGTATTATTTTCTAAGTGCTTTGTCATTATTAGATGCTTGTTATTCAACAGTTGTCACCCCAAAGATGTTGGCCAATTTTCTTTCAGAAGATAAATCCATTTCATATCCTGGATGTGTCACAGAGATGTTCCTTTTTGTTGCTTTTGGGAACACAGAATGCTTCCTGTTGGCAGCAATGGCTTACGACCGCTATGTAGCCATCTACAACCCACTTCTATATGCAGTGAGCATGTCACCCAGAGTCTACTTGTCACTCATCACTGCTTCTTATGTTGGTGGCATCATAAATGGTTCTGTACACACAGCAGCCACTTTCAGTCTGTCCTTTTGTGGATCCAATGAAATTAAACATGTCTTCTGTGATGTTCCTCCTCTCCTGGCTATTTCTTGTTCTGACACCCACATCAACCAGCTTCTTCTCTTCTACTATGTGGGCACTGTTGAGATACTCACTATTCTGATCATCCTTGTCTCCTATGGCTTCATTGTCTTTGCTATTCTCAAGATGCATTCTGCTGAAGGGAGGAGCAAAGTGTTCTCTACATGTGGAGCTCATCTCACTGGAGTGTCCATCTATCATGGAACAATCGTCTTCATGTATGTGAGACCTAGTTCTAACTATGCCTTAGACCATGACATGATAGTGTCCACATTTTACACCATTGTTATTCCAATGCTTAATCCCATCATCTATAGTCTGAGGAACAAAGATGTAAAAGATGCAATGAAAAAGTTCTTTCAGAGAAATTGGTTTATGAAAAAGTTATATTTTTAGTATTGATAACCCTAAAAATAAGACTGATTATAAGTCAATATGTTTATGATTAGAAATTAGAGGAAAACAATCCTAATTTTAGTTAATAATACATATTTTTAAAATATATTTCAACAAAGTATAAATAGGCTCTGTGTGAATGTTAAAATTGTCAGTGTGCAATGTCATTACTATAACAATAAATATGTTTGAACAGGTTTATTAAATAATGGTGTATATGCATACATATATATATATATATGTATGTGAATATATGTATATATATGTGTGTATGAATATATGCATAGATACATATACATACATGTATATATATGTACACATATACATATATACATACATATATATATATATCTTTATTGCTTAATTTTCATGGTAATCTTGTACAAAATATCACATGTTTTGGAATGTCATCATATTCAATCATTGCAATAAATCTTTTCACTCACTATATTTTAATTCTTAATTCTTCAGTCCATCTCCTTGCTAGCTATTAATGCACAATATACCCTCACATACTCAGACAAAAATAACTGTCTGTAGATATTTTACTCATGTGTGTCTCAAGTTATAGACATTACTCTATTTACAAAAGTATTTCATTTATAACATTCAGTTACAAAAGTGAAATACAATGATCTTAAACATCGGAAGATGAACTAATCTGAATAAATTAAGGGTTTTACTGAGTGGATCTAATAGTTATCAATACAAAAGATTGTACCATACAGGATAACCTTCAAAACAATACAGTGCTGCTTTTGTTACTTTGGTTTTTTAGTATAATTTGCGATCATAATGGTAATTTATCTAGCATCACTCTTTCTGCTCATGATTGCTTTGGTTGTTTGGGGTCTTTTATGTTTCTTTATAAAATCTAGAGACTTTTTTTTCTATTTCTGCAAAGAATGGCACCAAGATTTAATTGGTGTCTCTCTGAATCTGCCAACTAGTTTTGATAGAATAGAGTTTTTCACAAAATAATTCTGCCAATCTGTGAGAACATGACATTACTTCATTTTCTACTGTCCTGACATCTTTCTTCAGATTTAAAATTTTCATCTTAGGGGTGCTTCTTCTACATATTTAGGTTACCTGTGTCATTTCTTTTTGGAGACTATTGTAGATGGCATTATTTTTCTGATTTAGTAAGTTGGTCATTGGTTCATGGAAAGACACTTTTATTTGTTAATATTATATCATGTCTCTTTCTTGAAAGTGATAGTTGGTTCCAGAAGTTTTCTGGCAGAATCTTTAGAATAACTTATGAGAAGCATGATGTCATTTGGAAACACAATTTCCAAATTATTTACTATTTATAGCTTTTTTACTTCTATCTCTTGTCTATTGTTGTAGCTAATAGAACACTATGTTAAACAGAGAGAGGATTTGGGAAATCCCACACTTGTTCCTGATTATAATAGGATCGTGTTGGCTATGGATGTGTAACATATAGCTTTTATTCTGTTCAGGTGTGTGTTTTCCAGTTCTGTTTGAACATTTTTAGAATTAAATAATTTTGGATTCATTCAATGTCTTTATTTGCATACATTGAGCTGTTAGTGTAATTTCTGTTTCTAAACCAACTTATGCAATGTATTACATTTATCACTGTGTGTATTTTTAATCATTCCATTATTTCTGCCATAAACCTAAGTTGATCAAGGTGAATCGTTTTCTCCCCTTTGTAAGATGATACTTTTCTTAATTCTTTCAGAGCTTCATACATGTATACAATGAATATCAAACATATTTACCTTCAACCCTCCCTGAAACTTCTCTGAGGTCAACCCCAACCTCCCTCAACTTCGTGTCCAAATTGTGCTGACCACATATTCATGGTTGTGAGACTACCTGCTGGAGTCTGTAAGCTAACCAAGAGCTCCATCTGTAAGAAAACTGATTCTCTCTTCATCAGAAGCCATCAACTGTCAATAGTTCCTCAACTAAGAGTGGGGACCTGTGAGTCCCACCCCTTTTCATGCTGGTCTGCAAACAACCACAAATCCTATGTGTTCACAAGTGCAGAGGTTCTGAAATACCCGAAAGATAATACTTAGCTATAGTCCACCTCTATCTCTGGCTTTTAGAGATTTAGTTCATTTTCTGTGCCTGAGTCTTGAGGGGAGTTGGTATGGTATAAATGCCCCAATTTGTAACTGAGCAATCCATAGACACATATCTGTACTTTGACCAGTAGTTAATTAACCACTGTCAATCGAACAAAGAAACTTATCTGATGAGATCTGAGAGCTGCACTAATTGATAAGCAGAGATATGAATTTAAGGTTAGTTTAATACTCCGTACCTTTACCAAACTAATAGTAGTAAGTTCCCTCATAGTCCTATAAGCTTCACAACCATCATCATTATGGATGCATAAAATTGTCACATGTAAACCTATTATTTTAGAAGCTTCATACAAACATAAGTGTATGTAAAAATATTGCACACAAGTATGTATGCAAATATATTCATATAGAGGAGTTGGAGTTACCCACAAAGGTGATAATGTTCCTCCCAGGAGCCACAGGTTGCCAAATAAAAATCTCAATGGCAGTTGCAAGAAGGATCCACTTGAGTTTTTGATCAGGATAAATCTAGCGACCCCAACAATACAGGCTATAGCTGTTGCATTTGGTTCCCTACTAGGACTTGATGGTCAGAGACTATTGCCACAAACACTTTTGCTATAGTAAATTTTAAAAAAATTAAATTGATAATGACCAGGAAATTTCCTCCCTGCTTCCTAGCTTCCATAGACCTGGAAAGTGCTATTCAAGCTGCTGACAAAGGAAATTCATCAACAGTATTACTCAGCTATGACCTCTGTGAGCTACAATGAAATGACCAAATGGGAAGACATGCCCATGAAAACAATAAGGACATGAATGTTCTTGAGGAACAGTATTACTATTTTAAATTAGATGTAAAGCCTGCTTCAGGGGGAAATGCATACCTGTTACTGTGAATCTGCTGGATGATCTATTTTATGTGAACCTATATGATTTGCAAATAATTCTTTGCAAATAATTTTTTTTCCATTTCTGTTAATGCAGAACCTTTCTCTGTATTTGCCTCACTGGTAAATGTCTATTTGGTATTATTTTTAAAGTAATACTGATTTGTAGAATAAATTTGGACAGGTTCCTTCCCTTTTCAATTTATAGAATAATAAGAGAAGCATTGATTGGTTGGTTATAATTCTTATTGAAAGATGTTACATAATGGGCAGACCAGATGCTGTGATCCCATCTGATTTTGGAAACTTTAGTCAATAGATTTGTTTTATTTTTTTCCTATGGGTGTTAGCCTGTATGTATGTGTGTGCATCACATGTATGTAATGCCCATGGAGGCCAGAAAATGTTATTGGATCCCCTGGGACTGGAGTTACAGTTGGATGTGAGTTGCCATGTGCATGGTGGAAATCAAACCTTGGCTTCTCTGGAAGAGAACTAGTCTGCCATCTCAGCAGCCATATCAGAACATTTTTGACTGCTTCAGTCTCCTTGTTTTTTTGTAGGTATGTTTGCATTATTTATCTCATTTTAATATGTCTGTGGTTGGACAGATATATTCAGAAATTCATCAGTTTTAGCTAGAAATTCATTCATTTCCTTTAGCTTTCCAACTTCATGGCGTATAATGATAGCTCTTTATCAGACACGTTTCCTGCAAATATGGGAAATATGCCTGATCTTGTGCCTTTTGGGTAAAAATACATATATGGAATAGTTTATTGATTTTCACATGTATATTAAGTTATAATTCTATAGGTTACTACACTGGATATAGGTAAGAAATTTAAAAAATTAAGTTTATAATCCACATCTAATATTATACAGTGTATCATGGATTGTAACAATTACATTTATATGTGTATTCTAAAGAAATATCCTGGTGAATTACATATTCATGGTTATATAACTATTAACATTCCTTTGTTATCTCTTTCATTTCATTTTCAATAAGCTTAAATCTAAATTTCATATCTCATAGAATTGCAGCATATTTACATTTCAGTAAACTTTGTTTTTGAAACTATAATTTATTCACAATGTGATTTCATGTGATTTTAATATGT
Organism: Cricetomys ansorgei; assembly: GCA_026225945.1. Classification (NCBI taxonomy): domain Eukaryota; kingdom Metazoa; phylum Chordata; class Mammalia; order Rodentia; family Nesomyidae; genus Cricetomys; species Cricetomys ansorgei. The sequence goes on along the minus strand of JAMJFZ010004027.1, from coordinate 485,889 downwards.
TATTTCTATAGACTGTTGAGATAAAATGGTTATATTTCTAAGAGAAGAAAACTGAATTTCAGATAAATTTTTCTAAGCACATATTCAGTATTATAGTTATAACTCTCTTCTGTTATATTTATTTTATCTCTCTCTCTCTCTCTCTATATCTATCTCTTTATATATTTTTATATATTTTTATATATATATATATATATATATTTCATTAACATTTTATTTGGTGCCAATAATTGTATATCCTATTCACTTGCAAGCATTTCATTTGTTTATTATAGGAAGAACTAAATCACCTGAGAACTTAACTATCCTAAGAGAATCAGTGTTCGCTCCCTTGGGCATCTTGAATACTTCAAGAAGACTTCAAATGCCTGGTGTAAGAAGGAAAATACCCAATAGTCACACCTTGTCTTATATGACTGAGAGAATCATATCCAATGTAAGAGAAAAATCTATCACGTACAAAATATTTAGAAACTATATTCTTGAATTTGAAACTATAGTATGTGCTTTATTGTGCGATTTTTCTTTAGTTTTTTAAGATCCTGTAGTGTTTCTTTTTTCGGGGGGGGGAATTATAAAATAATTACATTTCTTTCTTCAAATTCATGGTCCCTCTTTTTACTAATTGTTATTCTGTGTTATTCTATGGATATGTATGTGCGTGTGTGTTTATGCATACATACATATATTTCTAAATATAACCAACTCAGTTCATATAGTGCTACTTGTATTTATGTTTTCAGTGCTGACCATTTGGCATTGTGGGAATGGAAAAGGTGGTCTTCCCAAGGGAAGAGCATACCAATTAGTTTAACATGTAATTTGATGATAAGAATCTTCTTAAGAGAATGTATATTTCAACTGAAGTATGTGTCTCAAAGGGAACCTTTCTGTCTTACTTTGTGCAAAATTTTTTGATTAGGAATCTATTTTTATTTAAATAAGAAATGAGAAATTAAGAGAAGTAAAATTGAACATTATATGTGTTAAGGATTCAATATAGCCTTTTTATACACATGTCTCATATAAACCTAGCTACTTCATAAAATTAATCAAATATGTGGTAATGTGATTTTGTGTTGATTTCAGGAGGTAATGATTCTTGAATATTGATACATCTTAAAAAGTACACAACAATGTACTCTGGAAATAGCACAGGTATGGAAACAGAGAAGATTGGGCATGAATCCCAGCTTTGCTACTTGTGACATAGTTTAGCTAAGTCTCATTCTAAAATTAATAAAGGATGTTGCATCATTTATTTTACAGGTTGTCATGCAGACTATAGAAGATAAAACACACACATAAGCACATGCACTGTTTTCTTGCTGTGATCTCTGTGTTTCTGATGCTGCTGGAGTAGTGTGTTTATTCTGTTCTAGTTGAGGGGTTGATGTCACATCTGTTTTCTAGGCTGAGCATGATTTGTTAAATTATTACTTCTACATTTTAACCTTTATAATTCTTTTCTAATAAAGTCAAATAGATGCAATTATAATCCATGCAAATTTCTTAATATAATATATAAATGCTCGTGTTGTGAGAGTGTGTGATAAAATTTCTAAAAAATGCATTTAATTGTGACTATAGGAACTCTTACTAGATACCTAATGAAAAATGATTAATTGTTTTTATGGAATTTGATGTGAAACAAAGTAAATTTGCAAATTTCTGGGTTGTTTTTGTTTTTGTTTTTGTTTTGTTTTGTTTTGAGACAAGGTTTCTATATTGTAACACTGGCTGTCCTGGAAATCACTCTGTAGACCAGGCTGGTCTTGAACTCACAGTGCTTCACCTGGGTCTGCCTCGTGAGTGCTGATACTGGCAAATTTCTAAACCATCTATGTTTTAAAAACAAGAATATGAAAAAGTGAATAATTTTCAATTGAATATATGATCATATGACTGGTATGAATTGATCTCTCAATGCAAGAAAATTAGTATCCAAAAATAGTAATGTAAATTTAATTAAATATGTGTATTATCTGATTGCAAGCAGCTGCAACTAACTTAAGTTCATTAAGACCTGTGAGACTGACAGGCAGAGGTGGTGCACACCTTTAATCTCAGCACTTGGGAGGCAGAGGCAGGTGGATATCTGTGAGTTTGAGGCCAGCCTGGTCTACAGAGTGACTTCCAGGACAGCCATAGTTAAAACACAGAAACCCTGTCTCAAAAAAAAAAAAGGAAGAAAAGAAAAGAAAAGAAAGTGTAACTCTTAGTAATTATAATCTCATTAAATTTTGTTTTAAGATATGTTATGTCATATAAAATATATATGATAGATATGAAAATATTAATAGTTGCTTATTGTGACCTATTAATAGTTCAATACTTTAATTTAAATTTTATTATTTATTTTCTTAGAGTTGAATAAAATATAAATTTATATTTATATTTACTGAGGCCTTGCATTATATTTTTAGTAAATCTCATAATAAATGTTCCACAATATCTTGCTCTTAAGATTGCACAAGGTATAATGTCACCAACAATTTTCTTCAATTGTATTTATACTTTGATGCAGAAGAAACAATTTTTCCCAGATACCCTGTCCAGAAGTAATAGTCTGTGATATTAACACAGAAGTTTTATTCAAAGTACAATGTTCCTCACAACCAACTTTTCTCAGATATGTCAGAAATGTAAAGGTTAAAAATTGGAATTTAGCTGAATTTTCTTCTGTGAATGTGTAAGGCAACAAATGCAGATGTTTCATAAAGACTCCAGATGCTGGGCCCTCTAGTATCACTGTGTGCAATTCTACCTACTAGCTTACATTGTGTTCCTGGAACTTTTTAGAGAACATTTGCAAATGTGTTCCAAGGATTCTTCAAGTAGGAGATGAGGAATGAAAAAATGGCAATGAGTATTACTAAACTGAAACACATTTTTATGATGTCTGATAAACATATCATTTTTTCATATATATGTATGAATTAGTTCATGTATTTATAAATAATTTCATTAATATAATAAAACTAAGGTAGAAGTTTTCATATTTATATATATTTATAAAAATACATTAGTCATCTTTACCCAAAAAGTGGAGTTTTGGTACTTCTTATTTTAGATTTCTGAAACTGTGTAAGAACTCAGTGAATGTTTTCTTTGTTTAACCCCACAGTATTTACTCTAAAACAGCTATCTATCATGTATCTGATATTGTTATTTGGATACAAAAAGAAGTGGTTTCTTTCCTTTAAAATAGTTTCCAACTGCTATCCTCCTGACCTACAGAGGTTTCAATACAAAAACTGTAATAAGTCAGAAATAATTGAGCCAAGTTTCTTGTAAGAAGGCTGTTCATAAATTGAAACACATTTATTTGCCTGATATACTGAAGTTTTGTCATGATGAAGATTTGTTCTTTGTGTTTTTTTTTTTTATTCTAGATATTGAAATCAAGGCCTTGTTCATGGTGATCTAAGCAAATTACATCCCCAGGTACTCATACTGATTACTTGGTGCAAATTACATTAAATCTGAAATTTGCGTTTAAACCATGGAATCTTCACACCTGATCCAGGAGTCTTGTCAGATTCTCCTTTACTCCAAGTTTGTGGTTTATATCATAACATTTATTTTTAGGAATATTTCTGTGATGATTATACTAGTTGTTCTGAGGGCTGTTTAGCTTACAGTAGATTTCTCAGTTCCATAAAACTGGTACTATGAGAATGACCAAGTTTTATCTCTGAAACAAATACATCTGAAATAAATCCAAAGACACATTTTAAAAATGATACAGGATATCAGTACAGCTCTGGCTAGTCTGGGCATAGCTACATAGAACTCACCGAGTTCCATCCTAGCTTCTGATAGGATTTAAGAAATAAGTCACTATACCTGGCCCAAAGATACATTTTTCATATGCATACACCATGGTCATATGTAATGAGATCTCTCATATTATAATTGTGTTAATATTTATAGAGCTATAATTGGTTTAAAAATAAGGAAAAAAGCGTAACGCTCAAAAATGGATATTTGTTAATGTCTGTTTCAAGAAAGAAAGTGAAAAACTAAAATAAACTTAAAAATGATTTGCTACGATTTTTTTGCTTTATTTTTCACTTTCAAACAAAACTAATCTATGCCTTGATGAACTGTTCTGTTCATCATAATACACCACGAATTAATGAAATGAGAAAATGTCAGAAGTAAATCATCCCTGAATGAGTGTGAAATGTAAGACAAGTTCATGCCATGATCTATTATCTCATATTCCATGATTGATGCTCATACAATTTTCCTTATTTACACACAGATTATCTCCCTATCTATATAGAACTGATCACATTTTCTAGTTAGACTGTAAGGAAAATTATTCCAAGGTCCCTGTGTAGAACCTAGAATACATCCTTAGTTTTATAAATACAAACACAGTGTAAAATGAAAGAATGTGAAAAAAACTAACAGACAAAAGTGGACATTTTCAAGATTAGATGGATTGACTCTAAATATAAAAAGACATAGTCAAAGTATAAAAATGTTTTTTCAATTTATTTTTAACAAAATAATGCATGTACTTATTCTGAACTTTACTACAGTTGCTGCAACCAAGGAGAAAGGCTTTGTGATGACTTTCTAAAACACAACCCCAGAGATTTAATGGATGGACACAGTCTGAAACGGCATTGACTTTTTAACCTATAAAAGTCAGAAATGTCAATAAGTTCACTAGATGAAGATAAACAAAGAATTCCAGTAAACAATGTGACCGACATCACCGTGTTTATACTAACAGGATTCACAGATGATGCTGAACTGCAAGTCTTCTTATTTCTCTTGTTTCTTGCAATCTATATTTTTACTCTGATAGGTAACTTGGGACTGGTTTTGTTAGTCTTTGGAGAGTCCCGGCTTCATAACCCCATGTACTATTTTTTAAGTGTTTTATCATTCCTGGATGCCTGTTATTCTACAGTTGTCACCCCAAAGATGTTGGTCAATTTCCTTTCAAAAGATAAATCTATCTCATATCCTGGATGTGTGACAGAGATGTTTCTTTTTGTTACATTTGGAACCACAGAATGCTTCCTGTTGGCAGCAATGGCTTATGACCGCTATGAAGCCATCTATAACCCACTTCTGTATGCAGTAACCATGTCACCCAGAGTTTATATTCCTGTTATCATAGCTTCCTATGCAGGTGGAATTATACATGCTACTATACACACAGTGGCTACTTTTAGCCTTTCTTTCTGTGCATCCAATGAAGTTAGGCATGTCTTTTGTGATATTCCTCCATTGCTTGCTATTTCATGTTCTAATACCAATATAAACCAGCTTTTGCTCTTCTATTGTGTGGGTACCATTGAGATCATCACCATACCGATTGTCTTGTTCTCTTACACTTTCATACTCTGTGCAATTTTTAAGATGCAGTCTAATCAAGGGAGGAGAAAAATCTTCTCCACATGTGGCTCTCACCTCACAGGAGTGTCGATTTATCATGGGACAATTCTTTTTATGTATGTGAGACCCAGCTCCAACTATGCCTTGCAGCATGACATGATAGTATCCACATTTTACACTATCATGATTCCAGTGCTGAATCCCATCATCTACAGTCTGAGAAACAATGATGTCAAAGAGGCGATGAAAAAAATATTTGAGAGAAATCGGTTCATGAATAAAGTACATTTTTAAAGTAAAATAGACTTAGAACTTATGCCTATTGTAAGTCTGTATTTTCCAGAGACAAATATTTCCATGCTTTTGTTAACAGGCTCATGTGCTGAAATGTTAGGACTAAGTTGTTAATTCTGTTTCTGTATGTTGAAAAATAACAATGAGTGCCATCAGTTACATAGCTATGAATTAATTCAAGCACAGGTAATATTAAAATATTACTGATACATATGTTGTTATCATTCATTTATTTGATTTTTCAGTAGCACTTACGTCCTCAGATTTTATGCCCTCAATTTTTTCATATTGGTTTCAGTAAGTCTTCTTCACCCACTCAAATATCCTATTCCCTGGCTTTTGTGCAATTGTCAATTATCTCCTACCATATTCAGACCAAGCTAATTACCTAGGGAGGTCCTAGTCATGTTCAGCTCAAGTCAGAGTTTCATTTTGTGTTTTTGAGACAGGGTCTCTTCTATCCCTGCCTGTCCTGGTACTCACTTTGTAGACAAGGTTGGCCTTGAACTCATAAAGTTCTGCCTGCCTCTGCCTCTGGCTCCTTTTTGAATGCTTGGTTAAAGATGTGCACTGCCACAACCAGTTAGTCATATGTTTTTAAATTTATTACTCAAATGTTTCATATCCACGGTTCCATAAAATAAACAGAATATGAATAAGTCTATATGAAACCCAGGCAAATGGCCTGAAATAAAATGTATATTGTATATTTTAGGAAGATTCTGGAGTAGCAGGTTTCCATGTGGCTTTTTCAGATGCCTTTAGTGTCTGGTGTACTTCTCCATACTCATTCTTCTACCTGGCCTATCACAACCTCACAGCCCCATCACAAACTCACAGCTAACAGTTCCATTTGTCAATCTTCTTAAATTTGTCTAATTTTATAAAGCAACAACACAACATAATCTTTAAAGACAATGGCTCATATAAAAAAAATCAATATACTCAAAGCTATACCAACATAAATATATTTTTCATATTATAACATTTTTATGTAATATAGAATAAAGAACTTACCTTTTTGAGAAATAATATTAATGTTCCTATTAGAATATAAGAATATAAGAATTATATTAGAGTTAGAATATTCTATTAGAATATAAGAATAATAATTAAGTATCTATTTTTAAATTTTAGCAAAATAACAAAGATATTGAGGGGGCATAGATCTGAAGAAAAGGAGAGGTGAGGCAGAACAGGGAGGAATGGAGGTAGGGGAAAGAAATTGTTGTCAGGTTTATTTTTTAGAGAAAAATATATTTTTATTTTTAATGTTAATTATTAATTATAATTTATAAATAAATTTATAAATATGTATCTATAAATATGTATTTATATATAATTATAGATATTTACAAATATAAATATGAATTTATAAATAAAATAAATTAATTATTTTTAATAAAAAAGAAAAGAAGAGAAAAAAAGAATTTAATAAGCAGATAGACATTCTGTAGAAAAGCAAAACTGTAAACCTAAAAAGAAACAAAGTCATGGAGTCAAATAAAAATCCATAGGGTATCCTAACCAGTTGATTGGATAAAGTAGAAGAGAGGCTAACAAGTATTGAAGACAAGATAGATGATTTGGGTCACTCAAGCAAAGAAAATGATAATTTTTTTAATTATGAAATTTTAAAGTTACATATATTTATTTTATTTATTTTTGACTTATTATTCTTCTTTCATATAATACATATCAATACCCTTCCTACACTTCTTCCATTCTTCCCAGCTCCCTTCATCTTCCCTTTCCTCCTGTTATATATCCTCCACATACCCACCCACTCATGCCTCTAAGCTCCCCTTAGAAGAGAGCTCTCCTCTCAGGGTAACTGCGCAAACAGGGCACAACAAATAGGTCAAGGCCAAGCACCAATCCCCACATCAAGATTGGACCAGCCAACCCAGCAGGAGAAAATGGGTCCCAAGGGCAAGCTAAAGCATTTCATACACTAGCATACAGGCTCTCTGAAAGAATCTCAACTCTAACAACCACATAGCATATCTAGGAGACCATTCAGATTCCTTGTCTTCCACTTCAGGCTCTGAGGGACCCCAAGAACACTGGAACATTGACTCTGTGAGGCCTGCTCTCCTGATGTCCCCAACCCTCTGATCCCCAAAATGCCTAATCCCCCTCTTCTGCAAATTTTCTGAAGCCCTGCATAATATTTGGCTATGGGCCTCTGCATCTATTCCCATCAGATGCAGGTAGAAGACTCACTGATGGAGACTAGGGTAGGTAACATCTATGAATAGAACAGGCTATCATTAGAAATCATCTATTGGCTGTCTACTCTCTAGTTCCTGGTCTACCTTGCAAAATAAGGCATGGGTTCTCTCCTTTGGCATGGGGTTCTGCCCTTCTATTGTCCCACTGATTCCTGTAGGGAGGATGAGTTGTAGGTTGAAGGTTTTGTGGCTGGAGTGGTGTCCCAGTCTCTCTCCTGGGAGCCTTGCCAGCTACACTAGATGAGATGGCATGTTCTGGTTCCCCAATCCCCAATTTTAGAAGTTGTCTCCAATATTTCAATCATGGACTCCAGTGAGTTTCCACTGCCTTTGGTCTCCATATCGTCCCTCAAGTTTCCTCAGTTATGGTTCTTCCTCCATACACTCCCTCCCTTCATCCCTCTACTCACATCTGGCCTCCCATTCCTATGCGAGATGGGAGTCTCACATTCCCATCCTACCCAGCAAGCCAGCACCATACAGCTGATAAGCATCTTCAGTGAATTGGCTGCCTATAAAATCAACTCAAATAAATCAGTAGCCTTCCTATATACAAAAGAGAAATGGACTGAGAAAGAAGTCAGGGAAACAGCATCAGACACAATAGTCACAAACAACATAAAATATTTTGGAGTGACTCTAACCAAGCAAGTGAAAGATGTATTTGACTAAAAATTTGTTTTTGAAGAAAGAAGTTAAAGAAGGTCTCAGAGGATGGAAAGATCTCCCATGCTCCTGGATTGGTAGGATTAACATAGTAAAAGTGGTCATCTTACCAAAAGCAATCTACAGATTCAACACAATCCCTGTTAAAATCCCAACAAAATTTGTTACTGATCATGGTAAATCTTTTAAAACCCGTAAAAAGAACATGAAGGAAATCAGTGAAATTATAAAAAGACTAAGCCTACAAATCATAGATCTAGATATAGAAGAAGGTAAAAAAAAAAGAAACTCAAGACAATGCACAGAAATAAGATATAAAATCATAAAAAAATTATCAGAGATGAGAGATGCCTATCAAGGTGCAAGAGACATGCAAAACACAAGCAGACAGGACTACAAAAGAAACTCACCACATTATATAACAGTCAAACACTAAATGTACAGAACAAAGGGAAAAATACTGAATCATATATAAAGGCAGAGCCATCAGAATAATGGTTTATTTGACTATGGAGACTTTAAAATCCATAAGGGCTTGGGATAATATTTCTCAAATTATGAAACATCACAGGTGCCAACACAGATTGTTATACCCACCAAAATTAAAGTCATAATCAAAGGAAAAATAAAACATTATATGTCAGATTGGATAAAAAAAAAAGAACCATCTGTTGTTACTTACAATCATAGATATCATCTTAGGTAAAAAGATGGAAAACGATATTCCAAATCCAAATGGAACTTTGAAACAAAATGGAGTAACTATTCCAATACCTGACAAGACAGTCTTTTAATCTAAAATGGTGAGAAAGATTAGGTGGGAGACTCCATGCTCTTTAAGGAAAACACACACACACACACACACACACACACACACACACACACACAAACACACAAAGAAAATGTGGGATTGTGTACTAATGCAAGAGACAAATTCTGGATTAGAAATCTCTCACCACAAAGTAAAACTTCCAGTATCAAGGATGAGTTACATCTAATCAAGTTGTTGGCCAAAGGGGACACATGAAAATCCTCAAATAATCCAGTCTATTGCCAAGGCTATTGGTTGTTGTCTACAAACTGATGGTAAGGTTCTATTGAAGACAACAGCTATACAACATGTTGAAAACAGAAAAGTTTAGCTAGTGCCCATTTAGAGCTTATATTCTGCATATTATCAGAGAAGAATGGTAAACACAAATCCAGTTGCAAGCCTTTTAATCTACAATGGTGAGTTGCCTGTACAATTAGATTTAAGCCACTCCATGAGATAGAACCCATCCTCAGCACTGCTCCAGTGTCCATAAACCTGAGACTAAATAGGCCAGGGACTTAGAAGAACATCAAATACTATTGTTCTGTTAAAGAACAGAGCAATAAAATGACTCCTAATGATATTCTACTTCACTCATAAGTCAATGATTTACTAAGCTATCATTAAAGAACCTTCCTCCTACAGGAGATGGAAACAAATGCAGGGAATTGTCCACAACTGGACAACATACAGATAACAATAGATCTTGGATCACTCAATTCTAAATGAGATGTCTTCATCAAATTCTTTTTCTCAGAGTTCAGAGAATTTTGTGGAAGAAGAGGCAATAAGATTGCAAGAACCTGTGAGGATGAAAGACATTAAGCAAAAAAGGCTTTCTAGCCACAACAGAAAAGATGCACATATGAACTCATTAAGACTTTGATAGCATATATTGGGCCTGAGCAGGTCTAAGCCAGTTCTCAGAGAGTAAATAGGCACAAGCCCCCTTTCTCTCTCTCTCTGTGTGTGTGTGTGTGTGTGTGTGTGTTCATGTTCATTTTTAATTAATTAATTAGCTAATTAACTAATTAATTAATTAAATTTTTCAAGGCAGGGTTTCTCTGTTTTAACTCTGGCTGTCCTGGAACTTATTCTGAAGATCATGCTCACATTGAATCCACAGAGATCCCCCTGCCTCTGCCTCCTGAGTGCTGGTATTAAAGGCATTCAGCACCTCCACTCAGCAGTTCATTTTTATTTTATTTTTCTTCTCTCATACACCTTTTACAATGCATCCTGACCCTTCTCCTCCTCTCCTTCCACTCTTCCCAGTTCCCCCATCTTCCCACTACTTCAGATTTACTCCCCCATCCCATCTGCATCCACAAGCATCCCTGTACTTCTCCTCCAAAAAGAATAGTCTTCCAGGAGTTACAGCTCAAACAGCAAGCCTCCATTCTTAACTCAGAAGCTATCTCCAGTTGACAACTGCTCACAAAGAAAAAAATCAACTTTCTTAAATAGAGTCTTACTTGGTATACAACCTGCACTTAAGGACAAGCCCCATGCCCAGCAAATGATGGTCCACACAAAATGAACTCTAGTGTGTTTTGGATGTACTTTGCTCATGATGCTTTTGTTTGGGTGTGGGCTTTATTTTTCCCTTACAGGTATTTTGAGTGTGTATTCTGGTTTCTGGTTTTTTTAAACAAGATTTCTGTGTGAATGAATGTATGTCTCTGTGTCTATATGTGTTTCATGAACTTTTTCTTTAGTCCATTTTTTGATTTGTTTGTGCTGTCCTATACTCTGGTTTTTTGCTGGTATTTTTGTGTTCTTTGTATTTTAATCAGAGAGAGAAAAGGAATGCAGATTTGAGTTGGTTGGAAAAGGATATGAGAGGAATTCAGTTTATGAAAATATATTTTATGAAAAATCCTAATATGTTGTGAATTAAAAATATTTTCAATATAAAAAATAAGCAAAGGGAAAAATAAAAATAATTAAAAATCTGTATTTTCCTGTTCAGTAAATTGCAAATTTTAAAAGCATGTCCTTATGATTGGAGACGATTTATATGGGTTCATGGGTAAACATTTTTTTAGAAATGGTGGTATGATCATGAACAAGTAATGTCCTCAAGATTCATCTACTAAACATTCCATATTAATTGTACTCATTGAGACCTTGTTCAAGATTGCTTGAGAAAATGTATGTGCTCACAGAGTTAATAAAACATGGGTACAAATAAAACAACAGGCACCTGTCAAACTCATGAAATATCATGTAATAACAACTGCTTCAAAAATACTGAATCTGAGAGAAAGATTTGGGCAGATATGACTTCAAATACTTATAAGAGATGGTCACATCTGCCAAATTATAAGAAATGAAAACGAAGACATTTTGTTCAAGGAAAAGTTTTGGCGAAGAAAGTGATTGGACTAACCCTGACAATAGCAAGACAAAAATTTGCAGAGAAGCTTTAGAAGAATATTCCTTCAAACCTAAGTGACCATGACCTATGTAATAGACAATTTCCCAGATGCATTGAGTAAGGGCAGCATTATATTCTATTGGTTGGTCGTTAGAAACTTTTGAGGATTTACTTTATTGTGATGAAACATCTTGAAGGTTTTATGAAGAATATATATGAAATATTGTTTAGCAGCTACTTTTTGTTAAGTAGTAGACATTTAACTGCACTAATATAGTATAAATTTCTCATTTCTTTTTAACTTAATTTTGAAGTGCTTACAAGGAAAATAAGAATGTTGCATGGATAAAACATATAACAGTGCAGTAATTATTTTGAAATTAAAAAATATTTTATGGAATCAGAATTAAACTATGACAGCTGTGAATATAACCAAATATTATCCTCTAAGTAGTATCAATATATGTACACAAGATAACTATGAAAACTGTTCAGTATTACAAAATATCTCAGAAAAATCATAAAGTTTTGAACAAATCAACCTTACAGTAGGGTATTTCATCAAATGAGAGTAAAATTTGCTTCTTGCTACTGCTTAGCTGTCAATAATACTGAAAATATTAAATGTGTCAGTCATGCATTTAGAGGCTGTTGGAAATTGTTTGGAATCCAAAAATTGCAAAACAAAATATGTATTTACTGCTTTTATCTACTCACCAAGTTTATGTGTGTGATATTTTGAAACAAAGTCTTGATATGAAGCATTGGCTTGTATAGTTTCTGGCTATGAGGATTTATTTATGATAAGTCTTTTGCCTCATCATTCTTTATCAGCACTTCAATTTATCTAGGAATTATTTTGCCTGGTACATTGTTGTCTTTAAAACTCATGTTTGAGATGCAGAAACAGTAAACTGCTATCAGAATATATTGTATGAACATTATTTTCAAGAAAATACCTCATGTTTAAGTCAATACACATATATCAGACTTGATTATCGAACGTATTGTAGGTTAAACTAGTTCACACATCAGCTTATTTAAAGAATAATGTGTAAAGATCTGATCAAATTCTATGGAAAAAAGCAAACACCTCATATTGATTGGAAGTTGTGATTATATAATCAGATATAACATTTGCAGACTATACTATGAAAAAGATAATGTAGTTTAATATTTATTTTAGTTAATATAAGATTTCTTTTCAATGCAGATGTTATCTGCAATGTTATATGTACTGTTGACTTGTGTGATCAACAAAAGGTGGACTAGAAGTTTTCTTAATTATAGAAACAAAAATACCTGAAAGAAAGCTAAAAGTACATGTTAAATGAATGGAAAAAAAGAAAAAGCCTGTAAAACCTGAAAGTGTATATGATATATTTAGGGTCAGAATGACAAAAGCCAATAAATGCATAAACCACAAGTGTTTCTAAATTTCTATGTCTAATAACAAAACTAAATTAATAGGAATATAAAAAAGCATATTTTAGAAAACACCAATACCAGAAAAAAAAGTAAACTGTTCCTATAGTATTTACATACAATATATGAAGTATGTGGAATAGTTTATGAAAATAGGGGGTTTATGTATGTATTAGGAGATCTTCAGTGAAAAATCATTAATTTTATATCTGAAAAAGTTCTTGTCATTAAAGAAAGTATAAATTCATTGTTAATGTTTGCCTCAGTGTATCACCTTTTTAAAATAGGAAAATAGGGGCATGGTGAGTTTGTAAATGCCTGCTACAAAAGCGTAGGGATGTGAGTTATGTACCCAGCACCAAAATAAGAATCCTAGCTAGTAGGTAAATACCAGAAAGGCTAGTGTAGTGTTATCAGAGATAGTTGCATCCCCAGAAACCCCTGACCAGCATCCTACCCAATAAGTGAGTACCAACTTCAATAACAGAGTCTATTTCAAAAACTAAAGTGGAGAGCAATACGGGTACCAGACATCAAGCTTTGATTCCTCGCTTCCCATGAATCCCTAAAGTGTACATGCATCCAAACAAACACAAACATATTCATAGGGCATAGACATTTATTTAGGATATACACAAATACTTTTATGTGGAAAAAATGTTATAAAATGATACTGATAGTTTAGTTAAATATTTTAAAACAATTTTACATACATAAATTTATATTATTACAGAAAATTAACTGTATGTATCACAAATTACTAAGTCTAACCATAGTATGGGTTTCAAATGCTTAACAGGTATACACAAAAGGGACGGTATTGAATGCAGATTTTGAAATTGATAGATGTATAATATATCATGTCTAAAAGCAAAAGGATGGCAATATTAATCTTTTGCAACCACTGTGAAAATATTCCTCTCACAGTTTGCTATGGCAAAGAGATAATCAAATTATATCCTTTCAAGCAAATGAATAAAGCGACAAGGCAGTACAGAGGAAATTTTGATTCTATGTAGCACATACTGACAAACACTGAATTATTGCTTGAGAAGAACAGGCTTCTGAGTGTCAATAATCTTGGTGTTTCTCTTATTTCTGAAGTCTTAATATTTTCAAAATTGCCATCAACAAATTATTATTTATAGAACAATATGATTTTCTTAATAACTTAATTCTACTTCAGACTTTTATGTGAAATTCAAATTTGTAAACAGTTGAATGTATTTTTTATTTGCATGCTTGTGAACTAAATTATATGAACCAGTGAATATTCTTCAAGAGATGGATGGCATTGAACATCTAAACTGCTGAGGAAATTAAATACTAAGTTTAGTTCCTTGTCAATAATTATTTAACAAATAGAAGATTGCATATTATATGGTGAGAGTGTTGTCATATTAGACAGTCAAAGCATCGTGATTGACCAAAACATCTTTTGGGTTTTGTTTGTTTGCTTGTTTGTTTTTCGAAACAGGGTTTCTGTGTTGTAACTCTGGCTATCCTGGTGTTTACTCTGTAGTCCAGGCTGGCCTTGAACTCAGAGAGATCTGCCTGTCTTTGCCTCCCAAGTGTGAGGATAAAAGGCATGTGACATCACTGCCCAAACCAAAATATTTCTCTATTATATTTATATAAATGTTCAAAAAGCATGAAATTTTATATGCTATAGTTCTAAGAATTACAAACATGATTTCTCATGTTACAAACTAAGGTTCCTTAAAAATGAAAAAAACAAAAACAAAAACAAACAAACATGAGTTTTATATGCATTCTACGAAATTCAGTCAGGGAAACTGACATCTAAAACTATATTCCTAGAAATTCCAACTTATGTTTATATGAGGAAAGGCCCACAGAAAAGAAAAATACAAAGAATTTTAATATGTTTTAGGCTAAGGAAGCATGCAAAGGGAAACAATGTGAATTACTGCTTACCATCACTGTTATTTTAAATTCCTGGGTCCCTGTCTCTTCTTCATCAATCTAGCAACAGCACTTTTCACTTCTTTGTTTCTAAGACTATAAATGAGTGGGTTCAACATAGGAATTACAATGGTGTAGAAAATAGAAGCTACTTGATCCTTTCCCAAAGAGTAGGACTTACTTGGCTTTAAATAAGTAAAGATCAGAGTACTATAAAAGACAGTAACTCCCAGGAGGTGAGAGGCACAAGTGGAGAAGGCTTTTTGCTTTCCTGAACTAGAAGTTATCTTCAAAATATTAGAGAGAATGGACAGATAGGAAGCAGATATTGTGATAAGGGACCCTAGAATGGTGGAACCTGCAAAAATGAATATAATGATTTCAACTACATGTATGTCACTGCAGGACAGAGATAAAAGTGGAGATGTATCACAATAGAAGTGATGAATGACATTGGCCTTGCAGAAGTTTAGGGTAATCATGCTAAACACAGTAACAGAGGAATCCACAGCCCCAATCATATAGGACCCAATGAGGAGGGCATGGCAGCATCGTGTAGACATAATAACTGGATAATGTAAAGGGTTGCAGATAGCTATGTAACGATCATAGGCCATTGAGGAAAGCAGAAAACATTCAGTAGCTGCCAAGAGGATGAAAATGTACAGTTGGGTGAAGCAATCTATGAAGGAAATGTTCTTGTTGGAGGTCAGTAGGTTCTCTAAGGTTTTAGGTGTTATGGCAGTTGAATAACTGAGGTCAAGGAATGACAGGTGAGTGAGGAAGAAATACATTGGGGTATGAAGCTGGGCATCTAGACGAATGATCACTATCATGCCTATGTTCCCCAACACAGTGACCAGGTATATCAGGAGAAACAGCACAGAGAGGGCCAGCTGTATCTCCTCGGAATCTGTTAGTCCCATGAGGATGAAGTTACTTTTATTTGTGTGATTCCAGGCATTCATAGTGATTAACCCTAAATGATGAGAAATCAAAGGTAATGCATAGGTTGTATGATGGCATCTGCATGAAATGTTACTACGTATTTTCTAACATTTTTCCCTCATTTTACACAAGAAAGATACAGAAAGTTCAGGTAATTTATATAAACTCAGCACAAATTCACATTGAGTCTATGATAATGCTAAAAAGTAAGACCCAAAGGATCATAGTAACACTCTTAGTCCAGTAAATCTAAATG
This sequence comes from Cricetomys ansorgei, assembly GCA_026225945.1. Classification (NCBI taxonomy): domain Eukaryota; kingdom Metazoa; phylum Chordata; class Mammalia; order Rodentia; family Nesomyidae; genus Cricetomys; species Cricetomys ansorgei. Next base: position 469,585 of record JAMJFZ010004027.1, on the reverse strand, counting down.
AAATGTCACACGCACTTAATGAACATAGACTGAAACAACTTGAATGCATTTTTTTCATCTTTTGTTTCAGTATCAATTAACCCTAACTACTTTTTACTGAACTTTAATAGACTATATTAATACAAATAAGGATGGGTTATTTTTCTCTTTTGACAATTCAAAGCAAATTTTAATTAAAATTATTTTATCAAAATATTGATATCATTGACACAATATCTTTCTACCAAATCTAAGTTTCTGTTGCCATAGTCCTGAAATAACTTTTGTAAATTCCAAATGATACATGTGCTTATATCTTTAAATATCATATTTATTTTAATTGCTTTGAACCTTCACAGTTTTAAAAATACTTACTCCGAGTGTCAAACTGGTAAGAAAAATGAAGGGAAAATATTTCCAATATCACATGACTGAAAATATTCAACTCCCAAATTTTCTCATAATTGATATAAAAAGTGTATTTAAGGATCTGAACATGTCACTCCTATAGCTTTTAATATCCTTGGAATCATATTTTTTCATTTTTTTGCACATTCATTTTGAAAAGATTCAGAAGTAAATTAGATTATTCTTGATAACCATTTTCTCAGGTCTTTGTCAAAAAACTATTTTTAAACCATGTTATGTTCCAAATTTAGTCCTGGAAGGAACGTGAATATGAGGAGAGCAGTCTATACCTTTCGACTCTACTTCATGGTTCAAGAACTTAATATGTAAAGTCATGAACATCACGTAATTGATCATTCTCAGGAGGTAGTTCATAAGCCAGATTTCTTGGCAAACTTTCAAGGATTGAGGTCAAAGAACTAATTCAGCAAAGGTTTTTTTTTTTTTTTTGCTTTCCCCTGGGAGCCCTATAAAGAAGAATATAACTTATTTTTCTGATACACACTTATTCACATACTCATTAATTCATTAAAATTTTAAGGTTTAATATTTATATAATGCTCAATTTACATCAGAGCATTTTTAAGTAGTGTGGCAAGAAGGAAATTTTTTAATTTTAAAGAATTTAGTTTGTCAATGAGATGGCAAGGGTGGAATAGTAGTTTTCAGAAAGAAAAATTTTAAATAAAAGAAATAATTATGCCAAAGTTAAAATATGTAAAGTAAAAACAACAAAGTATATGGCCATATACTCACTGATACATGTAGTTATTATCCTTCATCAGGGAACTACCCTTTGTAGCAGAAGGATACCATTACAGAAAACTACAACCAATTAAATTACAGAGTTGTAGAGTCCAGTCTTACCTGACATATCTACAGACAACTCCATCAACTCACACTCAGGAATCATTTCAGAAGAGAGAGTAGAAATGATGGAAGAGCCAAAAGAACAGAGGATTTTCTGTGAGATGGTGTCTCCTTAGATGTTAGAAGCTACATTCAAAACCTCGCCAAAATCCATGCTAAAGCATGTGCTGAACAAATCAAAAATAAGCATCCTATATTAGACAGGGAAAACCATACTACTCCTTGACATGTACCCTTAGGACTTGACATGATACCCTACAGACACTTGTTTTGCTGTGCTTATTGCTTTAGTGACAATACCTAGGAAATAATACTTCAAAACGTCATTCAACTGATGATTTGATAATGAAATGTGTTACATATTCACTATGGAATATCATTCAACTATAAGAAAGTGAAACCAAAAGGTTTTCAGGAAAATAGATGGACATAGAAAATATCATGTTGAGTAAGGTTGCCCAGATTCAGAAGCACAAATACCTCAGATTCTCTGTCATCTGAACTTCCCGATTCCAAAGATGTTAGTACTTCTTCTCGAGTAACTGCAGAAACCAGGAAAGGAAACAGAGTACCATTGAGAAGCTGGGTGAGTAGAGAACAATAGAGATGAAATAGCAAGGTATACATGACTTGTTGGGAGAAATGGGATCTAATTGGGGAAAGGTGGAAAAACAAAAACAGAGGATAGGAGAGTAAAATAACAGGAAGGATGTCTAAAAATGTCATAATACATATTTTTAATATTTACCTAAAATATCTTTAAAACATGTAATTCGGTACATGAATAAACATGCACAAACACACACATATATTATTTTAATATTTTATTTATTGAATATATTCATTATATTTTTTTATTTTACATATAAATATTTTATTTATAATTTATATATATAAATTTTATATATAATTTTGTTTAAAAAATTTATTTATATATTTTATGTATGTGTATTTATATAAAATATTTTATATAATTTTATTCATAAGTAAAAAAATTATCATTTTTTGTTTTATTTATAGTTTTTATAATTAAAGTAAATGTTTTATTAAAAATTAATTAAATATTTAATAAATATATTAGTATGTATATATACTAATATAATTATTATATTATATTATTTATATTATATTATACTATTATTACTATTACTATTATATTATACTATTATACTATTACACTATTTTATATATATATTTATATATATACACATGTATATATATATACTATTATTATACTATAGTATACTATTATACTAATTATTATATTATATTATTTTATACTATTATAATATATGTAATTTTTCTCATCCTGGTTGGAAATGTTTACTCCAATAAGCAAAGATCATCTAACAAAAACTGCAACATCAGGCACAAGAAGTACTCATTTGACTTGTTTTTCAGGAGAGTTCAAGAGATCCCTAAAACATTAGAAGCTATCACTATTATCAAGGGTTTCCACAATGGACAGTAAGTCCCTACAGTTGAAGATGCAATGCTCTTCAGACACAGGATGCACAAAGCCCTGCAATGGAACTTACAAAATGACTTCTCCTTGAGGTCTAGATTTTATGGTACCAACGGGTGCCATGGAAACCTCCAACAAAAGGAAGCAAACAACAATCCAAGCCACATATGATATCTATGAACCATAGCAAGGAACAGAATGTCAAGAAAAATCTAAGGATACATTAGTGACACACATATCTTGACAGTAACTAACAGTTCTCTAATTGGATTTATGATTTGTTCAACAATAAAGAACCTATGCCTGGTACTGGACATCTAGATAGCTACTCGTGTCTAATGAAGCAATGGATCTTGGAGAAGAATCTACAACTGCAACTTTAATACACCAGCATAATTCCTAACTACATTCTAATTATTTTTCTTATATCCACAGATAAGTGTAATTCTCACCCTTCATCATGGAAACTTGTCTTTCCAACAGACATAGACCATTCAAGAAAACCAAAGCTAATCAAAATAGAGTTGGCAAGTCCAGTTGCAGAGGATACATCTCCAAAATACTCACTGCCTAACATTAAAATATCATTGAGGATGAGGTAACACATAGATTGTAACAGCTAAAGGAATTTAGTATTTACTATGAGATCATATCTCTGATGAATGTCAGAACTTACATCCATTAAATCTCAAAAACATGACTACCTAAACATGAGTTGAAAAAGTACAGCAACTATAGATATGCTAAATTACAGGAGAAACCCAAGAGACCTCAGCACTATTCAAAGAAGTACAGGTGACTAAGAAATTCTAAGAATGGGAGAAAGTCTTTCCCAGGGAAGATGAAAATAACTGTTTATTCAATACTTAATGGACAGCCATGAAAATATACATACCAGTAACATTATACAAACTGAGCAGGCTTTATTTATTTGTCTAGTAATTTATTTATACTTATAATTATAATTATATATTATATAATATATATACGTATATATAAATAAAAATGAGGAGGAGGAGGGAAGAAGAAGAAGAAAAAGAAAAAGAAGGAGGAGGAGGAGGAGGAGGAGGAGAACGACCATTGTTATGAGTAATTAAGGAATGCTTAGACTGAGAGAAATAGTATTCTATTCTGTGGGAATGAAACACCAGTTGTATACTCAATACCAAATAGTAAGCTCTGAAAACATCAGGACAAATATTATTGCATAAGCTGAGAAAAATTTTTATGCATTTAGAAATATAAAATAAAACAATTAATGAAAACGTTCCTGAATTTGAAAGAGAAAAAGGAGGAGCATACATGAGCATTTGGAGTGAGGTAAGGGGAGGGAAAATGATTGTATTATAATCTCAGAATATAGAATACAATATTTTTCAAGTATTTATTATTAAACTTATTTTAAGTTCAGTTAAAAATGAAGAATTTTGCTGTGCTGTAGTGGCAAATGCCTTTAATCCCAACACTGGGGAGTTCAAGGCCAGCCTGGTCTACAGAGTGGGTCCCAGAATAGTCGGAATTACAACAGAGAAACCCTGCCTTGAAAAAAAAATGAATAATTTCATTTTTGTATGTTAAATTTAATTGAATATTATATTAATATGTATAAGTTAATATTTCAATGCATGTATATACTTTATAATGTTTTCACTTCCTTTGATGAAATAATTCAAACTCCTTTCCTGTATCTTTTAACATATAATATGTAATTACTATCTGTAGTCACTTTACTGTGCAGCAGCATACCAGAATTTTTTTTCATGGAAAATTGAAATATATTTTGATTATAGTTTCTTCATTTCTATCTCTTGCCAGATCCTCTCGACATCCCTAACCATCCCATTTCATGCCTTCTTTCTGTCTTTGTTTAGAAAACAAGCAAATAATAAAAGTAAACAAAGCATGATTTTAATAAATACAGTAAAAAAGGTACAAAATAAAGAAATAAAATCCATACAGACACAAAATTGGAAACCGTAATATACAAGCAAAGATCAGTAAGATAAACCCCCCCCACACAAACTAATATGAGACAAAGAAAGCACCACTGAGTTTGTAATATGTTGGGTACATTATTTACTACTGGGCATGCAGTCAACTGTTAAGTGTGATTTTCATATATCCAGTGAGAATCCATTGAAGAACACTTTTTTTTCCATTGCAAGTTATTATTATCAGAGATAGATTCTTAATAATTTATGGGAGGTCATGTTAATTTCCCCCTCTATGTGCTAAAACCACATCTGGCTTGAGCCTTTGCAGGCCCTGTGAATGCTCTGACAAACTATGTGAGATCATATGTGCATCAGTCCTATTGTGTCTGGAAGACACAGTTTCCATGTGTCACCCATTTCCTGTCTCTTAAAATATTTTTGCCTTCTCTTCTGCACAACTATCTGAGCCCTAAGGATAGAGGATTCATGAAGACATCCCATTTAAGACTGAATATGCCAAAGTCTCTCACTCTCTGCACATTGTCTATGTGTGGGTCTCTGTATTTGTTCCCACTTAATATAAGAAATAACGTCTCCAATGCTAGCTGAATGAAACAATGATCTATGGGTTTAGTTGAATGTCATTAGGAATAATTATTGCTCTGTTTCTTTAACAGAACTCTAGAATTTGGTTTGTGCCTAGACTAATGACCTATCTAGACTTGCTCACCAATCATCGTTGGACATTGGTTCCATCTCATAGAGTGGGCCATAAATACACTTAGAGAATGTGTGGTTACTTCCACAAATTTTGTGCCACTATTCCAGACTGGTCTCCACTGTAGATAACAAGGATTAATAGATGCTTAGTGGTTATCTGTAGTAGTACACTGCTGGGTGGCTGAGCCGAAGACGAAGAGGAATATTAATTGGTGAAAACCCTCCCACACCTCAGCAGAGGGAAACACCATCACACCAAGCACCATAATGGACAGTGGAACTCCTGAGCTCAGGTGTTTTTACTGATTCACAACTCCTCACATGTTCTATTGAAAGCACAGGCAGATCATCCGCTATCAAGCATCCCCCACATAAATCCAACACCTGCAGACAATGCAAAATGCCAAGACCTAGGTAGCTCTTCACCCAACAGTGCACAAAATAATTATTTTATACATAAGTAAAAATAAACTTTTACAACAGTTATATTTCTCTTCTGGTAGAAAGCATAGTACCTTTCATTGCCATGAAAATATGGGTTATGTCTCAAGTTAACCACCAGTTTTATGTTTTAAAAATTGAATGTACCAGGATTCTGGGAAGTCAGTGAATGTGAGTTTAGACTCCATTTTACAGTTTGGTAAAGCAATTCAATTTCTCTGAAGATTTTCATTTTATATACAAATATTAATTTTTATAATGAATACCCTATATATTCATTATCTGGTCCTCATTTTATGATAAAAAGTTATATGCATTGATGAATCTTATGTGAGATTTCAATAAACATTGTAATATAATGAAATTTATATTGCATGAAATTCAGGCTTTTGTTATGTTAACAAACATTCTCAAGCATCCCAGGGATGTCTAATCCTTCATTCTGCTGTGGTGTGGTCATTTACTAAATCGGCATGGGACACTTTATGTAGTCTTAATATCTTTTTCACATATTTGAAAAAAATAAGAAACAATGACAAATTTTTTTAAAAAATCTGTAATTAATAAACATTTGGAGTTAGTTTAGTGAAAAAGCTCAATTACTATGGCATAATCATATTTAATTGTCTCAATATGAACTGAACAAGGACAGCAATAGATATGTCAAAGTATACCTCAGAAAGACCGCAAAGGCCTAAACTCTATACAAATACATTAAGGCAAGTAAATAATTTTGAGAGCAAAAGAAATGGTCGTAAAAGGGGAACAGCACCTACTGGTTTTCCAATACCAAATGGTCATCCCTGAAAAATAAATTCATGCAAAATTATATAGACTCATGTTTTCATCTTGTTATACTTAAAAGTATTTAGGTATACATGCATAGAAATATCATGCAGCAACAATTAATAAAAGAAAGAGGTGAATTTGGAAAATTTGCAAGGATAATTTGTGGGATAATTTGGAGTGAAGAATGTGAAGGTGGAAATGATGTGGTTTTATTATAATATCAGAAAGTTTAAAAATGAAAAGAATGAAATGATCTTAGAGCATGCTCTTTTAAATGCATGGCATCCTGCAGGCACCAAGATTTATGCAGGCACAAGGACTTCACTCAGGCACTCAATAGTTCACCAGAACAAGTGCTTCATGAAGTGAAGCGCAAGCACTATGTAGACATAGATGTATGCATTGATTTATATTACCCCCATCGGTTTATGGTAAAGGACAGTTTATTCTTTGCTAATTCAATCTCTGGTCCTAAAGGGTTTATGCTTTTGTACAATCTAACCTTAAACCTAGACTTAGAAGACTTCAGCCTCCATACAATCTAGTCTTCAAGATTAGAGGTTCTTATGAATCTAGATTTATTTCAAGTTGAATTAATTTTCCTGTAGTTTTTTCAGACCAATTGAATACTTCAAAATTTTTAGGATATAGTTTACTGATGTGGTTAATAGTGTTACTTTTACATGAAACATACACTTGAGGAACATTTCTGAGGTTATTGAAATGCACAAGAAGAATCTTAGTTGATAAGGATCAGACAAGACAATCAATAGATTATAAAGCTACATGTAAACTAACACAATCAGGTAATCTTCACAAGATCTCACCCCTAAGTGAAATGTTACGGGCTCTGAAAGAGAGTAAAAAGTTTTATGCATGAGTAAACTAACTAAAAAGATAACCAACTGTAAGTAATCACCTGTAAGCACATGTGCATTATAAGCAATATTAAAGGAATTTAGAAAGATTATATATATATTCCCTTTCCCTTCCTCAACTTTTCTATATGGAAGCATTCGATAGGAATTAGGGGCAGAAAAAGAGTTGGAAAAGGGAAAGGGAAGGCTGGAAAGGATAAAAACACAGCCTACGTATGGATTTCTTAAATAAATTTTAAAAATTAAAATAAAAATATTGAAGGGAAATAAAGAGAGATAAGTTGTGACATAATTCGACATATTTTTTTGACATAAATTCACCCCAGAAGACATCAGAATAAGTTCACCTTGAGCAAGAAATTTTTTTCTATTTTTTTCTTAACACTTATGCCAATGATGATCACATTTAAAGTAGTTCATTTTGCCAAGTCATATATTGTACCAATAGTTTGTAAACAGAAATGAGAGTCTGTTTACAGAGTTTAATTCATTCTATTAATAATATTGAGGCTCCTAGATCAACACATTTTAAACTCTGTTACTTATAATTTATTATCTCAATCTCCCTCTGTCTCTCTTTCTCTATTTGTCTCTGTCTCTTTCTCTCTCCCCCAATTCTCTCTATTTTGTCTTCCTCTTCCTTCTCCCCTGAATTACTTTAAACTATAATTTAAATAATTTCTTTTTTATAATTTTTTTTATGTTATTCCTTAGGAAATGGAAAATTTCCCTTTATTTTATTTAGTTTTCACTTAATTCATCAATACTTTTCAGTGGTATATTTTTTATTTTGATCATATTAACTCTCTACTTCCCTGTCTTGCCCTCACTTTTAAAACTGTCTGATTATGTTCCTTTTTAAATATCTCTTGAAATTTTATGCTTGTTTATTTTCAGATTCCACATGTAAGTCTGCTTAATTTTACTTAATATGATGATCTCCATTTATAGCATTTTTATACAAATGGTATTTGTCTAATTTCTGAAGAATACTGCACTCTGAATATGAGACAGATTTTCTTTACTCATTCCTTTATCAATGGGTACCTAAGCTGCTTCCAAAATTTGACTCTTGTATTATGTTACATGAGCATGCTTCTAAGGTACCATGTCTGTCCTTACTCTTTAGGTATATATTCAGGGCTGGTATATCCTCAAACTCAAGTGATCTGCCTGCCTCTGCCCCCAAGTGCTGGGATTAAAGTCATGTGCCATCACCACCTGACAGGCCTATGTTATATTAAAGGCCATTTTAGAGGTTATTTTATAGCTGAGTGTTGGGTTACATACCTTGAATTCCAGTTCTTGAAAGGCATAAGAAGATACAAGTAGGTATATCTCTGTAATTTCCAGGGCATGTGAAGATACATAATAAAATCTTAGTTTTTTTGTTGTTTGTTTTGTTTTGTTTTGTTTCACTATATATACTTTTAAGTAAAATAAAAAACTTGAATTTTATAATTGAAAGTTACTACTAAGAAAATTAAAAATGAGCAATGTTAACATTAGGTCAGAAGACCTTGTGAATATGATTGATCACCAGCAGAATTTCACCCAATGTCTTGATGATGAATTTGACCCTTAAATTAAAATGTAGAATATATAATAAGTAATCTGGATAATTTCACACAACTTTAGTGTTTTGACTATTTTATGAGAACAATGCTCTACTTCAACCAAGACTTCAATCAGGTTTTCTAGAAACAAATGCTCATCTTTCAGTATGGTTAGAATGTGGACAGGATAACGGATGGAATCTCTTCTAACTCGTGAATGGTACTCACTGAGGAAACAGAACAGTAGTATTGCCTTGAATACCATTGTCAACTCAGTAAGGGTGATGATAACACGGTAAACTGAGATAGCAACTAAGGATATTTTGTATCTTAAGACTAATCTTACTGTGCTTCATGAGAAGGAAAAAAGCTAGGAGAAATTAACAATTGAAATGATTGTTGGGTCATGATGCTAATATAGAAAGTTTTAAAATATAGCTCAAATTTAATCAATAAATAAAATCATATTACAATCATGGAGTATGGTTGTATGAGAAATGAGTTAAATATAATAAAATTTTCAGGAAAGACTTAATATTCTGGTAATCAAGTCAGCTGTGATTGTTCATTAAATGTGGTTAAAACTTTTACTGCTAGTATCCAGCTGTCAATGATATTGCAAATACAAATATGTTAATTATCTGTCTAAGCTCTTAGTATATTTTATGGAACACAATAAACATTACCTATGCAATGACTCCTATTTTCTTTGTTTCATTAAGAGACAAGATGGTCTGTGTAGTCCTGGCTACAGTCAGTTTGGTAGAAATTCCCCTTTCTCAGTGCTCAGCACTACAGCCAGATTCTCTAGGAATCAAGAATAGGGATTTTTTTTTAGAGGGAGGCAGGGTTTTTCTGTTGTAACCCTGGATGTTCTGGAACTCACTCTATAGACCAGATTGACCCTGAACTCACAGAGATCTGCCTGTCTCTGCTTCCCAAATGCTGGAATTAAAGATGTGTACCACTACTGCCTGGCTTAAGAACAAGTTTGTGACATGATTCTTTATAATTTCTTTAAAAATGATGTTTATATTAAAGAATATTTTGCCATGATTCTATGAACCAAAGGAATATATATTAAACTATTGCAGATAATATCTGCCATAGGATATGATATGTTAGAATATAATGATAAAATTATACAGCAAGCATAAAATATTTCAAGTTTAATATACATTTTATTATATAATAATTTTATATAAATGCTTTGATAATTTATTTTAAAGCAAGTAATGTATCTCAACTGAAACTAAATAATGTTTTCAATATTGATGCTGTCTATAAAATTACATATTTTTGACCTCTTTTGTCTATACAAAGAATGTAAATTTCCTAGCCATAGAAAAAAGATATGACTAAATCAAGGTAAGTCGTAAGTTGAAATATGATTGGACATCTGCATTCTAAATGTGTGCAATTACATACATAGATCAGTGCTGCTCACAGTCTTCATCAGAGAAACTTCTTTTTTCAGCGAGTAATAGTTAATGCAGAGACTCTTAACTGTACAAAGTGCTGATAAATAAGTGACAGTTGAGTTTTCAGTCCTAAATAATACATCAATATCACACATTTAAAAGGCCCAGATAACACTTCAGAGGACAGTCAGAAACATTGTAAGGGCTGGGATGTGGAGAAGTGTAATATGAAATACTGATGATTGACCTTGTCATACATGTCACGAACATGAGAATATGATAAGTGTGGCTACCCGAGGAAGACTTGTAAACACACAAACACATAAACACATGGGGAGATGGAACTACTTGTGGAGAAATAGCCAGCAGGAATTTGGGGATCATGAGGAAAATAAGAGGTAATGTTGGCAGGGGCAAGTACAAAGGTAATACCATGTAGACAGTAAAAATGTCTTCATTAAGGATAAGCACCCCACACTTACTTATTCTTTCCAATGACTATTGCCCACTGAAGACGGACACTTCTCTGACCAAATCTGAGAGCAGAGTAGTTCTATGGGTATAAGTATGCATTGTACATATGATTGAAATTGTGAAAAGATGTTGTAAAGTTGAAAGCTGAGATCCCTTCATATTCCTATAAATATGCTATACTCAAACTATTGAGTTAGAACTGCAAGAATTATATATCAATAAAGTTTGTGTTTAAAAAATAAATGCATATTAAAGAGCAGTAATTAAAAGTTATGAAAATCAGAAAAAATATGTAATGAGGCATATTCAAAATCAAATATAAACAAAGAAAAAGATTAATTGAGAACATTTATTAAACTGTTATTACTAATCACAAATATAGACAAATAGGAATAAGAACAATACATATATATATTCCAGACAACACAGTTGCTGCAGCAAAAATTAAACATAATAATTTCTGGAGTAATGATATAGCATAATGACAGAATGAAATAGATTAAAATAGGGAAAACACAGGATTTTAATATTTGAATAAATTGGATAATTTGAGTATATGAAAATAAACTTATGGAAGTACACTGAAACAAAGTTCAACACTTGGAAAGTGGGACTACATTTTCTAAAACAGTCTTGAACTAAAATACGGATACATTAAACCAAATTTAGTACGATATGTAAATAAAATTCTTAAAATAAATAAATTTAATATTCTATCTTAAAATATTTTAACTTGCAACAAAATGCAAATTCATTGTCAAGACTAAGCCTTAGAATATTTCTTTTCTATAATGCAATGAAAGCTCTGTCAATCATTTAATTCAAATATTTATTTAAACATTTTACAAATGTATATTAATAAAAGAAAAGACTGAAATATTTAAGGAAAAGAACTACTTCTGATCCCAAGTGATCAGAGTTTTAGAAGTGTAACAGGTGCATGCACAAGCGTCATTACTGAATTCAGACTTCTAACTTACTGGGTCTATAGACTATAAACCCTAAAGCATTGTAAGATAAGAGTAAGTTCTGGTTCACTCATTGAGAATAAATTCATCTCACAACTTGTAAAGATGATCAAATGTTAGACTTTTAAGTGAATGAAGAAAGTACAAAAAGAATATAGAGGAAATGACAGTAATTTTGTTTTTATGTCACACATATACAGCTGAACAATCAAATTTATTTATCGAGAAAAACAAGGACATACATATTAATAATTATTACAGTGTTTCTTTAATAACTTTAAAACTTGAAGCATTTAAATGTTTCAATACTTAATAACTTTAAATATTTTCCATATTATCACCAATATTACAATATACATTCTTCTACAATTTCATTTCATTTCAATAATTTAGCAAATCTAAATTTCAGAAGTACTGAATTCATTTCTTCCTAGCTATTTGTATAATTGTGATTAAAGTAACTGAACATTTTGTTAAATATCTGTAAATATTCTTCAAGTATTTTATGCATGAAAATTTACCAATGTCTTAAAATTATAATAAACAGAAATTTTCATTGTTGTCACTGTTTTATGTCCATTTTTCTATCTCACTGACATGGAATTATTATTTACTTTGTGCAATTTAGGAAACAGGGTTAAACTTTTTCTGACTTATTATAAATAGTACATACAATAAACTATTTCCTATTATAAAGAGAATGACTTTTAAAACAGTTAATATGCCAAAATTATGTTTGTTGATACAAATATCAGACACTTCATAATATATTATACACTACATAAGCCTAAGATTTACAAATACTATTTCTCCCATTACATGCTATTTACCCTGATAAACACAAATTTTTAAAGCATGGGTTTAATATTCCATGCTTTAATTCCAGGCATTAATAAATGCCCTGATTTCCAATTATGACACAGATTTTTAATGTCACATTCTGAGAAATGCCCAAGCTACCATCTTACATAGTGTAAGAGAAGCTCCAAATAAATAGAAAGAATAAACAAGGCTGTCAGTTTCATGTGGAGAGAGAAGTAAATATAAGTATTTATAGAAGTAGAATAGAAGTAAATAAAAATAAAAAGAAGGTATTCAATAGGGAAAAAGAGGAGTTTACATATTCAGTAGCATTGTTATTTTAATTTCCAAGAGTCCTTTCTCTGTTTCAAAATTCTAATAACAGCACTTTTCACTTCTTTGTTTCTGAGACTATAAATGAGTGGATTCAGCATAGGGATCACAATAGTATAAAAAACAGAGGCTACTTGATCTTTTCCTAAGGAATAGGACTTACTTGGCTTCAAATATGTAAAGATCATAGTACCATAAAAGACAGTGACTCCAAGAAGATGTGAAGCACAAGTAGAGAAAGCTTTGTACTTACCTGAAGAAGAATTTATCTTCAAAATTGTAGAGAGAATGGACATATAGGATGAGGATATTGTGATAAGGGACAGCAGTAGAGTGGAACCAGCTAAAATGAATATGGTGGCTTCGGCATTATAGGTATCACTGCAAGACAGGGCTAAAATTGGAAATGTGTCACAAAAAAAATGATGAATTTCCTTGGACTTGCAAAAATTCAATGTGCTTAAGCAAAAGACAGTGATAGAGGAATCCATAGCTCCAATCATGTAGGATACAGTGATGAGGGAATGGGAGTGCCTTGTGGACATAATAACTGGATACTGTAGAGGATTGCAGATAGCTACATAGCGGTCATAGGCCATTGAGGAGAGTATAAAGCATTCAGTAGCTGCTAAGAGGACAAAAAAATATAATTGGATGAAGCAGCCCATGAAGAAATGTTCTTTATGGAAGTCAACAGGTTCTCTAAGGTTTTAGGTGTGATGACAGTTGAGTAACTGAGGTCAAGAAATGAGAGGTGGGTGAGGAAGAAATACATTGGGGTGTGAAGCTGGGCATCTAGACGAATGATCAGCATCATGCCTATGTTCCCCAGCACAGTGACCAGATATATGAGGAGAAACATCACAAAGAGGACAAGCTGTATATCTTTGAAATCTGTTAGTCCCATAAGCAGGAAGTCAGGCTCATTTGTGTAATTCCAGACAATCATAGTGAACAGCCTTAAAATACAGAGAAATTAAACACAATGAATATATTGAATGGTTTCAGAAAGCTTATGTATGTATGTGTATGTACATTTAAAAGTTTTTTATAATTTTTTTTCTCTCAAACTTGATATTATTTTATAGTATATGATTATAGGAAATTTGATTGACCAGATAGATAGACGTATAAAGGTTAACTTGAATATGATCTCATGAAGGTTAGCATATTTCTTAATAGTGAAACTGGTACTATCCTGAATGAATTCCCTTAGACTACAAGATATATTATGTTGTATAAACTATTATGCATTTATTTTAGATTAAGTAAATAGTCCGATAACATCAAATAAATTAAGAACATTTACAATTGGGTGTATGCGTATGTAAAAAAAAAAAAGAGAGAGAGAGAGAAAAGAAAAACAAAAAGCTTTACTCCAGAATCTAGATTCTGTGTTCTGAATTTTCATTAATTGACTATCCCAATGAAAATATTGCACATATTGGGAACAAAGATATAAAGAAAACTTAATTTATCACTAATTATCTTTTATTTAATAATGTTAATTAACTATGATTACAAATATATTTGACTTTTTAATAGGAATATAATAGAATACATTCAGATATATAATGATTAAAGATGATAGAATGTTTCTATTACCTGAAAACACAAAGTCAACATCTTCTGAAATTATAATCTCAAACTATGGTTATTTGTTTTAGAATATCTTTCCATCAACTCCACACTTCGTTGACCAAATTAATGTTGAATGACATAAATTATCAAATGACATGTATATACAGATTCATTTTAGCAGAGCCCCTGTTTTACTTTACTTATCTAATTCCTTCTAACTTTAAGAATACTTACTGTGAACCAAAATTAGTGGGGAGTAAACAGACTGACAAAAACCACTTATAAGATTTTATGCCTAAAGATTTTCAGTTGTTGATTTTTCTCACAATAACAAAGAAAATCTACTTAAGGATTTATTTTCCTTTAGATATTTGTTCCCATATTTTTTTTGTGAATTCAGCATTTTTACTTGGAAAGTAAATTTAGTCACCCTAGAAATTTCATGCAGATATCAGTCAAATGAAAATTTTCTTAGTAAGGAATGGCCCAAAAGAAGCCAAGAAACTATTGGGGATATATGCAGGCTGGTATATCCCTTGTCTCTCTGCTTGATTATCTCAGGGTTCCTCATGTAAGGACTATGAACATCACGCAACATATGGTCATCTTCAGGGGCCAATTTCTAAGCAAGGTTACTTGGCACACTCTCAGAATCAAAGTTCAAGTACAAATTGAGACAGAAAAGCATGATGATTGGGTCTTCTTTTTGATGTAACAAATTAAATCTATATGCATATATTTTATATAGTATGTGTATTAAATTGACTTAATTGCTAAATAATTTTGTGATTTATATTTGTATAGTACAGTGATCGAAGTATATTTTATTTTTATGTGATATATTAGCTATTGCATCAATAACACTTTTTATTCTGACATTAATTTCAGAAATGATATATTGCAGAAACATTCACAATGGCCATGCTTGCCTGTACCAGTACAGTGTTACAACAGTAACCCAAACTGTTCAGGCATTTAAGTTTGAGTAATAATACACAGTGTTTCCTAACTTGGCACATTTTAAAAATTTTCCACTTTTTTTATATTTTATTCTCTCTCTCATCTTCCATGAATTTGTGTGTGTACTTTCTCTTACTCCCTCTCTTTTTCCCCTCTGTCTTTCTGGTTTACTGAATTATTTTTCTGTTGTTTTATTATTCTTTTCATCTTTAGCTTTAGTTTTTATTTAGTTTCACTAGCATTTAATTAGTGTACATAATATTAATCCATTATGAAAAATTTTCATGCAAGTATATGATTCACTTTGAAATAATTGACAATCCAACCAGCTATTCATAACAGCTCCTATTACCCTCATTCACTCTGCATTTGATGTTTGATTTCTTGGTGACAGCCATTATGACACACTGAGAATGTTGTTCAATATATGATGCTCACTATAAATTTAACTTGCATTTCCCACATGTATAAATTTTTAAGTGCTTATTATATATGCTACTTATACCTCTTGAAAGAAGAGTCTGCTCTTTTCCAGTAGCTCCCTTTTTTGTAACTCACATGTTGTTTTGGAATCTCAGTTTTTTTTTACTCCTATATATGCATCCCCAGTCAACAAATAAATACCAAGTTTTTCTCCCATTGTGTTTATGAATCAGCATTCTGTTCTTAGTTTTATGTGCCATGCAAAGCTTTAAAAAATGTTAAAGCCCACATAAAAACATTGTTATCATCACCTACAAGTAATTATGTTTGAAGAAAGATAACTCAAGCTGCAAATACATAATTTGTACATAAAAGACAGGAAAAGAGAGAGGGGGGAAGAGAAAAAGAGAAAGAAAGAAAGAAAGAAAGAAAGAAAGAAAGAAAGAAAGAAAGAAAGAAAGAAAGAAAAGAAAGAAGGAAGAAAGAAAGAAAGAAAGAAAGAAAGAAAGAAAGAAAGAAAGAAAGAAAGAAGGAAGGAAAGGAAGGAAGGAAGGAAGAAAGAAAGAAAGAAAGAAAGAAAGAAAGAGTGGGGGGAGGGAAGGAAGGAAGGAAGGAAGGAAGGAAGGAAGGAAGGAAGGAAGGAAGGAAGGATGGATGAAGGGAATGTTACTATTCATTCTTAAAGACTTAATGACCTAAAAGCCTCAGTGGCCTGAGAGTCTAAGATAGGAAAGTTAACTACATTGATGACATCTGTGGGCTGTTAGGATCCAGGAAGCTCCCCACTGTTGGTATTTACCACTTTGAGACTACAGGGAATTGACCTGCAGATGAAACTTTCCATCCCAACCGTTTATGGCCCTATAAAACCACAAGCTCCATAAGACATGTTTGCACCGTCTCTACTTCCACAGAGATGGTGGCCCTTCAGTTGTTCTGATTTAAGAACAATTGTACTTCTGCAGATGTCTGTCAGCTGTCTATCACATCTGAGCTGCCTCAGTCAATCCCAATGTAACATTGGGTGCTGACCTACAAATATTTGAGGTCCAGCAACCATGCTCTCCATATAGCAATCTTTTTTTCTCTCCCCTTACCCATCTCCTTGTATCTTTAACACCCCTCCTATCTGGATTATGGCTGCTTGAGAGTTTAGTATGACTTAACAGTCAAGAGTCATGATTTGAAATCTCTGGGTTTGTGGTGAACCATGTAAATTTCATTTGGGTTTTTTCCTCAGCTACCTTCTTCTCTCTCACTGTCTTATGACTTCATTAGCAGAGACTCTTTCTTGTTTGTCTACTGGATGGTATCTTCAACAAGCTCATTGAGAAGGTAAGGCCTGGTTGATGACTGGAGATATCTCAGACCAAGGTCTCTCCAGAACTCCAAGAGTGCCTCATGATTTGCTCTCAGCTTTGTCACTTGATTTCCACACACTCATCACACTTTCCTGTATAAATCAGGCTTGCTCCTCAGGTCACTTTGAGACCCCAGGTGAAGACTTGAGGAACCACAGAGGATTCCACTCTCTGCCTTACGAGATGGGTTCCAAATTGTGTCTTTATGGGTCATCTTTATGGCATGCCTAATATTAAACCTCAAATATTTATGTCTCCTTGACATCAGGTTTATATCAGGTACACTTATGCAGCTGTCCCTTCAGATCTGGCATGAATATCAATTAAACAATAGCCAAACCTGACCAAATTCAATACTTTCAATTTCCAAATTTCTCACCAACTTAGATAATGACAGATGAAATAGCAAATAAATAAGTTAATAAAAATTAAAAGCAAAATTAAAATATGAAGTTCCTCACTGTTACATCTCTGCTCTGTCTTCATCTTGCCCTTCCTTTCATTCCTTCCTTTCTGTACTTCAGATTTCGCTAGTTCAAATTTCTAAACCTAAATCCTTAAATTCTTTCTCAGATTCAAATCTGATTGATAAGGCCCCTCCCTATCAAAAGAAATGCATATTATGTTAAGTTAGACATTAGATTTTGATGGAATTTGATCTGCCAACTCCAGAAGTAAAGTCCTTCAAACAGTGTCAGGGATCAAGTTAACCCCTGCTGCTGTGACTGGAAAAATGAGAACAAAATAGCCCAAAGTTTTCCCTCTTCTGAAACTTGACTGGTGACATTCCTTAGGAAGTTATTCCCCAAGGAATCTTTATCTCTGCTACAACTCTTAAGTGTTCACGTACCTGGTGTTGTGAATCTAGCTACTCTGTCAGCTACCTATGGACCTAGACCACTTGAGCTGAGACCAAGAAATTTCTTACCCTTTCTTTATTTTCAAATCTTGAGTCTATCTGCCTAAGCTATACAATCTTCTATACCCATACTAACCTGCCTAACTAAGATTTATTTTTAAATACAAAAGTCTAAAAGTCCACATTTTATCTGAAAAATAGTAGATTTAACAGGTTCTTTAAATGTCCAGTGGGAGATGGAATTACTTTACTGTGTGACAGAATTCATCTTGAGGAGAAAGCAATCATGTAGTTTCTTGTCATTTTGTCTAGGTGACCTCATCAAAATGGAAATAACTCTGTGAAATGGTCACCATCTTTATTAATAATATCATGAAAAGGACAAATGTCATGTGACTTGACCACCATCTTGGTTAATGTCACTTCATGTCACAAACCAAAATGATGACACTTTTAAAATTTCATGAGCCAGATATTTTCTTACAGCCTTTCTTCACAACCGCATCATTTTGTCTCTGCTGCCAATTCCTACAGATACTCCCTGTGAACCTGCTGGTCAAGCTGGTAAAGTAGGCTACCTTCATTTTTACTGCTACCCTTGAATTTCCTTTCCCCAGTCTTATCCCGAGCTTTTTAGTAGACTACTTGTTGTGGAATCTCTTTTCTCTTCTCCCCCATTCCCAGATGTCTACAGAGACCCTGTACATGATCTCAGCCCTGGCCCATTTTATCCCTTCCTATTCCTTAGTGATAGCTCCAAGTACCTAGAAATTTTTTCTCCCCAGGGTGCCCAGTGGCCATGCCTGGCAGAATCTCTACCATGCAACCCACAGCTACCATAACCTCCTCAGAACTAGAGATGGCAACAGAAAACAATGAATGGAACACCCACCTAAACAGCACAAGACTAAATAACATCACCTAGAATTACAATCATCCCAAACCCAGATGTCTAGTCATAAGCATTAAAATATAATCAACAACAGTAAGCACAATATATTTCTACTAGATTCAAAATCCTAGATACGGTAAGCCCTAATAAATAAAATATAGCTGAAGCATAAGACAAAGAATTCAAAATACCAGTTATAAATATGCTTAAGGACATAAAAGATACTATGAATAAATCTATCAGTGATGATTATAAGAACACAAATGAAGAGTTGAATGAAATAAAGAAAAGTGTTCTTGATATAAAATAGAAATGAAATCATTAAAAAAAAAACCAAACTAAGGGAAAGTTTGAAATGAAAGATGTCTAGGAACTTAACAGAAAACTCAAAAACAAACAGAATACAAGTCATGGAACAGAAAATATCAGTCATTGAAGACAAAAGAGAAGAAATGGATACCTCGGTCACAGAAAAATGTCAAATATAAAAAATCGCAGGCATAAAACATTCAGAAAATTAAAGACACTATGAAAAGACCAAATATATGGATATAAGGAATAGAGGAAAGAGAAGAAATCCATGTCAAAAGCACCAAAAGTATTTTCAACATCATAAAATAAAGTTTTCTTATTTAAAGAAGAAACATCAAGTGGACTGGACCAGAAAAGAAATTCCCCAGGGCATATAGTAATCAAATCATTAAATATATTGAATGACAAAATAATATTAAACATTAGAGGAAAAAAAGACCAATAGACCTATTAAATTAACATCTGACTTCTCAATGGGACTCTAAAAGCCAGACCCGGATAGATATTCTACAGATTCTAAGAGGCTAGAATGGCATAACAGGCTACTATACACAGAAAAATAATTCAATATCAATAGATAGAAAAAGAAAAGAACTCTTCAAGAAAATAAAATTTAAGCAATATCTGCTTAAACAATTTAACTCTATAGAAGGTGCTAGAAGGATAATATCAACCTGAAAAGGTTAACCACACCTAAGAAAAAAAATGCCACCAGCTGAGATAGATAACCACCAACTCAACTACAAATTCTGAGATCTACAAGAGTGACCTGTGTGTATAATATACTGATGTAACAGTGGCACAAACATTGTGTGAGTAATCAACCACACTATGATTGGATTCTTGGTCCACTCCATTGGATGGAACTCTTGCCCAATACAGCTTGAGTGACTTGAGACTGGTTTTCTCATTGACCTAGGAGAAAACCAAATATTATTGCTATGCTATAGGAACATAGCAATTAAATAATTCCTAATGACATTCTGCTATACCCGTAGGTCAGTGTCTGAGTTAGCATCAGAGAAATTTTCTTTTGTGGGAGATGGAAACTTACACAGAAAGCTGCAAAATGGACACTGAGAAGAGAATGAAAGCTCTGGAACATTTAGACCTACGTATGATGTCCTCACTGAACCCCTCTCTCAGGACTCAGGGAACTATGAGAAAGAGGAAACAGAAAAAAATCTTTAGATTCAGAGGTGATGGATGAGAACAAGGGAATGACGTCTTCTAGACATTTCAGGACTAATTCATGACCTCAGAGAGCCATGCAGAGGGCCTGCACAGGTCCAAATCAGACAGAGTACTATCACAGAGAGAAAGAAGTGAACATGATCTCTTATCCCTATTCAAGAAGATATTATGAATTGGTATCTGGTTGCAAAGTAAACATTAGTTTCCCCTATGCAGATTTACTGAGAATATTAACCACACTCCAGAGTAGTCCAAGCTCATTACTAGATGGTAAACACAAAATGAAGTCAATATTTTTGTAGATTCTTTTTCTCAAATCACTTTGAGCATTTTTTCTTTCTGTTTTTTGTTTGTATATTATGGTTTTCGATCTTGTGTTTTTATAGTTCTTATTTTACGTGTGTGTGTGTGTGTGTGTGTGAGAGAGAGAGAGAGAGAGAGAGAGAGAGAGAGAGAGAGACATACAGAGAAAGGGAGTGTGTATGTTTTTCTTTCCCTTTGTTGTTATTATTATTATTATTATTATTATTATTATTATTATTATTATTATTATATTCTTATTTGTTTGCTTTTGGTTTGCCTATTTATTTGTGTTCTAAAGAGAGAGATAAAGAAGACATGTAGTTGGGTGGGTAGTGAGGTGGAGCTGATCAGGTTTGACTTAGGAAAGGGAAAATCATGACCAGAATAGATTGCATGGAAAAACTATTTTCAATAAAAAATAATTTCCTTATTAACTTCATTTCTTAATGCTTCTCACATGGTTGTAATAGGCAAGACTCAAAGGCAGATTCTGAATTCGTGCAGGTCAATGAAAAACATTTAAAGCTCTTCCACCAAACCAATGGCCTTACATCCTATAGTGAACAAAGGAGTTAGGGAATCATCCGTCTTCCTAACATGTATGTGAAATCCTGGGAAGGTTTTTTTTTTTTAAATGACTTTTTCTTTGCTTATTCTCTTACTCCTGTAAGGGAAAAACCGCACTGTTTTTTAAACTTCTCTTCCATTAGTAATTATAGTAGTACTAAGAGTCTTACTTTATCTCTGCTACAGATGCTACCCCACTCACATAGCACACTGTCAGGGTGCATAGCATCATCACATGGCTGTTTGTGTTCTGAATTTTTCCATCTATGGCGTTTTATTTTGGGCCCTTAGATGGACACTCCTCTGAAGCATTCTAACTGCTACCCTTTCCACATTGCCTCTTTTGTCAGTTTTAAGCAGTTAAGATATATCTGTCACTCTGAACCATTAAACATTGTTTGGATGAACTATGAAAAGGGGAGTAATGGGGCACCATTCACCTTCTTGCCATTCTGGGTTTCTTTCCAGGAAAAGAAAAGTTGGTTTGAAGTTTTTTAGTTTTTTTTTTTTAATCAGTTAACCTTTATTTCACCAGCTCTCAGAAAACTTAAAGAGATTTCAGATTTGAAGAGGACTAAGTGGGACCCATAACACAGGAACAAGACAAAAAAAAAAAAAAAAAAAGAATTTAATGACAATCTTCCTCCTATGTCACTTCTATAACTAGTTCCACATTAAAATGGCTAACCTGGCTAGATCTCATATTAAATTCTCTAATCTTCAGTCTCATCTTACTCACTAGCCTCCAGTCTAATTAACTATTAAAATTATCCTTTGGACTGTATGATGGCTACATAAATTAAACTGGGTCTATGCACCTTTAGATCCTTGGAAAAGAATCTACTCCAAATCCTTATCCTCCCTCCCACAGGAAGAAGCCAATAAGAGAATGCATTATCTACCATTTTGAGACTGCCAGAGAACTGAAGAAACAGTGATGGATAATATTAGAATTGAAGAAATGCAGCCTGCTAATAAAAACATTTAGAGATTTCATGGTCATATTATGCATGGTCTAAGGAGGAGTGCAAAGAACTCTGTTGGACGAAGTAATTGGCAAGGAAAAGAATTGTAGGTAGCTTATAGCAATCAAAACCTACTGAAACATTAAGGAAACATTCAGCTGGATCGTCTTGGCATTTGCAATTCCCGTAAAGATGAATTCAGGCTTATTTGTGTAAGTCCATTCATACTGAATGGCCCTAAACTGTTTAGAAATTAAAGGTAATATTTATTTTTAGTTGTTTCTAAAGGAAATTATTTATATGTACATTCCAATAGTTATATAATCACTTTCAAGTATCTCATAGTGTTTGACTATAAAAATTTTGATTGAAAAATTTTATAATGATATTTGAATATGTTATAAATGTAAACATACTTCAGGATATAATCAATTTGGTAATATTCTAAAGGAATTCTTTTAATATTACATTTATACAGCTATAATGTTGCATTCTAGAAACTAACATTATCCAATAATATTAGATGTGTGAAATAGGTGTAACATTCTGGTAACATGTAACTTTATTACACATGCTTGCTGACTCTATTAGTTGGTCAATTTCATGTGACTTGAATATGCTCATGTCAACAAAATCCATTTTATAATAGTTCAGTAAAACCAAATGAGACATTGATATATAACGAAAAAAGAACACAACTTCAATATATCATCTATTGTTCACTTATTTGAAACATATTAAGATTTATTATGAATAAACTTAACCTTGCAGGACCTTAATTGGTTGCACACTAGCACATGTAACTATTTATGGATTCATACAATTTTACTTACTTGACCATTACAACCAAATTTCTACTTGAATTAATTTTTAAATATATGGTAATTGCTAGTAGACATTTTTATTCTCTTTGTGCATATCCTAACATTATTTGTATAAGTACTAAATGATATGTATACATGAATTAGTTAATAAACCACCCATTTTTACTTTAACTGATCTAAAACCTTGTAATTGTAAAAATATTTACTGTGAGCTAAAGTTGTTGAGGAAAAAAATTCTTTATACATCCTAATCCTACAATGGTGTCAACATCCAATTTTTTCTTTCAATACAAAAGGAAATGTATTTAAAGATATGAAAACTTATGTATTGTTACATGTACTTTCCTGTAGATTATTATTTCTAATTTTTATACATTCATTTTTTGATTGGTAAGTTAAGTTGCCCTAGAAATGTTATATAGGTCTTGTTCAAATGAAAGTGTCGTGGAGGTATGACCTAAAAGCATCTCAGAGTCTACAATGCACTTAATCTTTTTTTAAATTATTATTATTATTATTAATTATCATCATCATCAACATTTATTCTTTTCTTTTCTATAATACACCCCAAACCCATCCTCCTTTCTTCCCTCCACTCCTCCTAGCTCCCCTACCTCCCCTCTTCCCGAGATCCCCAGCAGCTTCCCCTCAGAACAGAGCAGGTCTCCCCAGGTTATCACTAGTACAGGGAATATCAAGAGAGGACAAGACTGAGCTTAAGTGTAGGCCTTCCCTCTCTGCCTGATAACTCCAAAGTTCTTCATATAAGGGCTTTGAGCATCATGAAATGTTATCCTCAGAATCCAATATCGTAGACGTACGACTTTGTATGCTTTGAAAGACCAGGGTTCAAGGGCTAATTCTGAGGTTTCTTCTTATTACCTAGGAGCCTGTAAATAAAATGTATATTCAGTCATCTTTTCTGGTGTGCTAAGTTAACACATAACACATGGGCATCAATTATGAGAATATATAGAACATAATGTTAAGGTGATGTACTGATCAAGTTAGGACATTTTGAATAAGTGCAAAGAGAAGTATTTTTCAGACAAATATAATTACTTTTTCAGTGAAATGCAAAAACAGAATGAGGAATTTTTTATCAAAATATTAAATCTAGGCATAATTCGGTCAAATGTCTTCATTATAAATAAAATGCATTCAAAGTTGAAAGGAGAAAATGAAAGTGATTATAAACTCCTGTTAATATTTTTTCCTTTTTTAAAAAAATCCCCTCTCTTAAACAAATTATACAATACATCCTGGCCCCCTCCTCTCCTCCCTCCATGCCCCCATCTTTCCCCATCTCCCCTTTCCCCAAGACCTACCCTCTATCCCCACCCACAAATATAACCCTTGATTCTCCCCAGAAAAGAACAGTCCCACAAGGATTATCACACAATCAGCGAATGGCAACATTTTATTAGCTAAATTCATTTCCTTCTGTGGGCAAAATATCTTATGTATTCAATCATGTATTTTCACTTGTATACTACAAATTACCTTATGATCACTTTACAATGAAAATCTACATACCATGTGACATTTACATCTGTAAGATTCCTTGCATCCCCTTTTAGAAAACAAGAGTATTTAGTTCATCTAATGTCTGAAGAATAATTCACTGTATGTGTATACCAGACATTCTTCACCTACTCATACACTGGTGTGATTACTTGGTTATGGTGTTTGGTGACAGATTGCTTCAAGCAATATCCAGCTATCATATAACAAGATTATATGGTAAATTTTTTTTGTAAAACCTATATTCCATTTCCAATTGTAGCCATATTAACTCTTCCTTTAACAGTATATAATGTTTCTTATTTCTCCATATTCATTCTGGAAGTTTTTGATGCTTTATTTACCATGTTTGGTGGGGATGTACAGGAGCATACCACATCATGCATAGGCTGGTCATGGCATGATATATATCAGTGTTATCTCTCCTCCATCTTGTAGGTCAAGAACATCAGACTTTATGTCAGACTTGTGATAAGCCCTTTTATCTTCTGAGCCATCTTGATAGACCTCCAAATACATTTTTCAATTACTATCTGAATATCAACTTCTTTTTGTTTGCCTGCTTTATGTATTATTGTTATTGTTATAATTATTATTCACTATTTTTAGATATGTTCTTACTCTGTACATGTTTGTTCCATTCCTCTTTATTTTCTGTATCATATCATCATACTAGAGATAATCCTCCTGCCTCAGAATTATAAATTCTCAGATTACAAACATATCACAGAACATCCAACTTATACAGGAATTATTCAGAAGCAACAACAACATTTTTCCAGATATATCACAGTCTTTTAAAGAATCAGGTTTATATGATATTAGAATTTTTGCATAACTTCATGGTATTACAAAGCAGAGAGTAGAATCTTATTTCACTAAGAAGTTAACAATTTCTTGAGTTAGATATTATCTACATATTGCAGGTTCTATTGCCTAAACCAGAAGAACAAATGGATAATATAAGTTTCTTAAATATTGATAACAAAGTAATGCTAGGTCATACATATCATACATGAGGGTTCAGTCTGTGAATTGTTTTCCATATAACCATGAAGGAATCAGTATGTATCCCACTGCCTACATAAAAAGCTGTGTCACGTATGTGCATCTTATCTTCACATTTGTGAAATCAGTGAAGGGAAGAAAGCTGATGATTGCTGGCCAGGTAGTCTAGCTCTTCTTGTTTGTATCAGGCAAAAAAGATAAGAGGGACAGCCCAGGTGGTGATGTCACACAGCTTTAATTCTAGCACTCAGGAGGCAGAGGCAGGTGAATCACACTGAACTTGAGGGCAGCCTGTTCTACAGAGTGAGTTCCAGAACAGCTAGAGTTACAACAAAGAAACCCTGTCTTGAAAAAAAAGGGAAAAAATGAAAAAATGAAAAAAAAACAACAACAAGACAAAAACAAGAAGCAAAAGAAGAAGAAAAAGTAAAAAGCGGGAGAGTATAAAAATAAGATGCATGCAGCAAACTGATTATAGAAACAAGCCCAAATAATGAGTAAACAGTAAACATTCATTTAATTCTTATTTCAAAGCACAATATAAGTAAATTATAATAATATGTGTAGATTCTGGACAACAGAGATGACAAAGAAAAAGTGGAAAATAATAATTTCCTATGGGATTTCAACAGGATAAGATCAATATATTGAGGGCTAAAGTAGGAATGTATTGGTATTTAGAAGATTTGATTAAATTCCATGGTAGTTTGGATATATGAGCAATAGTAAAATTACTATCTACTAAATTAGAGCATCTGTGCTTCACTTAAAACACTAAGAACAATTTTCAAAAAAATAACTAAAATTAGCTTTACAGTAATAGTCAACATCAACATACAAATGATTGATTCATGAATTATATTCGATGGCTTGAAAAATGTTTTAAAATACTTAATACTTGAGATCACTAAAAGAAATTAAACATGGTTCTGGAACTATATTTAAAAAATATGTTTAAATAGAAGAAAGACAACTATTACTATAATTATAGACTATAAAGATAAAAGTATGATAATAAAAGAAATGTTAGTCCTGTATCTGAAAATGATTATGGCATGTAACAAAATATAAATTTATTACCGATTTGATGTAAAAAAAAAACTATCTTTACTAAGCATAATAAAAGGTGTCAATCATTTAATTACATTTTTTCTCTCAATTTTTAAGGTTTTCAAAATTTTGTTCTTCGGCAATTTCTCATATATGTATGTATGAAATTCATATATACATATGTGTATATATACATATATGATGTATACTATAGAGTATATATATATATGTGTGTGTGTGTGTATATATATATACATAAATATGTATATGTATGTGTGTTTATGTATATATACTCATGATAACTCTCCACAGTCTGTTATCTTCACTCTCCTCTCTGCTAATCTCTTCCCTAAAGTCATGACTTTTGTTTTTGTTTTGAGACCCATTTAGTTTAATCATGATCATGTTGTGACAGCTGCATTGGGGTTATATATTGTTTCATGGTAGGTTACAAGTGTGTATTAAATTTAAGGCAAAGGCTTCTCTTCCTGAATTCATCAGAAGCTAATTATTTAACACTGTAAGTTAGAATCTTTCAACACTTCCTCTCTTCATGTTTGGAAATTGAAGGGACTATTCAAGGATACACATCCACTACTGTTATTATTTTGTGGTCTCAAGAGAAATCTTTTACCAGAAAATTGAATTTCACATATATCCTCTTATATCAAGGTTTTATTTTTAAATGACTTTACAAAGTGATCAGATCAAGGACAATGAGCAAGTAAATTATTTGAAATTTATCACAGTGGTTTTATCTCCAAAACAATTCACAGGAACACATACACAAGGATAATGAAGCATACAGATTTCTGTCATGATAAATTTACAATATATCATGTTCAAAGCAATGTAAGTTGAGAATTTTGACTTTTTCAGTGTAGTAACTACACATTCACTGAAACTTGCAATGGCAGAGACCACACAAACAATTAGATATTTTTAAAAAATAGCACACCACTTCAATAGCTCATAAATCATTTAAATGGATGAAGAAATCTGAAGAAGAGTATAGAGACAATAACAAGAACTTTGTGTCTACATGGCACACAGAGACATGCATTTCATAGTTTGACTAAGAAGATCATATGCCAGAGTGTTAATAATTGTTCCTCTGCTTCTATTTAATAAAATGTCAGTTTCTAAGCTGTAACTAATATTAGACTAGAGCTTAACTCTATTTTAATAACTCACTTTGAATAACTTACTTTGGAAATACTGATTATATTCCTTTTCAGATAATTGTGTTTGTGATTTCACTTAGCTGAAAATAATTTATAAATCATCACTCAATAATCTTCATATAAAAGCAACATTTGCCTCATTCAAAGCAATATGTATTAAAATATGTCATGAATGTAAGTCTTGCAATGTTAGTAGAAGGCATTTGTGATTTTTTCTCAAGTGATTTTCATATGTCATCTTAAAATGTTGCTGAATAATTATTCTTCTCTGTTGCTGATAAATTGAGAATTAAAGATCACATGAATTTTAAGAGTTGCACAACTAATCAACTATTTCATATTGCAGGAGGTCACCATTTGACCCTGCGGTCACTTTGAAAATGATCTTAATAATAATGCAATAACTTAAAATTTGAGCATGTTATAGTTTTAAGAATTGTAAAACGTGTCAGGCAGTGGTGACACAAGTCTTTAATCACAGCACTCTGGAGGCATAGGCAGGTAGATCTCTGTGAGTTCAAGGCCAGCCTGCTCTACAGAATGAATTCCAAAACAGCCAGAGTTACAACAGGAAAATCCTGTCTTAAAACAAAATTAAAAAAAAAAAATCAAAAAGTCAAAAAAGGAAAAAAAAAGAATTGTAAAACACATTTCATTTTTCACATTGGTTACTCATGAAAACAGATAATTAGATCATGTGTCTAATAAGAGTTTCATTTTCTGCTATAAAATAGACTTATTTAAACTCATTACTGGAAATGTACAAGAATTGCTTGGTATAATAGAAACTGTACAAAAATAGGAAAGTAAAAGCTTTTGCTTATTTTTAGACAGCATGTTGAACATTATTATCCCTTGGCTATACTAACAAGGGATAAACTAACAAAATAAATAAATGTTGAAATTCTTAGCATAATTGTTATCTTAGTTGTCCAGAGCTCTCTCTCTCTTCTTTATAACTCTACTGACAGCACTTTTTACTTCTCTGTTTCTCAGGCTATAAATGAGTGGATTCAACATGGGAATCACAATGGTGTAAAACACAGAAACCACTTGATCCTTTCCCAAAGAGAAGGACTTATTTGATTTTAAATGAGTTAAAGATCATGGTACCATAAAATATCGTGACTGCTAGAATATGAGAGGCACAAGTTGAGAAGGCCTTTTGCTTTCCTGAAGTGGAATTGATCTTCAGAATAGTAGAAAGAATGTACAAGTAAGATGTAGATATTGTGATAAGGGACAGAAGCAGAGTGGAACCAGCAAAAATGAATATAATGATTTCAATATCATATGTATTGCTGCAAGATAGTGCTATAAGAGGGGATATGTCACAAAAAAAATCATGGATGATAATGGAGTTGCAGAAATCCAGTGTACCCATGCATAACATATTGACAGTGGAATCCATAGCTCCAAAAACATATGACCCAGTGAGGAGTGCAGTGCAGAATCTATTGGACATAACAACTGAGTAGTGTAGAGGGTTGCAGATAGCTACATACCGATCATAGGCCATTGAAGAAAGAAGGAAACACTCAGTAGCTGCCAAAAGGACAAAAAAGTACATCTGAGTGAAGCACCCCAAGAAGGAAATGTTCTTAGTGGAGGTCAGTAAGTTTTCTAAGGTTTTAGGTGTGATGACAGTTGAGTAACTGAGGTCAAGGAATGACAGATGGGTGAGGAAGAAATACATTGGAGTGTGAAGCTGAGCATCTAGACGAATGATCAGTATCACGCCTATGTTCCCCAGCACAGTGACCATGTATATCAGTAGAAAAAAAACAGAGAGGACAAGCTGTATCTCCTTGGAATCTGTCAGCCCCATGAGGATGAAGTCAGGCTTATTTGTATAATTCCCGGTATCCATTGTGAACTATCCTAAACTGTTAAAAAATTTAAAATGACATTTACTTTGAATGAATCATAATAAAATATTTTATGTATGCTCTAGTATTTTCATAATTAACTTCAATTAGTTGCCTTAAAGTTGATATTACTTTTACAGTGTTCTTTAAAAAGAAATGCCAAAAATAGAATTATGGCATTTGATTACTATGTAATGAAGATAATAGAACTCTTTACGTTTTCAATAAAACTCTTATACACCCATTTTTAAAGAAGAATAGGGTGAAGAAATATTAAATTGCTAATTATTATTCAGTTCAAATGCCCCTTGACAATATATATATAATATATATGTAATTTGATTCTAGTATATGTTTTTGATTATGAATTGCTGCTTACAACTGATTTTTAAAACCTAAACAAAACTCTGACTATACAGTGAACCAAAAAACATTTTTAATGTACATTTTGCTCTTAACATTCTTGAAATATGAATTATCTCTAGTTATTAATAAATCTCCACTTTACAGAACTCTCATTGCCTCCATTAAGACATATGAATATTGATGAAGAAAAGACAATCTGATCTTCTGTCCCAACAATTCTGAATCAAAGTTCTTCTAAACTTACAGTTTCAAAATATGATAGCCACTTTTAAAATCTCGTGTCATTAATTTTTGTGCCAGAAATCATGACACTCCTTGTGAAAGTCCCAATCTTAGTGAGTACAACATTAAAACAAATACTTTGTTTTATTTTAATTGGTCTAAGTCATTCTTAAGTTCATAATACTTACTGTGAGCCAAATTATTGGGAAACAACAACCAAAGACCTTTCAATATCATATGCCTAAAATTTTGACAATTTCTATTTTTCTCAAAACCAAAAGAGAAAATAAGTTTAATGATCTGAATGCTTCTGAAGTATGGTTTTCCCTGAGATTTCCAAATATCTGTGTATTCATTTTCTTTAAATAGGAAGGACAGGTAAGTCAGCCAAGAAGTTTTATTCAGATCTAGTCAGAGTACAGTGTTGAACAGTAGCTAGGAGCCAAATAAATTCTAGGAGTCCCTATGAGTCTAAGTAGAACAGTCTTTGTCCCTCCTCTCTACCTTATAATTCTAGGGAAATTTATGTAAGTGTGCTAAGCAGCATGTAACCTGTGGTCATCCTCAGGG
Source organism: Cricetomys ansorgei (assembly GCA_026225945.1). Taxonomy (NCBI): domain Eukaryota; kingdom Metazoa; phylum Chordata; class Mammalia; order Rodentia; family Nesomyidae; genus Cricetomys; species Cricetomys ansorgei. The sequence goes on along the minus strand of JAMJFZ010004027.1, from coordinate 438,515 downwards.
GCTAGTTTCTAAGCAAGACTGGCATGCCTTTGAGCACCAAAGTTTAAAGTTTTTTTTTTTTTCCTCCAGAGAACCCACAGTTAATAGAATGACTGAGTTATTCCCTCCTGATGATGTGTGTACAATGTAGAGTGGTCATCTACAGTCATTTTCTATTTTTTCAAAAGAGAGGAGAAGTTCACAGATACATTTGTTTTTCTTTGGCATTCCTAAAGTAGTACTTATAAAATGTTCAGTGAGATATATTTGACTTGAGAACTATTTTATAAGAATAAGATATATTCGTTAAAAACAATGACCTACAATAAAATATCAACATGCCATACTTCAAAAGCATGATTATATTTTACTTTTTAGTTCATTAAACAAGACAGGTGAGAAATAAAATTAAAATTACTAACCATTAAAAAATATTTGATGGAGCCTGCAGGATTCACCTTTGGATGTTTGGGCATCTGTGTGATGTCAGAGTGCCATGTGTTTGAACCAAGAATCCCAAATTCAGGATGGATTTTGTCATGCTTAATATCAGGATAATATAGTCCAGGAGGCTGTCCATGATCTGACCTGCCAGTCACCGCCAGAAACAAGGGCCATGCCTGTGATTCATGCTCTCACCACACAAGGTTGATATTTTTTCCTTTCGTTTTTTTTTCTTTTAGGATATGGGAAGGAGTAGAAGAGTGGACCTGAATAAGGGTGTGATTGAGATACACCATATGAAACTCAAGTAATTGATAAAAGCACTATGTTAAGAAAATATAGTAATAAAAAGTTCACTCCATTTGAATGTGATCAGAGTTAATGTTTTCTTAAATGAGAATAAACTAATTTAAAATATTATTTAAATGAAGCTAAATAGCTTGTGAAGAATATTTTCCCAGAATGAAGAATCAAAAGAATGAGACATTTTACAGCGTATTGAAGAAAAAGCTCTTGTTAATCTTGCAATAATCTGTGGTGAAGTCAATAAACTTTACATGTGCAAGTGACTCCTACAGAAGCGGGTATACATACCTCAGAATTTCAGAAGACAGTTTATTGTTTGAATAGAGACATTTATTTTGTATATATTACATCTTTGATGGAATTTCTGTGAACAACACTGCTTAATAAACCAATCTTAGCTATGACAGATCAGACAGGATAGTTTGTGGAAACTAGCAGCCAACTATTTTACAAACAGGTGTCCTTGATGATTTCAGATAACTGAGAAGCTAAGGTTGGCATTCTACATGAATCTCATCTCAATATACATTCTACTCATTTAAAATGACTATAATGAAAGCGTAGCAAAATAAGTATATAGCTACTCCAGATGGATAGTGCCTGTGATTCTACCAAGGGTACATTTGTGATGGCATTGCTGTAAAACAACAATTCTCCTTTTGCTACTGTTTTCATTCTTATATACATTTTTATATACATATACAAATACATTTTATTTTCTTTTTAAATTATTCTTTTACAAGTTTATTGTACACACACACATAACATTATACATTGATACTTTGATTATATTATTCCCTATTATGCTCTCTTCTTACTCCCCCAAAATTATTTGTTCCTTTTGGCATATTCTTCTCCTACTTACATGACTTCTTCATTTGTTTTGCTGTAATTCACTATATATAATTAGGATTGCCTTTATGAATGTGAGGGGGGTTTATTTATTTGAGCAAGGACAATTTATTCATTACTGCTACTAAGAAATAAGATCCCTCCATTTCCAGCAAACATAATCTTCCTGTAGCTCCTCAGCAAGAGGTGAGGTCTTATCATCATTTTCCCACTTCCATGATCAGATGGTGATAGTCCAGGTTTGTTTAGATAGTCACCACTTGATAGAGATTATAAGAGCAATAGCCATGTTATGTTCAGCTTTTCATAGCACTCCTTTCCATTCTCATGCTCTTACTTTAGTACCCTCTTCTACAACATTCTGTGGAGGAACATTTAATCTTTTAATCCAGCAACATGGCTGCTCTGGAAAGGGTCACATTCAAGACCTGTATGATCAGGCTGAAATGAAGCACATGTGTTTAAGAAACCCAATTCAGAAGGCAATGGTGGCACACACCTTTAATCCCAACCATGAAGGCAGTGATAGTACAAGCCTTTAATCACCAAGACAGAAGCAAGTAGAAGCAGATGAGGAAGCAGAGACAGGGAGTAAACCTTTGATCTCAGCATTCAGAAAGCAGTGCTTAGCAGATGTCTTTAATCTGCGAGACAGGTTAACAGAACTAAGAAGAATCAGTGTCAGACAGAAAGTGATGTGTGAGATGAAACAGTGAAGTACAGCCAAAGTGACAAATCAGAGGAAGAGTTAAATGATTTAGAGTGAGGACTTGACCTACTCTCATGATAAAAATCAGGCTTTCGGCTCAGAGAGTCAGGCAGTCTGAGGCAGAGACACAGACACAGGAGTCAGTATCAGACAGGAAAAATGACTTTGGGAGAAAGAGTCAGTTTGAAGCTGAGCAAAGTTCAGTCAAAGAAGTTGGGGGAGTTAGCCAGAGTCAAACAGAGTCAGAAGAGTTCAGTCAGAAACAGGCAGTTTAGATGGTTGATTTGAATCAGTTTGGTTCAGACAGTTTGGAGAAGATTTTGAGTCAGAACAGTGAAAGAATTGAATTAGCCAACCAGAAGAGTCAGTTGAGTTCAGTATAGCTTTGAGTTCAGAAGACAGCTAATCAGAGTGAGTCAGTGAGCAATGTCTCCGAGGTTGAAAGTTCTACATTTAGGTTTGAGGATTAGATTACATATGTGACAACTGAAGCCTTCTAGTTCTAGGCATAAGAGTAGATTCAATGCTAACAACATTCATGAACCTTAGAGTGGAAAACATAGAAATCCCATTTACTTCTAAGGATTTAAAACTCACTTATTTTCAGCATTTTATCTGCTGAGTGTCTGATTTAATAACTTCCCACATTAAGCACAAATGTTTGTGAGAAAAAGGTTGAGAGTAGTACAGATAGATCTATGTATACAAACATGAACATTCGTAGCTATAATGTTTGTTCCTAGAACTGCATTTACTGTATTTGAATGATTCTCAAAAGTTATAATTTCATTTGCATTTCATTATAAGAATTTTTATACTCACTCCAATTTATTCTTTAGTCATAATTTAAATTTCATAATTTGACATTGTTCTGTTCAATTACCATGCTTTCATGTACTTTCTTACTTTCTTTTGGTATTGATTTATGATTTAATTTAGTTTGGTATGTTACGACATAATGAATTTTTTTATATTTTTATATCTGTTAAAACTTGATTCATAGCGTAAAATATGATAAAGTTTGGAGAATTTCCATGAAATGATTAGAAAAATGTGTTTATTAACTGTTATGAATACGCTATAGATGGCTGGTCAAGCAATTGATCTGTTTTATAGTTACATTTTTAGATTTTTTGTTGATATTTTTGTCATTGTGCATTGGAAAATATGTATAGTTCAGAAAACATGAAAAAGCACTAAATTTAATGGATTGACAAGGAAAAATAAAGTAATAATAAGTTTCTGGAAAAAATTAAACAAGGAAATATAAATGTATCAAATATGTAAGCTAAAAATGTTTCATTTAATTTGCCTTATCTAGAATAAAGAACACTTTGATAGTTAACTATATACATTTGAATTCATTGGGGATTTAGTTACTAAGTAGCAATGAATGTCAAACACAATTTTGGATTCCTGATAGCAGATTTATTTTTTAAAGAATTTTAATTTCCATCGATTATATGAAAAATGGACCCCTTCCTCCATCAAATGGAATGATAATGGTCTCAGTCCTATGCAGTTAGCCAGAGCTGCAGTGAGTTCATGATTGAAATGAGTTTGTCATATCCAGATGAAAACATTCCAAAGCATTCCTGTCCATACTCTAGCTATTTTTCTCAAATTATCTCATGATATTTCAAGAGTCTTTGAGTATGGAATATGGTTGTCTTATTTAGGACTGAGCAATAGCAGCGATTTATTGCCAACACTTTGATCTGTTATGAATCTCAACGTTAACCACTGCTTATAGCAAATAGCAAGGTTTGCTGACCGAGGATGACAGAAGCACTAATATATGTATATATGTACGAGTATTTGGAAGACATTTAGACTAATGACCATTTGACAAAACAAAAGCAAAAGATCCCTCTAAGGCCTAGGGCCTTTAAAGAAAAAAAAGTTAACAGGACTAATCATTATTTCTCCCAAGTAGAGAAGGCTTTGAATACAATCTTGTCTTGCAAATCAGTATTGTAGCACATGGATAATCACTGATATGTTTTCTCACTAGGACATTTTGTTTTAAACACATATGAATCTTGTGCCTGTTGATGAAGGCTTATAATTCCACCCAATACAGAATTAAAGCTGGAGGATATCAAGGCCACTTTTGGAAATTAAGGAGGCTTGTCTCAATATAAAAGTAAAAAAAATATATATAAAAAATATCTAGTGAGAAATATGTTAAAAGTCAGAGTACTTGTATAGCATGTGCTCTTTCATTAAATTTCTCATAGGAAAAATAAATGAAGCAAAACTCTGGCAATAATTTTGATAGTACAATATACATAAGCATACAATTTATGACAAATGTGGCATAGATGGCAGCAAAGTAGAATTGCATCTGTATTATTATAGGTCATATTAAAAGTTATGCTATATTGTTTTAGATAAACTACAAAGCATTTAAATTTAATTTTTTTCTTTAACATTTTTTAATTTTGTTTGTTAGTGCTCACATGAGTTTATTTGTACCATGAGCATATAGTACCCAAGAGGACAGAAGAGGAAATTAGATTCACTGAAAGTGGAGTTAAAGACAATTATGAGCAGCAATGTGGGTGCTGAGAACCAAGTCCAGGTTCTCTGCAATAGCGGTAAGTACTTTTCTCAAGTCCCAAATTGAATGTCTTAATTTGAGGTCACTACTAATAACAGAAAATAAGCCCTTCTGATATCAGGAATGAAATTTGTACTGCCCTTTTTGATCCTTGCAAATAGAAAATAATTAGAAAATGTTTACATGTTTCTAATAGGTGTGATAGTTGCATAAAGGACACTATTCTTTAAATACATAACACAGAAGTAGGTAATGTACATAGTCTCATTTTTATTTAGTGCCCTAAGTATTTAATGAAAAATATCTACTGAAAGAAATAGAGGTTTTCCCAAGCATAAAAATTTCAGTTTTCCATCAGCTTAGATCTGACAGTGTGTTGGATGGACTCTCTTTAACCATGTAGAAGATAGAAACTGGAATATTGTAGCATCCAGTCAACATAGTTGCTCTGGGAAAGGATCACAAAGTCCTATGTGATAGCTAGGAAGGGATCAAATCCAAGGGTCTAATAGAAGAGATCACATTTAGAGGCCTGTGTGGTCTGGATGAAATATAGAAAGAATGTTAGTACACACCTTTAATCCCAGCATTCTAAAGACAGTGGTAGCATATATCTTGAATCTGTAAAATAGGAGGCAGAACTCAGAAGGAGTCAATGTCAGACAGGAATAATGATGCCTGAGATGAATCAGAGTGAAGAATAGGCAAAATGTCAAATCAGAGGAAGAGTTAGCAGAATGAGTCAGTCAACAGTAAGTCTCAGAGGCTGAAACTTTCTAAGTCCAGGTTTGCATGTTTAAGATTAAATTGTATGGAGCCAGAAACCCTCTAAGGACTGGGATTGAATTACCCAAAAAATAAACTTACTTTTGCCCTGAATCTACATCTACATGCCTGAAGCTCTGGAGAAGTTTGATATTATCATTTTATAAATTTCTCAATGTCTCCAGTTTTTATATTTTATTTCATGGAAACTATAAAGCAATTTGTAGACAGCCTGGTGATATTGTGCATAAATTCTATAACATATAGTAGGTATTTAGACTAGAGGTAATATGTTATAATTAAAATGTGAGCTATTTTATAACTTGTAGTTTAATGGTGAACAAGTAATTTATTCTCTGTATAAACCAGACTCATCAATATCATAGGTCCACTAAATACACTTACTGACATGCTGCACTAACTTAAGAATAAAACTTGTGGTCACTTACTTAATCATGTTAAAATAAAAAAAAAAAGCAAGACTAATATATACAAAATAGTCCATAATAATAACTTCTGTGAAATAGAAATTCCAAAAAAGAGGAATGTCAACAAATATAGCTTCAAATACACCAGTGAAGAATGATTTCACTAACAAAAGAAAACATATTTTCAATTATGACATAAAACAATTTTCAGTAAAGTTAAAAAAAATGGAATAATGACTAGTAAATATTTGTACTAACTATAAATGTAAGAAGTAGGACTTCATCCCATCAAACCAAGTGAATATGACTCATGTAAGGGATGAGTTTAGGAGAAAAAGTGTCATAGTTTACAGATTGTCGATTGTAATGATTAGGGATCTACTCTAAATGTGAAAAAAAGTTTAACATCTTTCACTAAGGAAGTGTGAAACAGATTTCAAATTTATTCTACATATACAATCAATGTAAGCACATAGAATAGTTTTTAAAATGTTAGACGTAACAACATTTTAATAACATTCTAAGGACTTAGTTTGACTAGCTGTACATGATTACAGTAGCATGTAAATCCAGCATGGGGGAAAATATCAGGAAATCAGGGTCATTCTGGCAACACATTAAGTTGTAGACTACCCTCATATAAAGCAGTCTCTGAAACAAAGTATAACATAAATCTATGTTTTAAAATGGGGCCTAACTGCATAGAATATTATGGATACAATACATGTCACTATACTTAAGAAAACAGATTTTCTCTTTTTTAGCAAGTATCAGTTTTGAACAGTTACTTGGCTTTTTTTAATTTTTGTTTTGTCTTGATTTAAAGAGAACAAGAGGATTAAATTGGGTGAATAGTAACAGGGAGTCTCTGAGAAGAGTTGAGGGATAAGAAAGATGATAAAAATATCAAAATTCGAAGAGAATACATAAAATCAAAGAAAAAGAAAAAGTAAAGCCAAACATATCAATAAATAAAAGACTGGGTTTGCATATAAAATTTGATTTTCTATAAGTTAGGATATTTTTTTCTATTTCTCATCATCCAGTTGTATTATAAGTATAAAATATATTAGTAACATATGTAAGACTTTTTCATGTTGTCTAGAGCATAATTAAGTAGGTAACAAAACAAATAATTGGTACTAATATCTATTATCTGTGCAGCAATTTTTTTTGAGACAGGGTATTTTTATATTGCTACACTGTCCCAATACTCAATACGTAGTCCTAAAATATCCTCAGTGTTTAACAATCATATTATTTTAGCCTCCTGAATGATGGGATTATAAGTATATACTCCTAGATAGTTTGAGAATTTCTAGGCCTGGCAGTGGCGGCTCATGCCTTTAATCCCAGCACTCTGAAGGCAGATACAGGTGTGTATTTCTGTGAGTTCAAGTCCAGCCTGGTCTACAGAGTGAGTTCCAGGACAGCCAGAGTTACAACAGAGAAACCCAGTCTGTGAAGCAAAAAGGATTTCTGCCTTGGTGCATAGCATATACACTTATGGAATGATACCATGATCTAAAGTATTATACCTTAAAATAATTCAAGCAGTACCTTTGCGATATCTCTATCATCTATCTATCTATCTATATCTATCTATATCTTCATCTGTGTCTATCGCCTATATCATATAACTTTATCTCTACATCTGTCTCTATATTTATCTCAGCTATATCTATATCATCTTTATCTATATAATAAAATTGTAGAGTTATACATATACAAATAGTTTATATTCATTAGAAATAGTAACCCCATTGTCATATTACAAAAACATATTTTGGCAATATTTTTGAGACAATAAGGTATAGTCACTTTTAAGTAGAATTTTAAAACTTTCTCAATCCGGTTGTCATCTTATTAGATTTTGTTGCCCTTCATTGTTAAATCAACAGCATAGTGGAAGTTAACCTTAGAAACAAACACAAATGCAAGCAAGATTTTTTTAAAAAAACATGTTAAATGGTGGAGAGGGATAGGCCTGTGTAAAAGCTAGGAAGGCTCTCCATTCCAGGAGTCTATATTCAGAGACCTGTGTGATCTTGATGGAATGTAGGAACATCTTTAATCCTGTATTCAGAAAGCAGTTGGGGGTCTATGCCTTTTATCCCTAAGACAAAAACAGAATGTGGAAACAAACAGGAAGCAGAGCTCAGAAAGAGTCAGTGTCACACAAGAAGTGATGTCTGAGATGAGTCAGAATGAAGGGTAGGCAAAGTGACTAATAAGAAGAAAAGTTAGCAGAATGAGTCAGAGTGAGGACATGTCCAATACGCATGATAGAAAAGACAGACTCTCAGCTCAGAACAGAGTTAGTTATAGAGTTAGTGACAGAAGAATCAATTACAGCAGTGAGTTATATAGCAGGCAGTCTAAAGCAGGCAGAGAGGGCACAAGAGATAGAAACAATGAAGAGTCTGATGAGGATAAGGCAGAGAGGCTGACTGAGGCAGTTTGGAGCAATGAGAGCTCAGCAAGAGACACAGAGACACACAGGCAGCTTGACAGAAGACAGTATCAGACAGGAAGAGTGAGTCAGTTTGAAGTCCAGCAGACCAGTTCAGTATGAAGCAGTCAGAGAATCAGAAAAGACTTCCAAGTCAGAAGATCTCTGTCAGAAACAGTAAACTGGCTCAGATTAGTTTGAACCAGCAGCTTGGAGGAGAGTTTGGGCCAGAGCAATGAGTGAGTTGAATTGAACCAGAAGAGTCAGAGTTCAGAAGGGGCTAGACAGAATGAACCCTGTCAGCAGTAAGCTTCAGAGACAGAGTAGATAGTATGGAGGCTTAAATGTTCTGGATTGTATGGAGGCTGAGACTGAAGACTTCCAGTTCTAAACTGAAGATTAGACTGTATGGAGACAGAATCATTCCTGGACTTCAGGCTAGAACTGGTGATTGAATTAGCCAAAGAATAAAGTCTCTGCTCTGAATCTATGTCTATATACGAATGTATATGAATGTATGGTGAATGTATGGCTACAAAAGGATTAGAAAAGAGAAAGAGAAAAGAAGATTCATAAATAAATAAATAATTCTGAAATTCTGTATACTTATTTCTATTTGTATTTAAGGATTCAGGAAGTTGTTTGTTTATTTGTTTGTTTGTTTTTTGTTTTGTTTTGTTTTTTTCAAGACAGGGTTTCTCTGTCGTAACTTTGGCTGCCCTGGAACTTACTTTGTGCATCAGGCTGGCCTGGAATTCACAGAGATCAACCTGCCTCTGCCTCCCAAGTACTGGGATAAAAGGCTTGTACCACCACTGGCGAGTATGATTTAGGAAATTTTAAGAAAAAATGATTAAATATTGTTTGTAGTATAAGGTTTATATATTTCACAAATATTTATTAAATCATATCTGTTTAACTAGTTACAGAATATATATATAAAATTTCAAAAAAAAATTTATTATAATCAAATTTGACATGAACAACAAAATGTCTATTGTCAAGTATTTACTTCTAAGTGTTTCTTTTGTAAAATGTAAAACATAAACTGAAAATCATGTCAATCGTTTAATGAAGAATTTAATTCAAACCAACTAAAAACCTTAAAAAGTAACAAGATAAAAGACAGTGAAGTAGTATGCTAGTTATATATGATATTTCTTAAAATTGCATGCCTGAAAAATGTATCATATCTTCTTACATAAAGGATAAATTTGAAATATATCAGTGCAGGAACAATATAAAATCAGAAACTTGATTTTTCTCATATACTCATAACACATTCATCTTACAAAATGCAATGGCAATATAAGGCTTTTAAATAACTGCAGATTGCATCAAAGGAGTAAAAAGGAATGGCATGGATTTTGTTTCTATATGTCATATACAGATGTGAGATCACCGTCATTGATTTAGAAGAACTTGCACACAGTTTTCTATGATTGTTACAGTGTTTCTGCTTCCTAAAATCTTTAAGTATTCTCCAAATTGTCACAAAAGCTAGCATATAATGTTTTTTTAAACTTAGATCTTCTTAATAGTTTACACTAAATTTATGCTATTCATTCCAGAGAATGTTTTATGATATCATTTTGGTTTGGAATGAGTGAATATATTTAGTATACAGAAAGTATCAGTAAGACAACAAATAGAAAGATATGTAGATAGATCAATTATAAATAGGGATGTTAGTTAGACGGAAAAACAGATAGACCTAGGGAGAGATAGATTATAGATAGATTTCAGACAGGTAGAATATATATATATATATATATATACAAAACACACGCTAGATATATTAGATATTCTGTATATATATATTAGATAGATAGATAATAGATAGGTAGATAGATAGATACACAAATAGATAGATAGAAAACATCATCAGATATAGACCTCAAAATAGTCAGCTCAAATCAAGTAGGCTAATACCTGTAAGGAAAGAAGTTAGAGGCCCCTAAAAACAGAGATAGTAAATTATCCCCTTCCATTAGACTTTCAATTAAAACTACAAATAAAAACAGAAGATATCATCATTAACTTGGATACTCACACCATATATCAGAAACAGACTAGGGAGACTGAGGTTATCATTTGGTGTTCCTAATTGGGCTTTCTCTCCATGGATGAACATACAGCTTCTTTTTCCAACTAAAAATGCTCTCATTTCACAGTATAAACAGGATAAATGCCTGTTGGAAATGGTTCAATACCTAGTGGTTCCCAGGGACACAATGTTACTGTTTGCTATTCCCTTCCATCCCTGTCACTATTCTAAGAGAGTAAGATTATCCTTTGGGTACTTGGCAAATACTTTGAGAAAAACATGCTTGGCCCTGAAATGACATGTGGTAACCCCATTTCCAAAGCCAACATCAGTGATCACCAAAAGTGAAATTTAGAAATTTATTGATATAATGTACATTATAAAATCAGTGTTTGAAAATTACTGATTGCATTCTTTCTCATCTAATTGTGTTTTCCTGAGCTAACTAAATGGAAAATTACTTGCAAAACACTAGTAGATACTCTTCAAGATGAATGAATATAAAATATTGAAAATTAAGTCAATGATATTAATAGTATTGTGCTTACTATAATTACATTTGAACATATCTCAACTATTATTCCATAGTATGCACCTAGAGTTACTACTTATATTCTGAACTGAGGAAAATGAGACTTAACTTTTCAGAGACTCATTGATTATTGCATGACTGTCTAGTTAATTCACATGTTATAAAGACTGATTCTGAAGCTATTGATACTGTGTAAGAGTGATCTTTTCCATGGTATAAGTAACAAAAACTTAGTATATTGAGTTTCAGTTTAAGATATACTCAAAATTACAAATTCATTTTATTATTTTCTACAAAAGATGCCCTCAAAACATGTATTTATTTGAAATATGACTAATGTATTTTCTGATTCCTAAGTATGATAAAGTTCTGAAACCAAATTCCTGTGAATGGCCAAGACAGTGTCTGTGTAAGAGAAGCTTGATACACATAGAAACCAGGCAATCTGGTGCATTAAGTGAGACAAAGCAAGGGTTATCTCGATATATGAAAAGAAAAGAAAATTTTAATCATTTAGCGCCACTATGACCTTAGCTTCCTTGAATCTTTCTGTTTCTTGATAACTCTACTGATAGCATTTTTTACTTCTTTGTTTCTTAGACTATAAATAAGTGGGTTCAGCATGGGTATCACAATTGTGTAGAAAACAGAAGCCACTTGATCCTTTCCCAAGGAGTAGGACTGGCTCGGTTTCAAATAAGTAAAAATCAAAGCACCATAGAAGATAGTGACACCTAGGAGATGAGAGGCACAAGTAGAGAAGGCTTTGTGCTTACCTGAAGCAGAATTGATCTTCAAAATAGTAGAGAGAATGGACACATAGGATGTAGAAATTGTAATAAGAGACACAATTAGGGTAGAACCAGCAAAGATGAAGATAATGAGTTCAACATCATGTGTATCATTGCAAGACAGTGCTAAAATTGGGGATGTGTCACAAAAAAAGTGATGTATTATCCTGGATCTGCAGAAATGTAAGGTGTCCATACAAAGCATATTAACAGTGGAATCCACAGCTCCAATCATATAGGAACCAGTAATTAGTGCACTACATAGTCTTGTGGACATGATAACTGGGTAACGTAGAGGATTGGAGATTGCAACATAGCGGTCATAGGCCATTGAAGCAAGAAGGAAACATTCAGCAGCAGCCAAGAGGACAAAAACATACATCTGAGTGAGGCAGCCAGTAAAGGAAATAATCTTATTGGAAGTCAGCAGGTTCTCTAAGGTTTTAGGTGTGATGGCAGTTGAATAACTGAGATCAAGGAATGACAGGTGGGTGAGGAAGAAATACATTGGGGTGTGAAGCTGGGCATCTAGACAAATGATCAGCATCATGCCTGTGTTGCCTAGCACAGTGACCAGGTATATCAGGAGAAACATCACAAAGAGGACCAGCTGTATCTCCTTGGAATCTGTGAGTCCAATGAGGATGAAATCAGGCTCATTTGTGTAATTCCAAAGGTTCATAGTGAAAGACCCTAAAACTGATGAAATCAAAGGTGAGGGTCAGCTTGAATAATTTTAAAAAGAGTCTTGTTTAAATGTACATGTGGTGTTTTGTAGTTTTTGTTGACACAATATTGATATTTCTTTTACAGTATAAGGATGGACAAGAATTGATGGGTAGATAGATGCATAAACTAATATTTGGCTGGGATACTATAAAAGGTGGCTTACTCCATTCTTCCAATGACCCTGGTAGTATTCTAAATGATTTCTTTTCAAAGCACTTTAATTAATTTAGAATATTTGTTTGTAGATAGTTCTGGTATGTTTTTATTTAAAATAAGACATCTAGAAAGATAAAACAACTTGTCTGAACTCAGGTCAAATGAATGCTGCCTCTTCAGTGTTTTCTGTACAATTTTTCTCAGAGGAGCATGAATTTGATACTATATCCTATATATGACTAGTCATAAAATAATACTTACTTACTTATTGTATGTAATAAGCAGAGAAGACAACTTTAAAGATTATCTTTTGTTCAGTTTTTTGATGCCAGTGAAAAACAACTACATATAAATTTTACTTTTACAGACTTCAATAGGCTACCTGAAATCATGTAAACATTAACGGAGATAGAAAGATTTTGCTTTTTCTTCTTGTTAGAGGAAATTACTTTCCTCTAATTACAATCTTCTAAAATTACATTCATAGACTCTTATTCTATCAACTCTGTGTGTCTTTTTGCACAAATCTTGAAATTTACTTAGATAAGGCACAAATGCTAAGTGATTACTTGTTTCTTTAATAAAGTACTTATTTCATCCTAGCAGATCTAAACTTTGTCAATTTTACCAATACTTACTGTGAGCCAAGGTTTGTGAATGGAAAACAAAACAAATAAAAAAGTAAATTAATAAACCTCTCAATATCACATGTCCAAAATGACGTTAATTTCTAATTTTGTTCATGAATAGTATATGAAATCCAACTACAGATCCAAATATTTCTGTACTGTAGAATTGATTTTCTATATTCTTTCACATATATATACATTCATTCATTTAAATTCAGAATTAAATTAAGTCACCCTGTAAATTATTCTTGGGTATCTATGAAACAGAAATTTTCTAAGGAAGATATTAATTAAAAGCATCTCAGGGAACTACTGTGAACAGAATCAGAGCAGTACAGGACTTTTCTCTCTGCTATTGTCTAAGGACATTGAGCAACATCCACCATGTGGTTGTCCTCAGGGAGCAATTTTCTCGCAAGATTATTTGGCATGCTTTCAATGACCAAAGTTCAAGGACTAATTCAGCAAAGGTTTTGGTTTCTCCCAAGGAGCTTGATGACAAGGATTACTATGTATTTGTGTCTTGATACTTTTTTATGAACTAAATTTAAAATATGCATGTTAAATTAAAAGTAACAATTCTAAGAATATATGGATGTCTAAGGTATATTGTGTAAGTACTACAGTGGCCATATCATATAATTTCTCACTACCTTAGAAGAAAAAACATATTATTCATACATATATATAACCTTAGTAAGTTACTTTATCAATTACAGTCTCAAGGATGAAGTGACAACATTTTCTAAGAGCTATTTTAAATTGGAAATCATAATACTTTCCTGGGCAAAATGTACTTAATAAAACAATACATTATAACAAATCTGAATGAGTCAATGGAGGTAATCCCCAGGTATTGTTAATAGTTTGTTTATATAATCACAAATTTTCTCAATCATTTTCTTTCATGTACAAGCACAGATTTTGGTGTTAGTTGCATATTTTCACAATTATTGTGATATTTATTCAATACTTTTGCTAATTTTATCATTAGAATGTTATGTACTGTGGCCTGTATCCTGCTGATATTTTACAAAGCCTGAAATTTCATGTATTTTGTACTGGATGGGTTTCAGTCTTCACTAAATGAATTAAACATTTCCAAGTTGCTAAACATATTTCAGCATCCTAAGGATGGCTGATGCTCCATTTTGATTTGGGAATTTTAATTAAGTACTGTATGATGCTTGGAAAGTTTGATTCATTTTCTCAGTGAATTTTAACTTTATTTTTATTTCAAAAACAATAACAGTCATTACATATATTCATAATAAAATTAAATTAGTTATTTGATAAGAATAAAAATGAATGTAAATATGACTACAAAATGGCTAAATATTTTCCTTATGAGGTCTTATTGGAAAAGAAAGTATTACAGTGAGAAATCAAAGTGAATGATTCTTAAGCCAGGCAGTGGTGGCTCATGGCTTTAATCTCAGCACTTGGGAAGCAGAGGGAGGTAGATCTCTGTGAGTTAGAGGCCAGCCTGGGCTATAGAGGGATTTCAGGACAGCCAGAGTTACAACAGAGAAACATTGTCTTGAAAAACAAACAAAATAATAATGAAATAAGATTCTTGTTAATTTTGTCTTAATTAATGATAAAATCAATGTTTCTGAGAGGTAGAAATGACTCTGTCTTTGGCTTGGACCACAGGAGATGTTGGCATATACAATAACATCAGAGGTTATCAGATGTCAAAATAAAATAGAACTTAATAAGGCTTATTGTAGACAGCTACTGTGTGGTTCACCCAATAAGACAAGGAAGCATTTTCAAATATACAAACTCTTCTAGACCTCAGGAGAGGTAAATACCTGCCATGGAATGCACCATTCTGGGTAGTGGAACATTGAACATCTCATCTCAGGAATTTTTACTGGCACAGAAGTTTCTTAGGTGTTTCAATGATACAAAAACTCTGCCCCCTCATGGCTCTGCCAGACAGCAGTGAGCATGTGCAGATCATGAGGAATTAAGCATCTTTTATATAAACCCAACACCTGCAGATAATCCAAAATACCAAGACCTAGGCAGTGCTTCTCCCCAAAATGCACACAGCAACCATTTTAAACATAATTGGAAATAATCTACTAACAAAGGCTTAGTTGTAAGTGTGATCCATACTTTGGAGAATCTTATAAAGATGGAAAGGAGCCTTACTTAGCCTGAGAAGGATTTGTAACTTCAAGTTAGCTGCATCTTACTCTTAGAATTGTCCATGTATTGTTTTTGAGTGTGCATGCGTGTGATTTATATAAAAATATTTGTAAATATTCTGACTTTATTTATAATATTTAATAATTTTATCTTATTTATTGTATGTCTCTAACAGGATCTCACCATGTAGGACAGACTGGCCTCATATTCTTAATTCTCCTATATCAGCTGAGTGATGAGAATACAAGCGGGTATCAATCTCTGCCTCAGCAATGAACCTCATGTCACTACAATGGATGATGAAGTAACTTATGAGGAAAACAAATCTTCCCAAGTCAGCATAGTGATAATAAAATTCAGGGATTTGAACATTTATCTGAGATGCCAGAATCTCAAACTACGCTTAGACTTCTGCAAATTCATAGGTAGAATGAAGTAAGAGATGGCTTTCAACTGAAATTGAATGCTGTTGACAAGTAAAAAAAAATAAGCTGAGATTGGGTTCTTATTTTTTCATTATTTGACATTTGACTAATCTGGTAAGATATAAATATGATTCTGTAATATAAATTACAACTATGTGTTTTATACAATCTCAATTTTATAGGTATCTAAGATTTATACATTTTAAAATTATCATAAATGTGTGAATCATGGGGTACACATATGTGTGTACAAATTATAAATATATATTCATATTTATGTGTTCACTCTGGTTTGCCTCAGAATGTGACAATATGCAGAATTTTATTATTTGGAGAAGAAATGAGACAAAATGAGGATGCTGAGGTAAGCCTTTATTCAATTGTTTAGTGTCTGTGTAAGGAGCCTGTATACCTTAATATACTTTAAGGTATAGACTCTACATTTTAATGTATATACATTTATATATAAAAATATCTGAAGACAGTGGGGATGATTTGATAGTTATAAACCACAGAGAAAAACCTCAGAAGAAATCAACTCACACACCATTTAGATTCGCATCTCTGGCTTTCAGAAGTGTGGGGGAAATATTTCTACCATTTAAGTCACTTGATCTATGGCATTTTTACTTCAAACAAAGCAAATCAATACAATTCTATCAGTATGTGCAAGAAAATGTGTTTGGATGTAGATGCATGCTTGAACTGAATAGGATAAAAATAGTGGGTGAATTTTTTTCACTTGTAAAAATAAACTAGGTAGAGTGGCAATTATGGTCTTTAAAACGTTTACTGAGAATAGAAAGATACTACTGAAATTCAGTAAAGAAATTTCTAACAAAATTGGTGATAAGGAGACACTGAAAATAAATCTTAGTTTTCTTGAGGGTTTAAAGCAAAAAAAAAAAATTATTTTATGAACATGAAAACTTTTCCTAAAATTCTTTGTAATGCCTCTTTTACATCTTTGTTCCTGAGACTGTAGATAATGGGATTAAGCATGGGAATCACAATAGCATAAAATGTGGACACTATCATGTCATGCTCCAAGGCATAGCTGGAACTTGGTCTCATATACATGAAGAAGATTGTTCCATAATAGATAGACACTCCAGTGAGGTGAGAGCCACATGTAGAGAACACTTTTTGCCTCCCTTCAGCAGAATGCATCTTCAGAATGGCAAAAAGGATGAAACTATAAGAGATGATGATAATCAAGATAGTGACTACCTCAATGGAGCTCACAAAGATAAAGAGTAGAAGCTCATTCACTTTAGTGTCAGAGCAAGAAATAGCCAGGACAGGAGGAATATCACAGAAAAAATGCTTGATTTCATTGGAGCCACGAAAAGATAGGCTAGCAGTGGCTGCTGTATGGATAGAGGAATGCAGTATTCCACCAACATAGGAAGCAACGATGAGTGACACATAGACTCTGGGTGACATGTTCACTGCATATAGAAGTGGATTGTAGATAGCTACATAGCGATCATAAGCCATCACAGCTAAGAGAAAGCATTCTGTGGTTCCACAACTGACAGCAAGAAACATTTGTGCTAAACATCCAAGGAATGAAATGACTTTCTTCTCTGACATAAAGTCTATTAACATTTTGGGGATGATAATGGTAGAAAAGCAAGCATCTATGAATGATAAAACACTCAGAAAATAGTACATTGGATTGTGGAGCTGTGAATACCTAATGATTACTGCAATCATTCCTAAGTTTCCCATGAGTGTGAAAAGGTAAATAGCTAGAAACAGGAAGAAGAGGATGGTCTGAAGTTCAGCATTGTCTGTAAGGCCCCTCAGGATGAATAGAGATACCTCAGTGATATTCTCCATGCTGAGAACTCAGATAGCTATGTTAAAATCATTCAGAAGAAAACCATTCACAGTTATAAGAAAATATTGAAGAGTCTTGAGTCAAGAGTAGAATATGTCTCCTTTCATTTATCAACTGTTGGTGTAAAACAACCAAGAGCAATACAGAATCCAGAGGAAGATATGTGTCCATGCCCTGGTGAATTCATCTTGTACCTATAACCATCAGCTAGGTTAGTTAGCTCATCTCTGCATTCAATTACTTATTTTAATTTTAAATTCTATTAAAATACAGTTGAAAAGCAAGAGTGGTAGTATAGGCTTGGGAGGTAGAGGTAGGAGTGTCAGAAAATGAAAGGCATCCTTCATTACACAAAATTGTTAGGCTAGTTGAAGTACATGATACTGTCAAAACAAACAAGCAAACAAACTGAAGAGGTAAAAATTCTTCTGAGATTCCAGAAAATCAAGATTTCTATTAGTGTTAGCCCACAGGATGCAAATGTAGATTTTTAGTTCTTTCAACAATTGGATAAATGATTTGCTATAATTTTCATTCTTATAGAATGTGAACTTGATTTCACAAAATAAGTATAAACACTGAGGAAAAACATGTGACTACTGTTGCTGTACAAAGCTATTCCAATTATACAGCATGCTGAAATAAGTTTATGATAAGTTGAAGTAAAAGCTTTGTGCATTATAATATTTAACCTGATAATTTTTATCTCTCCTAGATCTCATTAACGGTGTTAATAAAACTGATAGCTTGTGAGATGGCTCACAGGGTAAAGTCCTTCCTGCCAAGATGACAACTTCAGTTTGATTCCTGGAAACCCACATGGTGGAAGGAGAGAACTAAATACTTCAAGTTGTCCTCTGATCTCCACATGAACTCCTTGCCATATGCATGAGTCAGTCCCTTAAATAAGCAACAAAATACATGTATTTTATATAAATAATGTATCAATAAAATTGATAAATAATTGAAGGAGTACATGATTACATAACAATACATCAGATCTCTTAAATCTGTGTCACAATATTTGTTACCAGTGATAATCAATAAATTACTTAGACTTACAGAAGGCCTGTTTTAAACTATTGATTTATATGTTCCTCTTTGTTTCAAGATATTGTTGTCATCTAGAAGAGGTTTTAGACTTGAACTAGTGAAAAAAGTGTGAAGCCACATATCAACATGCTCTAGGACAAAAGTTCAAACTGTATAAGAGAATTGTCAATATCATGAAAAACATAGCAATTTAGAAATAAGAAAATCAGAGTAATTATACAAAACTACTCATCTCCTTTCCATCCCTTCCTTCTTCCCCTTCACCTCTCTTTCTCCTTTCACTCTCTCTTTTATTCCTTTTCCCACTCACAATTATTAACATCATTAATTTATAATACTTATTTTTATTAGCTTTTACTACAGTATATTCCAACCTCAATATCTCAGGATGGGTGTTTATTTCTTAATGGTCCCTTTCCCTTCCATTTTGGTATTGATATTCATCCAGGTTGCTTCCTTCAAGTAGCAAAGCTGCCACAGTGGCTCATATTTTCAATTGTGACCATTCATTCAAATGAAAAGTGTGAGGATTATTCCTCATAGAAAAGTTCATTAAACACAAACCACACACATCAATACAATATATAATATTATATATACAAATTACATTTGACAAAATCCACAGATGTTAAGTGAAATAATGACCCAGAGGCAGGATAAATGCATGGATACTTCACCAAAATGATAAACTAAAACTCCACATAAAAATATAGTTTGTATAAATACAGAGAAGTGGCAAGAAAATAATCCTTTTATGGTCAGTTCATACACATTACATATTAATTAGTGGAAAGCTAAAAGAGGTAAATCCAACACTATATAAAAATATCACAAATGTTCAAAAAGTAACAAAATCTAAAAATACAAACTTAAAAATTATGGGTGATGGAACAAAACATTCCTCTTACGGTGTTGAGCAGCGTAATTTTATAGACACTGAAAATATTGTGTTAATACTTAATAAAACTTAATAAATAATAATACTTTGGTTGAACAAAATATAACCCAATGAATTTTCATGCATAAGTCCGTAAACAAACTAAATGAAAATTGCAGCAATGTGTGGGAGTAATTCATTTAGAACATTTGAGTAATTACAGCAAAAAAATTTAATGTGTACATACATATTAATTAAATGACAAACTCGATGTGAATAGTGACTTGGAGATAGGCATATCTCTTGTTAAAAATATGAATTTATAGGGTCAGGGCTATGTTTGGCAAGAAGAGCAAGGAGTATACAAGATTTAATTTCATACAACATGAATTTCTGTGAGCAAACAAATTAAATATGAAATAATATATATAGTGAAAATCAGTTTTATATATTATATATTGCATATGTATATTTTTGTGAAATAAGAAGTAATAGATGCTGGGTGATGGTGGTACATGCCTTTAAATCCAGCACTGGGAGGCAGATCACTGTGAATTTGAGTCCAACCAGGTCTACAGAGCGAGTTCTAGGACAGCCATAGTTACAACAGAGAAACCTTTTCTTGAAAAACAAAACAAACAAATAAACAAACAAAAGGTTTAAAATAAATAAATAAATAATTTTAAAAAAGAATTGATAGAAACAAATCATGTATAATTAAATGAAATGTATCTGATTTTTAATATGATTAAGATTTCCATGGGGAAAATTGAGCCCAAATAAATATGCCTCAGATATATGGTATTTCATGTTCCAGATATGAAATGATTTTGAATCTGAAACTTAGGTTGTATTATCCAAATTCATTATTTAAAAGGAAATTGTGCTGTTACGATTTCTCTCCAAAGAGTTTTCCCTCATTAAAATAAGACTACATTTGATTGAATGAGAAATATCATCATGAATGTATCCAGGTAGAATAATTACAGGTGCAAAGAGAGAAATACAGACTATAACTTCTTTTAATATATAAGTTTGGTTCCTGAGATTAGGATTTCTAGTTAAATACAAAATTTTCATCAAAAAATTGGATTATAAAATTTGTCTTATTTCAAAACGATTTAAAATATATATGACTATAACCTTGATATAAATATTTTCAAAATTTTTACCTTTATCATAGTGCTAGGTTGTACTCATGGCTTTCTACTTGCTAAGTAACTGTTCTGTAATTTAGCAGCTTCTCCAGGCAACCTCTCTTTTCATCATTACCCACATGGAAAACATTTGAATTGTAGTAGATCCAAAACTTATCTTCTCATAACTTAATTCAACTGGTTCTGTAATAGTTTGATTGTATTTATTTTAATTATATTTATTTATTGTATTTGTGTGTGTTTATGACATACGTAGAGAGAAGTTATTGGGCAGGTTATGGACCATGTTAGTCTCAGGGATTGAACTTAGCTTGTCATGTTTGGCAGCAAATACTTTTACCCACTGAGCCATATCTAGCCCTTGATTATATTCTCATTTTCTCTTCTCAGGCTTTATGTACCTTGATAATTAGGTAACGAATATAGCAGTTTTAAAAACTGTATGATTTGTATGATATATATATATATATATATATATAGTATATTGGTATCTATATTTCAGTAAATATATCTTAGTTACTTATTCAATAGGTGGTAATTAATGTTTATCCTTCATGTTTAATAATGAAACTATTGGTACAAAATAACATTTTTTAAATTGAATTTTAGGTATCCTAAGATGTTCTAAGTCTAGGCATAAAAATTTTTCTTACCTGTGTAAGATCAAATATAGGTTTAATTACATGACAAATGTGGTTCACTACGATTACTTATATCTGCTGATTTCACTATGAAACCCATAGGAAATTCTCCTGGGTGGGGAGATTATAATTATCTTCTGTTTCAGTAAGTAATGTGAAAACTTATCAATAGAAAAGGAATTAAGCAATTGAAAAACAATACAACACAGGCAGATATAAAGAAAAATGTTCTTTGATCAAAAATGATGAATTAGGAACGTAAGTATTCTTATTATGAGAAAAATCTTAGAATACCAGACAAAAATCTTACAACACAGTTTTGATACTGAGTTATAATTTAAGTTTCATGATGCCCACTTCCTGCATGGTCATAGTATAGGCTTCTTTATATTACAAGTCAGTGATTATGAAGAACTACAGTAGCATGTAATCACAGCATGCTTTGCAAATGCCAGAAAAAGATGATCAAAGTCATCCAAGTCCTTTACACTTCATTCTGCCCAATTAAGCTCCTATTTTAAAATGAACAAAGAATAAATTAGAGAATACCAGATGATTATTATTAACTTGTAAAAGACAAGTAAAAAATAGAATTAGAAATGTCAAGGACACAAAAACAATCTAATATTCTTTAAAACTTTGGAAAGCTTGTTGTGTTGTGGATCATGGTCTTAACTTATAGTCTACTAACTTGAAATATTATCCATACATGCAGATATATATACTTCCTCACATACACATAAATGTATGTGCTCCCATGAAGGAGTCCCATATGTAATTGACATTCAAGCATACTGATATAGAAAGATAACACCATGCTTTCAGTGCTGCAATAGAAGATTTTGACTTTGGTAAATAGGAAGAGACAAAAATTGTTTTCCAAAGCGAGGAATTAATCATTGATAAGGGAGGGCCCAGCCCATTTTGGGTGATGCTCCATCTGGGCTGGTGGTCCTGGGTTCTAGAAGAAATCTGGCTGAGGAAGTCATGGGGAATAACTCTTAAGCAGCACTTGTCCTTGAACTTTGCATCAGTTCCTCCTAAGAAGTTCCTGCCCAGTTTCAGGTTAAAGCCAAATAAAACCTTTCCTTCCCTAGTTGCTTTTGGTCATACTGTTTTATCACAATAATAGAAACAACTAAGACCTAAACTTCTCAGTTTTTTTATATAAATGATAAGCATTGCTATTACTGGACCACTAGTGAAACTTTAGTCAACTTGACAAGAAACTTCCATCTTTTTCAAATCCTTTCACAATTCAACATCCTTACAAGCTGTACATGAGAGTTCCTGTTTTATAATATCAACATCAGCACATTGCAGGTATCATGAGCTTGTTCATTCTAATTATTATTCAGTGGCATTTGTTATTTTAATTTGCATTTCACTGCCCTCTGATGTCTGAAATATTTTTATACATTTCTTGTTATTTATGTGTTGATTTGTTTGTTTGTGACATGGTCTTTCTATGAAGTCCTTCACAGTCCTGAACTATGTGTATTTTTCTCATAGTTACCCAAATGTTGTAGTTATAGATGGTTGTCTTATGTTTGGCTTCATGTGCCTTTGGTTCTTGTGTATATCTTTTCTCTTAAGGTCTTCCAGATTAATGGTTTCCATTCATATTTTACTTATTAAGTTTGTTTGGATATTGGTGAATTTCAAATGTTCTTTCTGTTTTTTGGCAATCAGTCCCTTATCTCATATGTCTTTTGCTAATAGTAATGTTCCTCTCTCTGTGGCTTGTTTTATAGTTCATTTATTTAAAAAATATTTTTGCTACAGTAGTTCTGGAGACCATTTAAAATGGATATCAACTCTATGTTGAAACCCTCTTAGGAAATGATACTTCCTCCTGGTCAAAGAATAATATCCATCTCTGGCCCTATGTGGAGACATGACCTTTTGAACTGGTCAAAATTAAAACATTACCTACTATTGTTCTAAGAGTTAGTCTAGCTTATCTTGTCAATCATCTGGCCAAGAGATACATTAGGATGGCTGATTTTCCTAAAATCATGCTTGGCAATGGGAGGAATAATTATCCTATAAACGGCTTGTCCTTCTAAAAACAGTTACTTATGCAGTTGCTTATGGAACCACCATCATGCAACTCTGCTAAGCCTGATACTTTCCTGAGTTATTCAGAAAAGCCTAATCTGATTTTTTTCTTTTGATCTTGAGTTTTTTAAGGCTTGGCATCCTTTTCCTGTTACTCATCCTTTCCCTGAATCTACCCTTTACCCACCCACCAAACAGCTGCTTGAAAATAATGTAGCTTTCTCTCTTCTTGGTCTCCTCTTTCAGATAGCTGCCAGAATTAATATTTGCCTGCGATATTGAGTCTTTCCTAAAGTTTAATAACATTGCCTTTAAGTTCCCTTACAAGTCTGTTTCTAAATTCTTTTATTCAGAAGACTAACCCAAAAGAGGTAGTCTAAATTTTCTCAGTAATATTTTAAACAATACCCCTTCTATATTAACATACACAGATGTAGAGATTAGCACTTTAAATATCCAAAATAAAAAAGGTCCCATAAGTCTTAAAAGGCTGACCTTTGACTGCCAATGCTCTAATATTATAATGTCCCATTTAAAGAATTTTAGATACTTATATACTTCCATAACTCTCCTCTTAATGTTTCCTTTAAAGAGATGTAGTTTAATAATGTACATTTGTATGTTATCTAATTCATTAATTTTTATATTAAGTTAAATCTATCTCTCACATGACTTAGAAATATAATGTTTTAAATTTGCATGTTTAGTTGATAATCTTTATTGAAAGGTTATGTATTCTCTCATAAGCTATGTTTATATAGTATCTTTGTACATATTTTTAAGATAATGAAAGAGATAAATATTATATTTCAAGAGAGGAAGATGAATTTCTGAATATTTATTAATCCATGACGCAGAATCAAAGTGAGAATTATCTTTTCAAACATTAAATTTTTTTTTTTAGGCCCTGAGAGGAAATTGGTATTAAGGTCTAATTTGCATTCTTGCAAACACTTGTATCCTTTTATAATGAAATTTCATTGTGGAAAATTATTCTTTTGCTTACTGTGGGAGAAACAATGACACCCGAGTATTGTTCTATCCCAAATGAGTTGTAGTGCTTCCTCTCTTGGGGAGTCCCTGAGGACTTCAGAGGAGCTCAAGGACCTGGAATCAGTAGGGAGAGTATAATGTTTACATCTTGCCTCCCTTGACAGAGAAATTATTTTCTAAAGGTAAGAAGAAAGGTTATTTTTATGTATGAAATATTAAGAAGCCATAACCTTTCATTTAAAATTGACATGAATATGTGCTGTTATTGAAATTTAGATAGATGGAAGGTTGTATTTGACTTGAAAGCAAATTATACGATTTCCAAGGAACATAGCCAAGCAAAGTGTCAGGATGTTTTATTTACATTGCTAGCATGATTCTGAGTTAGAAATTTCCTTTAAAACACTTGAAAAAGCATAACAAAATGAGGGCAAAACATTCAAGTATATATATATATATATACATATATATATATATATACTTAGAAATATATATATCTTAGAAAATATACATATCATATTCTAAGATATATATATCTTAGAAAATCTACAAACCAATCTTTGTTTACTTGCTATTTAGGTATTTACAGTTTGTTTTTATTTTTTAATTGGGGATTCAAATCAAATTTGAATTTATTATCCAATTAGGAAATTAGTACAAATCAAATTATTTTTATTTCCATAGTTTTAATGGAGTACTTAAGACTGGTTTGTTTTTGTAGTTAGAATCTGAAGAAATTAGATTTTTCTTTGTTTCTAGTGAAATAATACCCCTCTGTTACACTAGGTCTCAGTGTAGTCACAGAACAAGTGGACATGAATCCTGGTTCTTCAATGAACTGTGTGACTTTGTGAGGTTTTATGATCAGACCACTGTTAAGGATGAGCCTGAAGCCCCGGTGAATTTCGAGATGAATAAAACCCTGGCTTTCTGTTTAACTCATGTCAGGCCTCTGAAGATGGGCAGGAGAGGGCATTTACCAAATCTCTTGGGATCTTTTTCCCAATTTGGCTACATTGAATGTACTTTCTTTTTCTGCATTTTGCTATTAAATTAGCTGTCTAGAATGGGTGGCTGAACTTGACTTCTTGGGGTATAGACTGTGACCCCAAATTTGGGAGCACTAGCTTTGCAAAAGGACAAAGAAATAAGAACAACGATGAAGTGTTTAGCATTGGGAAATTTGTTTTTCTTTCAGCAGTATTTGTAACAATTCACACTTACCAGATGAAAATACCTGCCATGTCATGGGCTCAATTTATTTAAACAGAGTAATGAGTAAAGCATCTACTCAGTCTCATTTTCTTTACTGACAGTGTCATCAATGACAATTACTTTTCAAAATATGACCATGAGTGTGTTTGTGCTGACTTTAAGCTATTTACACTCTATTGCTTTTAGAAGCTCTAAGTAAAACAAGAAATGTCAAGGACTCCATCAAATTTCAAATGTAGAAAAGATACAAGTGAACAATGTCACTGAAATCATCATGTTTATCCTACTGGGATTCACAGATGATTTTGACATGAAAATCTTCTTATTTATATTATTTCTTGCAATATACCTTGTAATTCTGATCAGCAATTTGGGATTGGTTGTATTGGTCATTGAGGATTCACGGCTCCACAACCCCATGTACTATTTTCTGACTGTTTTGTCATTGTTAGATGCCTGCTTTTCTACAGTATTGACTCCAAAAATGTCAGTTAATTTCCTTTCAGAAAATAAATCCATTTCACTTGTTGAATGTGCAACACAGATGCTTCTCTTTGTTACATTTAGAACAACAGAATGTTTCCTTTTGGCAGCAATGGCTTATGACAATTACTTGGCAATCTACATCCCACTTCTGTATATTATAAGGATGTCACCCGGGGTCTATGTGCCATTCATTATCACTTCATATACTGGTGGAATTTTTCATGCTCCTATACACACAGTGGCTACTTTCAGCCTTTCGTTCTGTAGATCCAATGAAATTAGGCATGTCTTTTGTAATATTCCTCCATTGCTTGCACTTTCTTGTTCTGACACTCACTTAAATCAACTTCTACTCTTCTACTGTGCAGGCTCCATTGAGATAGTCACCATCTTTATAGTCCTGGTCTCTTATGGTTTCATCGGGTTGGCCATTCTGAAGATGAATTCAGCTGAAGGGAGGAGGAAAGTATTTTCTACATGTGGAGCTCACCTAACAGGAGTGTCCATTTATCATGGGACAATTCTTTTCATGTATGTGAGACCAAGTTCCAACTATACCCTGGAACACGACATGATAGTGTCAACATTCTACACCATTGTGATTCCCATGCTGAATCCTATCATCTACAGTTTGAGAAACAAAGATGTAAAAGAAGCAATGAGAAAGTTACTCAAGAGAAATTGTCTCATGAATAAAACACATTTTAAAAATTGAATCGAGGAAACCTAAAACCATATTTCCCAGCAGGGAAATGCATATTAAAACTAAGATAAGATTCTCTTTCACCACAGTCAAAATGGTTTCTTCAACAAAATGAAGAAAAAAGAATGGTATGATGTGTGTAGGCTTATAAACTGAGGATGGAAATTTAAATTAGTCCAATTACTTAAGACAGATCATACTATCCCTAAAAATCAAAACAAAACAAAGCAACAACAACAACAAAAACAAAAAACAAAACAAAATAAACTACTGTGTCTTCGACTGCTGGAAATATACCAGAAGTTCCCAGGATAATATATCACAGAAATAATAGGACCTCCATATTTATTGCTGAACAATTCATAATCTTTAAGAAATGTAACCATCCTAGATGTCCATCAGTAGACAAATAGTTAATGAAAATATAGTATTTATAGTAATTAATTGTACACACTAAAATTTTCTTTAACTATAAAGCTAATAGAATCATTGCACTTACAGATAATAGGTATATTCCAAAACACCTGCATGTGAAATACACAAGATTCAGGAGGATGCACAGCAAATTACATACTTTCCCTTAAAGCTAGAATTTAGGTTTAAATTGTATATGAGATGAGGTGAAGACATGACATTAGAATGGAGACTATATGAAGTCAAAAAAATCTTAAGGAAAGGAGTGTGGGGGAAGAAATAGCATGATTGGTAACATGAACACTGAAGGAAGGCCAGTGAGAGAAGAGAACTAGCAAGGTGGTCACCATAGACAGGTAAGGACCATAGGGAAGGGAAAGGAGTAACAATTGAATGAAGTAGTAAATATGTGCAGAAATCCCACAATAAAGTTCATTGCTTTTATGCCAACTAGTAAAAATACTAATAAAATTATAATGTAAAAGTTAAAGATGCAAATAGGAAAAAAAATATTAACGCCAGCTAAGTATGGATAGTAAAAGTAGAAATTCCTGAAATAAGAGAATGAAAGGTTCAAAAAAGAACAAACGCTGATAGATCAGAACTTGAAGTTGTAAAGAGGTTTGAATGTTTTAATTGCTAAGCCAGATTATCCTAGGCTATATCGAGAGCCCTTAATTGGCCTTTTACTATCTAGCTGTATATTTTAGTCAATATTCTTGTGACTTTTAGGTAAATCCTTTGTCATTACATTGGCAGATATCTCAATTCAAAATCTAGGAAAGACTTCAGATACTATCTAAGGCTTATAGAAGAGATTTTCCTATTTTGCTGCAACCTACATACAATATATTCACAATATAATAAAAGTATTGAACCATGACTAGGTTAATAACTTTATTTGGTTGTTGGGAAAACTTCATGAGATTTCTACCACACTGAACATGTTTCTCCTAGCTATGGCTCCTAATACATAGTTTCATAATGAATTATCCTCTCCTCTTAGGTATGAGAGTTGAGTTTTTTTTTTTTGTATTGACAATTAAAAATTTGCATATCCCAAGGTTCATGTAGGTCTCTAACAACTACTTATGAGAGTGGACTTTATATATATATATATATATATATATATATATATATACACACACACACACACACATATATATATACACATATACATACACACACACATACATATATATGGATATATACATATATATCCATATATATATACAAATATATGGATATATATGATATATAATGATATATATGAATTTTTTTTACTAATTTATATTGTGTGCATATATTTTTATAACCTTGGAATAAAGATATTGACAATTCTTAAACAGAAATTCTAGGAAAGAGGTTAATTAAATATACAAATGTGTTACAAATTTCACTTGTGATATGGAAACTATTGTAAATATTCATTAAAATGCTATAAATAAACTCACATAAAAGCACCCATGAAGAGAGTTTCTCAGAGAGGCTCACCAATAGAGTTAATACTGAACCTAAGAATCTATAGCTAGGCAGCTCACAGGCACCAGAGGAGCACCTATTACTATTAGTTTGCTAAATGAACACATTATCAAACTATCTTCTAAGTATTTATCTCCATATACATAGATTAGCACAGTTCTCATTTTTCATCTCTGTACTCACTCTACATCTTTGTAATGGGAGCAATGCTTATCACAGAAACTTAAATTGGTCAAAATGCAGAAAATAAGAATCTGTGGCATGCTCAACCATAAATGGTACATTAATCTACAATTAAATGTATACCCAAGGCTTAGGAGACATCAGAAAGGGGGAGAAAGACTATAAATGCCAGTGGACAGGTAGGACTTGGGGTAAAACAATGTGTTGTAGTTATGACAAGATAAAAGCAGTCACAGATTGCTAGCAACTGTGGTTTAACTACAGAAAATCAGCACAAAATTAAGCGAATCAACATCCTTTTATAGCTTCAGGAGAGGCTCCTGAAACCCTACCCTGTGTTGAGGAGCTATTGACAACTGATAGCTGGTGGAGAGAGTGTTAATTTGCTTTTGTACTGTGACCTCTGTTATGCAAACTCTGTGAAAGGGGATTGCCCTACACCTATGTCCATATGGACAGGACAGATTGGATTTAAGGGGTTATAAAAAGACAAAAACAAACAACCAAGTTTTTAGTGAGAGAGATTTGGAAAATGAATCTGAGATGGATATGTGGTAGATGTTGTGATTGTTTAGGATCAAATTATGCTGTATGAATTAAAAATTCTCAAAGAATTAATGAAAATTATATTAAGTATTAATAATGAAGTATCATAGAAGGATAAATTTTCAAGAAACTAGGAAACAAAAATCTGTCAACTACACAGACAACAAAGAAACATCAAAAAATAATAGCATTAATAAGTTAAAGAAAACAGTAGAAGTGAGTGTACAAAAATAACAGAATACCAGTGAATGATTCAATGCACACAGGGGAAATAAAGAACGATAAATATTTGAAGATAGTGTAGTCAGTACATTCTATGAAACATAGTGCTGTATCAAAACTTTGCTCCAAGAAAGTTAAAAGATCCCGGGAAAGATAATTTTAAATGTCTTTAAATGGATTAACAACTGGGGAGAAACAAAACAGTAACAGAAGACCCTTAGTCCTGGGATCTAGCTCACAATGGGAATATAGGGCTAAGACAGAGAACTGAAGATTACATGCACTGGGAAGATTTTCTTAGGCTGAGTCATTCTAGAGATCTCTCAGATGGCTAGGAAAGACTGTTTTCACTGAGGTAACTCCCCTATCAATAGTATCCTATTGCCTGGTAAGTGCTTCTTCCATTTCCAACTTTCTTTTTACTTACTGTATATAAGACACTTAGCTGCTACCAAAAACCATAACATCTTTTATTTTCAGCTCTAGGGACCATTTGATAACATGTAATTCTATGTGATCCCTGTTACTTTTTAGTTAATATTTTATCTAATATGACTAGGAACCTCAGTCAGATTATAGTGACATATTATTATATAGAAATGATATTATTTGAATGCTGATAAACAGTTATGGGTCTCTAGATTCAGGCAGTAGGATACTCTAGAATTTAAGAGAGAGCTGTTTCTATAACTAATGCTGTGACTATGAATAAAGTGTTTAACTTCTCTGTGCTTCAGCTTCACCACTTGTAGTTGTTAGCTTCCAAGTACATTAATTGAGGCCCTCAATTAATCAACAAATCTAGTGGTCATAGAGTAGCACAATAAACACACTGACAAAATGTATAGAATTTCAGCCATGGTAATAAATGCCATGGAATGCAAATTACATAGAAAAATGATGCAGAAAAATATGATTTTAAATAGAGTAGTAAGGAAGAACCTTACTAAAAACAAACAAAAATACAAACCAAAAAACTTCAGTTGTCTTTAAGAAGAATCAGAAATAAGAAATATTCCTAATACAAGAACAGTGTTTCATGGGAAAGAATAGGTTAGAACAAATTGATCATGGCATTGGAAATCAGGGATTAGGAATGAAGGATGATTTTGCAAGTGAAAGGACCATGTCCTTTTCTACCAAGAAATATTTTGAAATGCTTCCCCTTTTACTATTAGTGTGATGAAACTTTTAATGAGGCCATAAAAGAAAATAAAACAATTTAACAGCATTACTCTGCTAAATGTTGAAATATGCATCTAAAATTATATTCTAAATAATAAACTAGTATACTTCATCAGTAATTTTCCAAAAAAATGTAGGTCCTTGATCTAATACAGTAACAGAGGAAGTGCTGAGTGGAATCTATTTATAACCCATATTTTCAACCATCCTATGATAATGTATGTAAATGAAACTATTACAGTTTAAGAATATTCTAGGATAAGTTTTAGGTCTTTACTTAAACCAAAAAGAATAAAACTAAAGATTAAAGAATATCTTTTCTTTGAGGATTGATTTAATTTAGTGTGTTATACCTGCATACAATTTTAAGATTATAATACAAAACATTTACATTTCTTCCTCCTTTTTTCTCCCTCTAAAGCTTCTTATGGGCCCTCCCTGCTATTTCAAATTTATGGCCTCTTCTTTCATCAAAGTTTGTTACTTGTATAAGTATATAATACATGTTCATTAGCCTATATAATAAAATTCTATGTATGGTTTCAGAAAATTAATTGGCTTGGGAAGACTATTTCTTTGCTTTCATCATTTCTTATTAGCCATTAGTTCTCTATGTAAGGTTGAGGACACCTGGGCTTTTCCCCTGTTGTCTTTAACAGATACATTGGCATTTTCCTTGTTCATTTCATGTTTAGAGAGTCATGTTGATACTGTTTAGATATAGCATCTGACTAGGAGACATACTCTCAAAACAAACTCATTGATCCTTAGACTCTTATAATTTTCTGTCTCTTCTGCAGTGGTCCTTGAGTTTTAGATGTTGGAGTGTTTTGTAGATGCATCCATTGGGACTGAGCTTTCACAACTCTGAATATTGATTGGTTGTTGTTTTCTATAGTGTTGTTTTTTGTAGTGGTCTTTGTCTGTTGCAAAACCAGCATTACCTTGATGAGAGATGATGATTACTTATCTCCTGGCATTGTTAGTCCCAAATTGGGAGGAGAAAAACCACAGACCCAAATCATCATAGCCAAATTAATCCAAGGAAGCAATTAACTAAAGCAAGCTTTTTTTTGTGTGGGTGCACAGACTGCCTCTCCCTAAAACCAGGGTTCAAGAGGTCAGCATTGGATGTGAAGAAGACAAAGTTTTTATAGCTCAAGGGTAGGTGTTTTCCAAATGTGGAGTTCGGAAGAAAAATTAGTGAGGTTATAGGAGTAGACTATAAGCATAACAAATAAGTCATAGATGGTCAAAATAAGGTAATCACAACAAGTAGTCATAACAATCCTTTGAAACAGAAATAGAGTTACAAGATGGTTATTAACTTTTTGAAACAAAGACATGATTGCTATTCCTGGAACAGGCAGTACAGAGACATTTGCAGTTAATGTTACAGATGTGGCATAACCCAGTCCTTGAGAAACAGAAGTTTAATCATAGATAGGAATGAACCCAGTTTAACTTTACTATAAGATGGCTTTTAAGGCTAATATGGAGGCACTCTGGCTCTTCAGGTATAATAATAAATGTTTATAGATTGTTGATGAGAATTAGGCTGGTTTAATAAAGTAATGGTTGTATATTTTCTTCTAATAATCACTAGCACTGAGTAGTTAGTTAGGTTTCCAGTACCAGGCATCGATTCCCACTTTTTGAATGGGTCTGAAATCCAATGTTACCACCAAAGTTAGCATGTCACTACTGCACCATAGTGTTCTCCTGCCATGCTGGTCATTTATTTGGCTTATAGTCATCATAGCTGGATAAAACTTTAGTTGCCTGCTTACTTTGTAAGCTTACGTGTTATTTTTGGGAATCATGGAAGCTAGTCCTGAGACAGGAGACATTCAGGTCATTTCTAGCTCAGTGACTTCTGTCTTGTTTCAGAAGTCCATGGTGCCTTCAGCAATAGGATATATGTTTTGGGAATACTTTGGACCAACTTGAAACAAAAGAGGGCTTGTCATGTTTAGTATTGGAACTTTTATTAGGTAGTTTTTAGAATTTTAGAGGAGCATTGTTAGCCCAAATGAAAAAAAAACTCTCTTTAAGACGTATACATACATTTACATGCAGAATTTCAATCAGGAAAATGGGACGTGTGGGCTCACTTTGTAGATAGGATGGCCTTGAACACACAGAGATCTGCCTGCCTCTACCTCTCAAGTGCTGATATTAAAGGCATGTGCTGCCATGGCCAGTGGTATGGCTTCTTAAAAACTCACAGCAAAACACAATTTTCAAATATTTCTCAGGTATACATACTGCATGAAGATTTTATTTTGAGTAAGTCTATATATGATGTGTTTGTGTTTGTGCTCACTTCTGTGTGTGTGTTCATGCGTATTCATGTATATAGGTGCATGTATGTGTACATATGTATCTATGTGAGTAAAGCATATGGATGGCCATGTGGAGGCCTGAGGCAGATATCAAGCTTATGGTCCAAGGACTCCATCCACTAAATAAACTTCTCAGACCTTTGTGAAAAGTTTCAACCATACATTTGCAACATTTTAGATCAAAGGAGTTACAAATTTTGATTATTAGCCATGTACTAACAACTCAGATATAACAGGTGTCCATGATTGACCCCTAAATGTTACATTTTTCAATGAAAAAAGCAGACTGTATAACATCACAGAAAAATGAAAGAAATTTGTTTATAAATGTCATATATAGATATATATAGGTGACACAGTAGAACATATACAAAATTGCCAAAACTTGTGAAACTATTTCTCTTTTCCTTAATAATGTATAATATTTTCCACTATGTTTCCAAAATTAACATATACATTTTCTTACAAATTAATTACATTTGACCATTTTATTTTATTTTATTTTTATTAGTATTTTACATTATTTATTATTTGAAATAAATTTATAAGATGCAAGGAAATCTTCCTCAATTAATGCAATACACATTGAAAATATCACAGGATTGTAAACACTATAACGATAGTGCTACAATTTGTGAGTATTACCTTAAATTTCTTACACATATCATTGAATCAGGTGAACTTGAACATCTGAGAAAATAGTCTTTTTCTAATTTAATTTGTTTTTAATTGTTTGCTTATGCATGTTTGTGTGTCTGTGTGTCTGTGTGTCTGTGTTTAGCTGAGTGCATGTAAGATCAGGAGTCCTTGAGAGGGCAATGGATCACCTGGACCTGGAGTTACAAATGGTTGAGTTGTGAGCCACCTGATGTGGGTACTAGAAACTGATCTTGGATCCTTTACCATTGCAATATGTGCTTCTAACTGCTGAGCCACTTCTCCAGCCACAGAAGAAATAGTCTTAAACTTTAGCATCCTAATAATTGAAAGCTAAAACATACTAAATCTAAAGCTAAAATTCAGTCATTGGTTCAAAAACAAGATGACTTAACCATTCTGTGGATTTCTTCTTGAGATTAAAAAGTGAATGCCTTTATTCTCATTACACGATAGTTATGGCTTCACAATTCTCTAAAATTTCAGGAAATATAGAATATCGCTCAACATTATTTTCAGAATGACAATTATTGTTTTTAATATTCCAATCAGTTGTCTTCAAAACACACATATTTAGACTAAGTGTTTAATATATACTCCATTATTTTTTTCTATTATTATGTCAATTTCTAAAATGTTTCCCTAGTAACATCTAGGATCAAGGTGTACTATGCAAAAGCAAACTCTACACAAACTTAAATAAAGCATACAATTGGTTTTAGATGGAGACCAAGTAATTACCTAACAGGAAAAATATAGAGAAAAGAGTCTAAAGGCTGAACACTTCTATTATCTTAACTGCTTAGAGTCCTCCCTCTTTTTTATAATTCTATTAATAGCACTTTTCACTTCTTTGTTTCTGAGACTATAAATGAGTGGGTTCAGCATGGGGATCACAATGGTGTAGAAAACAGAAGCCACTTGATCCTTTCCCAAGGAGTAGGACTTCTTTGGTTTTAAATAAGTGAAGATCATAGTGCTATAGAATATGGTGACTGCCAGGAGATGTGAGGCACAAGTAGAGAAGGCTCTGTGCTTTCCTGAAGTAGAACTGATTTTTAAAATGGTAATGAGAATGGATGCATAAGACATTGATATGTTGAGAAGGGACACCATTAGAGTTGAACCAGAGACAATGATTATTATCAGTTCGATCACATACGTGTCACTGCAAGACAGGGCTAGAATTGCAGGTGTGTCACAGAAAAAGTGATTGATAACATGAGAGCTGCAGAAAGTCAGCCTGCTTAGACAAAGCATATTGACAGAGGAATCTATAGCTCCCATCATGTAGGACCCAATGAGGAGGGCATGACAGCATCTTTTGGACATTACAACTGGATAGTATAGAGGGTTGCAGATAGCTACATACCGGTCATAAGCCATGGAGGACAGAAGGAAACATTCAGCACCACCAAACAGGACAAAAAAGTACAGCTGGGTGAAGCAACCCATAAAAGAAATATTCCTGATGGAGGTCAGCAGGTTCTCTAAGGTTTTAGGTGTGATGGCAGTTGAGTAACTGAGATCAAGAAATGACAGGTGGGTGAGAAAGAAATACATTGGGGTGTGAAGCTGGGCATCTAGATGAATAATCAGCATCATGCCTATGTTTCCCAGCACAGTGACAAGATATATTAGGAGAAAACATCACAAAGAGGAACAGTTGTATTTCCTTTGAATCTGTCAGTCCCATGAGGATGAAGTCAGGCTCATTTGTGTAATTCCAGGTGTTCATAGTTAATGGCCCCAAACTGATGAGAAATCAAAAGTTATTTCAGTGATAGGTGTGTTGTGTTAACGACAGCAGTATCTATACAGTATATTCAGATATGTATTCATAAGAAATTGATAGTTTATGAAATAAAATTGATATATAAATGGTCAGATATTGATGCAGATTTAAATTAATATTGGGAAATGTTAAAAAAGACATCCAAGGACATAAAGAAAAAGAACAGTACTCCAAATGAAGTCTCAACACAGCAAACTTTGCTCTTGATCAAAAGGCAATGCTTAGAAGAACAAAGCACTCCATGGCATTGAGTGCACTTAATCTAAGGAGGTCATATCTGATCTCTTCCTTATTGGCAAGTTTATATAACATCTTAGACAGTCAAGATTGGTAGCTTTAAAAGTATCCTGAGGAACCAGACAGTAAGGAAAGACAGAGAGAAAGAGACAGAGAGAGAGAGAAGCAGAGAGAGAGACAGAGACAGAGAGAGAGAGAGACAGAGAGAGATAGTCTTTGGAACACAAATATCTGGATGGGATTTCTCCATCAAATCCCTCCCCTCAGAATTCAAGGAACCCTATGGAAGACGAGGCAGAAGCAGTGTAAGAGCTAGAGGGGGTGGAGGATATCAGGAGAACAAGGCCCTCTGAATCAACTGAGCAAGGCTAATATGAACTCACAGAGGCAGTAAGTATTGGGTTGACATAGATCTGCACCAGGCCCTTTGAATATATATTATTGCTATGTAATGTAACTTTCAGTTTAGTGTTTTTATGGGACTTCTGAGTGTGTGAATGAGCGGGGCCCTGATTCTCCTACCTGAATTGAGTACTCTTTTCCTTCTGATGGGTGGAGTGGTCCAGCATCAAAGTGATGGTTTTTGTTTTATCTTACAATATTTTGTCATGTTTGATTATTATCTTTTAGAAGCCTGTTCTTCTCTAGTGAGAGAAAGAAAGGATGTGGATCTGGAGGTGAAGGAGATAAGGAAGAACTTGGAAGAGGAAAGTGAGAGGAAACTGTAGTCAGGATATGTTGTAAGACAAAATATTCCATTTTCAATTAAAGAAAAATCCCTGCAAAGGAAGTGAAGGAAAACAGGTGAGGGCTAGGTGGTTTAAAATTTCTAGAATGTAACAGGGCCTTTGTGTATATACAAAGATTTTAGATTGTGTGTATCAGTGCAATAGAACATTTATATTACAGTCTTACAAAGTGAGAAGATAAAAATATTTGAATTCCTTGTCATAAAAAAAAGCTTTAGTAGAAAACATTAATTTTTAATCTTTATTTCAGGCATGATATGATAATAGATGACATTTTACCTCATCTCACTCTCCCACTCCCTTTCAATTAAAATTAGAGTTTCAAGTTGGAATAAAATTGAAATTTGAAAATGTTACAACATATAACTGTCTTATTTACCGAGCAAATTTATAACTCATAGTCACTGATATTATTATTATTGTCATCACTATTGTTATTATTTGCTTTTTCTTTGTTGTCACCTCATGACTACAAGAGGACACATTGAATATTCACATTATATAGCTAAGAAATGTGACGTCTTAAAAGAAAAATAACTCCCAAAGTACTATGTTAGTCTGTAGATATTTAACATAGGTCATTCTATTTCTTTGTCAATGTGGTAAATAAATTACAGTCTTTGTTGTTGCTTTACATGCGTGAGAGTTTTGCCTGTATAAATGTCTGTGCACCATGTGTGTGCGTGTGGGAGCAAAAAGTGGGTGTCAGATACCCTGGAACTAGAGTAACAGTCAGTTGTAATATGGATGCTTGGGATTTTTCCCAGTCCTCTGGAAGAACAGCCAAGCATTTAAACAATGAGTCATCTTTCCAGTCCTTTAATTAAAATCTTAATAAGCACACTTGTGTGGGTGAAAACTCTAAAAGAGTTTGAATTAAGCATTTTCTAGTGTGAATATGACATAGCCCTGAATAATTAGTTTCTTCTCTTTCGTACTTTTCTTCATGAACGCATTAATATCCACAAGTATGTGACATCACAGGCATTTCAGTCACCCAAATGTTTCATAGAAATAAAAAAATTCAGGACAGGTAAGGAAACTTTCTTGAAAGAAGAATCTGTACATTGATGCCAGAATTTACATCAATTTAAACAAATCTGAGTCAGGTTATGTAATTAATCAGCAATAATAGGAAACATTTACAACTTATCATTTAGTGTCCCTTTAATATCAAAATCCTTTAAAACAGTATAAATTTTAATCTTAGATCATTTTATTATGGAAAATTATAACAATAGATTTAACAGTTATTACTCATTCCAGACTACAAGATACTTATTAAATTTTACCAATTTAAACAGTACTTCAAAGTATTTAAACTGAATATAGATCCTCACTTTATCAACACTACATTTTTATTTCTGTAAACATAGACTTTGTTCATAGCAAGATCAAAACAATATGGTCTAAAAAACATCTAAAAATGAGAATACTTACTGTAAGCCTAGGATTGTCAGGACACTTCTTCCAGGACTACAGTCTAGAAATGTTTTAACATTTAATTTTTCTACTGTATAAACTTTTGAAAGCTTTTAAGTGACTTATACATCTCTATAGCATAATGTGTGTTTTCTTTGGGGTGGTTATTTTTAGATTTTTCTGCGTACATTTTTAAAGTTTTATCTTTTAAATTCTCAATAAAAACAATCCATCCCAAAATATTATTTGAGTCCTGGTCAAATGAAAATTTTAGTAGAAATTTAGCATCAAAGTATGTCAAATTTTTAAATCTCAGAGTTATGCAGTGCATCACCTCTCAGCCTGATTAGGCAAGGTGCCTCATACAATCGGCACTGAAGATTATACAGCATGAGACTATCCTTAGGGACTAGTTTCTAGGGCAATGTTCTTGGCACACTTCCAAGGTCAAAAATTTAAGGACAAATGAGTAATGGCTTGTAATGTCAGAATCTCTACCATGAACCATACCCTCACTGGGTCTTCTTTATCGATAACTTTACATTGAAAAAAAACACCAATTCACATTTAAACTTGCCTAATTGTTAAAAAGTAGAATGTTTCCATTGTATAACGATCATATCAAGGCATTTCCTAGGGTGAAATAAATATTCAGAGAAATACTTAATTAGTTCAAGCCTCATAACATTAAGATGAAAAAATTAATTTCTTCATTGTGAGTATTTGAAAGAATGACTTTTCTTACTGGACTAAACATGTTAACCAGGCAAAAAAAAAAAGGTAAAGTGCAACAGATTTCAAAAAATGAATAAAAGAAATTCACAATCATTCTTGATATTTTGCTATATTTATATATTTTCCTAATTTTATTGTATTATACTCAATATTATATACTTAAATTACATTTACAAATTTTCATTATGCTACAGCCTATACCATGTTGTTTCATAAACTCCACACCTTTGTGTATGGTATTTTAGGCCCTGTCACAGGACCTAAATCCTGTCACAGGATTCTCAAGTGTCTCAGACATGGTGTCTTTATCGTATCTTACCACAGCAGCAGGATTCCCACTGTCTTCCCACAGTATGTGGCATTTCCTGATACAGCAGAATGAAGAACCTGATTTTACTATCTCATTGTATTTGTTGGCTTTTAATATTATTTAAAAATGAGTACAGAAGACCAAAATATGCCCTGAAATTAGGAAATGTTGTAGTGAGATTTGGATAGAATAGGTTATTTGTGTATATTGATGATGTCTAGTATGAGATACAATTTTATTTGTATAGTATGGAGTGATCAACTCTGGGTAATTAACATATACTGTTACATTTCTTTATGGTTAGTACATGGTTTCTACAATTTTTTAATTAGAAAAAAGGTCAACATTTTCAAATTCACTAATTATTATTTTAGTTTTATAATTTTTCTACTTTACTAATTTGAATTCATTGTGCTTTTTGTAATAGCATGAATCGCTTATCTTAGTTTTTACTTTAATAATATCAGTACAAAATTGTATTCATCTGTCATTTTATTTTTTTCTTTCTGTTTTGTTTTGTCTTTTTTCTAAGATAGGGTTTCTCTGTTGTAATGCTGGTTGTCATGGAACTATCTCTGTAGAGTAAGATGGCCTCTAACTCACAGAGATCTGCCTACCTCTGCCTCCCTCCTGAGTGCTGGAATT
Source organism: Cricetomys ansorgei (assembly GCA_026225945.1). NCBI lineage: Eukaryota > Metazoa > Chordata > Mammalia > Rodentia > Nesomyidae > Cricetomys > Cricetomys ansorgei. The sequence goes on along the minus strand of JAMJFZ010004027.1, from coordinate 398,589 downwards.
AAAGGCATGTGTCATCACTGCCTGGCCTACTTTACTTTCTTAAACACTTATCTTATTTCTTTTTTGGGGGATATGTGTTTTTGTGTGCCTGTGTGTGTATTTGTGTGTTTGTACCTTTATGACATTGCCATTGCATATCAGAAAAGAGTATCTGATCTCTTGGAGCTAGAGTTACAGGTAGTTTTTGTCCATTCAATGTAGATACTGCGCTATAAACAGCAACATTTAATTTTTGCATTTTCCTGTCATATAAGAGAAAATACCTTAATTTATATGTCAAAATAGTTTAACTAATTAAAATAATAATTTATACTTGTTATATTTCATTCTAATCTATCTATTACCTATCTATCTATCATCTATCTGTCTATCTGGCATGGTCTTACTGAGAAGGGTAATACTTCAGATTGGCTTTGATATCACATCTCCCTGTCTTTGCATCCCAAGTTCCTGGACTATAGGCGTGCACTACCATGTCTGGTTGAAATTTGTTTTTTTAATAGAAATATAATATTTGTGTATAGGTACAAGGATGAATCTAAATAAATATAATCAGGAAAATTTTCACTCTATTTTCCGTTCATTGACTAATTTGTTTCCTCTGGAATGTCTGAACTGTTTTCTTAAATTGAAGCATATTTAAAAGTTATTACTTTTTATGTGTTAGGAAAAATAAACTTTAAATATGATGAAAAAGAATGAAAACGTCAAGAATATCTATATCTAACAAGAACGTTACAAAGCTATTCTACATCTAGCACACTGAGTGAAAAATACATGCGTTTGTTTTAAAGGATGATGCAACAAATTTTAAATTCAGTGTTCTTCTTCACTGTTAAACAACTAGAATATCTCACATCTTACTGGTGGAGCACACAATATGAAGATTGTGGTCTAATCATCTGACATGGGAAAGATCTGCAGTAGTGAAGCAAAAGAAATGAATGAAGAAAGAAGCAAACACACTTGTAAAGGTCACCACTACAAGGTAAAAGAAAATAGAAGACAAATGGGTGGAAAATGACTGGATGAGGAAAACATTAAAAGAGCCTGTATGGATATTTAAATAATTAATATTTTGGCAAATAAAACATGTTAATCTAATGAAGAAGAGCAAAAGCACTGTAACTTTCACTTCTAGGTACAGACGACAATTCAATTTCAATCACAAGGAGCAGGATCATTAGATATCAAATTTTATTAATACTAATTAAATATTAATACTTTAAATTATTTGTGGAATGATGAAAACTCAATACAATGAAATAGAAGTTCATGTAATTAGAATTCAAACAGTATAAATTAACTAAAAATGTAAAGTTTACTTTAAAATATTTGAAGATTGTATTTGAAATTTATGGAAAATCCTACTATAAAGAGAAAATGTGAAAACTATTATAATGAAAAACCTTTAGAGGCAAAATCCATATTAAGCAGAAACTATGATTAGTTAGAAAGGGGAGAAAACAAGGGAGGCTTACAAAGGGAAGTGGCCCATGAAATATGCCCCATGTACCTTCGAAGAGAAGTATAGAACAGAACATTTCATCATGTCTTTTGCTCTGAACAGTTTACAGTGTCAACTATTTCATGGTAAAATTGTTTTTGAGATAATCATCTATGACATATCCAGAAAGATCATAACAAGAATACATATATGAATACTAACATCTATTTTCATAAGAATGAGAACTGAATCTCTTTATGAGATACTTATTTGAATGTAAAGATGTGATAAATCCATACCAGCTGACTGTAATTTGGAAATATCATTAGCACAGAATATAACATTTTATGCACTTAATTCCTTATCCTATTCATTCAAAAGGAAAAACAAACTGAAACCACAATAGTAGACAGGATATATTTACATATAACTATATCAAATTCAATGTATCAACAAATATCTCAAGAATAGTCTAGAAATGTAATTTTAAGATTTTTAAAGAATGTGATAGGACTCTATAATAATGACTCTTCTAACATCAAATAAATATAGATAGAATTTTACTGAATGTATATTATTCTAGATAATAACAAAGTAGGAATGTTGCAAGTCAACAGCATAAGTCTGTGACTATAGGACATAAAGCATGTTTTACAGATATGGTGAAAAACTATAACTATTGTGGTTAAATGGGTCAACATTCTGTTCTTGCAGGAATTAGGTTATGTCCTAGCACTCACATGATAGCAGATCACAACCTCAGTAATTCCTGTTCAAGGAGCTCTGATGTCTTCTTATGGCCTCCACATGTACCAGGAATACACATGGTGATGTAGAAAAATACACATAGACAAAACACTCACACATCAAAATGAAAACATCTATGAAGAAGAATAATGTCTTCATGACTTTTTGTGATAGTGTTTTCATTGAAATATGTCCAGATGTCTTTTAATTGACTTATATATTTCTAGCACATAAACAATTTATGAGCTCTGGATCAACTTAGAATACCACACAAACATAAACAAATGAAAATAATTCACATCTCAATTTCTAAGGTACTACTTTTCAAAAAACTTGTGTTATGTCTATTGCCTACCCATTGAAGTAGCTAACTGAAATTAATTAAGTCATTTAAATTGCAGTGGTCATGGTTTGTCACAGAACAAGTTTTCTATGGATGACTCTCAGGAGAGCATTTTTCACATCTTTGTTCCTCAGACTGTAGATCAGTGGGTTCAGCATGGGAATGACAATGGTGTAGAACACAGATGCTACCTGTGCCTGGGTGAGGGATGATGTGTTATCAGGCTGTAAATAGGTGAAAATCAAGGAACCATAGAACACAGTAACCCCTGTTAGGTGGGAGGCACAGGTAGAAAAGGCCTTCCATCTGCCAGCTGATGACTGGATCCTCAGGATGGCTGAGATGATGGTCAGGTAAGTGACAGTGATGATGAGGAGTGAACTGAGGAGTGTGAACCCAGCTAGAACAAAGATTACCAGTTCTGTGCTGAAGGCATCTACACAGGACAGGGCTAAAAGAGCCGTTGTATCACAAAAGAAATGATTAATGGTGGAATCACAGAATGCCAAACTACTTATCACACAGATGGATATCAGAGAATTTGTGAAGCCAATCACATATGGTATTACTCCTAGCCAATTACAAACCTTCTGGGACATAATCACAGAATAAAGCAAAGGATTACAAATTGCTACATAGCGATCATAGGCCATGGATCCCAGAAGGAAACACTCACTACACACCAAACCAACAAAGAAGTACATTTGAACAAAGCAACCTACAAAAGAAATTGAATTCTGTGTGGACTGGAAATTGACTAGTGCCTTGGGTGTTACAGTGGATGAATAAAATATGTCGATGAATGCTAAATTGCTGAGGAAAAAGTACATGGGTGTGTGAAGCTGAGAGTCAATTCTGATTAGCATAATTAGCCCAAGGTTTCCCAACACAGTGAATAAGTAAATGAAAAGGAATATCAAGAACAAACTGACTTGTAATTCTGGGTGGTCTGAGAATCCACTGAGCATGAAGAGTGTCACTTCTGTGAAATTATTCTCAGCCATTTGTGATAACTCAATTGTTGACTTCACTTTAAACAATCAGTAAGAAAAATAAAATAAACACTCGACAAAAGACTTTAGAATCAGTGTCTTCTTGGCTTCCACTTAGAGCAAAATGAATGGGTGGTGAATGTTGAAATGTTGAAAGACAATGTGGTTTTTATTATTTTTATTTTAATTTTGTTCTTTACTTGTGTATGTAAGTGTGTGTAACTGAATGCAGTTGTTTGTTGAGGTCAGAGGGACTATTAGAACTCCAGGACCCGATGTTACTCACTGTGAGGAGCTATCAGATATGAGTGTATTCATCAAACTCTGGTCCTCTGAAGGAGTAGCAGGAACTCTTAAACTCTGAGCCACATCTCCAGCCTCTGAATTATTTTAAAAGCAAATGATAGATACTAATTACTAACAAATATCCAAATGAATGATTACATAAAATTTTAAAACTTTAAGACTTTGTATCTGTAATAGTTACAAGAAACTCCTGCTAAGTTGCGCTATCTTCTTCTACCCAATTCTATTAATAAAACAAAATTTTACCACTATCAATTTATTTTTGAATCAATTATTCCATAGTGTTATGTAATATAAAGCCTACTTTTAAAAGGAAACTATAATTCATTCATTTAAATAAATTTGAATATTGCAATCTTAAATTTTTAATATCTAGCTTATAACATATGGACAAGATGAAAAGTTCTAATATTGTCCCAGACTCGGTACATTTTGGTTAGTTTTATATTAGATAACTATAAACATCCAACTCACATTCCATTTTCATAAATAATTCTTCATGCTTTTCTAAGGTCTGTCACTTGTCCATTTTGTTCATTAATGATTTAAGATCTGTTGCAGACTTTAATTTATAATGTAGTTCTAATTCTTTTACCTGTGAATGTAGAGAACATAAATATATCCAACTTAGAGCATACGTGACATAAGGACTTAGCAAGTTCGTTGTTCAAGAGTAGTTCCCAAAGCAATAATGAAAATCTGAAAACAAATGTAAGGTGATCTCATGAAAATAGAAGTTACATTTTTAATGCACTTGACAAATACATAAAAGTGAAAGTATCATGCACAACTAAAGAAAATTTGTTTTTATATTTAACACATCACACTGAAGGGATTTGAATCCAATTGTATCTACATAATCATTTAATGTGCCTCATGTCCACAAGTATTCCTACGTATTGATTTATTTATTTAATATGAAGTTTTTCACTTCAATAAATTTGTTAAGACCTACTGGAACATGCATATCTGTAAAAGGAAAAAGTACTCTAGTGTGAAAAGCATAGACATTATATACATTGCCACATCTACAGACATACTTGCCTATGAGTCAGGAAGAAATTATGATGCTTACACAAACTTGCATGTAGTATCTATTTCTTTTTCTGCTACCTTTCATTTGCCTTTTTATCTATTACTTTTACCTCCTTTGAAGTTCTGAGTTCCATGACTCATCAATGCAGTAGTTTGAGTCCATGATTATTGATCTTGCTGTTGATGGTGTTATTAAGCACAAAGCTATTTTTCTCTATTGTGAGCCCTTATATGTGTCATGATATTGATAACTGTTAGTGCCTTTATAATATGATAGTTCTGGATGTTATGTGTATTTGCCTTTCCCAGATGAAGTAGAAATAAAAGATAAATTAACTAAGCCTATTACTTTGTACGTATGCATACAAATTAAAAGTCTTTATTTTTTCCATCAAACTTATATTTATTTTAAAATTGTTTTACTGGTAATTCATCTGTGAAAGGGACCCTGCAACAAAGACTTGTCTACTGCAATCCTTGCTACACAGACTTCTTATACACAGATCCCTTCAAACTCTAAAACTCACCTTAAGAAGGAGTATGTCAATTGCATCATTTGCTCTCTCGAGGAATGTGTTTTAATTGTACTTTAAGGACTGTACCTAAGTTGAAAGTAAATATCTCTAATGACAACATTATTATTGCATGAGATTTTGATGTCAGTGGTCTGACTACAGTATTTGGAAGACAGGAATTAGCAACACTATAATGTTGCCATTGTGGGCTTATATGTTATTTGAATTCACAAATTCACAATTCTTTGTTAATTTTAAGATTTTTATATTAAAAGTAGGCTATTATGGGTAACTTGAATATTTAGAAAACATGAGTCTAGGTTTGTGTTCACAGTTAACTATTAGCTTTATGCCCATGTATGTTCTGACCTTTCTGATCTTCACTGTCTATGTTTGCCTAGTGACAGACAGGCACTTGCTTCAGTTATTTTGGAAAATTACATTTAAAGGAGAATAAGAAACTATCATATCATCAATTTATTCAATAATTAGTACTAAATTCCTTTTATGTGATAGAGATTGTCTTGTACATACAGGGGCAATGGATACAAGGTACAGTCATTTTCTCACAAGATATCCTGACATAGTGATAGAGGTAAAAACACAGTTTTACATCCCCTCCAAGGTTCAAGGAACAATAGAGAAATGGAAAGGGAAAGACTATATGAGTAGAAAGATGGGAAGGAGTACTAAAATTACTGTCTGCTGGTTATGACTTGGTGCTGCAATCATGAACACACAGCAGCAGTGATCATTTGCACAAAAGAAAATCTGTACAAAATAATGAGACAGGAATAAATGTGGGAGTAGCTGAGAACAGATATGGGACTTGTTGAGAAGACTTAGTAGTAGAAAAAGGAATAAGCAAGTAACTAGGGGCTGACTGAGATTGCAATGAATTGTATACTTGCATGAAATTATTAAAAATAAAAATAATAATTTAAAAAATATAAATGCATATGATTGAAGAAATGTGAGAAGGAATCTGATATTTTCAGGAACATTAATAAGAATATTATTTGAGAAATAAAATTCCTTGTAATTTGTCATCGAGAATAATGAATATAGGGGAGAGAAATGTATTTCATCAGTGAATGCACTGGAATCCACAATAATGGGTTTGGGAAGAGTGAAAACAGCAATGGAAAGAAATTATGACAAAAAGCATGAACAGTTGAAGAAATATTTATTAATGGAGAGGCAAGGTACAGTTTTATGAAAAGCATCTACACTAAGAGTTTCAAGCTGAGGTAAAACTGGTGAGTCAAGTTAAGGAGAGGACAACTGGAAGGACAAAGAGAGCTGTTTCTATGGTGAGACTTTCAGAATAGGGGAACTACAGCAGACAGCAGAGAGATGAATAGTGAAAAAAAGTTCAAGATAAAAGCACCAGGGAAAGAGACTCACTGAGAGCTAATCTAGTGAGCAGTCAAAGACAGAGATGAACTTAGGCTGACTGGGGCTTATGAAACTATTTTTATGGAATTATTTCACACGCGCGCGTGTGTGTATGTCTGTGTGTGTGTCTGTGTGAATGTGTATGAAAAACTGTGGTACTAATAGGTTTAGAAGAGTGGGTTGAAGATTTTTAAAAGGCACTGAGCAAATCTACTTTTACAATATAGGGGAGAAAGAGGGGATAGAACACTCAAGGGTCCAGTGAAAACATGAGTATATCCCTATTCAAACTTCTTGGAGATCTTGGATATACTGAAGAACAAAGTATTGCTACACTATATGTTTACAAAACAAAATAAAATACTCTGGCATTTGTAATTTCTAATGAATAATGAAACATGAGAAAAATATGAGCATTTTCTCTAAAACATCTGCTATTCCCAAGGGATGGATCCCAACACACATCATAGATCCACAAATGCACTGTATTAGAGATCTCACATAAAATGTGCTGTATGTGTATATAACATATGTAGTAGTAAATGTTTCCCTAAACTTTATAATTTTACTCTTAATGTTTAATATAACTTATAGAACCTAATTGTATGTAAATAGTTGTTATCTAAATTTTATTTGTATAGCTTTATGATTAGTATTTGGTTCTTTTTTTTTTTAATCCCTGGTTTGTTGCCTACCAATATGCAGTATATATATGAAGGAATAGCTGTGGTGATGGATCTATGTCATAAAATTTTAATAGCAAACAGACAACAACTCCCTCTCTCAAAATATTTTATTTTGTTATATGCACTTGTGCACACTATGAGTAACTGAATCCACAGAAAATAGAATCATTAGTAAAAATGCAAACTGAATTTGGTGGCAGTGGCAGATGTTTGGGATAAGGTCTAATTACATATCCCAGCCTGACATCAAAGTTGGAATCTTTCTGTGTAGCCTCCTAGATTCTGAAATACGTACATCACTATGCCCAGATCTAGAAAGTGACTTTTGAGGGTGACTTTTAATATTGTTCCCAAACCCACAATAGTGTAGTTAAATTGAATTAAATTGAATTCCCTGAAACTTGGGATTTAGGCTTTTACACTTTATTCTGTATTAAAGCTCATCTTGTATACTGTTCGGTACCAGATCCTACTTGTTTGGGCATTTTTTCTGTCTCAAATTTTCAGTTATCCATTTGTGCCCTATGTAAAAAAGTAATTCCCTATTGGAGTCTTTGGTCTCAGGTTCTTCCTGTGACACCTTTGGGCAATTTTCAGTTTGCCTTTTGCACCATTCTGCTTCTCCCAATGTCATTTCTTTCTGTTCTTCAACCAATACATATATTTTGAAAACCACTGGACTTCCTGCTGTGTATTTGGAACTGTAATCAAATATAGACAATGAAAATACTCTGGTCCCTCCTCCAAACGCCTACAGTTCGGTTGATCACAACATGATCAAGAACAGAATCTCAGGAGAATCCTAAGGAGTAAAAATTGTTTTAATAATGATAGATTGCTTTTAACATGCATTAAAAATGCAGCTCTTGTGCTAAATTCATGCATTTTAGGAACAGTGCTTTGTAAGTTGAAACTAGGTTTATTTAATCTTTAAACAAGTTTTTGTTTTGTTTTGTTTCAATGATTGGTTGTTTGCTTTTTTGGCTGATTAGCTTGGTTTGATTTGGTTTGGGTTTTTTGAGACATGTTCTGTCTACAGAGCTCTGGCTGTCCTGGAACTTGCTATGTAGACTAGGCTTACCTTGTACTCACAGAGATAATCCTTTGCTGGAATTAAAGGCATGTACCACCAAGCCCAGCATTCACCGAGTTCTTAACACTAAATGAGTATTATGAGTAGCAAGCAAATTTGGCAAAAAAAAGCATGAAGAACTTTTGAAAATATTGCTCTAGGCTATACTTTGTACATTGTTGGTTAGCATTCCCAAAAATCTACCCAATTCCTTACCATGCAATTGCCATTTGATTAATAAGTTTTGTTGTTGTTTGTTTATCAAGAGAGAGTTTCTCTGTATAGCCCTGGCTGTCCTGAAACTGGCTCTGTAGCCATGATGGTGAGATGTGATATAAATATTTTTCATGGAAGTATTCTATAATACATCATTGCATACACAGAAGTAGTGAAATAAAATTTATTTTACTTTATCATATTACATAAGTATCTATACTTATTGTTCAGCTTAAGAGAACAAAATTCATAGGCATTTTTAAAGTTTGATGTTTATTTATCTGTACATACAAATACTTGAGCTTTTATTGTTTTAAAACATGAACACAACTTTTACAGAGTTACCACTCACAATATATTACAAATATATCAGCTAACATGTTTAGTGTATGTTCCCTTGTCTCTAGAGATTGCAACAATGGTAAACAAAGATTATAATGCACTCTCAAAGAAACCAAAAAAGGGCATATGAATAAGCAATGCATGGCCCTAAGAACCATTCTGTTTTAAAAAACAAAATATAATTTCAGAAGACTATATTATTTTGAAGAAGTTACTGTAATCAGATTTTTGGTGAGTTTCAGTATACTTTGGGATAACTGTAGATAGTTTTATTGTTATAATAATTCTGTTCATTTTAAAAATGAAATGTTTTCATAAGGGAAAAAAAAACAATTCCTGCTATTGAATAAATACGCTGATTTCTATAGTTCTAAATGAAGGATGTTGTAGGAAATAGATAAAATTGGTGCCATTTATTAAGGAGAACTAGGAGAAGGTTTGTCTATAAGCAGACCATAGTGAGTTTGTAACGTTCATATCTCAGACTCTCATCATTTTTGACCTGCAGTTAGTACTAAGGTCCTCTGGCTCATCTGTAAAATTGCATAGCCTTGGTAGTTTTTAAAAAAATGTGTATAAAGTTTACTTCTACAACCACTTCATTACTTATGTGATGGTCCTTCCTCTCTTTCCCTCGTTTCTCGATGAAACTGACAATCCTATTTTTAAAATACTAATGATAGAAAATGGAGTTAATCTGCAATAGAGGAAATTTGATTTTTCAGAATCATCATGCACAAATCAAAGAAATGAAAAGTAGATATCCGTGATATGAATTTATTTTAAGAAAAGGCCTATGTGCTCAATATTAAAAAAAAGGAGTGGGTGAGCCCAGTCAAGAGACTTAATTTTTGTTTGTGGTGATGACTTCTTATTGAAAAGACTTTGTCTATCCTGAAAGCTAGTATTTATTTGTTATTAAAAATTTATTACAATACTTACTTATAAACATGGAATTGTGAAAATACTTCTGAGATTATGCACAGAAAAAAAAGCCTGTCAGAGTGTTCTTATCTGTACTAAAGGCAGAAGTTTCTGAAAACAGAGTTATCAATATTTCATTCTTTGTGGTAGCTTCATACCATGAAGAAGATAAACTATTCTAAGTCCCTTCCATGTGAAGTTTTATTGTTATAAAACAAGACAGAAATCCTCACGTGCACTGGCATGAAACAAACACTGTGAAAGCTTCCTATTTAGTGTTGCACAAAAAAGTCATTTGTTTTTCATATACAAATGTTCCCTTCCACCATGAAATGAGGCAGAGATGTTTATGTAATTGTTGAGAAAGCAGATCTTTTATGTATTCTATTCCAAATGAAGATAGTTTGCCTTACTTCTTGTCAATTTTACTTTTGACAAAAATAAGCCCTCACCTATATCCCATCAGTAACCTTGATGCAATTCTTGAAGCTACTCACATTCCCCCCAAAAGAACACACAAACCAAAGGGGGCTAGCTGAAAAAAGAAGAGGTCCTGCACATATGGAAAAGGATAGTTGTGTAATATTATATATAATAAAATAATATAACATTTGTATATATACGATATATATATATATATATGGGATAAAAATGCATGATGAATAATTAATGCCAATAAAACTATTAAAAACTTAAAAGTCTACAATGAATGTATGTTTGAATATAAACTGCTTTCAAATTGCCTTACTTGCCAGTACTAAACCTCTGTAGGTATTTAACTATAATCTAGAATCTAGTCTATAGAATCAATAAACATTTCATAATTATCTCTACTTGAAAATTGATGCCAGGCAGTAGTGGCACATGCCTTTAAGTCCAGCAGTTAAGAAGCAGAGAAAGGTGTATCTTTTGTGAGTTCACGGCCAGTCTGGTCTATAGAGTGAGGTCCAGGAGAGCCAGAGTTAGAACAGAGAAATGCTGCCTTGAAAAACAAATGAAAGAAAGAAAGAAAGAAAGAAAGAAAGAAAGAAAGAAAGAAAGAAAGAAAGAAAGAAAGAAAGAAAGAAAGAAAGAAAGGAAGGAAAGAAGGAAGGAAGGAAGGAAGGAAGGAAGGAAGGAAGGAAGGAAGGAAGAAGGAAAGAAGGAAGAAGAAAAGAAAGAAAGCAAAGAAAAAGAAATAGAAAATGAAAAAAAAAGAAAGCTAGTATTCACTGAGCAAATACTTTTCTCTTAATCATTCTTCTCATGGCTTCTTTGGCCTCTTTGTTTCTTATGCTGTATATCAAAAGATTCAGTACTGGCAGCAAAAGTGTATAAAACACAGATAGAATTTTTTCTGTATCTTGTGGAAAACTTGAGCTGGTTCCCAAGTAAGTAGATATAACTGTTCCATAGAAGAGTATTACAACAGTTAGGTGGGAAGCACATGTGGATAAAGCCTTATAACTGCCCCTGGTGGAGTGCATTTTCAGGACAGTGATAAGAATCCCCACATAGGAGCTAACTACTATCAGAAAGGTAGTTATGGATGTAGCCCCTGAGAGAATAATGAACAAAACCTTACTGTGCCTGGTATCAGAACATGAGAGCTGAAAGAGCAACGGGATATCACAGAAGTAATGGTCAATGACACTAGGCCCACAGAAAGTCAGATTGAGCAGGCTTCTCATGTGGGTGAGTGAGTTGGCACAGCCTAGCAGGTAAGAGGCAGACACCAGATAGATGCAAAATGTGGGAGTCATGAGACCTCTGTAGTGAAGTGGACTGCAGATGGCAAGATACCGGTCATAGGCCATTGCAGCCAAGAGGAAGCATTCTGCAGTCAGAAACAAGTTAACAAAGGAATACTGGAGGAGGCAGCCATGGTAAGAGATGCTGTTTTGTCCTGCTAAGTAGTTTATCAGCATTTTGGGAATAAACACTGATGAATAACAAAAATCCAAGAAAGCCAAGTGGCTGAGGAAAAAATATTTGGGGAAATGAAGTCGGGCAGTAGCTAAAATTATTACAATAATCCACAAATTGCCTACTATGGTAATGATATAGATTAAGAGAAATAGAACAAAGAGTACAGTATTCAGGACAGGGTCATCAGTTAGTCCCAGGAGTGTAAACTCAGTTATCACACTCATATTTCTGTCAGCCATTGATGTGATTCCCTTATGGGGGATCTGCAAAAAATAAAACAAAAATTAAAATTAAAACAGAGGAAAAAGGAAATGAGAAGAGATTACAGTTTGTAGTCTTGAAGTCACTCTGTTACCATCTTTTAAGAATTGTAGATCAATAAAGGTGTGATGGCCCACATCTTAATTCCAGAACTCGGGAGGCAGGTACAGAGAGATCTCTATGAGTTCATCACCAGCCTGGTCTACAGAGTGAGTTTCAGGATAGCCAGAGTTACAACAGAAAAACTCTGTCTCAAAAAAACCAAAAAAAAAAAAAAAAAAAAAAATGCAAAATTTTCATCATCGACTATAATAATCCAAATTAAATTCAAATTAGCCTAGTGTGAAAAGGTAACTTTTCCCTTGATTCTCACAAAGTAAATAAGATTTATCATTATGTGTCATATGAAGACAGTGGAGAAAGTACAACACTTTTGAAAGACATGGTAAGAATCAAGTCTTATTTCCTGGTAAACAGTTCAGTCACGGGGTCATGGGAAACAGAATATTCTACATTTCCAGAGTGAAAGAGAACTTCACCTTCTAGGTATGAACACCTACTATGGAAGAGAAAAACAAAAATTCTCTCAACATGTATCTGAAATATTCTCTATGATATTTAGGTAAGTTAAACAATAAAACACAATTAACATGCACTAAATATATTACATGTACGTATATGTGCTTATAAATATAAACAGACACATAAAATAAAATCTAATTTAATTTATAGTGTATAAAAAAAGACAATGAGACCCAAGGAGTCTGGATTATAAAATGAAAACAATTCTCATAATGAAATTTATTTCTTTAAATTAACTTGTTTACTACCCACAAAATTAATGTTTGGAACAGTAAATAGCACTTACCATAAATGCTCCAATTCACTGCAGCATGTACTCTTCAGTGCGTATTAGCCGATGTCAGACATTTTTTCTTTCATAACATTTTGGTTCTTTTTTTCTTTTTTTCTGAAGTCATTGGCACAAATTCGTTTTAAGTGAGACTATATATTTTTATGACCCATTTGATGACTTATAACTTTTAATACACAACATTAAACCATTAAGTTAATTTTATTTTAAGATATAACCTCAAATAAATAAATGCCGCTTGTTGATATCTAAGAAATTTAGAAAAGTATATTGGGAAATATGTTTTGGAGAAATTCTCAATGTAGGAATTTTAGAAATTCCTGATGTTCAAGAGTTTTCAGTAAGACAAATTCAGAGAACATTTCAGATAAGTTTGATAGGAAACCACATTTTGGCTGAACATTCATAAATATGATATTCCACAATAATCTACTCAAATCACCCAAGAATGACATTTATATGTTTTTGAATAATAGGATAAAGAATATCACAGGATAAAGAGTTCATACTTCACTCTACTTTTAAACAAGTCAAATCTTGAAAATTAGCATTTATTTTCTATATTTTACAGAAACTAGAAGTAAAAAGATGAATTCCTTTTTAGTACAGTACTCTGAAGTTTTCTAACCGAGTAGATTTGTCTATATACTTGTTTCAAGGTATAATTGTGGAAATTATCTAGAAACATCTGGTTAAATTGTCAAACCTTATATAGGATGCCCAGATTTTCAATGACAAACTCAGAAAATAAAGACAAAATAATTCTGTGTTTAGTCACTTCACAATGACCTTTTGGATTAATCTATTTTTAAAATAATTTTGGTTTATTAATATTCAGCTAAATTTTTCCATATTAAATTTTATTTTAAGAAAATTAAATTGATAATATTTACTGTTTTCATTCAGTGTCAGTTATTTCATGACTGATATTTTAATTTATGTAATTAAATTTTTCTGGACTATGTTTTCTGCTCTTTTTGCTTTAAATAATTTATATTTCAAGAAAATAATATTTGAGTCTAAAATTTAGCTCTGCCAATGAAGGCAAAACTTAGTTTATTGTTCCTTTACTCAAATTAACAAATTGGAACAGTTTATAAGGATCCTTCTAGATTTGAAAATATTACTACATCTAAATTATTTTTTTTATCTTACAAACGATAAAATTATGCACCACTAAACACAGTTATCAGGGGAAATGTACAATAAGAAGCCCACATTGTATCTCAGGAGTGACCGTTGACTGTGGCATTTGCCTGACTCTATTTTCTGAACTGCATAATCAGAATGACTAGAATCATGTGACTTTGAATCATTTTATATTTGTGTGGGCTGGGGCATTACTCATTTTGAAAACCTATGAAGGTATTTATAAATTTTGTGTTGCAACACACAAATAGGACACCTACCTGGTGTGAAGAATCTGAGTTATCTGTTTCTAAATTTCTTAATTGTTGAGTTTATATTTGGATTTTTGCCTTTGAAGGCTGGAATCCCCAGGGCACTATAAACACTGGGATTCATTAAAAATACTACAGGAAGCCCTAAGGAAATCAAGAACTTTTCTTTTTTTCCAAAGTATGGCAATACAAAGGAAAGTTAAAGAAAAAGTATTTTCTAATTTGAAATTAGTCAAGCAGTGGTTGTGCACGCCTTTAATCCTAGCACTCAGGATGCAGAGGCAGGTGTATTTCTGTGTGCTTGAAACCAGCCTTGTCTACAGACTGAGTTCCAGGAAGAGCAGAGTTACAACAGAGAAACCCCGTCTTAAAACAAAAATTTAAAAAATTATAATTTATTTATCTATTTTATATGTGCATTTCACATATAATATGTAACACTATTTTATTATCATCATTCTATAACTTTATTTTTATTGATAGCAATTATGGATGCATATATATTTTCAATGTGAATATACAGGACTTTAATATGATTTCATTTGGAGTGTATATATAGTGATATACCTCTGTTTATTTTCATACACTAGATACTCTGTGATACTGGTAATACAGCTAATTAGGACACTTTGATACATTTATTATTTAACAATTTTTTTCCATATTGGAACACTGAGTAGGCAGAATAATTGAATAAGGAATTAAAAAAATAAAAAATACAATTCAATGCAGGCTTAAATAATATTCTAAATGTTATTAAGGGAGCATATTAAATCCAATTACAGAGCTGTTGGTGACCACCAAGGTATGCATGCCATTAGTGCACCCATAAGGTTATCATATAATGCTAGTTGTTGATGTGTTTCTTAGACATCCTAATTGGGTAGGACTGTTAGTTACCTGCATTCTTTGGATGCTTCAATGGTGCCTTTGATAACATGAAACTATTCCTCAGAGAGGAAGCAGTCAGGTCAGTAGTAGTTCAGGGCTCTGTGGGCCCTGTTTCTGAAGTGCATGGTGTTTTCAACAATAGAGAATTACCTTTCATTTCTAAGGCATAACTAAAGTTAATAGCAATGCTAGATGTATTGGGTGCTTTTTAAGTAGCTCTAGCCAACAACTCCAAAGAGGGATTCTCATGTCTAACATTTTAGTTTCTGTTAGGTGTATGGTCTTTGGGTCCTGGAGGAATATCATACTGCCAAATGAGAAAATTTCATTAAAACTGTATATGTATATTTATGCACTGAATTGTATACCACATAGTTTTTTGTTTTATTGATAAATAATTAATAGTATGATTCCTTGTGACTTTTTCAACCACCCATATTGTTCTTTACAATGCTCCTCCTTTACCTATCTTCACTTGTTCTTCCCTTAGGAGCCCCTGCACTTCCTTTTCCCCTATTAGATTAATTGTATCTTGCTACTCCACTTTATGCTCCTCCCATACATATTTGACTTCAATGATTTACATTGCAGATGATCCCAAATTATTAAAGAAATCGTCCAAATTTTCATACAGGAAATATTAGGTATCAAATACAAGAACATATATGATTTGTAGGAATTGATTGAGAATATATGAATATTTTTCCTTCATAAAATTAGTGTAAGCTGTAACATAAAAAAAATATTCTTAAAATTTAAAATCTCAACATTTAATTCAGGAAAAGTATATTTGCTTTCTTTTGATTTTAAGAAACAGTGTCTCCTATAGCCAGGATGACCTCAAACATATAACAAAATTGAGAATGATCTAAAGCTTAGAATCCTCTTGTATCTACTTATGGAATTCCTGGATTTTATGTGTTCTCCACCATGTTGTATACAGTGCCAGGATTGAAACCAGGGCTTCCTTCAGGTTAAGCAATCACTCTAATCACTGAAAATTACCCTCAGCCCTGAGGTAGAATTTTTTGGGGGTGTATTTTTATTATTCTAGAGTTTTAATGGAATGATTATGATCATTGGATATTCAGAAGATTGAGATTGAGAGTTGAAACTTGTCTTTGGGACATGTTTGTTTGAGGGCTAGTAAAATCGCCGTCATAAATTGGAGCAACGTAATTGCTGGATACTTGCAAAGCAAACCTCAAGCGTTGGTGGAATGTACATTTGCTTCCTGCTAATGAATTACATCCTCCAATACAAACTTATTTTGAATATTTGATGATTTTTAACTCACTTACTTTTAATAATCCTTCAACAGAGAGAAATGTCAACACTATGCTCTTTTTCTATCTCAGATTCCACATGTGAAACCCAAGCACTGAAAATACTCATATTACCATCTTTAGGTGAAAATACAATCTGAAACCAAGTCCTTTTTCAAAGTATTTTTAAATTATTTATTTTTCAATATATTTTGGTCATGTATTCTCTTCTTCCAACTTCTCCCATATCCTTCATACTTCCCTCCAATACCCAATTTCTCTGTCCTTTTCCTATCTATTTCTCTCTCTCTCTTCTTCTGTCTCTCAAACAAAACCCCAGATCAGTAAAAATGAAAAATAAAATTACAAGAAAAAACCCAATAAGACAAAGCAAACAAACAAACAACAACAACAACGGATGAAAATCCCACAAAATAACCATGCAGTTTGTTTGTTTTGTACAAACACTCCTGGACGAACATGAGGCCTTCTCTGGAGTGAGATACTTAGAGATAATTCATTGACAAGAAATGATTTTCTCTTCAGAAGCAAGTATTAATTGCAAGTAGCATCTTGGTTGGAGGTGGAGTAGTCAAGATATTTTGGAGGAAGCACATTTACTTTAAATTATTAGACTTTAAATAACCAAGAAAAGTTTTGAACACATATCTCTCTACATTCTGGATAAGACAAATACTAATAATATTGTGTTGGAAAATTATTTATATTGCTCAAAAAGTGAATAAGATGGCAAGCATTTTAAATATTGTGAAATTTGTTGCTTTTATTTTTTCCTTTATGGTATCCTTACTGATGTGTCTGAATATCTATATTTTACATATGTATCTCTATCTCAGAAATACATATACCTATAAGGATTGAAATTCATATGGGAGAATGAAACTGCTACCAATTACTTCAAGTAAGTAGTGAAGTATTTAGGTTAGACAACATAATATTACCTTTGCATTTATGTTATAATATTATTAATTTTATTTTTAGAATTATATATCACAGGACTCACCTTGAAGGAACACTATAATTACAGTTATCTTAACCTTTATTTAATGTTTATAAGCATTATTCCATCAGTCAATATTTTGTGTCTCATTGTCTTAAATCAACAAGAGAAATGTTTCGTCTCCATAACCTTTTTCACAGCATCCTTTACTTCCTTGTTCCTTAAACTATAAATCAGTGGGTTTAACATGGGAATCACCAGAGTGTAAAATATAGACACCACTTTCTCTTGTTCTAAAGAGTATTGGGAGCTTGGTTGAATGTAACTGAAGCTGATAGATCCATAGAACAAAGTCACAGCTGTCAGATGGGAGGCACAGGTGGAGAAGGCTTTGTGTCTGCCTGCTGCTGAGCGGATCCTCAGGATAGCAACAACAATGAATATGTAGGAGATCATCACAGTCAAGAATGTAATCATCGCAATGATGGTGGTGAAGATCAAAAGCAACAGTTCATTCATGGATGTGTCAGAACAGGACAACTTCAACAGGGGAGGAAGGTCACAGAAGAAATGACTGATGACATTTGGTCCACAGAAAGACAGATTCATTAAACCAATTGTGTGTGTCACTGAATTGATTAAGCCTCCAATACATGAACCCAACACCAGTCCAACACAAACTATTTTAGTCATCACAACTGTATATAGTAATGGGTTCACAATGGCTACATATCGGTCATAAGCCATTGCAGCCAGCAAAAATCCCTCTGTTGTAAGCAGTGATACAAACAAAAAATATTGCATGATGCATCCAGAGAATGAAATGGTCTCCCTTTTAACAAAGAAGTTCAGTAGCATTTTGGGTGCAAATACTGAAGAATACCATGCATCCACAAATGACAAACAGCTAAGAAAGTGATACATAGGTGTGTGGAGTTTAGGTGTTATATGGATCAGGATAAACATTCCTATATTCCCCACCAAGGAGATGGCATAGATCAACAGGAACAATATGAAGAGAAACACCTTGAGTTCATCACGATCTGTCAGTCCCAAAAGTATAAACTCAGTAACAAATGTGAAGTTGACATCAGCCATGTACTTTTGATTCTTGGAGTCTGTCAATGATAGAAGATTCAGATAAATTGACAGTAATAGTAGAATATCAATATCTTAAGAATTACAAACTAGCCACTATATCTGTAGTACATAATTCTCCCCTCTGGTACTCCTGCTTATATAAATATAGAAGCATTTAAATAAAAAGTTTTTTATTTAAATTCTTTTTAAATTTTAAATTTTAAATAGTTTTTTCATTGTCCCCGTGCTTTTCACCAATAATGTCAATGATTAGATAAAGCAAATGTTGGATTCTGGACTAAATAAACATAAATGCAACTCTTAAACTACACATAAAACTAAATAGAAGTTCCTGCTGAGGGCGGGTAAAGCCTCATTTACAAAAAAAAAAGAACTAATGCTGGAAATGTAATCTGTGTCTCTATTTTTGAATTCCTCTTTTATCATTTTAATCGTCATTAATAGCGGTTACACAAAATATATTAATACACAACATCTGAGAAAGGTGAGAGAAGTTAGTCAGGCCTAACCTCAGTGGTACCATCATCATGAACTCATATACACTGGTGTATTGCTTATAACCATATTCACTTTATGCTTTCAAAATTAATTTCTACTTTGTGTGGTGTGGGGGGAGTGGATGTGGGCATTCATATGTGTGCATGTGTATACGTGTGTGTATGTCTTATGTTTTTGTGCATGTTTTATGATATTGAACACAAGTCTTCATGCATGATAAATTAAGTCTTCTACAACACCACTTGTACTTGTTTGATTTCTTTTTAACTGTGTCAAAAATCAGAGACCTAGTACTCAACACCTTTGGAATTACTCTTATGTAGACAAGGGCTCTGATATCAACAAGCTTCCATTTTTGAATCCAAATAAATACTTTCAAATAAAACATATTTAAATATTATCACAAATCTTTGAAATTTGTCTTTGTTTTCATGGTGGGGCACAATATTTCAGTAGGCAAGGATTTATTCATTTATCTTTTTACAAATGCATTCCTATCTTTTAGTGCAGTGTTTCCCTTAAACTTTTAATTTTTCTTCATATACAGTTTAAAAATAAATAGAAATATAAAATACACATTAGCTGTGTATTATAAGAAATATTTGTTTGGTTTTAACCTTTATTGTCATGGTCTAGATTCTTGTCTGGAGTACCATGTACAATCTGGAAATTCAAATGAATGTTCTAGTCTGATATATTCTAAATCACTTTTCAAACTATTGATCTCCAAGAAGAATACTGAATAACTGACTACCTTACATGTATTAAAATCAACTCATGTGTCTCCCATTAACTATTCTGCAAAATTCAAAACACAGTTGCCCTATTTTCAGTATACTTTGTCCCTGTTGTTTCAAAATACAGTGTCAGTTGAACTTATGGACATAATCTTTATCTTTTATTTTAGGAAGAACAAAACTACAAAAAAAAAACAAAAACAAAAACGAGAGAAGGATATAAGGATACAGTAATCACAACATGGCTGTAGCTTTGTGCTGGGGACTAACACAGCTGTACTTATCAATCCCTTCAGGAGAAGAGGGCATATTTCACAAGTGACTCAGTAAACTTAACTGGATCTTACTCCTTCTGGACACTAATTAACTGGTAGCATTGCTTAATGTGTAATTAATGATGAAGACTGACTTGATTTTGAGTCCATATGGGTTTCCTGTCACATATTGTGTGATTAAAATTCAGAAAAAGCACCACAGTTTAAGCATATTAAAGAACAAAAAGATGATTATATCACATATATATTACAATGATATTTGAATGATAGCTGTAAGTATTTATTTTTAAACTGATATTCTATCTTTACGATATAAAGTGACCTTAACACATATTTGACTTAATACATTGTCTATGTATGTTTGTGTGTGTATTCAGGAGATATAAAAATAATCAATGTTTATATAGAAAATGAGAATGAAATGTACTCAATACAGAGATAAATGGCTAAATTTCACTTTGTCTTCCTTCTGTAATTTGATAAATCAACCAGACTAAAATGTCAACACATGAACTTAATCATTAAAGCAACAGCAAACTTATAGAATTGTATATGAAATAATCAAAAAAGTGAATTTAATTTATAAGTAAAGAAAAAAATATTCAGCATCTCTGCCTATTTAAGGACTTAGAGACGATCTAGGCCATGGTTCTCTATAATTCTCCCAAACAAAAATTAAAACAGAATACTAAAAATTCTTACTTTTAAAATGATGCACAATTTCAGCAAATGACAGAGGTTTCAAATAGCAGAGGTGAAATTAAAACCTATCCTTACATGTAGGAAGAATCAAAGGCACAGAGCCCCTAAAATGAAAATATCATTGAGATCATTACTAACATGTCAGAAGACACACTGAGATAAGACATTCTGTTATATATTTGCTTTGGTTTAAATGAAACCATCCCTGGAGTGATCTTCTGATTGAAGGCTATAACATACTCATTACTAAAAGTTTCTCTGTTTCTCCAGGGATTTAAGAAACTCTCAAGAAATTAATGGCTCCCCCAAGGCATTCCATTGCCTGAGTTTTGTAATGAATAAAAGTGTAGTCAAAGGAAGCTGAACATAAATTTTTGGAAAAAACTAACAAAAGAACCAACACAAATATTTTCTTAGTACTTTATAGCATGGTTTTATGAACACATGCCTTGGGCTTAAGTCAAGAACAAAAAACAAGAAAATGAGCAGAAATACTAATGGACCCTAAGTTATAAAGAGTAGAGTGGGACATAACAGAATCCATTCCTGTCTTTACTCCTTCCATGGGGTGACAGAAATCAAATCAAGTATAAGCTATGCTACATCTTTAGTTGCTTAATGTTTTCCTCATCTAGTGTGTACCTACTAATGCAGAATTTTCTATTAATTGATTTCACCTCCAATCATACCTAGTGGGAAATTTGTTTCAAACTATTGCCTGACATACATGTTTAAATACGAATTATCCTTCACTGTTTTAAATCTACAACTAATTTCCTCTAAAGTATATGTCTTAATTTTATAAAGTCAAAAAAATATTAACCATGGGTGAGTACATGCCTGTAATCTCAAATGTAGGCAGTAGGAAAGGTGAGACAAGACAATATCTATAGATTCTGGAATACTTTGGGCTACTACTTCGTTCCAAGCTTTCCTGGTCTATAGAGTAAAACCTTTAAAACAAATAAACAAACAAAACAACACAAAACAAAAACATCACAAAACTAAACTAATCATGTTGTAATAAAGGCAATTTGGTGATATTTAAGGTAGAACTGAAGATGATCTTTTATGCTGTAAGTCAGAAAATTCTTCCTGTCTGAGGCATTCTGTGTCCTATGAAATACAATTTGTTCCCATGTCAATATAATGAATGAACAATGTTTATCTGAGCATTATTGGATCATCTTTGGAGAAATATGTTAAAGATAAATTTCTCAGAGGCTTGGAAACTTCTTTCATTTCAGGTTTTCATTGGGCAACAACAAGTAAGAGCATTCAAACACACATGTCAGCTCTACTTTTGTTAGTGCTTTGAAAATTTTTAAGTGGATATACTAACACTGGTAGAGCTCCTTTGCCAACTTCTGATTATGCAGATAGATTTAAGATCAAAGATCTATTTATTTTCTTCATCAGTAGTAAAACTAAATTTATATTTAGTAGCACAGATATATAGAAAATTCAGTGGATTCCAGAGGAGTCTTACATGAAGACAATTGTAATTCAGGAATTCAGCTTAACATTTTAAAATGGCATTATGGAAACTAAATTTATTTAAAATAACTCAGGACTTAACATTAATGAATAGACAAAAATTTTAGTGCATACACTTGTTATATTTTAGAAAGCAATTCTTTTAAAACGCAAGAGCCATATTACATATCTATGATGCCTGAACCAAGGATGCCAAGAAGAGAGGAACATGGGTTCAAGGCCAGACTGGACTTTATCATATGAGTTGGTCTCAAAAATAATGTGACTAACACATGTTTCAATTAATTTCTAAAGGTTTTATCTATATACTTTTATAAGTATTGACAAAATCTATACTCTCAAAAATTCAATGCCACTACAAAAATATAGCATTTCTATTGACCCTCAAATCCATTCTGTTCTATCCATGAAATCCTTACTTCCCTTAAACCTGAAAGAACTTCTGTTCCATTTAATATACCTTTATATGAGGTTTGTTTTCCTGGAATTTATTTATATTACACCTCCTTTAATATCTGTGGGGAACTGGTTCCCTGACTTCCCAAAGAAAAGAAAATTCATAGATGACTTTGTTTCTTATACAAAGCAGAAACATAACTCACATGTGTTCTTTGATTTCATCGATTATTTCTCGATTCCTAAGAATGCCAAGTGCAGGGTAAGTACAAATATGAAGTTGTAGTATAAAAAAATAATAATGGCAGGAAATACTATCTGTGTGACCAAAAGTTTAATGAGGTGTTTTATTTTTAAGCTATCTTAATCTAAATTTGAGTAAATGTACTGATATACAAACCAAAGACTGGCAAACTGTCCTGTGTTCTGTTCCCTTACATTTGAATACCTTAAACACATTTATGTGTTGAGAATAGTCCATTATTAATACTTGTCTGAGTTGTTATTTGTGCTATTTTCTTACTATCTACTATTTGAATGTGTAGATTCTGCAGTCTTTATATGTCCTTATAGCAAATGAAGTAAGACTGTTATAATTATAGGAACATAAGTTTGTATGGATTCAATGTTTTAATTCTTTTGTAGATATGATGAAGAATAACATTTTCCAGATTGAAGTTACTCTCAGCCATCATGCACAGTTGCCATTTCTCTCAGTAAATGCTTGAATATAACTGTCCTATGGATTCATAAATACTTGGTATATCTCAAATGTTAGTAAATGAGATATTTTAATTGTTGGTTTAGGATGGTTAATTATTATTATAGATACACATAACTTATTCTGTATATTGTATTGTTTATTAGAAAGATTTATGTATTGAATAATATCCCTTAGGGGCCTGGAATAAAGTTCATTGATGTAATAGTTGCATACCAATTCTGAGACTGTGTGTTCCATATTTAGAACAACCAAGTTACATGGATAGATTGATATAGATAGATAGACAGATAGACAAATAGATATAAAGATAGATAAATCGATAATGGATGAAAGGTAGATGAAAGACAAGTGGATAGTATATACAAACTGAGAAGATTGAGAGTTGAATAATTTATTTCTGATTTGGAAAAATTTAGCTTCTTCCATTTTCATTTATTATTAAATTTTAATAATAAATAATTAAAATAAATAATAAATAATTAAAATTTATTTTAAATTTTATTTTCACTGCTTACATTTCATATGTAGGATTGATAATAGTTGGGGTTTTGTTTTTGTTTGTTGTCATATAAGCAGAAACAAAGCTAGTTTTATAGATTATTCCCATTTAGTGCTACAAGATATATCATTATTTCAAATATATTTTAATATTTTCCACATTATCTTTCTAGGACTTGCTGAAAGTATGTAAGCATAGACTATATAAAATAATTCCAATTCTGAGGTATTTGGTGCTGTCTGTTGGCCTCCACTGACACACAGGTGCATTTACCACAACCAAACCCAAGCCCATAAACTCATTAGATTTTTTAAATCATAATTTTCATATTAGAGACATCAAAATAATACAGCTATGCAAAATATTTGAATAGAATACATCTGAGATTGAGCAAGAAAAATAATTTTAGAGTTTTTTTTTTTTTTCTTATTTAGTTCAGAAATTTCTGAAAATGGGCCTAAAATGCATCTACTGTATTAGATGTCTTCATGCCAGGAAGAAAACACATGTCTGTACATTTGCTGAACTCACCAGTTACTGATATTTTTGTGTCTGAAAATACTTTACTTGCTTGTATATTGTTCAAGATAGTGCGCAAGCTGAAAGGTGTTTTTATTTTTGTGAATTTTGTCTTCAAATATTTTAATTTATGCTGAACTTATTGGTCATATAAATGTATAGATATCTCTATATCTATCTATCTGTCTATATATATATATATATATCTCATATATATGTAATATATATTACATTATGTAAGTTGATATATATCAATATCATATTACATTATAATTATAATCAATATCATATTATATATAAGTATATATATTGATATATATACTTATAGATAAAAGTATAATATTATTTATATATAAATATATATACATATAAATATATATATATATGTTAATAAAAATGTTACCAAATGTCCAGTAATTTCCTAAGATCTTAGTCTTGGGTTTAATAGAAAATACAATACAATATTGGTAATCCTGGCACATTAGTGTTGAATTATTTTATTACAATGAAACTTAGTACTCAAACAGAACAAACCCCACAGTCTTACAAGGCTGAAATCTTATTTGATCATCACAAATGTTGTTACAGGAATCATTGTCTCATGTTTCCTTCTCAGAATCATTGAGTCTTAAGTTAATGAAGGACCCTTTTCATAGCATCCTTTACTTCCTTGTTCCTTAAACTATAAATCATTGGGTTCAACATGGGAATCACCAGGGTATAAAACACAGATACAACCTTCTCTTGTTCTAAGGAGTACTGAGAGCTTGGTTGAATATAACTAAAGCTGATGGAGCCATAGAATAAAGTCACAGCTGTCAGATGGGAGGCACAGGTGGAAAAGGCTTTGCGTCTGCCTGTTGCTGAGCGGATCCTCAGGATAGCAGCAACAATGAAGATGTAGGATACCACCACAGTCAAAAGTGTAGTCATGGCAATGACTCCAGAGAACACCAAAAGCAACAGTTCATTTATGGATGTGTCAGAACAGGACAGCTTCAAAAGGGGAGGAAGATCACAGAAGAAGTGACTGATGACATTTGGCCCACAGAAAGACAGATTCATTAAACCAATTGTATGTGTCAATGAGGTGATTATACCTCCTAGACATGAACCCAACACTAGCAGAACACATATCAATTTTGTCATAGTCACTGTGTAGGTTAGAGGGTTTACAATTGCCACATAACGGTCATAAGCCATCGTGGCCAGCAGAAAGCCCTCTGTTGTAAGCAGTGATGCAAATAAAAAATATTGCAGGATGCATGCAGAGAATGAGATGGTTTCTTTTTCAACAAAAAAGTTCAGTAGTAATGTGGGTACGAATACTGATGAATAGCAGGCATCAACAAATGACAGAGAGCGAAGGAAGTGGTACATGGGTGTGTGGAGTTTGGGAGATATGTGGATCAGAAAGAAGAAGCCTAGATTCCCTAACAAGGAGATGGTATAGATAAACAGGAACAATATAAAGAGAAACACTCTGAGTTCATCATGATCCGTTAGTCCTAAGAGGATAAATTCAGTAACAAATGAATAATTGACATCTGCCATGTATGTCTTGGTATCTGTGAAATGATAGGAGATTCAGATAAATTGGCAGCAATAGTGGAAAATCAGTAATGAGAGACTTGTAGAATTCCTCAGCCTGATTCTCCTACATAAAAACATATATGCTAAAATGTTCATATTTTTCAAAATACTGCTTCTTTGATTTTTCATAAAAAGTTCAATGACTTAAAAAGGAAATGATGCATTATTTTCTGAAAGTTATATTTCATTACAATATTTAATGTGCTCAGAAAGCTAAACTGAATCCTAATAAGAAAAAAAAACAGGAAAATTCTAGTTTATGAAATCATAAGAACTGATGGGAGGAATTTAATCTATGTATCCCTTGGAGCTATCTTTTGTATCTTTTGATCATGTTAAAGCAGCCAATGTGAAACCTGTAGAGACAAACAATATATAAATTTTGGTCCCCTTAAGAAAAATTATGTCATGGCAATGTACTTCAGTGGAAGATCATGTAATTAATAGGCTCAAGACTTTCTATACAAGCACACACACACACACACACACACACACATATGCAAAGAAAGATTGGGGGGAAAGGATAAGGAGGGGAATCTGAGGGGGAGGCGGAAGAGAAAGAGGATCAAAGACTTATGTAATAATCCTTACACATTTTGTTAGATCTACTTTCAGAGAATGTTGTTAAAGGGCGTTTGACCTAAAATGTGAAGCATTGTGAAAACCACTCAAATCTGCTCTATGTGTTCAGTAGAAATACTTCTCTTATGGTTGGGATTTAATGTACAATAGCTTCAGTATTAAGCTTCAAACTAAAGCAAACCCTTAAGACATACACGTAATTCTTGGCAAAATGTTTTTGTTACCATTACAAGCTCAATTTTAGAATAGGGATCTTTTTTTCCATCTAAGATATGCATATCTGCCCGTGAGTACAATGTTTCTTCTGAAACTTTTTTTAACTTTCTTTTACATTATATTGTAAATCCAAAGAAACATAAAATACATTTTATCTGTGTATGATAAGACATGGTTTTTATTCTCTTAGCTGGAATGATTCAGAGTCTTGTCATGAGTACTATGGACAATTTGAGGACACAAGTGACCATGTCATTCTGACTTATTCTAAATCATGTTTCACGTATTTGTCTCAGTGACATGCAAGGTGTGCAACTGACCTCCCTTCTGTAAACTGCCTTAAAATTATCCCTTGCTTCTCTCACTAATTCTTCTGCATAATTTAGAACACAGGTGTCTTCATTTGATGAACTTCCTTCCAAAACCTCAAAATATTATGAAACTTTGATTTATTTGTTATTATCCTTGGTTTGCTTATTTTAAAACAGAGCCATGACAATTTAAGGACACATGACACCTATCCCTTAAGCAAGGTAGAGAAAGAGCATAGTTTGTTACTTTATCATGGAGACCAACTCAGAAGCTCCTGTCAGTCCTTTCCACAATGAAGGGTATGTTTCATAAGGGACTCAGTGAACTAAACTGCCTCTTAGTCCTTCTGGGTTCATCATTTGTTCATTTTGGAAAACTGACATTTATAGTGTATGTAAACCTCAGAAAATTCACTGCATTGTAAAAGTAATAAAATAATATAAAGAATTATATCTCATCAAGATTATATTGACATTTGAATAGCAGTTATAAGTATATATAGTCTAGGCTGCAATCATATAGGAAGAAGAGCTTTCCATTTTCACTCTTTCTGTTAACAAGTTTATCATGTTAAATTTGAATATATTCTTACTCACTAAAACAATAACTGAATCATAACGATTATATATGTAATTTTCAAATAAGGGAAACTAGCTTACTAATGAAAGAAAAATACACATTTTACCCCACTGAGGGACCTTATGACCACATATTCCTTGGATTCTCTCAAACAAAAATAAAACAGAATACTAATATTTCTTACTTTTAAAATGATGCACAAATTCAGCAAATGACAGTAGTAACAAGTAGCAAGGGTGAAATTGAAACTTATCCTTACATATAGGAAAATCAAAGGCAAAGGGCCCTTGGAATAAAAATAAGAATGAGATCATTAAGTTCATGTCAGAAGACACATTAGATAAGCCCTTCTGTTATATATTTGCCTTGATTCAAGGAGAATCATCCCAAGAGTAAACTTCTGATTCAAATATTGTAATATACTCATTACTAAAAGTTTCTTTGTTTCTCCAGGGATTTAAGAATCTCTAAGAACTTAATGGCTCCCCCAAGGCATTCCATTTACTTGAGTTTTGTAATGAATAAAGTATAGTCAATGGAAGCAGAACATGTATTTTCTGAATAACCATGAAATCATGAGCCAAAGTTACAAACAAAAAAATAAGGAAATGCATAGAAATATTAATGGATCCTCATTTATCAACTGCAGAGCAAGAAATGACCAAAGCTATCTTTGTCTTGATTTAATATGATGAAAAATATTATATCAAGTAAAAGCACAGCCATCCATTTAGTTGCTTTAACATTTTCCTCATCATGCATGCCTCTGCCCTTGCAGAACTTTATGGTTGTTGATGTTGTCTTAAATCATCGCAAGGTGGAATTTGGAAATAGTGTTTCAATCTGCACATATATATCTCCATTTTTCCAAAATAAAATTTAATGTCCTCTCAAGTGAATTTCTTAATATATTATAATGAAAGCTAGCAATAGATAGTATATTATGCCTCAACCACAGCTATGGACTGTAGAAAGTGTGAGACAGAAGGATGATGATGTGTTCTATGAAACCTAGTCGATGAAATGAGGTGTTGCTTAAGAAACATACAAAAAATATCTATTGGAATATTTTAGGCAATGAAATTTGATGATATTCTGAGTTGGGACAGAAGAGTGTTCATTGATTTTGTAGAACACTGTTAGTAAAAGAGGCATTCTGTGTTTTATAAAATATAATTTAATCCCAATATAAATATTATGAATGAAATGACATTTAACAGAACAATGTTATATGTTCTTTAGTAGCTAATTTATTGAAGATTTCTCAAAACTTTAGAATTGTCTTCACATCAATTTTTCTTGATAAGAACAGCAAAATAATTATACTCAAGATATACATAACAGATTTTTAACCTTATTTTAGTGCTTTGAAGTTATATCCTAAAATGCATATAGTAACATTGGTAGAGGCCTATTGCCAGTCCTCAGATGCTCAAAAGGTTTAAAAAAAGATGTTTTATCTGCATCAGTAGTAAAAATTTATTTTACATTTAAAAGTATTGGTACGTAGAGTACTGGATGTAGATTGTGTCTCTGTGAAGGGTGAAGCAGAGCTCCACAGTCTTTAATTTTCAAGCAAATTAACTGATATTTTCATGTGGCAGGGCCAAAATTGAAAAATATGTCATGAATTATGATCATATCTAAAGTCAGAAGATAATTTTAGTATCACTGTATGTTTGTAAACCTAATTCTTACACATTTATTGAATGGGTTAAAAAAAAGGCCTTTTCTGTTTTATTTTCTTTTTTTTCAGTAATTTATTAGTTTCATTAGTGCCCAGTATCTCATTATTTTTATCTTGGTGGAAGAAGATTGAAGAGAATATGAAAAGGAATATAAAAGGGAAAATCAGGGACACAGTATACAGTTGGAAATGAAATAAACAATATGAAGTATATCTAAGAGTAGAAGGTTCAAGTTTAGCTTATGAAGATATTTATGTCCTGTCTTATAAAATCATCTTGTTACTCTCTTAATAAGTAAAGGAAAAACAAGACATGTTTTATATTTTCTACCCAATAAAATAACCATTTACAGTATGCTCCATAATAAGATCCAGTTTCAGAATCAATGTGATTAACAAGTGTTGATTAAAAAGAAATTATTTTATTAGCATAATTTTATAAAGACTGAAAAATTTCTGTTCTCCAGGAAATCACTGTCACTTTAGAATATAGATCTTTTTGGTAGACTTCCTAAATTCATTCTTTTCTATCCAAGAAACCCCTACATCATGTCTTCAACATCCTAGCACTTCTGAACCATTTGGAAATCTTATGTGAGATTTGCTACTGTAAATTTTTGTGCTTTGTTTTTGATTTTCATTATGCTCCATTAAGTAACTATGGAGAACTGGTTTTTGGGTTTCCCACAAGAAAGAAAATCCACTCAGCTTTTTCATTCAATATTGAGTCAAACGTACAGATGTACAAATCATGCACCTGCAAGTGTTCCTTTGCATCTGGATTCTCTGAATCCCATGAATATATTGAGAGTTGAGTTATTCTTTATCAATAGGTGTATAAATAATTATTGTTATTTCTTTGTAATTGAAATTATTTTGTTGTTTTTGTTTTAAAACATCTCATTTATTGTCAACATTCCTTTCAGCTGCAACAGAGTCTTGGATGCAAAGTCTTGGTGATGATATTAATACAGAACAATATCTACCTTTTAACATGAGCCAGCACCACTTTGCTTTGTGGTTTTGGACAATTTCCATATATCAACTAAGCCTTATGTACTGTCTTCTGGTTTCACAATTATCCATCCCCTTTACACTGAATTGATATGTGAGTTGAGGAATTACTCAAATGTTGTTTTCAATTTGTTTCAATTCTCATAAAGAGAATGATATCCCCATATCTTTTTTCTATTCATGTATGAGTCTAATGCCTCTCTTCCAATACTCTCCAATTAATCATCATCCTTCCACTGCTTTTTCCTTTCGATTTAATGTCTGCTTCTTTTATTACTGTCTGCATGTACATGGGGAGTAGATCATATAATAGAGTATGGGTAACTTCTCAGAGGCCATATTCAAGAATAAAACTGGCTCTTCCTCCTGCATCAGTCATTTACTACTAATATTAATAGCAATCCCATTTAAATTTCATTAAAATTAGGAACAACACAAGACCTTTCACTATTTCCAGTCCTTTATACTATAGTGCTTTAAGAACAAGCTAGAACAATATGTCAAAAGAAGGACATGAAAAGATGCAAATAAGAAATAGAGTAAAATTACCCACATTTGCTGATTATATAAATAAGAAATACCAAAATTATATTAGAAGACTTTGAGAAAGGATCAATAATTCCACCAAATTGACAAAATTCAATACAAAATAAAAATATCAGTAACCTTTGTAAATACTACTATCAGGGTATGGGCAGTTAATTCAATGTTAGACTACTTCCCTTGAAAGCAAGTTCAAGCCTCTTGGTCGTCAGCTCTAAAAGCAAACAAAGAAACAAACAGAAATGATAAAAACAATAGAAACACTACCATTCACAGAATGAGAGATAATACATTACTTTCATTTGTCTACATGTAGCTATCACAATATTTTTGAGAACAACATTTGTTGAAGATGCAATCTACTATTCTATGTGGAATTTTGGCCTTTTGTCAAAAATCAAGTGTGTTTGGGTTCATATATGTAACCTTCAATTCTATTTTGCTAAACAAGGTATCTGTTTTTGATCACTTCTTCAACTTTTTTCTTCAATGCCTTAAAGTTTTCATTGAAAGAAACTTTCTTTCTTGGTTAGATATAGTCCAATATATTTTTCAGTCTCCTGTGAATAGAGTTGTTTTCCTGTTTTCATTTGTGGAATGCTTATAATTGGCAATCAGGAAGGCTATTGATATTTGTGTGTTATTTTTGTCTCCTATTACTTAGATGGATGGATTTAACAGTTATAGGAATACCTTTTAAAGATTTTTATGTAAAGAATCATGTCATTTATGAATAAGGATATATATTTCTAAAACTGAAAAGACTAAAAACTAAAATTCTAAAAAGAATATTTACATATATGCATACATATTCTTTTTTCCTCCCCTCCTTGTTCTAGCTGAAACCGCAAGTATTATGTTGAACAGTAGTAGAGAGAAAATAAGTATCCTTGTCTTGTTCAAGATTTAAGTCCACTTGCCTTTTCTTTCTCTTTAATTAACATGGTATTGACTGTGGACTTGTATGTTATTTATTTTATTTTTTTATTATTATCTTTATTATATTGATGTATGTCCCATTATATCTGAAAATGCTAATAAGGGGTATTGTAGTTTTGTTAAAGATCTTTTCTGCACCTAATGAGTGAGTTATTTTGTTTCTGTCCTTGAGTCTGTTTGTATGTGATTGGTTACATTTATTGGTTTACATATGTTGAACTATCGATGCATCTCTGGACTGTAATAGGCTTGATCCTAATGGTTCAATGTTGATGTATTATTGGACTTAATTTGCAAGCAGTTTATTGAGAATTGTTGTGTCTGTATTATTCAGAGGGATAGGTGTTTAGTTCACTGGCTATTAATTTAGAAGAGTTCCTTCCTTTTATATTTCACAGAATAATTTGTGGAATATTGTTTCTATTTTCTTTAACCCCAGCATTTGTAAAACACAGACATGTGTCTTTCTGTAGTCAGAACTACATAGAGAGAACATAACCCCAACCACAAACCAACAAAAAAGCAAAAACAAAACAAAACAACAACAAGAAAATGATATTTATTCCATCTGAATCAATCAACTGCCAATAGCTTCTTAGCTAGGAGGAAAATTGATAGCCTCTCCTCCATACTTGCTGGAAAATTTAATTGGTTTGGTCTTGAACACATCTTCTAAAATTAATCATGGCTTCTGTGAGTTCATTTGTATAGCAGGAATGACATGTCTAAATGACAATATTTCACAGCTCTCCATAGCTTCCCCAGGCTCTTATATTCTTTCAGACCCTAATTATTGATGCTGTCTTAGTATTGTGGTTTGAGGGACAGGTTGATGTCCCATCTATGGTGGGACAGCCCTAGTCACTTTTTATCAGAACTTTCATCAGTTACTGGCTTCTGCATTCACTAGAATCTACTACAATGAGATATATCTTTGACAAAATTGAGAACAACACATTTCTGTTGATGCAAACACAAGTATATATAAGGCTTGAAATAAAATATTTAGAAAAACAAAACAGTAACATCTCCTGTAAGACTCGTAGCCTTTCAAGCAATTTTTTTTTTACCATGTTTACAGTATAGACTTCCTATGCATCAGTCCTCAAATCAGCAGAAAGAGGTTATTTTTTCTTGCAAACAATCTTGCTACTTTTGTACCAGTGGACACATTTTGCCCGGTAGGTTAGATTTATAGCATGCAGGGTGGAACTATGGCTAAATCATTGATGTCTTTTCTTTCCCCAGTAGTGTACATAGCACATTATAACAGTATGAAAGCTAGGTAGCATGAAGAGAGTTTCCATGTCAGCGTGAGCTTGATTTCTCAATATCTTACAACCACCCTGTTTGGTATCCTCAGCAGTAGTGATATTTCCATCTAGTAATGATGAACAAGAAAGTACAAAGACAATTGAGCTGAATGGATTTCAGTGACTTATGCACCTTCCTTGACCAATGCTTTGTATAGAGGTATTTCCTTTTTAGTTTGAGTGAAATCTTTTATGATTAAGTATTATAAATCAGTTTTCATGGCCAGAGAAATAGAACACGTTCACATATGATTTATATTGAAACATTTTGTTTGTTTCTCAAATAATAACTATTACATGAATATATGAAAACATATTGT
Organism: Cricetomys ansorgei; assembly: GCA_026225945.1. Classification (NCBI taxonomy): domain Eukaryota; kingdom Metazoa; phylum Chordata; class Mammalia; order Rodentia; family Nesomyidae; genus Cricetomys; species Cricetomys ansorgei. Next base: position 364,960 of record JAMJFZ010004027.1, on the reverse strand, counting down.
ATTATAAATTTTGATTCTTGTTAACATCTTGTGTCAGCTAGCTTAACAAAAGTATCTTGGAATCAGATTTTGTTTCTGTCTTTTCATTACTTACTTGAAAAATTGTTCATGGAAAATATTGTTTTAGGGCTCGAAAAATAGCTCAGGACTTGAGAGCCCTTACAACATTTTGATTGCTAATAAAGTTTCATCTCATTGCCTGACCTTCAAAAGAAAAAAAAAAATACAATGGTGTTAGAAACATGAAGAAATGGTAAATCCCGCAATCTCATTGCTGAATGTTTCTATTTCCATAAGACTGTTAAAACGATGTTAATTTTTTTCTAGAGTATATTAGAATTGAGCATTTTTTCTTTAATTACCTACCCATACCTGATCTATGTACTATTCTTGATCTAGAAATATTTCACCCTGGATCTACTCAAATGCCTCAGCTAGGGGTTATGAAACAAAGAATCACTCATCTGTCATGTCTTTCTCCCAGCAGACCCTACTTATATGAATAAATAAATATTAGTTGTGAGTAGTACATTGAGATGATAAATGTGGGTGAGAAAGAAGGAGGACCACTTGACCCATAGCAAAGACACAGTACAGATCTTGGTGGGAAGAATAACATGGGCTATTGTGCAGACAGTTTGAGCAAAAGTAGAAGTAGAAAATGAATGGTGTGCTTAATGAATATAGCATGAGAATATACTGTTGGTTGACTTTTTATGTTCTCTCTCTCTATGTATATTTTTTTCTCCATATATATATAAATTATATAAATATATAAATTTTAGTTTACATAACGGATGAAAATTCTAAAAGCTGTTTCAAATGATCACCCTGTGTACCAGTCTAGGTTTCAGGTTGATAACAACTCATTCATAAATTCATGTCACTCATGATTGTCTTTTCATCATTTAAAACTCAGGACTCAAACAATTCCTTCAGTTTTAGGGAGATAAAATTTTAACATATATCTATAAATGTTTTCAAACAAATCAGTGTTTCATGTCTCTTTTTCAGAAATTGTCTGAAATCAACAAGGGAAACATTTAATCTCCATAGCTCTTTTCACAGCATCTTTCACTTCTTTGTTTCTTAGGCTGTAAATCAGTGGGTTCAGCATGGGAACCACCAGAGTGTAAAACACAGATGCTACCTTTTCTTGTTCTAAGGAATATTGGGAGCTTGGTTGAATATAACTGAAGCTGACTGAGCCGTATAACAAAGTCACAGCTGTCAGATGAGAGGCACAGGTGGAGAAGGCTTTGCGTCTGCCTGCTGCTGAGCGGATCTTCAGGATAGTGGCAGCAATGAAGATGTAGGATACTACCACAGTCAAAAGTGTAGTCATGGCAATGACTACAGAGAACACCAAAAGCATGAGCTCATTCATGGAGGTGTCAGAACAGGACAGTTTTAATATGGCAGGAAGGTCACAGAAGAAGTGATTGATGACATTTGGTCCACAGAAGGACAATTTCATTAAGCCAATTGTATGTGTCAATGAAGTGATTACACCTCCTAGGAATGAACCAAGCACTAGCCCAACACAGACCATTCTAGTCATGGCCAATGTGTAAATTAAAGGGTGTACTATGGCCACATAACGGTCATAAGCCATTGCAGCCAGCAAAAATCCTTCTGTAGTAACAAATAATGCAAACAAAAAATATTGCACAGTACATGCAGATAATGATATGGTTTCCTGCTGCACAAAGAAGTTAATCAGCATAATGGGTGCAAATACTGAGGAATACCAAGCATCCACAAATGACAGAGACCTAAGAAAGTGGTACATAGGTGTGTGGAGTTTAGGAGTTATATGAATCAGAAAGAACATTCCTAGATTTCCCAGCAAGCAGATGGCATAGATCAACAGGAACAATATGAAGAGAAACACCTTGAGTTCATCACGATCTGTCAGTCCCAAAAGGATAAACTCAGTAATAAATGTGAAGTTGACATCAGCCATATACTGTGTATCTTGGTATCTGTTAATAATAGGAGATTTGGATAAATTGGCAATAATAGTGGAATATAAATATCTTAAAAATTTCCAGGCTAGATATGCTATCTGTATTGGAGAATTCTTTCTTTTGTTTTCCTGCTTACACACATAAGTGTGTTTAACTAAAATATCTATAATTTCCTGAGACACAATATTTTTCTCAACCACAAAAAATTGTATTAGCAAATCTAAAACATTCTTAGCTGCATTTAAATGAAATCCTTTAGGTGTACAGGAAGCTAAATTGAACTTTCTTATAACAAAAAATAAAGTGTAATTTATCACCAAAAAGAACACATTATTAATATTAGTTTGATACTTGATAAATAATACTAAGTCTCAGGAATCTGATGTCTAATTACTATTTTTTCAAAATAATCTAATGATATAATGCAAAATAAACATGTAATTAATCTTTTTTTATTCTGTAATGAAGATTTTAGACTAAGTGATAACTTTTCCCTCTAACTATAAATATCCATCCATTAGTATGCATTTCCTCTGAAACTTTAACATTTCCTTTATAGCAGAATTTTTCACAAAGGACCCAGTTAATTAAATTGCCTCTTTTTCCTCTATACACCAGGTAAAATATAAATAAGTATTTAAAACATGTTAGTGTTAGCAAAATTGCTAAGAGATAAATCAGTTAATGATTATCTTGCTATATTGATCATTATTTAATTCTAGGATCAATTTTATACAGTATGTAAAACTCAGAAAATGAATCACATTAGGATTGATACAGTAACAAGAAAACATCAATATTATACTTAGGTTATTTATAGTAATAATTGAATAATAGATATAAAAATTGCTTTTTTTGATTACAACCCTTTCTTCAGGAAGAATATCCTTTTGAATTAATGCATTGATTTATGAAGTTGTACTGCAAAGTTCTGTTACATGTAGTAGAAGAAATAAAAATATAGGCTAAGAGGTTTGAACCGATGGTTAATTATAACTCAACCTGATAATGTAATTTGATGAGTTTATCAGATTAAAATATTTTTCAAAGAGGGTTATGTGGAAGGATTTGGAAAGGGAAAAGTAAAGGAAGAAATAATTTAATAATAATTGCAAAGTATGAAAAAAAACTTGCACATTGAAAAGCAACTGGTTGTACAATGTGTGAATGGAAGGATCAAATAAACAAAATTAGCTAATTCATGGAAGAAAAATATATTCCAAATCAGCTTCTTAGGAACACTGTGACCTCCAAATACAAGGTTGTCATTCTCTATAATTCTATCAAACCAAAATTAGAATGATCAAAGAGCCTTACTTTTGAAGTGGTGTGTAAACTCAAAGTCTGACAGGCAACAGGGTTGAAATTCAAACTTGTCCTTACATAAAGGAGAATCAAAAGCAAAGAATCCTAGGCAGGAAAATACACACGGGACAATTGGAACATGACAGAAATCTCCTTCATGTAGGATATTCAATAACATAAGTGCTTTGGTTCAAAGGGAATATAGTCCCTGGAGTTAACTTCAGATTCAAAAAATGTAATAAATGTACTATTAAAAGTTCATGATTCTCAAAGGAATGAAGAAATTCTGACAAACTTGCTGATTTCCCTAAGGCTTTCCATTTGATGAGTAATGTAATGAATAGAAGAAAATGGGAGGAGAGTATGGTAAAAGTAGAACATATGATTTATGAATAAAAAGCAATAAGGTGGACAGAAATGTCCGGTTGTCCATTTAGCATGCCTTTCTTAAACTCATTCCTTGGACCAGTGTCACAAAAGGAAAACAAATAAGCACAAATTAATGTATTTTTGATGAGCAGAAAAAGACACGGTAAATTCATTTTAATCTTTTGACTCCATTTGATTACAATAAAGACATAAAAGTAATCCTAAAATTTCTGTTGGGTTTCTGTTGAGTTTGGTTTGTCCAAAATTGTAATAACAATACTAACATTAGCATCTTCTCTTTTCTCTTTGCATAATGTAGAGGAACATTTCATCATTTAATCCAGTAGCATGGCTGCTCTAGCAAGGGATCACCTTCAGAGAGGCCTGTGTGGTTCGATAGAATATAGAAAGAATTATAGTCTGAATATAGTCAGACTAATCCTGTTCTCTGTTTGTGGTGATGTTATGTTGAAGGAATTTCTGTGGTTAAGGCAATGTAATACACACCTTTTATCCCAGTTCAAAGGAAGAGTTCAGAAGGAACATTTGGAGGAAGCAAATTTGTAAAGAGAGTTCAGAGAGGAGAACAGAGTAGAAACAGAGTTTGTAAGCAGAGTTCAGAGAGAGAGCCAGCAAGGTAGAAGTGAGCTGGAAGTAGACAAGAGGCAGAGCTCAAAGGGAGAAGAAGCAGAGTGGTAGTTCAGTCAGGCATTCTGAGTACAGTCAGTTCACAGACAGTTCAGACAGAAGAAGAAACCAAGAAGGAAAAAGTCAGTCCAGGAAAAGTTAAGAGAGTAAACAGAGTCAAAAGCAGATAGTTTAGGATTTACAGTTCAGAGTTCAGAAGACAGCTCAGAGTGAGTTCACTCAGAAGTAAGTCACAGAGGCTATAACATTCTAGGTTAATTGTTTGATGATTAGATTGTGTGGAGGGTGAAGTCTTCTAGATGCAGGCTTGCATCTTGAAGATTGGATTGTACAGAAGCAGAAGACTTGCAGGTCTAGGCTTAAGATAAGAGTATATGGAGGCTGAAACTTTCTAAGACTGGAGATTGAATTAGCAAAAAATAACCTGTTCTCTTCCCTGAATCCTTGAAAATAATTAATAAGTCAACACATATATGGCTATTGATAAACTACTATTTAATTTTATTTAAGATTATGATATAATATGTCTCCTTTCATACCCTCCTGTATCCTACTCCTCATTTTCCTTCAAATCAGTGGCCTCTTTTTTTTTTACTAATTGTTATTGTATATATATATGTATGTATATATTATATATATACTTATGTGTATATCTGCATATATATTCATATAGGTATACATATATGTATATATACACATAAGTATATTTAATATATATTCATTCATATATATGCATACATATGCATATATACTATATACATACATGTGTGTAAGTTCATATATGTATATATATACACATATATATGCATATATACATATATGTATGTATATATGCATATATATGTGTGTGTGTGTGTGTGTGTGTATGTATACATACATACACACACACACACACATTCCTAAAAGTGACTGGCTTAGATCATATAATGTTACTTGTTGGCATGTTTCCTTAACTGACTATTTGGCACTGGACAAAAAATTCTTGTACTCTTCCCTGTGAAAACTTACTTCCCTCTCTCCCAGCTTTTTTCAATTGCTGAGAGACTTTGTTTAGGGATGAGGCCTCATGGGCTTTTTCCTGTCTTACTTTGATGTATCCATTGGTATTGTTCACATTCAAATCATGTTTTGGCAGTTATGTTTGGGAGATATTATGTTCTTGTATTACTAGAATAATCTACAAATATTAGTTTACTAAACTAGCATAATACCTAACAAATTCTATAAATATTTGCCTTAGCAATCACAGATAATTGTAGTTTTCACTTCTTATCAAGTAAAATTCCCTTTGCAACAGATGGAGACCTCTAGGTAAAGTAAAACAATCAAAATGCAGTTTTGTGGAGCCCAGTTCTAATGGACAGATCTAAAAAACTACTTTTGTTCCCTAAGGCTAAGGGAACATTGTGGAAGAGGGGACAAAAAAAATTGTAAAAGCCAGTGGATCAGTAGTTTTCTGTAAGACTGTTTCTCCCTTTCCTAGTATTGTCAGAAGTTAGTTTGCACCTTAAAATAATTGAAATCACTTAATATGAACTCATTCAAGTGTTACATTAATTAATATATAAATGAGTATCATAAAATTTCTTATGTTTTAGAAACAAATTCTTTTAAAAAATAAAATTAGTGAATGCCAAGAACTGTAGATGGCAATGAAAGAGTACTATGAGTTAAAGCTACAATGGTTTACATAAAAAGAACCTGCCTACAATTTAAAAGTGACGATCAAATATGGTGTAATTCACTGACAGTAATTTCCATATGGCTTCAGACTTTTGCACTTGTACCAACAGTACATGACTGCTTTCCTTACCCCATATTCTTGCCAGCATTTGCTGCCCTTTAATTTCTTGAAGTTATTCATCCTGGCCATGGTAAGTTGAAGGTGATTTATTTAGTAGTTGCCTGATGGTTAAGGAAATTGAATGTTTTCAGAAGTATTTCTTAATCATTTGTCTATTATCTTGAGAGAAAAAAGAAAAAAATCTCCGTTTTCAAATTATACCCCCATTTTTTTAAGTTGGGTTATTCATTTTCTTGCTGCTTAGGGTTTTTTTTTGTTTTTTTTGTTTGTTTGTTTTGAGTGATCTGTACTTTCTAGATACTAATCTTTTGTCACACGTAGAGTTGCAAAGGTGTTTTCTTCCATTATAGGCTGCCTGTTCACTTTGCTGTACAAACTCTTCTGAGATCTTGGGAATTCATAATTGTAGAAGTCTGAACAAGCATCATTTTGTTACAGACAGAATGTAGTAAACATAATCAAAGGAAGTTGAAAAACAATTCCTAAAACATTTTACTATAATTGTAAAATAAAACAAAATGTCTTAGCCTTTGGTCCAGTGGGAAGTCCTCTTCTGAGTTGGGTGCTGGGTCTTGGAGAATGTTCTTCTGGCTGGCTAATCTAGAGCAGAGTCTGCCTGCCTGGTTTCCTGGCTGGGTTGTATAGTCAGTGCTAGGGCATACGCTGTGTGTCTAGGTTGGTATCTCAGCTGTTCTGAAGATAGCTTTCTATAACTTCACCAGGGCAGGGGCTTTGTCTTTTGGTTGGAATCTGAAACCCAGTAGCAGTGGCTAGGAGGGTTGGGAATTGGCTGGGAAGACTGAGGTGGATTTGGGGCTTTGGGGCTGGCCTGGGCAAGTTTAGTGGGAGGAGTCAGTAGCAGGATTCCTACCTGATCTCCTCGGACTGGCTTACTCTTCCTGTGCCAGGGGAGGGGCTATCTATCCAATTTGGTCTCTATAATTCAGGAGGAGTCTTAAATCAATAATTGTAATTAGGAATTAGTTAATTTCATACAATATATTATGGCCATATTCATTCCACATTCCTCTTCCTAATTTCTCTTAGATTCTCCTCATGTGGAGAAGTGAATCTCTCGAGGAGGTCTTTCTTGTTCCTTTGTGTCTTAAAAACTCTTCACAAGTTTTCAGAGAAAAAGTTTTTAGTTTTTATAGAAAACAGATATATCTTAGTATAAAAATAATAAGTCCTGGAAAACAGTCTTAAGTGATGAATTGCCAGATTTGCCAAAGATTATGATATTCAACAAAGATTTAATACCATGAAGTAAACTTGCTGTATCCTCCTCTGTGAATGTTGGGAAGGCCTATGAAACTATCTGTCACAGAAACCATCTACAGGTCCTGGTTAAGAAACAATCTAAAGTCTTGGTTAAAAAAGACATTGATGTTTCTCAACTTAAAAATATTGAGGTATGATTCCAGGAAGCTACCATCTGACACCACATTGACTTTAAAAAGTTTTCTAGAACAGGTTTTTGAAGAATACTGCTACAGCCTCAGATGACAGTCACATTAGTCCAATATTTATTTTCATCATGGGAAGATCAGCTAATCATAGATTGACAACATGAGTTCCTTTCAGTAGACAATAAGTTTCTATCAATCTAGTCTCCAATGTGGATAAAAGTACATGACCATTAGCCAAACAAAATTGTCACTGAAGTTCTGTGATAGAACACAAAACAAGCTCCTTTTGTAATACCTCTTTCTAGCTTTAACAACTACATTTTTGTTTAATACTAACAAGAAACTTTACCCAGGAATTAGAGGATTATAGAAGGTCTAATTAAAACTCTAGCTATGCTACTTTATGTATGAGACTTCCCCAGTGGTCCTCCAAAATGGAGAACAAATTCTACAACCTAAAGATCAAATTTATGTACAACATCGATTGTTCATCTACTGTTAAGTCCATGAAACTTCTGTAACATACATATTCACCCTTGTCAATTGTAATGTTGCATTTACTAATTTTAATTTCCTTTTTACATTTTAAAATATTTTCTTTGATAAGCTATTAATTGATTTTAATACATTTGAGTACATTATTATTATATAACTTCTCCCACTGTTTTTCATATTTCAGTCACTTCAATGTTATCTACTCTCAAAGTGAAGGCCTCTTTTTTATTTTATTATAGTTACAGATATGTACAAAGATAAATAAATGCAACCTGCTGAATCCATTTATGTTGTTGGTATGTATTCACCTTTATGGCTGATCATTTTTACTGGATAAGCAATTAGGAAACACATTTCTAGAAGAATAACATTTAAGAACCATCTTAGTGAGGGTGCTGTAGTTACACCGAGTAAAAGATTTGCAGTTATCTCAAACAGTCATCAGGTATCAGAGACAGGAAGATGCCAGCTCTTGTTATACAAAGAAAAATTAAATAACTGAGGAATGTAGTCAATGAATGTACTAGACTTTCATTCTAATAACATGGATTACCATTTTATCATCATCTGTATTACATACCAGTTATCTATATTATGAATTCTATATGTTTGTATGCATTTTTCCTCTATCAGTTGTTTGTCTCTCTTCTCTTGTTCAGTTCCCAGGTTTGTTCACATCTCTGATATTTGAGCTACATATATTTTTTATGTAACAAGTATTCATTAAATATAATTAATAGCTTTCTTTGTTTCTCCTCTTACTGAAAACATTTTTTCTCATATAATATATACTGATTATGGTTTCCTTTTCCTCTATTCCTAACAATTTCTCTCAACTTTACCTCCCATCCTAATCAACCCCATTTTTATCATTGGAAAACCAACAGGCTTCCAAGGAATAATAATAAAATAAAATAAAATGATAAAACAAAAATTATCACATAGGAATCATGAGAGGAAAAGAGTCCAAGAAAAGGTACAAGACAAATATAGATGAAGTGATCCATTCATTCACATATTCAGGAATTTCATAGTAACACTAAACTGCAAGTCACAAGATATACAGGACAGACCTGTAAGGTAAAACATAATATATGTGTGTTTGTGTGTATGTATATATATACATATTACAATGAGAAGCCTTTGAAGAAAACTACATTTTTATTTGCAATGGTTATCAATTGGATATAACTTGGGTTAGGGATGGGACCATGTATCAGCTTCACTTTTCAGCTACATCTTGTGCAGACCTGTGTAGTCTCTGTTGTTCATAGTAGGGTCTATGTTGTTGATTTAGAGGACTTTGCTATTTTGGTGTTCTCCATCCCCTCTGGATCTTATATTCTTTCTACTTCCTATTCTTCAGTGTTCCCTGAGCCCTGAGGGAAGGGATTTGATGTAGACATCCTCTTTACGGCTGAGTGTCTCTCACTCTCTACACATGTTCTGGCTATGTGCCTCTGTATTTGTTCTCATCTGCTGCGGGAAGAAGCTTCTCTGATAAGGATAAACAAGAAACTCATTTTTGAATACAGTGTAATGTCTTGAGTCACTTTATTGCTACCTTCATTTAATAGAACACTAGTATTTGGTTTTACTTGAAACCCCTCGGCTATCTTGTCTAAGGTGCTTGGTCACCTGGCATTGTCAGGATGAGTTCCATTTTAATTAAAAGCCCCATCTAAGAGCCAAACTACTATATTTTACTATGCAAAACTCTCTTTCTTTCCTATTGATCTGCCTTATTTCCAACTCCTTAATTAAGTTTTATATCATAGCAGATGTTACAATGCTGGAAGGTATTTCATGGATGTTATTTTATTGAAAACTTCAAGTCATTGGTTACACTATTATATGACAATTTATAATATTATTAAAACTATATACAAAGTGAACAATGATCATTTCTACTTTTATGGAGACTATGTAGACCAAAGTGAAAGAATCCAAGAAAATCATGACATTTGGAAAATTATAAATTTTATCTGAGAAAATAGAATAATTAATTAATAAAGATTACTAAAATATTGTTGTCGTAAAATTATTTTTGACTCTAATAAAAGATTAATAATTTTCTATAAAGACAGTTTGAAGATACACATAACTTTGCAAAGCTGGAAAAAGACAGTATCAAGAGGTTCACCTTTCCCTGCAAACGGACCATTTTGCTGCTTCTTTCACATCCTTGTTCCTCAGGCTATAAATCAAAGGGTTCAACATGGGGATTATCAAGGTGTAAAACACAGCAGAGACTTTTTCCTGTTCCATGGAGTACTGAGAGCTTGGCTGAATATAGCTAAAAGTTACAGAACCATAAAATAATGTCACAGCTGTCAGGTGTGAGGCACAAGTGGAGAAGGCTTTTCGCCTCCCCTCAGATGAGCGGATTCTCAAAATGGCAATGACAATGTGACTATAGGACACCATGATGATGATGAAAGTGATAATAGCAATCAATCCAGAGAAGACCAAAAGCAGTATCTCATTGATGTGTACATCAGAGCAAGAAAGCTTCAAAAGAGGAGGGATATCACAGAAGAAGTGATTCACAATGTTTGGACCACAGAAGTCCAGTCTGAGTAAACCTATTGTGTGAGTTAGGGAATTAATGAGTCCACCCAAGTAGCATGCAAGAACCATCTGAGCGCAGACACTGTGGGTCATAATAACTGTATACATTAAAGGGTTTGCAATTGCCACGTAGCGATCATAAGCCATCATGGACAGGAGGATGCCTTCCGTGGTTACATACACTGCAAAAAAGAAACTCTGCAGAACACAGGCAAAGAATGTGCTAGATTTGTGTTCTGATAGAAAATTGACCAGCATCTTAGGAGCAAAGACAGTAGAGTAGCAGATGTCACAGAAAGAGAGGTTACTAAGGAAGAAGTACATTGGGGTATGAAGATGGGCATTTAACCAGATCAAGATAATCATCCCCCAATTACCCACAAGAATGATAAGATAAATGAGGCTGAAAAGGAAGAACAGAGGAACCTGCAATTGAGGAATTTCAGTTAAGCCTACCAGAATGAATTCCTTCACAACTGTATGATTCCATAGAGCCATGTTTCTGTAGTTTACAGATCCTTAGTTATAAAAACAATATAGTGAGATATTAAATAAAAGAAAATGATATCCTCCGGGATCTGAAACCCATTATGGTGTGAGACACCAAAAGTTATCCTATGGTAGACGAAGTGGTAAAAAATATCCTCAGTATTAGCCTGTATATATGCTGGCAAATTTATACAGCGAGACTCAACAAATTGTATGTCACATTAGTCTATTCTATATTAATGAAGAGAATATAGGAAAGGAGAAGTCTTCTCTTATGTCCAAAAGCTCTCAGTTGGGAGCACTGAGAACTGAATTTAGAATGTGGTACACAATCTCTGTCTCATTCTCTAATATCCACATTTCTCCTAGATGGAATATAAGCTGGCTACAATCTTGTGATGAAAGAATATCAGCCATCCTGTGGATAATTATTTAAAAGTATTTCAGTTCCAGTTAACGTATACATTGTCTTCAGTAACATGCTACTCCCCCTTTCCAAATACCTCACCTGAAATATGTTCTCACCTTGTGCCTGGATCTCTGATTCATATGATCAATGTCATCTTATTCAGAGGACCTGACCCAGTAGAAAAAAATTTAAATCAGAGTTTGCATTTGTTCTTTGTTGTAAGAATGATTAAGCATCATAAGTGTGACTTTATGTGATAATTCCTTTCACATTTTGGTTCAATTTTCATTTATCATTCTCTTGGTGTTCTCACTATTAAAAAAAAAGAGAACATGCCAGAACACACATTGTAAAGAGGAAGTAAAGTGTAGAAAAACAACAAAACCTGTAATTGTCTATATTTTCTTTTCAAAAAGATATGAGAGAGCTTCACATTATTCGTTTTATAATGATGCATCCTCAATTCAGCAATAGTTAAGATAATTATCAGAGAAATAAATTATCCATATATTTTTCACACAGCTGATAAATATGTATTACGTACTATCTTGAGCTCATACCTTTCTTTGGAAAAGATGGGACACTTAAACCATCAATGTCGTGTCTTCAAGCAGTTGATGTCCTCTTATATAAACAAATACATTTTGAGAAACAACTCCATAACTAGTATATAAAAATTAAAATAAGATGGAAAGTAGAGGGGAATGGTTAGTGCTATAGTATAAATGGCATTAAGTTTATTTTTTACAACAGTTTATATCATTTTTACTGAAAAATCGGTAGTTTAAAATTACAAATATTTATTCAATTACTGTCTGGACGTCAGTAGCATAACACTATCTGATTTTCTAGGTGAAATCTTCATACCCATGATGCCACACCCTTAGGAGAGGAAGCATCTTGCTGCTAATTGTCTGCTTTTGAGCCTTTAAAGCTTCTCTCTGTAGTACCTGAACTTTTCTTCTAAAGCAAAATTATTTGTTTCACTTTTCAGATTATACTGTAATTTGATCATTTCCCCTTCCCTTTTCTCCTTTCACACCCTCCTATATATCTTTCCTTACTCTCTAAGACAAAATATAATACCTTACTTTTTATCACTGTGCATTCTTCATTTTGTTACTGAGCACTTGGATTTGTGTGTGACAGAGCACTTGAATTATGTATAGTTCCTCCTATCACAATCCAAGGTATTCTTTGTCTTTCATGGTCTTCCTCTGACTTGCCTGTGAACAATCTTTATCCATATGTGATAGTATTTATGGTTCCTAGAGATTCAAATTTGAATAAGGATGTTAACAATCATTTTTGTCACACACAAGATGTTCAGTGACGGACTCTATATAAGAACCACTATGAGTAAGAATGATGAAGTTATTTAAACAGATACGTGGGTGTATAAACAAAGATTGTTCCAAGGAGAGAACACAGCATGTTCAAACGCTAAAGTACAGTTCTGTGTGGTAGGAGGTCTTGTCAATGTTTGTAAATGAAAAGAAAAGTGAGAGTGAATGTTGAGGGATAAAAGATATTGTTTCTGTGGCCATTGAATGTGGTTGAAAACTATTCTCACAAGACATCACAACACATGAATTCTATATTTCAAGATTACCAAAGTATTCTATGTTTCAACACTCTCATTTTAGCATTTTGTATTTGTACTGCTTACCCAAAAGTAATTTTGCATAGAACAAAAAATTATATTTTCTCTTGTATGTTACTGCTGTAATCAACTGCTGTATTAAATTTAATTATAAGGTAAATTTGTCTGGTTTTTATAGGATCTGTGTTCATCTCAATAAGCACAGTATTTTTTACTATTTATCTCATTAAGCAAAGCATTTTAGATTCTAACATTCAAAGAACATCCCCTCTACTCAGAAAGCATTGAGTCACTAAATATATCAAGAAAATAATTTATTAGTTCACTTTAAGCATTCAGAATATAGGCAAGCCTGGTAGACTATTCCATATTGATGAATATTGCTGCATCAAAATTGATGCAATCACTCTATAAGCACAAGTCTACGTACTTAAAACTAGGAATGTAACTCAGTCCTTGTCTATGTTCCAAATCAGTGTTGTTTGGAAGAACAGTTAATCTGATTTCACTCAAGGTTAGGGAACATAAGAAAATGCATTTGAAAGAATCAGTAATTTTTTTTAAAAAAATTTTCTTTAATATTTGAGATTATTATGTAATTTGATCATTACCCTTTATACTTTTTCTTCCCTCAAGCCCATCTATATACTTACCCATGGTCTCTTTCAAATCCATGGTCTCCTTTTTTATTGATGGTTGTTATAAATATATATGCATGTGAATATATACATATATATACATATATAATTTTATGAATTACATAAATACAATGTACTCAGTCTATATAACATTACAGTCTCTGTTTTGAAGAGCTATACATTGTTCTTGAAACAATACCACCAAATAAAGATCTAAGACATCAGAGCTTGCATAAAATTCTTAATTAACTCTAGGGATATATAGACAAATTAGTGGTTAGTTACATAGCCTGTGTGTTTTTCAAATTGTGTGTGATAAGAATAATTGACTGATGATCAAAAAATAAGGAGAAGAAAAGAGGAAAACAAGTGTGATTGAAACAAATATCAGTTACAATTATGGGATTATCAACTGAGCTCACAGTACAAAATAATAAAGAAATTTATAACCATTTATCATCATACAATTAGAATTACAATATGCAATATATAACTAGAATGTTTATGTATCCCAGGACTAAACTCAGGGATTTTCTACATGTAATATTGCCCTCTTCATAGAAATGAAGGGCTTATTTATAATACTAATAACTTTTAGTATTATGCCCTCAAAATTTTTTACTGCTACTTGGTGATGGTGGTTCATTTCTTTAAACCCTGCACTTGGGAGGCAGACAGGCAGATGTCTGAGCTCAAGGATAGCCTGGTCCACAGAGTGAATTACATAACAGAAAAGACTACAGAGGGAAACCTTGTTCCAAAAAACCTAAAAAAAAATTTATCCAAAATAGACATTCAAATATTCAAATTTGATTCTTCAACCTCCATATACTTAGACTGATATATCGTCAAAAATCAATCTATTTAAATGAATATGAAATTCTTGCAAAATCATTTTATAATCCCAGGAAAACAATCAGAATGCATGGTCAGCAGTAGACAAGAATACAGCAATTTTAGTTACTGTCTCAAAAGGTTTTTTTTTTTTTTTTCATTAAAGTTAAAAAAGGAAAAGAGGAAAAGTTTATCAAAAAAGCTAATGTTTATTTGGTACTTTCATGAACAGGGACAGAGCTACTCATGCATAAAATCATGGTACCTTGAAAGATATGATCATGATGACAAATATTGATTAAAAATTTTTTATAACTATTAAATGTGAGTGTAGGTAGTATTAATGTACCACTCGAGTTTTAGACCAGACCAAACAAATTATTACAGGAAATATTGTACGTGAAATATTGCATATATACATAATTATGTGAATTTATGTTCGTAAATGCATTAGTACTTTAAAACAACACATATCGACTAGTTTATATTTGGAAATTAAATGACAAATGAAGTAAAAATATCATACAATATTTACAGAATAATGAAACTCAACATTGAGGATAAATTTGCATTTAAACCCTACAATCAACAACCACAACACAAAGTATATGAGATAAAACTACAAAATACACATTTTAAATTAAAATCAGCACGTCATGGTGAAAACCTGAGCGAGCGGCTGTAGCAAAGAATTTGAGCTCCCTTAAAATCAGAACTGTGAACATGCACTAGCATAGAAATTAAATGAAACAAAAACAGAATACAATTCTTAAAATATTTTTGGAATCCTTAAAGAAATTCAAATCTAAATTGTTTAAAAGTATTATTATTTCATTAAGTCAATAGGAAATAATTTTATTATATACACATTAAATTTTGCACGTAATTTTTTTCTCTTAAATTTGCCTAAGTATGCAAATACTTTTAAGGTACTATATGAGTATATTATTTAATAATAATGATAAACTTGTACTTACCATATGCAAGAAAGGTTAGTATAATCAGAATGTAAATTTGTGAGCCTTATATAATACTACCGTTGTCTATGAGATGTGAAGAGCTGTAAGATAAATAACTCACTGATTAGAACACAGTGTTCTAAACTTTTGTCGAATGATGCTTCACTTGGACAACAGGCAATGAGTTTCTGTAGTGTTTGGGAAACAACAACAACAACAAATAATAATAAAATCAAAAAAAAGAAAAGAAAAAGGAAAAATTGAAAAGTAAAAATAACAAAAAATCTCAAAATCTCAAAATAGAAGCTTAGCACATCATTACTTACAACTTTTGAAATCTCAGAGCTAACAAAGCATCAGTTTAGGCTGATCTAGTTTTCATAAATCTTCAAAGAGCTATTATTTGGAACAGGTTTGCTGATGGCATTTACTTCTTTTCAGAGGACCTAATCTGTATTTCCTCCTGTGTAAGTAAGTCTCAGTTGTCCACAGTTGAGTCATTAGCACCCCTCCTGTCTCTCGAGTGTGAGCCTAATCAGAGAGCCTGCAGGCCTCTGGATGTTTGTTTAGCAGTTACCTCTTCTTTTGTGAATGAAGAAATGAAATGCCATCCTATACAAACATTTTTTTTTTATAAACTTCAAGCATCTTGTATAATATTCAATATAGACCCAGTATGCAATAACAGGAGTTGAGAAAAAAAATGCTGCAATCATAAGGAAAATAGTTAAAATAATCTGCAAATTAAAAAACTTAATGTCATCATTATTTCTCCTCAGTTACTGTAGCTATACATGTTCTCCCTACATAATTTTCATTGAATGAGGCATTTCCTCAACATTCTCTAACATCTTTAATGCTAAATTTTTTGAGAAACATTTTATGATATTAAATCATAAGACATTCAGTGGTTTGCAAATGCATTACTGTTCAAGTATTGTAGGCTAAAATTGTGGAAGATTAAAAACAGCCAATCAGAAGAACAGCACCCATGCCCCAGCTCCCAAACCAGGCAGAGAGTTCCTGCTGG
Source organism: Cricetomys ansorgei (assembly GCA_026225945.1). NCBI lineage: Eukaryota > Metazoa > Chordata > Mammalia > Rodentia > Nesomyidae > Cricetomys > Cricetomys ansorgei. The sequence continues at coordinate 348,427 of JAMJFZ010004027.1, read as the reverse complement.
ACCAGAGGCCAAGCAGGCTACCAGAGCTCCTGTCTCCGATTCAGACAGAAAACCCCTCTTCAAGAGGTCACAAAGAACAGAAGATCAGAGAAGAAAGTAAAACAACAACAACAACTAGTTACAAAACACTCATGGAATAAAGACAAACCCATGAATTTGGCATCTAAATATGCAATTATCCTAAACCCATATGCCTAACTTCTAATGTAATAATACAATTGACAACAACCAGGACAATATGTCAATCCCATGGGCCACCTATAACACGACTATAAAACCTGAACACTCTGGCACAGGCGAAGCACAAGAAAAGATCTCAAAACCAAATTTGTGAAGATAATAGAGTATCTTAAAGAGGAAATTTATAAATCTCTCAAAGAAACCAATGAAAACTAAAACAAACAATGGGAAGAATTGAGTAAATTCATTAAAGAAAATCATGAAAACACAAAAAAACTAGAAGAAATGAATAAACCCCTGAAAGAAAGCCAAGAAAAGCAAGGAAGCATTTAGAGAAAATGAACAAAACTGTTCATTACCTGAAAATGGAAATAAAGCCATAAAGTAAACACAAGCCGTGAGAATCTTTGAGATGAAAAATCAAGAAAAATGATAAGAAAATACTGAGACATTCTACAGCAACAGAATACAAGAGGTAGAAGACCAATTCTTAGGAGTTTGAAGATACTATAGAAGAAATAGAGCCATCAGTAAAGGAAAATGTTAAATTCAGTTCCTAACACAAATTATCCAGGAAATCTGGGACACTAAGAAAAGACCAAACCAAGTAATAATAGGAATTGAGAAGGGAGAATAATCCCAGCTTAAGGACCAGAAAATATTTTCAAAAAGATCATTAAAAAATGGTAAACCGAAAGCAGGAGATCCTTATAAGGGTATAAGTATTATAATCATAGAAAACACCATGCAGACTGGAACAGAGAAGAAAGTCTCATTGCCACATAACAAACAGAACAAAGAAAGAATACTAAAATCTGCAAGAGACAAAGAGAAAGTAATATATAATAGCAAACTTATTACAAATATACTTGACTTTTCAACACACTATAAAAGTAAGTAGGGTCTTGATAGATATGCTGAAGACTCTACAGGAACACATATGACAGCCCAGATTACTATATCCAGCAAAAAAAAAAAAAATAGTCCATTACAAACATGAATTCAAACAAAATCTATCTATAAATCCAGCCCTACTGAAGGTTCAGGAAGGAAAATTCCAACCAGATGAGGGTAACTATACCCATGACAAAACAGGAAATAGATAATTTCATCCCATCAAAATCAATAGACGACACACACACACACACACACCAACAACTACAAAATAATAGGACCTAACAATCATTGCTCATTGATATCTCAACATGAATGGACACAATTCCCCAATTTAAAAACATGGTCTCACAGAATGGATGCAAAAATAGGATCCATCTTTCTGCTGCAAACAAGAAACATATCTTAACATCAAAGATAAACATTACCTCAGAGTCAAGAGTTCCGAAAAGATTTTTGAAGTAAATGGACTCAAGAACCAAGTTAGTGTAGCTACTCTAAGGTGGAACATAATTGATTTCAAACCAAAATTAATTAAAAGACACAGGGAAGGGCACTTCCTAATCATCAAAGGAAAATCCACCAAGTCTACACTTCAATTCTTTTTTTTCCCTTCTCTCATAAGTCCATTCTAACACCCTTCCTCCTCACCCTCCACTTCTCCCAGTTCTCCATGTCTCCCCTTTCTCCTAGATTTACCCCAGCTTTTTCCAACCCCACATACCTGCCTCTCCACAAGAAAAAAGAGTTCTCCCATGTTTACTGCTCAAACGTGGCAAAACAAAGATGGAAACAGTTCGATCACAATTCCAGGGGAATACGTTTCCAAAAGGCAGTCAAAAGTTTTAGAAGACTATCTCACTCTCCAGTATGTATGAGATCTGCAAGAACACCAGGACAGGTAACCACAAGACATATTTAGGGGACCCAGCAAGTTCCATGTTTGCCACTTCAGGCTCCATGAGCTCCTAAGAGTTCTGGTCTCTTGAATGTATGGAGTTTGTTCTCCTGGTACCCTCTGTTCCCAGAAATCTCCTCCTCCACCTCATCTCTGGGGTTCCCTAAGCTCTCAACTTTTTTTGGCCCTGGACCTCTGTGTCTCCTCCAATAAACTTCTGGAGGGTGTCTCTCTAATGAGAATTGGATTGGCACTGATCTAAGATGAGAGCAGAATAACTTTATGAGTCTTTTCCTGGCTATCCCACATTTAGTTCCTGGGCTGCTCTTCAGTATCAGTAATGGGTTCCCTTCTTTAGCATGGGGTTCTCCTCTTCCATTGTCCTACATGTTCTTGTAGAGAGGATTGGTTATAGGTCGAAATTTTTATGGCTGAGATGGTGTCCTTGTCCCACCACAGGAAGCCTTGCCTAGTTACATAAGATGGCCTGTTTATGTTCCATATTCCCCATTACTGGAGGACCTAACTAGGGTCACATTTGTTGATTCCAGTGAGGTTCCACTGCACTAGGTTTCTGGATTCTTGCCGAAATATCATCCAGTTCTGCTCATTTCTCCAAATAGTCTCTCCTTCCATCCTTTTCCCCAACTCTCGTCTCTCCTCTTCCCATTCTCATTCTTCCCCATCTTACAGGCATCATTTATTCTATTTTCCCTTTACCAGGGAGATCCCTTTTGTCCCCACAGGGACTGTCCTTGTAGTATACTCAATCTGGGTCTGTGGGTTTCAGTGTCTTTGTTCTTTGCTTAATAATTAATAACCACATATAAGTGAGTGCATGCCAAGTTTGTCTTTCTGTAAGGAAATCTCAGGGTAATTTTATTTGCTTTTCCCTGATAGCTAACGATGTTGAACATTTCTTGAAGTGTTTCTCAGAAATTAGAGCTTTCTCTTTCCATAATTCTTTGTTTAGATTTGTAACTGATATTTTGATTGGATTATTTGGTTTGTTAATGTCTAGCTTCTTGAGTTCTTTACATATTCTGGATATTAGTCCTCAATCAGAAGCTGAATTGATGAAAATCTTTTCTGATTCTGTAGGCTGCTGTTTTGTCTTATTGACAGGATTTTTTACTTATAGAAGATTTCACTTTCATGAGGTCACATTTACTAAATATTGATTTAATGCCTGAGTGATTGGTGTTCTGGTCAGGCAGTTGTGTCCTAGGCTAATGTGTTCAAGGCTATTCCCCACTTTCTCTTCTATCCTGTTTAGTGTACCTGGTTTTATGTTGTGGTCTTGATCCACTTGGAATAGAATGTTGTGCTCTGTGAAATATATGGATCCATTTGCATTATTCTACATGCAGATATCTAAGTAGACCAGCATCATTTGTTAAAGATACATCTTTTTTCCATTATATGTTTCTGTCTACTTTATCAAAGTTCAGGTGTCTATACATGGGTTGATTTATGTATGGATCTTCAATTCCGTTCCATTGATCATCATGTCTATATCATATGCCAATATCATATGGTTTTTATTAGTATGTCTCTTAGTACAGCTTTGGATCAGGAATAGAAATACCTCTAGAATTCCTTTTAATCATCAGGATTATTTCAGCTATCCTGGATTTTTGTTTTTCCATATGAAGTTGAGTATTACCCATTCAAGGTCTGTAAAGAATTGTGTTGGTATTTTGATAGAAATTATGCTGAAACTGCAGATTGCTTTTGGTAAGACGTTCATTTTTACTCTGTTAATCCTACCAATCCAGGGGCATAGCAGACCTTTCTAACTTCTGAGATCTTCCTATATCTTCCCCTTCAAAGACTTAATGGTTTTGTCATACAAGTTTTTCATTTGTTTGGTTAGAGCCATCCCAATGTATTTTATTTGATTTGTGGATATTATAAATGGAGTTATTTCCCTGATCCCTCATTCAGTCCATTTGTTGTCTTTAAATAGGAGGCTAAGTAATTTTTTAATTTGCTTTTGTAGCCAGCTACTTAACTGAAGTTGTTTATCAGCTGTAGGATTTCTCCAATAGAGTTTTCGAGATTGATTATATATACTATCATACCATCTGCAAGTAAATATAATTTGACTTCTTCCTTTCCAATTTGTATCCCTTTGATTTTCTGTTTTCATGCTGCTTTAGATAGAACTTCAAGTACTATATCGAATAAGAATATATTGAGCAGACAATCTTGTCTTGATCCTGATTTTACTGTAATTACATTGAAATTCTCTCCATTTAATTTGATATTGGATGTGTGCTTGCTGTAAATTTCCTTTATTATTATGTATTTCCCTTGTATCCCAAATTTCTCCACTACCTTTATCATGAAAGGGTGTTGGATATTGTCAAAAGTTTTCTTGGCATCTAATGAGATGATCCTGTCCTAATTTTTTCTTTCAGTTTGTTTATATGGTGGAATATATTGACTAATTTTTATGTGTTGAAACATCCTTGTTTCTCTGGGATGAAGCCTACTTGATCATGGTGGATGATTTTTTATAAGTTCTTGAATTTGGTATGTGTGTGTTTCATTGAATATTTTTGTATCTATGTTCATGAGAAAAATTATTCTGTAATTCTCTTTCTTTGTTGATTCTTTGTATGGTTTGGTTATCTATCTGATTGTGGCTTTGTAGAATGAGGTTGACAGTAATCCCTCTGTGTGGAGGGAACCAGCCTTTTCCACAAATGGGTTCATGGAAACTCTACGCAGGAGGGAGTACAAGTGCAGAAAAGGTGAGGAATGACAAACAAACAGAATAGTTCTTTCTTTTATGGGACCCAGAGAAATGGCACTCATGGTTGTGCTTTAAAATGACACGTGGAACTCGCTTTAGAAGTAAAATGCAGGAGTGTTTTTAATAGGGGAATTAACAGTATACATTTTAAGATAAGAGAGGGGCAAGAGAGAGACTGACAATGCACATTACCAGGGAAGAACCATGCCAGAAAGAGAAGAGAGGAGAGAGAGAGAGAGAGAGAGAGAGAGAGAGAGAGAGAGAAAGAGGAGGGGGCGGAGAACTGCTCTGGCAAGAAGTTTAAAAAGCCAAAATGCAGTTTTTGGGTATGTAGATGTCACTCAGGCCTTCAGAGGAACCGATTTGATATGTAGATGTAGTCACTCCTAGAAGTTGATAACGCCCATGTCCTTCATCCTGTGACTTACAAACTTTAAGGTTATCTTGTTTACTATGAAAGAACATTTGACTCAGTAACCCATAATTGGTTGAATGTTACTGTTAGCTGAATAATATCTCCATCTGCCTCAAACAGAGCAGGGTGCCATGTAGGCAAAGAAGGTTTTTATTTTATGATTTTTAGCTCTTTGGTGCATATTTATTTTTTCCTCTATCTAGGCTCCTTTCGCTTCTATCTGTTAAAGGCTTGTCTTTTCCTGGGAGGACCAACACTCATTCCAGGAGTAGCCTTTACAATGTACTATAGGTACAATAGATAGCTTGCCAGGACATAAAAGCCCGCAAGATATTTTACAATGACAATTACTTTTGAGAGAAAAATGGCTGCTTCCTCTTCTCAGCTATCACTAGCCAGCTAAGGTATTACTAGGCCATACAGACATAATGAAAGGCTTTTGTCACCATTACAGCAAAGGGGAGAAAAGAGCAAAATGGCTGGTAAGCCGAAATTCCCGGCCAAGGAGCTTGGAATCTTGTCAACAGACTTCAACCATGTTGCCAGGGTATTGGGGCTCCCAGCTCTTCTGCTTCTATTTTGTTGATATCTTGAGGGTTATTGGTGGAATCTCTTCTTTGAATGTCTGATTGAATTCTGTGCTGAAACCATCTGGGCATGGGCTTTTTCTGGTTGGGAGGCTTTTAATGAATGCTTCTATTTCTATATGGCTTAGAAGATCCCTACAAAATCAGCAGGATAATGGAAGGGCAGAACCACATGCAAGGGAAGAAACCCATGCCCGATTTTGTCGGTCAGACTAGGATCTATAGGCTTGAGAGCCAGGACATGATTTCTTATGATATCATGTTCTACTCATAAATCAGTGACTAGCCTTTTCTTCATCACAGAGGCTTCCTACAGCAGCTGATGGGAGCAGATACAGAGGCCCAGGATCAAATATTGTGAATGAGAGGAACAAGGGGTTGCAGAAGGGTCAAGGAAACCAGGAGAATTAGATGCATTAAGTTAACTGACCAGCACTCTTAGGGGCTTACAGAGACTGAAATGGCAGACACAAAACCTACAGAATTCCCTAAATATCTTATTTTTGTCTGGCTTGCTGTTCCTGCAAAACTCACATAGTCCGGTGTGAGGGAGTCCCTTGACAGTTTACCCTTCGAATCCTTTGCTCCTGCTGTGTTGTCTAGTCTACCTCTGATATAGCGAATAGTACCTGGACTTGTTCCTTCTTGTTACGCCCTGTTTAACTGGTAAGTAACCCTGGAAGACTGCTGTTTTCTGGAGAGAAGTGGGAAGGCATTGGTTGGTGTGTGGGTTTTGGGGGACAGTCTGGAAGAGAGGTGGACTGGGGGCAATCCGAGAGAAATGGAAGAAGGGGAATAGTGGGGATGAGGTTGTATTGTATGAGAGAATAAAAAAAGGATGCAAAACTCATGAGAGGTGGTATCAACATATTTGTAGAGGTTGTTGCCACCCTTTTTCTTGTGCCAGACCTTAGGGTTGGAGATGCTGCAGCTCAACAAGATAAATTAAATGACATGGATTTAATTTAGTCCTAAAATAGCAGGGCACTGGTGTTGTCACTTTATTGCAAAATAGAAGGTAATAATAGTTATAATTTATAGTATAGACAAAGTAATGTTCAGAATGGCCTAAAGCATAATGCTCACAACATGCAAAGTGAAAATGGTGGTATGACTCATTGAACATTTGGTACTGGCTAATCAACCATGATGGTATTTCCAGTCATGAAATAGGAGACAACTGAAGCTACTCTTGGAAACTCTGATTAACACAAAGACCTACCCTGCCCTGATGTCAAAATGAGAAAGTAATGCCACAACAAATACTCAGCAGGTTGCTATCCATGATGTACATAGTTGGAAAATATGCTATCAAATTGTATTAGCAAACTAAATTTATCAAAGTGTGATAAAGACCATTTACCATAGTAGAATAACACTTAGACCAAAACTACACCATGGAAATCACTAATGAGTATATACTGATTAATGGCATAAAGACACAAGAGTATATACTTGATCTGGCTTGTCTTATGCCAACTTGACATACCAACTAGTGATATCTGAAAAGAGGCAACCATTACTGAGAAAACGCCTCCATAAGATCTGGCTATAAGCCACTTTTTAAAATTAGTAATTGGTGGCAGAGGGCCCATTCCATTATGGGTGGTTCCATACTTTGTCTGATGGTCCTGGGTTTTTATAAGAAAGCAGGCTGAGCAAACCATGAGAAGCAAGCCAGAAAGCAGCACACCTCCATGTCTACTGTATCAGCTCCTGCACCCAGATTCCAGATTCCACATTTATTTGAGTGTGGGGCTGTTCTACAACAATGGAGGGGGTCAAAACATGCTTTGGATCCTGGCATTCTCACCCTGAAAGCAGTAGCAGGTTGGCTGTACCTCCTTCTTGCTGTGGTGCCAACAAGACCCAAGTCAACATGAATTCAGGGCTAGCAAAGCTCCTCAAATGCTACCATGACACAAAACACCTGATAAGATCTTACCACTATAAGGCATCTGTTCTGGCTACTGGTTGCCTGACCATTGTAGCTGAAGAGTCTGAGGCTGGACTTCCCCTCTCCATATATGACCTTATAAGGTCTCTTCCTCAGGCTTCTTTTCAATACATTGCAATACAAAAGCTTTTCAATACATTAGGCATAGATGATTGTAAATCAATTACTATATGGTGTGGAACATGATATGAACCTTGAAAAGTGGCCTAGGAATATACATTACCAGGCTTCAAGGAAGTAACGGATATGAAAAGAGACTGATTCATAGGTAGGCTTGATGCCTGGGTCAGATAGAGATGTTCCATAGTCTATCACAACCTCAACGGTGTTTAAAGGTCCAAAGTTTAAAGTCTCTTAGGAAACTCATGGCAATCTCTTAACTGTAATTTCTATAAAATAAAAATAAAGGCCACATACTAAAAATATACAATGACATACGATATACGATACTATTCCAAAAGGGAGGAAAAGGAAAAAAGTGAAGAAATACCAGCCAAAAATAAGACCTAAATCTAGTAGGGCAAACTCCAAACTCTGTATTTCCATTTCTAATGTCAAAGTCCTCTTTAGATCTTCTTCTCCTTTCAGCCCTGTTGACTACAACCAACATACTGCATTCTCTTGGGTTAGTTCCACAACCTGTTAGCATCTTTCCTTGGAAAGTATCCCACTCCTCTGGCTCTTCAACATCTTGGAGTCTCAAATGAAAGTCAGAATTCATTTCCAGTTTTACACAATAACATCTCTAGGCCTCCATGTAGGAACACCCCAGATACACAGACATGGTCTCAGCAGTTTTCCTTAGCTTTATGAAGAGTTCTAAAACCCTTTTCTTATATCCTAGACTGTAAAGCCAGAAACATGTGACATGAACTGCCAAGTTTTACTACTTGCTAGAGATGGAACATATCCCTCTTGTGATTTTCTTCACTGACCCATCTAGGCTGTCTTGGAATTCAAGACAAGACTGACTTAAACTAATGATCTTCCTGCCTCTGCCTACAGAATGCTGAGATTAAAGTTGAGCACCCATCAAGCCCAAACTTTAATTCCTTTTCACAAATTGGAAGATTAGATAGGTCTTGCTCTGAGTCACCACTCCCATTATTCTATTCAGCATCAGGCTTTTCTTTAATCCATTTATCTTCTTGAGCACAGCCCTTATCTCCATTACACTTTTTGGTTTTCCTTTTCTCCTCAAGCTCTGCATTTTGAATTTTTCCTTGTTCAAATTGCTCCTTTCCATTATAGATCTGCATAAGAGTCACAGCTAATGACCACATAACACAATCTATTCTAGTCTGTTTTTGATATTTCCTCTGCCAATGTCATTAATCAGTCTCTATGAGTTCATAATGCACCTTGCTTAGGTGATTCACAGGGCCTTGTTCTACTGTGTCCTTTGTCCTTTTTGACTCTTATACTACTTCAACTTCTTCTTTCTTGGGATTCATTGAGCTCTGAGGGGAAGGATTTGATGGAGTTATCTCATTTAGCTCTCTAGCTGTGTGTGTAATGTGTGTGTGTGTGTGTGTGTGTGTGTGTGTGTGTGTATGTGTAATGTCTAGCTGTGTGTCTCTGCATTTGTTCCTGTCTGCTGCAGGAGAAAACTTCTCTGATGATGACTGAATAAGGCACTTATCCAAGAGTATAGAAGAATATCATTAGAAGTCATTTTATTGATATTTTTACTTTTCAGAACATTATTATTTGTTTTATCTTAGGTCTCTGGGCTATCTAGTCTCTAGTTTTTGGTTGTCCAAGCAATACTTGTCATTGGTTCCTTCTTATGGAGTGACCATTAAGTAAAATCAGATATTTCTTGGTTATTTCCACAAGTTCTATGTCAACATTGCCCTAGAATATCTTGCAGAGAGGTAGTAGGTCAAAGGTTTCATGGTTAAGATGGTGTCCTAGTTTCCCTTTTGTGAGCCTACAGAGTTACTTCTCACACCAATGTGACAAAAACACAAGGGTGAGTGCTATATGTAGGGACTAACTTCACTTTTTGTTCAATGAGTTGTGTGGGTGCTATCCTTGGGAATGAGCCTTGATATCAATTTGCAGATAGCAAGCCTTTGTCTTAACAACAGCTGTGGATGTTTGGGAATTTTCATGGGATCTCCCTGGCCAACAAGTCAATTGTATGAAACACAGTCACACTTGGGATAAATCTATTTGGTGTCCAGAGATGGCCAGTTGAAACTGTATATTCCCCATTATTAGGAGACCTTATTATGATCACCATCATATATTTTTGAAAGTTCCTACCACTCTAGGCTTCCATATCATCCTTCAAATTACCCTGAATTCTAGCTGTCTCTCCCTTTACCTAAACCCCTCTACCCTGTCCCTTGGTACTGTCTGCACAACAGCCAGTTTGCATGTAAAACCTATTCAATTTTCCCTTCCCAGTATTACCCATGTGGGGGGAGGATCATGGAGGGAGAATATATATGGAAAGATGACAAAAATTAGAGAACATTTAGGGGGAATCTGGATACTTATTGCTGTCTTAACTAACTGAAATCAATGAAGAAGTCCCAATGAAGACATCTAGCAATGGCAGATCTCTAACAATAGGGAGCCTGAATGGACCATCTCCTGTGGTAAGGCAAATCTTCCAGTAGTGTGGCTGGGACACCATCACAGCTACAAATCCTTTGATTTATAACCTACTTTCCTACAGGATCATCTAAGACAATGGAAAGGCAGAACCACATGTCAAGGGAGGAAATCCATACTTGATACTACAGGGCAGGCTGAGAACTAAAGACTGAATAGCCAGAAGATAATTTTTAAAGACATCATGCTCTACTCCATATCAGTGACCAGCTCATTCTTCATCAGTGAGACTTTCCCTGGCTGTTGATGGGAAAAAATGCAGTTGTCCAGAGTCCAAGTATCATGCAGATCTTGGGAAACCTCATGGAAGAGGAAGAAGAGGTACTGTGGAGACCAGAAGTATCAAGAATACCAGGAGAAGAAATCTCATAAAGTCAACTATTCAGCATTCTTGGGGACTCACAGAGACTAAAGCAACAGACATAGATCCTACTGGGCCCCTAAATAGCTTAAGATTTTCTGGTTTGGTATACTTGCAAAATTCTTACAGTATGAAGTAACAATTTTTTTTTCTGCCCTTGGGACCTTTTTCCTTCTGTTGGGGTGCCACCCTTTATGTGGGAAGTAGTATCTAGCCTTGTTTTATCTCTTCAAGCCCATTTTGAAAACCCTGGGAAGACTGCTCTTTTCTGGGGAAAGCAGGGGGGTGGGATGAGTGGGAGAGTTGTGTGTGTAGTGGTCAGATAGGGAGGAGAGGAGAGAATGAGTGAGATGGGAGGAAGGAATGGGGAGAAGAAGGAGGGGGTTCCATTTGTATTGTAGGAAATAAGAAAAAAAATGCTTTTGGCCCTGAAAAAACCAGAAATGTTAGACTTCTAAAGTGTTGAAAATTTGAAGATGGTAAAGACTATTAAAATTAATTGGGCTTTATATTGAGATGTTAACATGAGTTCAAACAGTGAAGGAAAGATGATGTTTAAACAGTCGTTATTTTTGACAAGGAATGGACTTGCTATGAGTAAAATGCATTTTCAGCATGACAAATCTGGAGAAAGGTAATCATTTGAAGTATTGTCTCTACCTGACTACCCTATAGACTTGTCTGTGGGGCATTACAATGTTCGCTAATGAATATAAGATTTTCTATCTCACATGGGGTTTCTCCTCTAGCAGGTGTGACTTTGCTATATAAGAATACTAAATGAACACAAACTTGAGAGTAAGACAATAAACAATGTCCATCAGTGGTTTGTGATTCAAGTTCCTTCCCTTAGTTCTTGCCCTTATTTCCTTGAAAGTGAAAAAACCCTTCTAGCATCATTTTGCTTTTGGCCATTGTATTTATCATAGCAAAATAATGTGAACTTGAACACTACACCAATGTCTTAAATGTCTCTTGCTTTATTTGTTCATTGCAATGTGATTCAAACCTAGATGGCCACTGGGTATCAGAGACTACACAGATTTTAAACTAAAGTAAATAAGAAGAACAGAATAGCTCAGGGAAGAGTTCATAATAATGCCATGACAGGGTGCTTTATAGACAAAGTAACTTGCATAGAACTGGAAAATTTTGCATTTCTGTTTATTTTAAAATTTCATACCTAGATGCCCCTCTATGGAAATACACTTTTATTTGTTTACTTAGTCTTTTAGCTAAATAGTTAATTTACCTCTCTTTGTTAATTCCATTAATCTGAGAAAATATATGTCCTTCTAACTTTTGAGGTCATAGTTTGAGGTCAAGTAATTGAGAAAATATCAGAATGTTGAATATACTATCATTTTCAGTAACATTTATAATCTATCAAGTTTAGAGAATTGCTGACATGAATTATGAAGAATTATCAAGTTATTTGAATATTACCACTTTAATATTTTGTATATAACACTGGCAACTTTAGATGAATTAGGATTGAAAACACCTTAGCAATCTTTTGGTTAGCAAAGAATTTACCACACAAACAGGACAAATCGAATCTGATCCCAAGCACCCATAGAAAAGAAAAGGTGAGCAAGTTGGTTTGCACCTGTAATCACAGATATAAGTAAGTAAATCAAGAGAGTCCATAGCATTTGAGTATCATCTTGTGATTTTGTATTGGGATATTTCCACACCCAGTGAGAGAAAAAATAAGTGGGGTTCAACTGAAAGAAAAACCCAACAAAATAATTAGCCAGCATACACATATGGACATATCAGAAAGGGAACATGTATCATGCAAAAGAATTAATGGGAGAAGAATAGGGTCATTTGAAAGAAGTTTAAGGAAGTCAGTTGCCCACCATGCATATAAGTAGGAACAAATGTGGAGTAAAATTCAGAATAATTCAGAATGGCATGCTTACTTCATCTTCAAATTGTACATGATACTCAAGACAACAATCTGAACCATGCCAGCTGAACTATAAGCACACTATCACAGAGACACACAGACACACAGACACACAGACACACAGACACACACACACACACACACACACACACACACACACACACATTCACACACCATCCCAGCCACAAAAACTTCAACCTATCCTCCTTGCTGGATCCCCTGTGACAATGGAAGGACAGAAAACCATGTTAAAGGAAGAAACCCATGACTGATATTCAAGAACAGGCCAGGTACTAGAAACTGGGTAGCCAGGAGTTGAATTCTAAGTTATCCTGCTCTCCTGGTATATCAGTGTCTAGCCCAATTTTCATCAGAAACACTTCCTCAGCAGTTGATAGGTACAGATTCCCAAGGCCAAATAATGTCCAGAGCAAGGAGAGACCCATGGTTGAGGTAGAGGAGGCCTTGTGGGGACCAGAGGGTCAAGTATACCAGGAGAATAAACCCAATGGAGTCAACTGACCAGCATTCTTAGAGGCTCAATAAGCATGAAGTAGCAGACATCGAATCTATTGAGTCCCCCAGTTATGTCTTGAGGTTTCCTGCCTTGTTACTTTGGAAGAACTCATATGGACTCAACTGTGTGTGGGGGGAGTCCCGTCACTTTTCCCTTGCCTACAGGACCTTCCTCTCTCTGCTAGATTGCCAAGTTTACCCTTGAAGCAAGGAATAGTCCCCTGACCCTATTCCATCTTGTGCCACATTTTGGGTAATAACCTTGGGAGGACTGCTCTTTTGTAGGGAGAGGAAGGGGTAGGGTTAGGAGGATGGGGGTGGTAAATGAGGGTGAGTGGCAGATATAGGGAGCTGGGAGAAATGGAAGGTGGGGAGCAAGGATGTTAGGATGTACTATATGTGATAAGAAAAATTTTAAAAGGCTTTTACTAAAAAGCCACTTGCAGGTTGTGAGTATGTGTCTCGAGCACTATGTACAATTTGAGGATGAAGTGAACATGCCATTCTGACGTATTCTAAATAATGTTCCACATATTTGTTCTCAATTATATGCAAGGTGTGCAACTGAATTTCTTAAACTCCTTTAAAATGAACCTGTACTTCTCGTATTAATTCTTCTGCATGATTCAGAACACAGGTGCTTTTATTTACTGAACTTTAGTCTAAAATTACCTAAAATATTTTCTCACTTATTTATTGTTATTATTCTTGCCTTGCTTATTTTAAAGACAGAACCATGACAACATAAAGGGCAAAAGGAAGACACCTATCACTTAGGCAGGATGCATACCCCGTACATTGTAACTGTGTCATGGAATGATTAAGGAATAATTACTTTTCTTCATATGAAACTTAATGAAATCTATGGAAAACAAGCAGAAATAACAATATTTCTGATATATATGGAAAAAGAACACATTCTACTTTCTCTTTTATTGAAAATGTATTTCCCCTCACATAATATGTCCTTTATGCATCCCATTTCCTCTGTACCACTTCCATCTCTATCCACTCCTATTCTGTTTCTTAGTAAGAAACAAACAAGCTTCTAAGTTATGTAATATAACATAATATGTATAAGAGTAAAACAGCACAAAACTTAATATGTTGTAATTGAAGCAAACAAAAGGAAAAGAGAACAACAGAAGACACAGAATTAAATATCCTCTTATTTGCATTGTCTAGAATACAATAAAAACACTAATATGAATACCAAAGTATATGTGTGCAAATGAGCTGTTACAGAACAGTGACGTGCATCCTTCCTCAGTCTCTCTGTGTTCATATAATCTTTGATCATGTTGGTTTAGAGGGCCTTGTTTTTGGTATTTTCCATCACCTCTGGCTGTTGAATTCTACTTCCAGAGGTAAATTCCTTGATGATGGCTAAGCAAGGCACACATCAATGAGTATACAGGATGGGATGTTATTAAGAGTATTTTCCATCACTAAGTTCTTTTAGTAGAAGGACGATATTTGGTTTCATCCTCTATCCTAGGGGATTTTATCTCATGATCTTGTTTACATCAGTAGTGTTGGTAATGGATTCAATCTTCATTTAAAAGCCCTAAACAAAAGTTAAACTTCTATATTTTGTCATGCTAAAAAAAATCTCCATTCCTTCTTTATCTAAGAATGTTATCTCCACTTTTTGGATAAATTTGTATGTCACAATTGTCACAATAAAGGTCCATAGAAGTTAGTTTATTTAAAATTTTAAATCATGAGCTTTATTTTTTGTTTAGCCACTTACCACATTATTAAAATTATGAGAGATAACAATTTCTACTTTCATAGAGATATATGTAGACCAAGTGACAGGGTCTATGAGTGTCATGCCACTGGGGAAATTTTAAGGTTTCTCTGAGACATGATAGTACACGATAATAAAAGGTTACTAAAATAGATTTGTGGTCTAAAATTATATCTGACTCTGCTAAAAGTTCAGTAGTCTCCGTATATATTAAGATAAAAATATATTTGAAATATTTTTCAAGGTTTTGTAATAAAAAATATTTTATACCAGTTAATTAATGGAGTCTGTTTTTAGTTTTCAGGTCAAACTGAACATTACTGCCTCCATTAACATAAGAATGAATCAACGGTAGTTTGTATTGCATGAGCCATGTCTATAATTTTAAATAAAGCACTTTGTGGATTCATGTCAAGTCTATAAAGACAGAGAAGAGACAGAGTCAAGAGCCACTCCTCTCCTGACAAATCAATCTCTTTGCTGCTTCCTTCACATCCTTGTTTCTCAGGCTATAAATCAGAGGGTTCAGCATGGGAATCACCAAGGTGTAAAACACAGCAGAGAGCTTTTCCTGTTCCATGGAGTACTGAGAGCTTGGCTGGATATAGTTAAAAGTCAATGACCCATAAAATAATGTCACAGCTGTCAGGTGTGAGGCACAAGTGGAGAAGGCTTTTCGCCTTCCCTCAGATGAGCGGATTCTCAAAATAGCAATGACAATGTGAATATAGGACACCATGATGATGATGAATGTACAAATAACAATCACTCCAGAGAAGACCAAAAGCAGCATTTCATTGATGTGTGCATCAGAACAAGAAAGCTTCAAAAGAGGAGGGACATCACAGAAGAAGTGATTCACAATGTTTGGACCACAGAAGTCCAGTCTGAGTAAACCTATTGTGTGAGTTAGAGAATTAATGAGACCACCCAAGTAGCATGCAAGAACCATCTGAGTGCAGACACTGTGGGTCATAATAACTGTATACATTAAAGGGTTTGCAATTGCCACATAGCGATCATAAGCCATCATGGACAGGAGGATGCCTTCCGTGGTTACAAACACTGCAAAAAAGAAAGTCTGCAGAATACAGGCAAAGAATGTGCTAGACTTGTGATCTGATAGAAAATTAGCCAGCGTCTTAGGAGCAATGACAGTCGAGTAGCAGACATCGCAGAAAGAGAGGTTACTAAGGAAGAAGTACATTGGGGTGTGAAGTTGGGCATTCATCCATATCAAGATAATCATCCCCCAATTACCCACAAGAATGATGAGATAAACTAGGCTGAAAAGGAGGAACAGAGGAAACTGCAATTGAGGAATTTCAGTTAAGCCTACCAGAATGAATTCCTTTACACTTGTATGATTCCATATAGCCATGTTTTCGTAGTTTACAGTTCCTTAGTTACAAAAATAATATCGTTAGATATTAAATAAAATTAAACTATTTCCTCCAGCTTCTGAAAGCCACTGTGGTGTGAGACACCAATAGATATCATATGGTAGACGAAGTGGTAAAAAAAAAATCCTGGAATGCTGGAAAATTCACATAGCACGACTCAAGTAAGTATAAGTCATATTATTCTATTTCATATTAATAATCACAAAATAAGGAAAAAGAAGAATACCTCTCTTATGTTGCAAAGCTCTCAGTTCGTAGAACTGAGAATTGAATTTAGAATGTGGTACAGAGTCTCTGTCTCATTCTTTAATATCCACACTTCTCCTTGGTGGAATATAAGCTGGCTACAATCTTGTGAAGAAGGAATATCCAGTATCCTGAGGATAATCATTTAAAAGTATTTCAGTTCCAGTTAACCTAAACAAATTGTCTTCAATAACATGCTACTCCCCCATTCCATATACCTCACCTGAAATGTGTTCTTACCCTGTGCTAGGATCTCTGACTCATATGAGTAATATCATACTATTTAGAAGACTTGATCCAGGACATAAAATATAAATCAGTGTTGGCATTTCTTCTTTGTTGTAAGAATGGATAAGCATCATGAGTGTGACTTTATGTGATAATTCCTTTCACATTTTGGTTCAATTTTCATTTATCATTCTCTTGGTGTTCTCACTATTAAAAAATAAATAAATAAAGAACAATCCAGAACATATACTTTAAAGAGGAAGTAAAGTGAAAAAAACAACAAAACCTATAATTGTCTGTGTTTTCTTCTCAAAAAGATATGATAGAGCTTCACATTATTCATTTTATTATGATGCATACTTAATTCAGCAATAGTTAAGATAAATATCAGAGAAATAAATTATCCATATATTTTTCACACAGCTGATAAATATGTATTACTTAATATCATGAATGCAGATGCTTCTTAGAAAAAGATGGGACACTTAAACCATCAATGTCATGTCTTCAAGCAGTTGATGTCCTCTTACAAAACAAATACATTTTGAGAAACAACTCCATAACTAGTATATAAAAATTAAAATAAGATGGAAAATAGAGTGGAATGGTTAGTGCTATAGTATAAATGGCATTAAGTTTATTATTTAGAACAGTTAGTAAATTATTTTTACTGAAAAATAGGCAGTTTACAATTACAAATATTTATTCACTTACTGTTTGGATGTCAGTAGTATAACACTGTCTGATTTCTTAGGTGAAATCTTCATATACATGATGCCATACACTTACTAGATACCTTAAGAGAGGAAGCATCTTGTTGCTAATTGTCTGCTTTTGAGCCTTTAAAGCTTCTCTCTGTAGTACCTGAACTTTTCTTCTAAGGCAAAATTGTTTGTTTTACTTTTCAGATTATACTGTAATTTGATCGTTTCCCCTTCCCTTTTCTCTTTTCACACTCTCCTCTATTTCTTCCTTATTCTATTTCTAAGACAAAATACAGTACCTTTCTTTTTTATCACTGTGCATTTTTCATTTTTTAACTAAGTACTTGAATTTGCATTTGAAAGAGTACTTGAATTATGTATAGTTCCTACTATCACAATCCAAGGTGTTCTTTGTTTTTCATGTCTTCCTCTTAATTATCTGTGAACAATCTTTACCCATATTTGGTAGTACTTATAGATCCTAGAGATTCAGATTGAAATAATGATCTTATCAGTTTGTCACACACAAGATGCTCAGTGACAGACTCTATATAAGAACCACTATGAGTAAAAATTATGAAGTTATTTAAACAGATACATGGGTGCATAAACAAAGATTGTTCCAAGGAGAGAACACAGCATGTTCAAACACTAAAGTAGAGTTCTGTGTTGTAGGAGGTCTTGTCAATGTTTGTAAATGAAAAGGAAAATGAGAGTGAATGTTGAGGGGTAAAAGATATTGTTTCTGTGGCTATTGAATGGGGTTGAAAAAGATTCTCATAAGACATCACAACACATGAATTCTATATTTCAAGATTACCAAAGTATGTTGTGTTTCAACACTCTCATTTTAGCATTTTGTATTTGTACTGCTTGTCCAAAAGTAATTTTGCATGAAACATAAAATTATATTTTTTCTTTTATGTTATTGTGGTAATCAAATCCTTATTAAATTTTATTGTAATGTAAATTTGTCTGATTTTTATGGGACCCGTGTTTGTCTCAACAAGCACAGTATTTTTTACCGTTTATCTCATCAAGCACATATGTTTACCTCATTAACCACAGTATTTTAGAGTCTAACATCCAAAGAACATTCCCTCTACTTAGAAAAGCATTGAATCACTAGAGATGTAAAGAAAATATTTTAGTGGTTCACATTTAGCATTCAGAATATAGGTAAGCCTGGCAGACTGTTCCATATTGATGAATATTGCTGCATCAAAATTGATGCAATCACTCTATAAGCACAAGTCTAACTATTTAAAACTAGGAATGTAACTCAGTCCTTGTCTATGTTCCAAATCAGTGTTGTTTGGAAGAACAGTTAATCTGATTTCACTCAAGACTAGGGAACATAAGAAAGTGCATTTGAAAACATCAATGATTTTTTAAAAAAAATGTTTCTTTAATATTTGAGATTTTATTGTAATTTGATCATTTCCCTCTTTAGTTTTCTTCCTTCAAACCCACCTTTGTACCCATCCATGTTCTCTTTCAAATCCATGGCCTCCTTTTTTATTGATGGTTGTTATAAATATATATGTATGTGCATATTTACATATATATGCATATATATTTTTCTGAAATACATAAATACAACCTACTCAGTTATATAACATTATAGTCCCTCTTTTGAAGAGCTATACATTGTTCTTGAAACAATACCACCAAATAAAGAGTTTGCATAAAATTCTCTATTAACACTAGGGATATATAGAGAAATTAGTCACTAGTTACATAGCCTCTGTGTTTTCAAATTGTGTGTAAAAAGATTAATTGACTGAGGATCACAAAAATAATGAGAAGAAAATAGGAATGCAAGTGTGACTGAAATAAATTTCAGTTACAATTATGAGATTTCAACTGAGCTCATAGTATAAAATGATAAAGAAATGTATAAACCATTAGTCAATATACAATTAGAACTATAACTAGAATGTTTGTGCATCCCAGGACTAAACTCAGGGATTTTCTACACTTAATATTGCCCTCTTCATAGAAATGAAAGGCTTATTTTTAATACTAATAACTTTGAGTATTCTGCCTCCAAAACTTTTTACTACTACTTGGTGATAGTGGTGCATTTCTTTAATCCCAGCACTTGGGAGGCAGAAGCAGGCAGATGTCTGAGTTCAAGGATAGCCAGGTATACAGAGTGAGTTCCATAACAGACAAGACTACACAGAGAAACGTTGTTCCAAAAAAATTAAAAAATTACTCCTAAATACATATTCAAATATTCAAATTTGATTTTTCTGCCTCCATATACTTAGGCTGAAGTATTGTCAAAAATCTGCTTGTTTAAAAGAATATACAAATCATTGCAAAATCCAGGAAAACAATCAGGATGCATGGTCAGCAGTGGACAAGAATATAGCAATTGTAGTCACTGTCTTTAAATGTTTTTTTTTTCATTAAAGTTAAAAAAGGAAAAGAGCAAAAGCTTATCAAATGATTTGGTACCTTCATACACAGGAACGGAGCTACTCATGCATATAGTCATGATACCTTGAAAGATGTGATCATGATGACATACTTAGTACTTTGAAACAGCACACATTGACTATTTTATTATTGGAAATCAAATGACAAATGAAGTAAAAATATCACACAATATTTATGGAAGAATAAAACTTAACATTGAGGACTAATTTATATTTAAACCTTATAATCAACAACCACAACACAAAGTAAATGAGATAAAACTACAAAATACACATTTTACATTAAAATCAGCATATCATGATGAAAACCTGAGCTACTGTAGCAATGAATTTGAGATCTAAAAATCAGAACTGTTATCACGTACCAGGATAGAACACAAATGGAAGAAAAATAGAGAATAATTCATAAAATACTTTTGGAATCCTTACAGAAATTCAAGTCTAAATTGTTTAAAAGTATTATTACTTGGTAAGTCAATAGGAAATATATTATTACATATAAATTAAATATTGCACATAGTTTTTATTTCTTAAATTTGCTTAAATGTACAAATATTTTAAATTTTCTATATGACCATAGTATTTAATAATAATAAATTTGTACTTACCATATGCAAGAAAGGTTAATGTACTCATAATGAAAATTTGTAAGCATTATATAATACTACCGTTGTCTATGAGATGTGAAGAGTTGTAAGATACATAGCCCACTAATTAGAAAATAGTGTTCTAAATTTTTGGAGAATGATGCTTCACTTGGACAACAGGCAAAGAGTTTCTGTTAGTGTTCAGGAAATAACAACAAATAATAAAATTAAAAAAATAAAAGAATAAAGAAAATTAAAAAAATAAAAAAATAACAAAAAATATCAAAATCTCAAAATAGAACCTTAGCACATCATTACTTACAACTTTGGAAATCTCAGAGCTAACAAAGCATCAGTTTGGGAAGATTTGATTTTCATAAATCTTCAAAGAAGTATAATTTGGAACAGATTTGCTGATGGCATTTTCTTCTCTACAGGGATCGAATCTGTATTTCCTCCTGTGTATGTAAGTCTCAGTTGTCCGCAGTTGAGACATTAGCACCCCTCTTGTCTCTTGAGTGTGAAACTAATCAGAAAGCCACCAGGCTTTCAGGTGTCTGTTTAGCAGATACATCTTCTTTTGTAAATGAAGAAATGAAATGCCATTCTTTACAAACATTATTTTTATAAACTTCAAGCAGGAGTTAAGAAAAAAATATGAAAATGATGCTGCAGTCATATGGATGATAGTTGAAATAACTTGTTATTTAAAAAAAAACCCATAAGTTCATTATTATTTCTCCCCAGTTACTGTAGTTATACATGTTCTCCTACATAATTTTCATTGAATGAGGCATTTCCTCAACATTCTCTAACATCTTTAATGCTAAATTTTTTGAGAAATCTTTTATGGTATAAAATCATAAGACATTCAGTGGTTTGCAAATTCATTGCTGTTCAATTATTGAAAACTAACATTGTTGAAGATTAAGATTATACTCTATGTAGTATGGCACCAGTTAATATATATTATATAATTTTCTACTCTGTTTCACATCCACTAGCATAATTATTTATTGAAACTTTAAAATGGTATAATAATTTAAGTTACAAAACTTCTAAACAGCTCATACATTACAATTTATAATAAAAATTAGAATCACATATATTGGAAAATTACAACAAAATAAAAAATAAGAAACATACAGTCCAAATCATATTCCAGTCCTGAACTCTTTGGAATGTCAAAAAGTACAAATATTTTAGCTTTAAATTATCTAAAGAAGAATTTGCTGATTGACTCAGTTGGTAAAATGTTGTCATGCAAGGATGAGAAGTTAAATTCTGAGAATCATTGCTTTAAAAAAGAAAAACAGACACAGGGATCACACTTTTAAATCCCAGACCCTGTGAGGTAGAGACTAGTGGATTAGAACTAGTAGATTAGGACTAGTGAACTAAACTACTGGATGGCTACTAGTAACCAAGTTTCCATATTCTATAAATTCCACGCCACCAAGAGACCTTGTCTCAAAGAAATGGGATGGATCGTACTTTAGGAATAGTACTTCAGGTTCTCATCTGACCTCTACATCTCTCCATGCATGCACATATGCTAAGAAATCACCCCCTCCCAACCACACACATGAATACAGAAATATACATCCAGTCCTGTAACTGTAGCCCCCTCGCAAACTACAGACAGCTCCCATTGTCCTTACCGCCCAAGCCAATGGAAGAAATATATAAGCACCATACCTGTAGAACACTTTATTCTGTGCCCATAATCTACTCCTTAGTAGCCCTTACCCCCTCCCCTCCAGCCCTGTAGCCCCAGGCCCCAAGATATGCAGACAGTGCTATCACAATCAAAGCCAGTTGAAGATGATCCCCAGCACAATCACAGCCCATTCCATTAGAAGAAGTAGCCCAGACCACACCAACTAGCCAAAAGAACAGCAAAGGCTAGGACAGTCAGTCAGAAGAACAGCAGCCATGTCCCAGCTCCCAAGCCAGGAAGAGAGTTCTTGCTTGACCAGAGGCCAAGTAGGCTACCAGAGTTCCTGCCTCCAATTCAGTTGGAAACACACTCTTCAAGAGGTCACAAAGAATAGATCAGAGAAGAAAGTAAAACAACAAAAACAACAAACAACAACAACAACAACAAGAAGTTAGTCATGCAATAAAGATAAAAACATGAATTTGGCACCTAAATGTACAATAATCGCAAACCCATATGCATAAGTTCTAGTGTAACGATACTGCTGACAACAACCAGGACAATATGTCAATCCCATAAGCCAACTATGACACTGCAATAATACCTGAACATACCAGTATAGGTGAAGCATAAGAAAAGAACACAAAACCAAATTTGTGAAGTTAATAGAGGCCCTTAAGGAGGAAATAAATAAGCCTCTCAAAGATATCAATGAAAATTCAAACAAACAACTAGAGAAATTGAGTAAATTCATTAAAGAAAAACAGGAAAACACAAATAACTAAAAGAAATGAATAAATCCCTGAAGGAAAGCCAAGAAATACAAGGAAACATTTAGAGAAAATGAACAAATCTGTTCAAGACCTGAAAATGGAAATAGGAGCCATAAAGAAAACACAAACCATGAGAATCTTGGAAATGAGAAATCTGGAAAAGTGGTCAGAAAGTACTGAGACAAGAGTACTTTGTATTGTTGTATTCTACAGCAACAGAATACAAGAGGTAGAAGACCAATTCTCAGGAGTTTGAAGATACTATAGAAGAAACAGAAGCATTAGTAAAGAAAAATGTTAAATTCAATTCCTAACACAAATTATCCAGAAAATTTGGGACACTATGAAAAGACCAAATCAAGTATTAATAGAAATAGAGGAGGGAGAATAATCCCATCTTAAGGGACAAGAAAATATTTTCAAAAAAATCATAAAAAATTCACAAACTGAAAGAAGGAGACCCCTATAAAGTTATATGAATTACAATCATAGAAAACACTAAACAGACTGGAACAGAGAAGAAAGTCCCATTGCCACCTAATAATCAAAAAACTAAACAAAACAAATAGAACAAAGGAAAAGTACTAAAATCTGCCAGAGAAAAAGAGCAAGTAATATATAAAGGCAAAGGTATTACAAATACACCTGACTTCTTAACAATCTTTAAGTCAGAAGGGTCTTGACACATATGCTGCAGACTCTTAAGGGAACACAGATGACATCCCAGACTACTATATCCAGCAAAACTCTCAATTATCATAGATAGAGAAAACAAAATTGTCCATTACAAGCACAAATTAAAACAAAAACTCCAACCAGAGGAGGGTAACTATACCCATGACAAAACAGGAAATAAATAATCTTATCCCATCAAAATCAATAGATGGGACACACACACACACACACACACACACACACACACACACACAACCAACAATCACAAAATAATAGGACCTAATAATCATTGCTCATTGATATCTCTCAACATGAATGGACACAATTCCCCAATAAAAAGACATGGACTCACAGAATGGATGCAAAAACAAGATCCATTCTCCATTCTTCTGCTGCATACAAGAAACACACCTAAACATCAAAGATAAATATTGCCTCAGAGTCAAGGGTTCCGAAAAGATTTTTGAAGTAAATGAACTCAAGAACCAAGTCAGTGTAGCCATTCTAATGTGGAACAATATAGACTTCAAACCAAAATTAATTAAAAGACACAGGGAAGGGCACTTCCTAATCATCAAAGGAAATATCCACCAAGTCTACACTTAATTCTTTTTTCCTTCTCTCATAAGTCCATCCTAACACCCTTCCTCCCCACTCTCTACTCCTCCCAGCTCTATATGTCTCCCTTTTCTCCTAGATTTACCCCATCTTATTCCAACCCCACATACCTGCCTCTCCCCAAGAAAAAGGAGTTCCCCTATGTTTACTGCTCAAACATGGCAAAACAAAGATGGAACAAGTTCAGGGACAATTTCAGGGGAAGATGCTTCCAAGGGGCAGGCAAAAGTTTTAGAAGCACTACCCTCACACTCTAGTATGTATGAAGACTGCAAGATCACCAAAGCAGGAAACCACAAGTCGTATTTGGGGAACCCAGCAAATTCCATGTTTTCCACTTCAGGATCTGTGAGCCCCTAAAAGTGTTGGTCTCTTGACTGCCTGGGGTTTGTACTACTGGTACCGTCTGGTCCCAGAAATCTACTCCTCCACCCTTTCTATATAGTTCCCTGAGCTCTGAACTTTTTTGGACCTGGGCCTCTGCGTCTGCCCCAATCAGTTGCTGGAGGGGGTGTGGTGAGCCCCCAGACTCTGGGCCTAGATTCTTCTGTGAGCCTCTGGCTAACACTGCCTATTCCTTTATTGGGAAATCTTCTGAGCAAAACTGAGTCACAAAAGTTAAAACCACCTGAGAGGGGCTTGTTTTGGGGAAGTCAAGGTTATCTAAAGGAATGTTCCTTCTCTGGCTAAATATTTAGCTTCATCATGTGAGGCTATTGTCCTAGGCAAGCATCTAACTCCACCTAGAGAAGCTACTTACCTGGGTAAACATTTAGCTTCCCTGAGACAGATTATCTCCCAGGATAAAACATCCTGCTCTGGCAGAAAGAGGGAAGTTTCAGGGTTTAGGTTTAACTAGAGAGTGAGATGTTTTACTCATTTATTGTTTTATCCAGCAATTGTATACCTGTATATATTGTTTTATACCCTTATTGTATACCTGCAGAGTACCTTGCAATCATTAATTTTGTAACTGCTGTAGCTGCACTCAGACCCTTGAGAAAATGGTATATAAAAACTGAGACAAAAATTAAAATCTAGCTCCATTCCACCTGAGCTCAGTGATATTGTGTATGCCTGGTCTATCCCCTTCCTTTTTTGTCTCTTTTCCTCTCTCCTCATAAGGCCCTTCAGTCCCACCTCCCATTCAGGTACTTTCTGACTTGTCAGGCTGGCCTTGACAAGGGTGTCTATCTGATGAGGATTGGGAATGGCACTGATCTATGATGAGAGCAGAATAGCTATGAGTCTTCTCCTGGTTATCCCAAATTTAGTTCCTGGGCTTCCCTTCAGTATCGGTCATGGGTTCACTCCTTTAGCATGGGATTCTGCCCTTCCATTGTCCTACATGATCTTGTAGGGAGGATTGGTTATAGGTCGAAGTTTTTGTGGTTGAGATGGTGGCACAGTCCCACAACAGGAAGCCTTGCCTGGTTACAGAAGAAGGCCTGTTTATGCTCTCTATCCCCCATTACTGGAGGTCCTCACTAGGCCAACTTTAATTGATTTGATTTGATTGATTGATTTGGTTGATTCTAGTGAGGCTCCACTGTACTAGGTCTCTAGATTCTTGCCTAAATATCCTCCAATTCTGCTCATCTCTCCAAAGAGTCTCTCCCTCCATCCTTTTCCCCCATTTTGTTCTCTCCTCTTCCCATTCTCATCCTTCCCGATCCCTCCTGAATCATTTGTTCTATTTCCCCTTCACCAGGAAGATCCCTTTTGTCCCCACTGGAATTGTCCTTGTTGCATACTCAATCTGAGTCTGTGGATTGCAGTGTCTTTGTCCTTTGTTTAAGAGTAAAAACCACATATAAGTGAGTACAGGCCATGTTTGTCTTTTGGTGACAGGGATACCTCACTCAAAATGTTTTTTTTTTTTCATTGTCCCATCCATTGCCTGCCAAATTCATTTAGTCATTTTTTTAATAGCTGAGTAGTACTCCATTGTGTAAATGTATCACAATTTCTTTATCCATTCTTCAGTTAAGGGGCATCTAGGTTGTTTCCAATTTCTGGCTATTATATACAAAGCTGCTATGAACATATTTGAGGAAATGTCCTTCTGGTAGACCCAGGGCATAGATCCAGGAGTGGAATGGTTAAGTCTTGAGGTATGTCAAGTTTTAATTTCCTGATGAGTCACCACTTTGATTTACATAATGGCTGTACAAGTTTGCACACCTATCAGCAATGGAATTTTCCCTTTGCTCCACAGCTTAACCAGCAAGAGCTGTCATTTGTGGTATTGATCTTAGTCATTCTGACAGGTGTAAGATGAAATCTCAGAGTAGTTTTGATTTGCATTTCCCTGATGGCTAAGGGTCTTGAACATTTCTTGAAGTGTTTCTCAGCCATTAGAACTTTCTCTTTTGATAATTCTTTGTTTAGATTTGTAACTGATATTTTTATTGGATTGTCTGGCTTGCTGATGTCTAGTTCCTTGAGTTCTTTACCTATTTTGGATATTAACCCCCAATCAGAAGTTAATTTGAAGAAAATCTTTTCCCATTCTGTAGGCTGCTGTTTTGTCTTAAAAATGGTATTTTGCCTTACAGAAGATTTCAGTTTCATGAGGTCACATTTATTAATCATTGATTTAGTGCCTGAATGATTGGTGTTCTGTTCCTTTAGTTGTGTCCTATGCTAATGTGTTCAAGGCTATTCCCAACTTTCTCTTCTATCCAGTTTAGTGCACCTGGTTTTATGTTGTGGTCTTTGATCCCCTTGGACTTGAGTTTTGTGTTATGTGATATATATGGATCTATTTGCATTGTTCTTCATGCAGACATCCAATTAGACCAGTATCATTTGTTAAAGATGTATCCTTTTTTCCATTGTATGTTTCTGGCTCCTTTATCAAAATCAGGTGTCCATCGGTGGGTGGATTCATGTCTGGATCTTCAATTAAGTTCCATTGATCAACATATCTTTTTTATGCCAATATCATGTGTTTTATTGCTATGGCTCTTAGTATAGTATTGGAGCAAGAAAAGAGATACCTCAAGAATTCCTTTTAATCTTCAGGATTATTTCAGCTATCCCGGATTTTTGTTTTTCCTTATGGAATTGAATATTACCCATTCAAGGTCTGCAAACAAGTGTGTTGGTATTTTGATAGAGATTGTGCTGAACCTGCAGATAGCTTTTGGTAAAATGTTCATTTCTATTATGCTAATCCTACCAATCCAGAAGCATGGCAGGTCTTTCCATCTTCTGTGATCTTCTATTTCCCTCTTCATCGACTTAATGGTTTTGTCATACAAGTTTTTACTTGTTTGGTTAGAGACATCTAAAGATATTTTATGTGATTTGTGAATATTATAAAGGGAGTTGTTTCCCTGATTCCTCATTCAGTCCATTTGTTGTTTTCAATATAGGAAGGTAACTTTTTTTTTTCAGTTGCTTTTATAGTCAGCTACTTAACTGAAGTTGTTTATCAGCTGTAGGACTTTCCCAGTAGAATTTTTGAGATTGATTATATGTACTATTATATCATCTGCAAGTAAGTATAATTTGACTTCTTCCTTTCCAATTTGTATCCCCTAGATCTTCTGTTTTCTTGCTGCTTTAGCTAGAACTTCAAATACTACTTTGAATAGGAATATATTGAGCAGACAGTCTTGTCTTGATCTTGATTTTACTGGAATTGCATTGAATTTCTCTCCATTTAATTTGATATTGGATGTGTGCTTGCTGTAAATTGCCTTTAGTATTATGTATGTCCCTTGTCTCCCAAATTTCTCCACTCCCTTTACCATGAAAAGCTATTAAATACTGTCAAACGCTTTCTTGGAATCTAATGAGAATACCCTGTTTTACTTTTTTCTTTCAGTTTGTTTATATGGTGGAATATACTGACTAATTTTTATGTGTTGAAACATCCTTGTTTCTATGGGATGAAGCCTACTTGATCATGGTGGCTCATTTTTTATGTGTTCTTATATTTAGTTTGTGTGTATTTCATTTTGAATTTTTGTATCTATGTTAATGAGGAAAATTATTCTATAATTCTCTTTCTTTGGTGAATCTTTATATGCTTTGATTATCAATGTCATTGAGGTCTTGTAGAATGAGTTTGATAGCATTCCTTCTGTTTTTATTATGTTGACTATCTTGAGGGGTATTGGTGTAATCTCTTCTTTGATTGTCTAATTGATTTCTGTGCTAAAATCATCTGGGCATGGGATTTTTCTGGTTGGGAGGCTTTTATTGAAAGCTTCTATTTCCATATAGCTTAGAGGTCTGTTTAAATTTTTTGTCTGATCTTGATTCAATGTTGGTAGGTTGTACCTTTTGAGAAAATTATCCATTTCTTTTAAATTTTCCAATTTTGTGGAGTCCAGGTTTTAATGTATGACCTAATGCTTCTTTGGATTTCCTCAGTGTCTGTAGTTTTAACACTCTTTCAATTTCTGATTTTGTTTATTTGGATATTCTTTCTTCATCTTTTCATAGTTGGCCATGGGTTTGTCTACCTTGAAGATTTTCTCAAAGAACCAACTCTTTGTTTCATTTTTTGCAATTTTCTTTTTTCCTAGCTTCTTTTATTTCAGTCCTCATTTTGATTATTTTTGCCATCTACTTCTACTCAAAAAACTAGACATTAACAAATCAAATAATCAAATAAAAAATGGGGGTATAGATCCAAACAAAGAACTCTTAAAAGGGAAATATCAAATGGTTGAGAAACACTTAAAGAAAGGTTTGCTATCCTTAGCCATCTAGGAAATGCAAATTAAATTTTCATAATTATTATCAATAATTATTATCAATATTATCAATTAATACAAATGACAACTCATGCTTCCAAGGATGTGGAGCAGTGGGAATACTCTGTCCTTGCTGATCGGGATGCAAACTTATATAGTCAGTATGGAAATCAATATGGCAATTTCTCTGGAAAATGGAAATTGACATACCTCAAGACCCAGTTATGATGTTCCTAATCATATACCCAAAGGAGATCATATCCTACTAGTAAGACACTTGCTCAACTATGTTCATAGTAGCTTCGATCATAATATTTAGAAACAATGTAGTTGCCCCTTAACTGAAGAAAGGATAAAGAAATTTTGGTATCGTATGGCATTGCTGGCACATTCCTTTAATCTCAGCACTCATCATGCAAATGCAGTTGATTCCTGTGAGTTCGAAGGTAGCCGGGTCCACAAGTGAGTTCCAGGACAGCCAAAGTTACAGCAGAGAAACCCTGTCTCAAAAGGAAAGAGAAATGAAGAAAAGAAAAAAAGGGAGCTATATTTACACAATGACTTATTATTCAGCTATTTTAAAAATAATATCTCATGAAATTTGTAGGCAAATGAATGAAACTAAAAATAAAAATCATCCTGAATAAAGATACCCAGTCTTAGGAAGACAAAGATGGTATGCACAAACAAAACCTTAGACATACAAATCACCTCCCTACAGGATCAGAATGAACAATGGAAGGGCAGAACCACATGCCAGAGAGGAAACCCATGCCCGATATTGCAGATCAGTCCAGGATCTATAGGCTGGACAGCCAGGATACAATTTCAAATGATATCATGTTATACTCATAAATCAGTCTACTCATAAATTATTATAGAGGCTTCCTTCAGCAGCTGATGGGAGCAGATTCAGAGACCCAGCACCAAATATGGTGAAAGAGAGGGACAGGAGGTTGCTCAGGGGTCAAGGATACCAGGAGAATAAGATCCATTAAATTAATGACCAGCACCCTTTGGTGCTTGCAGAGACTGAAATGGCAGACATAGTACTTACCCTAAATATATCTTATGTTTGTCTGGCTTGCTGTTCTTGCAAAACTCACACAGTCTGGAATGAAGGAATCCATGGCCCTTTTACCAGCCCTTGGGATCCTTTCCTCCTGAGGTGTTGTCTAGTCTACCTTTGATATAGGGAATAGTACCTGGATTTGTTCCTTCTTTTCATGTCTTGTTTAAGTGGTAACCCTGGGAGACTGCTGTTTTCTGGAGAGAAGTGGGAAGGCATTGGTTGGTGGGTGGGTTTTGGGGACAGATCTGGAAGAGAGGTGGGCTGGGGGCAATCTGGGAGGAATGGAAGAGGGGGAATAGTGGGGATGAGGTTGTATTGTATGAAAGAATTAAAAAAAGATGCAAAACTTGAGAGGTGGTATCAACATATTTGTAGAGTTTGGTGTCATCATTTTCTTGTGCCAGACCTTAGGGTTGGAGATGCTGCAACTCAACAAGATAAATTAAATGACATGGATTTAATTTAGTCCTAAAATAGCAGGGCCCTGATGTTACCATTTTATTGCAAAATGCAAGGTGATAATAGTTATAATTGATAGTATACACAAAGCAATGTTCAGAATGGCCTTAAGCATAATGCTAACAACATCCAAAGAGAAAATGGTGGTATGACTCATTGAACAGTTGGTATTTCTAGTAATGAAGTAAGAGACTACAAATGCTACTCTTGGAAACCCTGACTAAAACAAAGACCTACCCTGCCCTGATGTTCAAAATGAGAAAATAATGCTACAACAAATTCTCAGCAGTTTGCTATCCATGATGTACATAAATGGAGAAATATATTATCAAATTGTATTAGCAAACTAAATTTAGCAAAGTATAATAAAGACCATTCACCATAATAGAATAACACTTATCCCAAAGCTACATCATGGAAATCACTAAAGAGTATATACTGATTAAAGGCATAAGGACCCAAGAGTATAATATATACTTGTGCTGGTTCGTCCTATGTCAACTTGACACACCAAGTAGAGATATCTGAAAAGAGGCAACCTTAACTGAGACAATGCCTCCATAAGATCTGGCCATAAGCCATTCTTTTAAATTAATATTGGTTCCAGAGGGCCAATTCCATTATGGGTAGCTCCCTACCTTGTTTGATGGTCCTGGGATTTTATAAGAGAGCAGGCTGAGCAAGCCATGGGAAGGAAGCCAGAAAGCAGCCAAAGACACCTCTATGGTGTCTACATCAGCTCCTACATCCAGATGACATCCTTGTTTGAATGTAGAGCTGTTCTAGAGTAATGAGGGATTCAAACATGCCTTGGACCCTGGCATTCTCACCCTGAAAGCAGTAGCAGTTTAGCTGTACATCCTTCTTGCTGTGGTGCCAACAAGACCTCAGTAAGCATGAATTACGGGTTAGCAAAGCTCCTCCAATGCTGCCACTACGCTTAATAAGGAATTTGGAATTTGGTCTGGCTACTGCTTGTCTGACCACTGTACCTGAATAGCCTGAGGCTGGATTTCTCCTCTCCATGTATGTCCTCATAATGTCCCTTCCTCAGGCCTCTTTTCAATATATTTCAACACAAAAGCTTTTTAATACATTAGGCATAGAATGATTGTAAATCAGTTACTACATGGTGTGGAACATGATATGAACCTTGAGAAGTGGCCTAGGAATATAAATTACCAGGGTTCCACAAAGTAAAGTAAGAGAATAAAAAGAAATGGCTCAGACATGCAACTTCCCCCCATCTTTCAGAAATTAGGTGACTTCTCTTATCTCAGGAATGCTGGGTCCCACCAGGAACAGGGGCCATCTATGCAAACAGTATTCAAACAAGAGCCCTTGGAGAAGATAGAATGACGAAGTGTTTACTCAGCTCTGGCCTTGTTACAATAGCCCCAAAGTTGTTAACTATTGATTAACCTAAGTTCATGCAAGGGACACTGACCCCTGTCCCCTGCTCAGGAGACTTACCTAAATGACTTGCTTAATTGCCTTTGTGACCTAATCTACTTACACCTGGTGACCTCCTCCCAACCCATTATACAGTTGCTGTGCCAGGCGTTGGGGTGTGTGTGCGGGTGGTGGTGGAGGTTGCTTCCCCCTCCTTTCTGGGAAAACAGCCTATCAGAAAGTCTTAGCCCTGCTTCTACAAACTCCAGATATGCGGGACATCTTACCTATTACTCATCCTCTTGTTAGCTCCCAGGCCTGACTAAGACTGTTTAAAGGTCAACTTCAATGAACCAGTCCTGTACCGCCAAAGCATTTAACTCTCTGATTACATCATTTTTCCATTATAAACTCTACTCTCCTTTGAGCTGGGCTCTCGCCATTCTTGTTGTGTCAGAGAGGCATGCAGCCCTAGCTTGAGCTAGCCTGAATAATGAGACCCCCATGAGTGTTTTGCATCAGATCAGACTCCATAGTGGTTTTGGGGAATATGGATGGTGGCCAAAATATTGTGGGTGCTTGTCCAGGATTTTCCTTGCCTTCCTCCCAGAAACCCACAAACCCCCAGGACCCCAAACCTGAGGGTCCGTGTACTACCCGGTGAGTACTCTGTTGGGATCCTTGTTTTTGTCTTTGTGTGTATTTTGCGTCTCTGACACTGGACCCATGGGTCTGCTCATCAGAAAGCCCAGGGAAGGCTGGGCAGACATGCCATACAGTCATAGCCGTGGAGATCTCAGAGACGCCTGAGACTCCCAGAATAGGAGAAGTACTGATGACTCACCCAAGGGAGATTGCACAGAGAAGGAACCCTATGTCAATCTGCCCTTTTGCACAGACACAGGAGGAGCCCTGTGCTAGTCTGCTCGAGGAGTGGCCGCAAGCCAGCACTTCCAATCTTGTTGCTGATCATGGATTAGACGGATTTTCTGTTTGGTGTCGCTGTCTTTTGTGTCATGATGTTAGTGTGTTTTGTGTTGACAGACGTAATGGGACAGACTGTTTCGACTTCCCTGGACTTAGTGACTTCTCATTTTAAGGAAGTAAGAGCTAGGGCCCGTAACAAGTCAGAAGTGAACGTTAGGAAGGGAAAAATAATCACTTTTTGTAGCTCTGAATGGCCAACCTTTGATATAAGGTGGCCCCAGGAAGGGGCATTCGAGATTAAGACCATTGACAAGTAGAAGGCCGAGTCTGTCAGACTCACACCAGCTGCCCAGGCCAAGTACCCTACATCGACTTGGCGAGCACTGGTGACAGATGACTCTCCCCAGTGGGTCACTGCATTCTTACCTAAGCCAACTGCTCCCCCTTCCCAGATGCTGGTCTCTACTTAAGAAAAAAAGACTCCATTCCCACCCATGCCTTCATGAGAACTTCCCATGCCTTCTGTCCCTTATCTTTACCCCATTTTACAGGACTCCATCCTGGAGGAAGCCATATTCCAACCATAGGTACCTGCAGTAGGCTTTACTCCAGCAGCTCCCACGGCTCTGGCAGATACTGCTGCCTTCTCAGCTCCTGCACCCCATCCGGCTCCAGACCCAGTACCATCAGCGGACAGAAGGCCCCAAGAGGAGTCCTCCGGTACTGAGGATGATCTACTGCCCCCTCCCACGAGATCCACTCGAGTGGGAAAAAAGAAGTGCAAGAGAGGAGTCCCGGCAAAAGCAGGGAAACCAGATTCAAGTGTTCCTGCTCTGTTCCTTAAAGAGGCTAGACCCCCCTGATGAACATGGAAACCAGCCACATCATTGTTGGCAGTTCGCCATAACAGACCTATGTAACTGGAAAACTCAAAATTCCCCTTTTTCAGATAACCCAAAGAGTTAACTAACCTTCTTGAGACCATTCTTTTCACTCATCAACCCACGTGGGATGACTGTTTCCAGTTGTTACAGGTCCTTTTTACAAACCGAGGAAAGGGGGAAATTATTCAGGAGGCCAGGAAATTGGTTCCTTGATCCACCGGTCACCCTATTACCATCCAGGCAGATATTGATGCTGCCTTCCCTACTATTCACCCTAAGTGGGACCACAACATGGCAGAAGGTTAGGGGAAACTCTTAGTTTTCTGCCAGACTCTATTATAAGGTCTTAAAGTGGCCACTAGGAGGCCCACAAATCTGACCAAAATTTATGATATTAAACAGGGCTTAGAGGAGTCCCCTGCCACCTTCTTAGAAAGAATCATGGATGCATTCCGACAGTACACTCCTTATGACCCTGAGAAACCAGAAAGTCTCTGTGGTCATGCTTGCACTCATAAACCAGGCAGCACCCATTAAGAAAAAAATTGCAAAAGTTGGATAGGCTAGGAAAAGGTTGCTCAGGGATTTTGTGGCCATAGCAGAAAAGGAATATAATAACCACGAGGCTCCAGATGAAAACCATAAAAGCAGAAAAGAGGCAGAATAGGGACTTGGCCTAAGTCCTCCTGGCCTCTACCACTGAGCCTGAAGAAAGGCACAGACAACTAGGACACCTAGTGGAGGGTGACAGGGAATGGCCTCCAGGCTTCTTGGAGAGATTGAAGAAAGGCTCTGGGTAGAAACCAATGCCTTACTGGAAAGAACAGGGACATTGGGCAAAAGATTGTCCAAGGAAGAATGCTAAAGTTAGGATTTGCTTTGAAGATGAGGACTAGGGAGGACGGGGTTGGGACCCCCTTCCCAAATCCAGGGTAACCCTGAAAGTGGAAGGGAGACCCATAAATTTTTTGGTGGAAACAGGAGCGCAATATCCAGTATTACTTTCAACTGATGGCAAATTATCTGGGAAAAGTTCCTGGGTTCAAGGGGCCACAGGGACAAAACAATTCTCATGGACTACCCGAAGAAACTGTTGACCTTGAGGTGGGCCGGGTAACTCATTCATGTTTATTGTTGATTGCCCCTATCCCCTACTCGGCAGAGACTTGTTAACAAAAATGGGAGTCCAGATCCACTACTCCCAAGAAGGGGTACAAATATAGGAAAGGATGGACAGCCTATTTAGGTACTTACCATGTCTCTCAACAATGAGTATCGGCTGTTCAAGATATCCCCCCTTCCCGAAAAAAATATTAACAGATGGCTACTAGAATTTCTAGGCATCTGAACAGAAACAGGGGGAATGGGGCTGACAAAGCATCGCCCCCTGACATCTACATCGAGCTCAAGGCAGAGGCTGACCCTATACATGTCAGTCAATACCCAATGACACAAGAAGCCTGGGCAGGAATAACCCCATATGTACCTCACCTCCTGGAGGCTGGGGTATTAAGGCCCTGCTAATCTGCCCGAGTAGCCCTCTGTTTTCAGTGTGTAAACCAGGCACCGATGACTATCGGCCAGCCCAGGATCTAAGAGAAGTAATAACTAACTGTACCTAACCCACTCTCTTGAGCTTTTTGCCACCAGAACATGTCTGCTACTCAGTGTTAAATCTTAAAGATGCCTTCTTCAGCCTACCATTGGCTCCAAAGAGCCCGGAGTATTTTGCCTTTGAATGGACTGATCCAGAACAGAGAATTAATGGACAGCTTACATGGACCAGGTTGCCCCAAGGAGTCAAAAACTCGCCCACCATTTTTGATGAAGCCCTTCATGAAGATTTGGGTGAGTTTTGAACCCTTAATCCCCATGTGACTCTGTTACAGTTATGTTGATGACCTCCTCATAGCAGCCAAAGATGAACAAAATGCCTGGGTGGAACCAGAAAGCTGCTACAGAATTTGGAACAGCTGGGGTATCATGCTTCTGCAAAAAAGGCAAAACTATGTGAGCCAGAGGTCACCTGCCTGGTTTATATACTAGAAGACAGGCAGAGATGGTTGTCAAAATCCAGAAAAGAAATCGTTCTAAAAATCCCAACATCAACCACCAACAGATAAGAGAATTCCTGGGAACAGCAGGATTTTGCAGGTTATGGATACCTGGATTTGCAGAACTGGCCAAGCCTTTATACGAAGCCACTAAGAACAAGCAACAGGGTTAGACATGGACAGAGGAACAACAATGGGCCTGCTGTCTACCCCGGCCTTAGGGATGCCCGATGTAACGAAGCCTTTCTACCTATATGTGGATGAAAAATGGGGAATAGCTAACCCAAAATCTGGGCCCCTGGAAATGACCAGTGGCTTACTTGTCCAAGAGCCTAGACTTGGTGGCTACAGGATGGCCACCCTGCCTGAGAATAATCATGGCCATTGCTCTATTGGTCAAAGATGCAGATAAATTAACTTTTGGACAGAACATTGAGGTAACCACTCCTCATGCTATGGTAATAACAATCAGCCACCAGCCAGGTGGATGAGTATTGCCAGAATGACTCACTATCAGTCCTTGCTCCTAGATCTGGGAAAGGTCACATTTCAGTCACCTGCCCCTCTAAACCCTGCTACCTTGCTGACAGACCCAGACCTGGACCAGCCCCTGCATGACTGCGTCCAGATTCTGGCACTGGACTCATGGAGCATGACCAGACCTGAAGGACTTCCCGTTAAAAGGGGCAGATCACACCTGGTTCATGGCTGGAAGCAGTTATGTAAAGGATGGGGTCCGGCATGCTGGAGCTGAGGTGACCACTGAGATTGAAGTAATTTGGGTGGAATCCCCCTTGCCCCCCCTCAGCACCTCTACACAGAGGGCATAGCTACTGGCAATGACAAAAGCGCTGACAATGGGGCAAGGAAAGCGGATCAACATCTACACTGACAACCGCTATGCCTTTGCTACAGCCCACATCCACAGGGCCATTTATCAGGAGAGGGTCTTCCTAACGGCTAAGGGCAAAGACATAAAAAACAAAGATGAAATGTTAAATTTACAAAAGGCTTTATGGTTACCAAAGAAGGTATCCATCATTCACTGCCCAGGGCACCAGAAAAACAACACACTCATAGCCAAAGAAAACAACCTAGCCGACTCAAAGGCTAAGTCTGTGGCCATCTAACCATTGAGTATCTTTCCAGTCACTCTCCCAGACCCTGGAGACTCAGTACTGCGTACACACCCTGGGTATAGTGCTAAAGACTTAGATTGGATCCAAAGCTGCCCATGACTCAGAATATCAATGGATGGTGGAAATCCGAGGATGGTAGACTGACCCTGCTCTGACACATAGCTAGTAAGATGTTTCAGAAGATCCACCACAGCACCCACATGGGAGCCGGATGGATGGCCGACCTAGTCAGGCACTCCAAAGTAAAAATCCAAAGCAGCCAGGAAATGATCCAGAAAATTATAATGGAATGTAAAGCCTGCTGACTTACAAACACCACACCTCATCCAGACTGTCAGGGACACAGACTCAAGGTAAAAGAACGGGGCTTACTGGGAAATAGATTTTACAGAAGGAAAGCCTGGCCAGTATGGTTACAAATATCTGCTGGTATTTGTGGACACTTTATCTGGATTGTTGGAGGCTTTCCCCACAAAACAGGATATGACCTCAGTAGTAGCCAAGAAGATCTTGGAAGACATACTGCCCAGGTATGTAGTCCCTCAGATGATTGGGTCTGACAACAGAGTGGCCTTCCCCTCCCAGGTAAGTCAGGGATTAGTCACACTACTGGAGACAGATTGGAAATTACATTGTGCTTACCGACCCCAAAACTCAGGTCAGGTAGAAAGAATGAATTGGACCCTAAAAGAGACCTTAACCAAATTAATTCTTGAGACTGGTGGTGAATGGGTGACTCTCCTTCCTTTTGCTCTCTTTAGGGTCCGGAACTCCCCCTACCACATAGGCCTAACCCCCTTTGAAATCATGTATGATGTACCACCCCCCATTATCCTCTCACTAAGGTCTGAAATAATACAGGAAATGGAGGACCAGGATTTCCTCCTAGTGATCCAAGAACTCTAATGGGCCAATAAAAATGTTTGGTCTAAACTTCATGCTCTTTATGAAACAGGCCCACCCTGAAACCCCAGAAGTTTTGCCCCGGACTAGGTCTACGTTAGGAGACATCTCCAGAAGACTCTGGAGCTCCCTGTAGAGGGTCCTTTGTATGCCTGACTACCACCACGACTGTCAAAGTGGACAGGATAGCCGCGTGGATCCATCACACACGCCCAAGGACCGCAGATTCCTTCTCCATCAAAGAGACTGAGACATGGCGAATCTCCAAAAACCCAGACAACCCACTCAAGCTCAAGCTCTCCAGAGACTGATTACCCTAGGATTCCTGATTACCAATGCTTGGAACCCACATGCCCCTATAAATCATATCTGGACACTGAAGAATACAGACAGGAGGCTACTAACAACTGCTTTCAGAATAGTACCCCCTGACACCTGGTTTCCTGAACTAAGCGTTGTCTTGGCCCAGGCAATCCCGGCAGGGCAGAGTAAGTACTTGGCGGAAAATGTCAAGGTTCACTTTTACATGTGCCCCTTGCCATATGACTCACCATGGTGGAGAGAAAACTGTGGCTCTGCTGAGGACATGTACTGTGCCAACTGGGGCTGAACCAGGCCACCGACTGGCTTCCCATTTCAAAAGAGCTTATTCAGCTAACTAGGGACCCCAAACATGACAAATATCCATGGGCTGTCTACAACGATGACCCTAAACAACCCCCAAAGCCCTATAATCAGTTAAAGCTCTCGTTCACAGAAAAGGGAACAGAGTACAAAAAGTGGATGCAAGGGAAAAAACTTACTGGTGTCTGGAAAAAAGGGAGGGATTATCCGGCTTCAACTAACCCTCTCTGAGAGTCTCCCCGGGAGTATGGGCCCCAACATAGGACTACTACCCCAACCTAGGCCCCCTACTAAACAGTCCAAACTTACAACTAAGCCTCGTCCTAATAGCAATTCTATTATAATGTGCACCCACCCATCTGCCAGCCGAATTTCTAAAGTAATGCCTCTATCCCCTATGGGAACTGATGCTTAACACCTATATGGCCCTAAATGGATCTCACCTTGACTTAACATAGACCTGCTGGCTGTGTTATGATTCATAGCCTCCCTTCTATGAGGGAATAGCTATCACAGGGAAATATATTCTCGTCGATAATGAAAGCAGTTGCAGGTGGCATCAGCACTCACAAGTCAGAGTTACCTTCCAACTGGTATCTGGAAGTAGGACCTGCGTAGGCTCTGTACCCAAAACCTATAAGGATGTATTCAATCAGACCCTAAATTTACGGGCAGACCAGGGACATTATCTTATATATACTATAAATGCCTAGTGGGCCTGCTCCTCTGGTTTAACTATGATAAACTACTTAAAGATTACTACTGAAGAATGCTATTTTTACATGGATCACTCAGGTATAGTCAAGGACTCTATGGCAAAAGTCAGGGAAGGGCTAGAAAAGAGAGAGAGAGGGAGCAGCAACAGCCCTGTTAAGCAGTCTTGGTTCAACTCCTACCCCCTGGCTAACCACTTTGTTTTCCACACTATTGGGTCCCGTTCTAGTTCTTTTAATCCTAACCCTTGGACATTCGTCCTTAATAGATTGATCAGATTCATCAAAGAACAATTATCCAACTCATGATGGTAAGGACTCAATATCACCAGCTACATGCTGAAGACATTGAACTATC
Source organism: Cricetomys ansorgei (assembly GCA_026225945.1). Classification (NCBI taxonomy): domain Eukaryota; kingdom Metazoa; phylum Chordata; class Mammalia; order Rodentia; family Nesomyidae; genus Cricetomys; species Cricetomys ansorgei. Next base: position 308,987 of record JAMJFZ010004027.1, on the reverse strand, counting down.
AAGGGCCTAAGATTATTTTCTTAAGTCACAACTAGAAGGGGGGAAAGAGAATGAATGAGAGAATAAAAATTATGTGTTGGCGACACAGCTTCCCCCATCTTTCAGAAATTATGTGACTTCTATCTCAGGAATGCGGGGTCCCACCAGGAGCAGGGGCCATATGTGCAAGCAGTAGACAAACAAGAGCCCTCAGAGAGAGAAAGATAGAATGACTAGGTGTTTACTCTGCTCCAGCCTGTTACAATAGACATGAACTTGACTAACTATTGATTAACCTAAGCATATGCAAGGGACATTGATCCGTGCCCTCTGCCCAGGAGATTTACCTAAAAGGCTTGTTTAATTGCCTTTGTGACTTAACCTACTTACACCAGGTGATCTCTACCCAACCCATTATACAATGGGTTCCCCTTCTGGGAAAGGAGCCTATCAGAAAGTCCCAGCCCTGCTTCTGCAAACACCAGATATTCAGGTCATCCAGCCCATTACTCACCCTTGTGTTAGCCCCCAGGCCCGGCTAAGACTAACCAATCTGTTTAAAGGTCAACTCCAATGAACCAATCCTGTAACACCAAAGCATGTAACTCCCTGCTTATATCATTTTTCCTATATAAACTCCACTCTCCCTTTGAGCAGGGATCTTGCCATTCTTGTTGTGTCAGAGAGGCTTGCAGCCCTAGCTCAAGCTAGCCTGAATAAAGAGACCCCATGTATTTTGCATCAGATTGGACTCCATAGGTTGTAACTGTCATGGAAAGATTAAGGAATAATTAATTTTATTTATATGAAACTTAATGAAAGCTATGGAAAACAAACAGAAATGACAGTATTTCTGGTTTATATGGAAAAAGAACACATTCTCCTTTTTCTTTTATTGAAAATATATTTCCCCTCACATAATATTTCCTTTATTCATCCCACTTCCTACGCATCACTCCCATCTCTATCTACTCCAATTCTGTTTCTTAGTAAGAAACAAACAAGCTTCTAAGTGATATAATATAACATAATACATATAACAGTAAAACAGCACAAAACTAATACATTGTAATTGAACATAACAGAAGAAAAAGAGAGCAACAGAAGACACAGAATTAAAGATCCCTCATCTGCACTGTCTGAATACAATAAAAACACTAATATGAATACCAAAGTATATGTATGCAAATGAGCTGTTACAGAACAGTCAAGATCTTGTGCATCCTTCCTCAGTCTCTTTGTGTTCATATGATCTTTGATCATGTTGGTTTAGAGGGCTTTATTTTTGGTGTTCTCCATCACCTGTGTCTGTTGAATTCTTTCTGTCTCTTCCTCTAGAGAATTCTCTGAACCCTGAGAACGATGTGATGGAAACACTCCATGTAGGACCAAGTGTTTTAGGGTTTTGCACTCTGCATATTTTCTGGTTGTGACTTTCTATATTTGTTCTGATCTGCTGTCAGAGGTAAATTCTCTGATGATAACTGAGCAAGGCATACATCTATGAGTATACAGGATGTCATTAGGAGTATTTTCATCACTAGATTCTTTTAGTAGAAGGGCAATATTTGGTTTTACACTCAATCCTCGGGGTATCTAATCTCAAGATCTTGTTTACCTCAGTAGTGTTGGTAATGGATTCAATCTTCATTTAAAAGACAAACAAAATTTAAATTTCTCTATTTTGTTACGTTAAGAAAACTCTCATCTTTCTTTATCTAAGAATGTTAGCTCCACTTTTTGGTTAAATTTATATATCAAAACAATTGTCACAATAAAGGTATTCCATAGAAGTTAGTTTATTTAAAATTTTAAATCATGAGATTTATTTTTTGTTTAGCCAGTTACTACATTATTAAAATTATATATACATATATAAATTATATATATTATATATATATATATATATATATATATATATATATAGGTCTACATATGTAGACCATTTAAAAGGGTCTATGAGTGTCATGCCATTGGGGAAATTTTAAGGTTTCTCTGAGACATGATATAACATGATAAAAAAAGATTACTAAAATAGATTTTTGGCCTAAAATTATATCTGACTCTTTTAAAAGTTCAGTAGTCTCCTTAAGATTTTAAGAGAAAAATATATTTGAAATATTTTTCAAGGTTTTGTAATAATGAATATTTAATGCCAGCTAATTAATGAAGTCTGTTTTTAGTTTTCAAGTCAAACTGAACATTACTGCCTCCATTAACATAAGAATGAATCAACTGCAGTTTGTATTGCAAGAACCATGTCTATAATTTTAAATGAAGCACTTTGTGGATTCATATCAAGTCTATAAAGACAGAGAAGGGACAGAGTCAAGAGCCACTCCTCTCCTGACAAATCAATCTCTTTGCTGCTTCCTTCACATCCTTGTTTCTCAGGCTATAAATCAGAGGATTCAACATGGGAATCACAAAGGTGTAAAACACAGCAGAGAGCTTTTCCTGTTCCATGGAGTACTGAGAGCTTGGCTGGATATAGTTAAAAGTCAATGACCCATAAAATAATGTCACAGCTGTCAGGTGTGAGGCACAAGTGGAGAAGGCTTTTCGCCTCCCCTCACTGAGCGGATTCTCAAAATGGCAATGACAATGTGACTATAGGACACCATGATGATGATGACAGTACAAACAATAATCACTCCAGAGAAGACCAAAAGCAGCATTTCATTGATGTGTGCATCAGAACAAGAAAGCTTCAAAAGAGGAGGGACATCACAGAAGAAGTGATTCACAATGTTTGGACCACAGAAGTCCAGTCTGAATAAACCTATTGTTTGAGTTAGGGAATTAATGAGACCACCCAAGTAGCATGCAAGAACCATCTGAGTGCAGACACTGTGGGTCATAATAACTGTATACATTAAAGGGTTTGCAATTGCCACATAGCGATCATAAGCCATCATGGACAGGAGGATGCCTTCCGTGGTTACAAACACTGCAAAAAAGAAAGTCTGCAGAATACAGGCAAAGAATGTGCTAGACTTGTGATCTGATAGAAAATTGGTCAGCGTCTTAGGAGCAATGATAGTCGAGTAGCAGACATCGCAGAAAGAGAGGTTACTAAGGAAGAAGTACATTGGGGTATGAAGTCGAGCATTCACCCAGATCAAGATAATCATCCCCCAATTACCCACAAGAATGATGAGATAAACTAGGCTGAAAAGGAGGAACAGAGGAACCTGCAATTGAGGAATTTCAGTTAAGCCTACCAGAATGAATTCCTTCACAACTGTATGATTCCATATAGCCATGTTTTAGTAGTTTACAGTTCCTTAGTTACAAAAATAATACCATGACATATTAAATAAAATAAAAGGATTTCCTCCTGGATCTGAAAGCCCTATGGTTGAGACACCAAGAGTTTTCCTATGGTAGATAAAACAGCAAAAAAAAAATCTTCAGTAGTAGTCTATATATATGCTAGAAAATTTATACAGCAAGACTCAAGTAATTATAAGTCACATGAGTCTATTCCATATTAATAATCTCAAAATAGGAAAGGAGAAGAATACCTCTCTTATGTCCCAAAGCTCTCAGTTGGTAGAACAGACAATTGAATGTAGAATGTGGTACACAATCTCTATCTCATTCTTTAATATCCACACTTCTTTGGTGGAATATAAAATGGCTACAATCTTGTGATGAAGGAACCTCCAACATCCTGTGGATAATCATTTAAAAGTGTTTTAGTTCCAGTTAACCTAAACAAATTGTCTTCAATAACATGCTACTCCCCCTTTCCATGTACCTCACCTGAAATATGTTCTTACCCTGTGCCAGGATCTCTGACTCATATGATCAATATCATCCTATTTAGAAGATCTGAGCCAGGACAAAAAAATATAAATCAACGTTTGCATTTGTTCTTTGTTGTAAGAATAGTTAAGCATTATAAGTATGACTGAGATAATTCCTTTCACATTTTGGTTCAATTTTCATTTTGCATTCTCTTGGTGTTCTCAATATTAAAAAACATAAAAAAGAATAATACAGAGCATACATTGTAAAGAGGAAGTAAATTGTATGAAACACCAAAACCTTTAATTGTCTTTTTTCTTCTCAAAAAGATATGATAGAGCTTCACATTATTTCTTTTATAATGATACATCCTCAATTCAGCAAAAGTTAATATTAATATCAAAGAAATAAATTATACATATATTTTCTCATCCAGCTGATAAATATATATTATGTTGAGGTCATTAAGTTTCTTTGGAAAAGATGGGACACTTAAAGCATTATTGCCATGTCTTCAAGCAGTTGATGTTCTCTTAAAAAATACATTTTGATATACAACTCAATAAGTAGTATATAAAAACTAAAATATGGTGGTCAATTGAACAGAATGGTTAGTGCTATAGTATAACCAGCATTAATTTAATTTTTACAAAAGTTAGTAAATCATTTTTACTGAAAAATCAGTAGTTCAAAATTACAAATATTTATGCCTTTACTTTTTGGACTTCAGTAGCATAACACTATCTAATTTCCTAGGTGAAATCTTCATACCCATGATGCCACACCCTTACTAGATACCTTAAGAGAGGAAGCATCTTGCTGCTAAATGCCTGCTTTTGAGCCTTTAAAGCTTCTTTCTATAGTACCTGAACTTTTCTTCAAAAGAAAATTATTTGTTTTACCTTTCAGGTTATACTGTAATTTGATCATTTCTCCTTTCCTTTCCTCCTTTAACACCCTCCTATATGTCTTCCTTACTCTCTTTCTAAGACAAAATATAATACCTTTCTTTTTTATCACTGTGCATTCTTCATTTTGTTACTGAGCACTTGAATTTGTGTGTGAGAGAGCACTTGAATTATGTATAGTTCCTACTATCACAATCAAAGGTGTTCTTTGTTTTTCATGGTCTTCCTATGACTTACCTGTGAACAATCTTTATCCATATGTGATAGTATTTATGGATCCTAGAGATTCAGATTTAAATAATGATGTTAACAACCAGTTTGTCACACATAATGATAAAGTCATTTAAACAGATACATGGGTGTGTATACAAAGAATGTTCCAAGGAGAGAACACAGCATGTTCAAACCCTAAAGTAGAGTTCTGTGTGATAGGAGGTCTTATCAATGTTTGTAAATGAAAAGAAAAGGAAGGATTAAAGATGTTGTTTCTGTGGCCATTGAATGTGGTTGAAAAAGGTTCTCACAAGACATCATAATACATGAGTTCTTTTTTCAATATTACCAAAGTACCTAATGTTTCAACACTCTCATTTTAGCATTTTGTATTTGTACTGCTTGTCCAAAAGTAATTTTGCATAAAATTATATTTTCTCTTTTATGTTACTGTTGTAATCAAATGCCTTATTAAATTTTATTGTAGTGTAAATTTGTCTCGTTTTTATGGGACTTGTGTTTGTCTCAATAAGCACAGTATTTTTTACTGTTTATCTCATTAAGCACATCTGTTTATCTCATTAAGCACAGTATTTTAGAGTCTAATATCCAAAGAACATTCCCTCTCCTTAGAAAAGCATTGAGTCACTAGAGATGTCAAGAAAATAATTTAGTATTTCACATTTAGCATTCAGAATATAGGTAAGCCTGGCAGACTGTTGCATATTGATGAATATTGCTGCATCAAAATTGATGCAATCACTCTATAAGCACAAGTCGACCTATTTAAAACTAGGAATGTAACTCATATATGTCTATGTTCCAAATCAGTGTTGTTTGGAAGAATAGTTTTCTGATTTCACTCAAGCCTAGGGAACATAAGAAAGTTCATTTGAACACATCAATGATTTTTAAAAATTGTTTCTTTTATATTTGTGATAATAATATAATTTGATCATTTCCCTCGTTACTTTTCTTCCTTCATACCCACCTATGTACCCATCCATGATCTCTTTCAAATCCATGGCCTCCTTTTTTATTGATGGTTGTTATAAATATATAAGCATGTGCATATTTACATATATATGCATATACATTTTTCTGAAATACTTAAATAGAACCTACTCAGTTTATATGACTTTACAGTCCCTCTTTTGAAGAGCTAAACCTTTTTCTTGAAACAATCCCACCAAATAAAGATCCAAGACATCAGTGCTTACATAAAATTCTCAGGGATATTGAGACAAATTAGTGGCTGGTTACACAGCCTCAATGTTTTCAAATTGTGTATAAAAGGATTAATTGACTGATGATCACAAAAATAAGAAGAAGAAAGGAGGAAAGCAAGTGTGACTGAGACAAGTTTCAGTTACAATTATGAGATTATCAACTGAGCTCACAGTACGATATGATAAAGAAATGTATAATTGTCTGCAATATAGAATTACAATTATAACTAGAATATTTTTGCAGCCTGGGACTGAACTCAGGGATTTTCTACACTTAACATTGCCCTCTTCATAGAAATTTAAGGCTTATTTATAATACTAATAACTTTGAGTATTCTGCACTCAAAACTTTTTAGTACTGCTTGGTGATGGTGGTGCATTTCTTTAATCCCAGCATGTGGGAGGCAGTAGCAGGCAGATGTCTGAGTTCAAGGATAGCCTGTTCCACAGAGTGAGTTTCATAACAGACAAGAATACACAGAGAAACCTTGTTCCAAAAAATATAAAAAAAAAAATAATTGCTCCTAAATACATATTCACATATTCAAATTTGATTTTCAGCCTCCATGTACTTAGGCTGATATCGTCAAAAATCAACCTGTTTTAATGAATATGCAATTCTTGCAAAATCATTTTTTTGACTCCTGAAAAAACAATCAGAAGCACGGTCAGCAGTGGACAAGAATACAGTAAGTGTAGTCACTGTCTTTAAATGTTTTTTTTTTTCATTAAAGTTAAAAAAAGAAAAGAGGAAAAGCTAATCAAATGACCTAATGTTTATTGGGTACCTTCATAAACAGGGACAGAGATATACATGCATATAGTCATGGTACATTGAAATATATGATCATGATGACAAATATTGATTAAAAAACTTTTATAACTATTGAATGTATGTGGTATTAATGTATCATTCAAGTTTTAGATCTGAATAAGCAAATTATTACGTGGAATATTGTACATGAAATGTTGCATATATACATAATTTTGTGAATTTATGCTTATAAATTAATTAGTACTTTAAAACAACACACATTGGAAATTATAATTTGGAAATTATAATTTATAATTGGAAATTAAATGACAAATGAAGTAAAAATATCACACAATATTTAGGGAATAATAACACTTAACATTGAGGATAAATTTACATTTAAACTCTACAATCAACAGCAACAATACAAAGTAAATGAGATAAAACTACAAAAGTATGCAGTTTACCTTAAAATCAACACTTCATGGTAAAAACCTAAGCTGCTGTAGCAAACAATTTGAGATCTCTTAAAATCAGTCCTGTGGTCATGCACCAGATTAGAAAACAAATGGAAGAATAATAGAAATTAATTCTTAAAATAATTTTGAATCTATAAAGAAATTCCTGTCTTAATTATCTAAAAGATTTATTACTTTGTTAAGTCAATAGGAAATCATATTTTTATATACAAATTAAATTCTGCACATACTTTCTTTTTCTTAAGTTTTCCTAAGTTTCCAAATACTTTTAAAGTACTATATGAGTATAGTATTTAATAATAATGGTATACTTTTACTTACCATATGCAAGAAAGGTTAATACAATCAGAATGTAAATTTGTAAGTATTATATAATACTACTGTTGCCTATGAGATGTGAGAGTTGTAAGATAAATAGCCCACTGATTAGAACATAGTGTTCTAAACCTTTGGAGAATGATGCTTCACTTGGACAAAAGGCAATGAGTTTCTGTAGTGTTCAGGAAATCACAACAACAATAACAAATAATCAAATAAAAATTAAAAGAAAAAAGAAAAATTAAAAAATAAAAAATAACAAAAAAATCTCAAAATCTCAAAATAGAAGCTTAGCACATCATTACTTACAACTTTTGAAATCTCAGAGCTAACAAAGCATCAGTATGGGAAGATTTGATTTTCATAAATCTTCAAAGAATTATAATTTGAACAGATTTGCTGATGGCATTTTCTTCTCTACAGAGGATCTAATCTGTATTTCCTCCTGTGTATGTAAGTCTCAGTTGTCCACAGATGAGTCATTAGCACCCCTCTTGTCTCTTGAGTGTGAAAGTAATCAGAGAGCCACCAGGTCTCTGGATATCTGTTTAGCAGATACCTCTTCTTTTGTAAATGAAGAAATGAAATGCCATCCTATACAAACATTTTTTTTATAAACTTCAAGCATCTTGTATAATATTCAATAATGACCCATTATGCAATAGCAGGAGTTGAGAAAAAAAATGCTGCAGTAATATGGAAGACAGTTAAAATAACTTGTTAATTAAAAAACATAAGTTCATTATTATTTCTCCCCAGTTACTATAGCTATATACGTTCCCCCTATATAATTTTCATTGAATGAGGCATTTCCTCAACATTCTCTAATATCTTTCATGTTAAATTTTTTGAGAAATGATAAAAAAATCATAAGATGCTCAGTGGTTTGCAAAATCATTGCTGTTCAATTATTATAAGCTAATATTTTGGAAGATTAAAAACATATGTTAGATTTTATGTCCCTGGTTAACACATATTATATAATTTTCTACTCTGTTTCACATCCACTAGTATAATTATTAATTGACCCTTTAAAATGGTATGATTTAAGTTACAAAACTTCCAAATAGCTCATAAATTAAAATTTATAGTAAAAATAAGAATCATATATATTGGAAAATTGCAGCAAACTAAAAAATGAGAATCATAATACTCCAAATCATATTCCAGTCCTGAATACTTTGGAAAGTATGTGAAAAAGTACAAATATTTTAGCTTTAAATAGTCTAAAGAAGAATTCACTGATTGGCTCAGTTGATATAATGTTTGTTATGCAAGGACGAGAAATTAAGTTAAATTCCCAGAATCTATTTTTTTTTAAAGAAAAAAAGCCAGACAAAGTGACACACTTTTAAATCCTAGCCCAGAGGAGGTAGAGACTAGTGGATTAGAACTAGTAGATTAGGACTAGTGAACTAGACTACTGGATGGGCACTGGTCATCAAGTGTTCCATACTCTGTAAGTTCCATGCCAGTGAGAGACCCAGTCTCGAAGAAATGGGGTGGATTGTACTTTAGGAATAGTACTTGACATTGTCATCTGACCTCTACATCTCTACATGCATGTACATATGCTAAGAAGCACCCCCTTCCCAACAGCACATGAATACAGAAATATACTTCTATCCCTGCCACTGCAGCCCCCCAAAACTGCAGACATCACCTAGAGTCCCTATAGCCCAAGCCAATGGAAGAAATAGGTTAGTATCCTACGTGTAGAACACTTTGGTCTGTGCCCACAACCCACTCCTCAATTGTCATTGCCACCTCTTCTCCATCCAGCTCTGCAGGCTCATCCCCCAGGACATGCAGACAGTGCTTTCACAGTCAAAGCCAGTTGAAGATGAACCCCAGCACATCACAGCCCACTCAATTGGAAGAACTAGCCCAGAGCACAGCAACTACCCAAATGAACAGCAGAGACCAGGACAGACAATCAGAAGAACAGCAGCCATGTCTCAGCTCCCAAACAAGGCAGAGAGTTCCTGCAGGACCAGAGGCCAAGTAAGCTCCCAGAGCACCAACCAGCTTCCAATTCAGACAGAAACTCCCTCTTCAAGAGGTCACAAAGAGCAGAAGATCAGAGAGAAAGTAAAACAATAACAAGAACAATAACAACAAACCACCACAACAACAATAAGTTATAAAACACTCATGCAATAAAGACAAACCTAGAAATTCTGTACCTAAATGTGTAATTATCGCAAAACCATACGCATAAGTTCTAGTGTAACCATACAATTGACAACATCAGGATAATATGTTAATCCCATAGCCCAACTATGACACTGCAATTAGATCTGAACACACCAACACAGGTGAAGCACAAGAAAAGATCTCAAAACCAAATTTATGAAGATATTAGATGCCCTTAAAGAGGAAGTAAATAAATCTCTCAAAGAAATCAGTGAAAAAACAAATATACAATGGGAGCAATTCAGTAAATTCATTAAAGAAACCAAGGAAAACACATACAATTAGAAGAAACGAATAAATCCCTGAAAGAAAGACAAGAAATGCAAGAAAACATTTAGAGAAAATGAATAAATCTGTTCAAGACTGGAAAATAGAAATAGAAGACCTAAAGAAAACACAAACCATGAAATCTCGGAAATTCAAAATATGGAAAAGTGATCAGGAGTTACTGAGGCAAGCTATAGCAACAGAATACAAGAGGTGGAAGAGCAAATCTCAGGAATTTAAGATACTATAGAAGAAATAGACGGATCAGTGTAAGAAAATGTTAAATCCAATTTCTAACACAAAACATCCAGGGAATCTGGGACACTATGAAGAGACCAAACCTAGGAATAATAGGAATAGAGGAAGGCGAAGAATCCCTGCTTAAGGGACCAGAAAATAATTTCAACAAAATCATAAAAACATTTCCCAAACCCAAAGAAGACTGGAACAGAGTAGAAAATCCCATTGCCATACAATAATTAATACAGTAAACAAAACAAACAGAACGAAGAAAGAATACTAAAATCTGCAAGAGAAAATGTGCAAGTAATATATAAAGGCAAATTTATTACAAATATTCCTAACTTCGCAACAGACTAAAAGTGGGAAGGTCCTTGACAGATATGCTGCAGACTCTATGGGAACACAGATGACAGCCCACAGTACTATATCCAGCAAAACTTTCAATTAACACACATGGAGAAAACAAAATAGTCCATTACAAACACAAATTCAAACAAAATCTATCTATAAATCCAGCCCTACAGAAGGTTGCAAAAGGAAAACTCTATCCAGAGGAGGGTAACTATACCCATGACAAAACAGGAAATAAATAATCTCATCCCATCAAAATCAGTAGAAGTTACACACGCACAGACACAAAAACCAACAACTACAAAATAATAGGACCTAAAAATCATTGCTCATTGATATATCTTGACATGAATGGACCCAATTCCCCAATAAAAAGACATGGACTCACAGAATGGATGCAAAAAAAAAAAAAAAAAAAAAAAGATCCATCCTTCTGCTGTATACAAGAAACACACATTAACATCAAGGATTAACATTAACTCAGAAGCAAGATTTCAGAAAAGATTTTTGAAGTAAATGGACTGAAGAACTAATTCGGGGTAACCAGTCTAATATCGAACAAAGTAGACTTCAAACCAGAATTAATTAAAATACACAGAGAAGAGCACTTCCTAATCATTAAAGGAAAAATTCACCAAGTATACACTTCAAATCTTTTTATTTTCTTCTCTTATACACTACATCCTAATACCCTTCATCCCACCCTCTACTCCTGTCAGATCGCCCTGTTTCCCCTTTCTCTCAGATCTATCCCATCTTCCATTAACCCCACACACCTGCCTCTCACCAAGTTAAACAGTTCTCCCAGGTTTACTGCTCAAACATTGCAAAGCAAAGATGGAATCAATTCAGGCACAAATTCCAGGCAGAGAAGTTTCCAAAGGGCAGGCAAAAGTTTTAGAAGCACTACCCTCACACTCCAGTATGTATGAGATCTGCAAGAGCACTAAGCCAGGCAACCACAGACATAATTGAGGGACCCAGCAAGTTCCATGTTGGCCACTTCAGGCTCTGTGGGCCTCTAAGGGTGCTGGTCTTTTGACAGTATGAGGTTTGTTCTCCTGGTACTCTCTGGTCCCAGCAATCTCCTCCTCCACCTCTTCAATCGGATGCCCTGAGCTGTGAACTTTTTGGGCCTGGGTCTCTGCGTCTCCTCCAATCAACTGCTGGAGGGTGTCTATCTAATGATGATTGGGATTGGTACTGATCTATGATGAGAGCAGAATAATTTTAGAAGTTTGCTCCTGGCTATCCCACATTTAGTTCCTGGGCTGCCCTTCAGTATCAGTTATGGGCTCCCTCCTTTAGCATGGGGGCTACCCTTCCATTGTCCTACCTGATCTTGTAGGGAGGATTGGTTATAGGCTGAAAGTTTTATGACTGAGATGGTGTCCCAGTCCAATCACAGGAAGCCTTGACGGGTTACAGAAAATGGCTTGTTTATGCTTCCTATCCCCCAATACTGGAAGTCCTAACAAGGGTCACATTTGTTGATTCTAGAGATGTTCCACTGCACTAGGTCTCTAGATTCTTGCCTAAATGTCCTCCAATTCTGCTCATTTCACTAAATAGTCTCTTCTCCATCCTCTCCTACTCTGGTCTCTCCTCTTCCCATTCTCATCCTTCCCCATCCCAACCACATCATTTATTCTATTTTCCCTTCACCAGGGAGATGGCTTTTGTCCCAATGGGACTGTCATTGTTGCATACTCAATCTAGGTCTGTGGATTGCAGTGTCTTTGTCCTTTGCTTAACAGTTAATAACCACATATAAGTGAGGACACGCCAAGCTTGTCTCTCTGTGACAGGTATACCTCACTCAGAATGTTTTCTTTTTCCCTTGTCCCATCCATTGCCTGCCAAATTCATTTAGTCATTTTTTTAATTGCTGAGTAGTCCTCCATTGTGTAAATGTATCACAATTTTTTTTATCCATTCTTCAGTTAAGTGGAATCTAGGTTATTTCCAATTTCTGGCTATTATAAACAAAGCTGTTATGAACATACTTGAACAAATGTTCTTCTGGTAGGATGAAACATCCTTTCAATATAGGCCAAGGAGTAGAATGGCTGAGACTTGGGGTAGATCAAGTTCTAATTTCCTGAGAAGTCACCATATTGATTTACATAATGGCTGTACAAGTTTGTACACCCACCACCAATGCAGTGTTCCCTTTGCTCCACAACTTAACCAGCAAGAGCTGTCATTTGTGCTATTAATCTTAACCATTCTGACAGATGTAAGTTGATGAAAATCTTTTTCCATTCTGTAGGCTGCTGTTTTATCTTATTGACAATATTTTTGCCTTATAGAAGATTTCAGTTTTCTGAGGTCACATTATTAGTCATTGATTTAATTGCTGTGTGATTGATGTTCAGTTCAAGTAATTATGTGCTATGCAAATGTGTTCAAGACTATTCTCTACTTTCTCTTCTATCCTGTTTAGTGTACCTGCTTTATGATGTGGTCTTTGATCCCCTTGGACTTGAGTTTTGTGCTCTTTGACATATATGGATCTATTTGCATTATTCTACATGCAGACATCCAAGTAGACCAGCATCATTTGTTAACGAAGCATCTTTTTTCCATTGTCTGTTTCTGTCTTCTTTATCAAAGATCAGGTGTCCATAGGTGGGTAGATTTATTTCTAGGTCTTCAATTCAGTGCCATTGATCAGCATTTCTGTTTTTGTGCCAATATCATATGGTTTTTATTACTATATCTCCTAATACAGCTTTGGATCAAGAATAATGATACCTTCAGAATTCCTTTCAATTTTCAGGATTATTTTAGCTATCCTGGATTTTTGTTTTTCCATATGAAGTTGAGTATTACCCATTCAAGGTCTGTAAAGAATTGTGTTGGTATTTTGATAGAAATTACACTGAACCTGCAGATTGCTTTTGGTAAGATGACCATTTTATTATGTTAATCCTACCAAACCAGGAGCATAGCAGAACTTTCCATCTTCTGAGAACTTCTATTTCCCTCTTCAAGGACTTAATGTTTTTGTTATACAAGTTTTTCTCTTATTTGGATAGAGTCACCCAATATTTTTTATGTGTTTTGTGGATATTATAAAGGGAATTGTTTCTCTGATTTCTCTTTCAGTCCATTTATCTTTTTATGTAGGAGGGTAACTGATTTTTTTTGAGTTGCTTTTGTAGCCAGCTACTTAACTGAAGTTCATTATCATGTAGGAGTTGCCCAATAGAGTTTTTGAAGTTTTTTATATATGCTATCATATGATCTGCAAATAAGTATACTTTGACTTCTTCCTTTCCAATTTGTATCTCCTGGTATCCTTTTTTCTTGCTGCTGTAGCTAGAACTTAACTTACTATATTGAATAGGTATATATTGAGTGGACAATCTTTTCTTGATCCTGATTTCACTGGAATTGCATTGAATTTCTCTCCATTTAATTTGATATTGGAAGTGTACTTGATGTAAATTGCCTTTATTATTATGTATGTCCCTTGTATCCCAAATTTCTCCACTACTTTATTATGAAAGGTTGCTGGATACTGTCAAAAATTATCTCGACATCTAGTGAGATGATCCTGTTTTTATTTTTTCTTTCAGTTTGCTTATATGGTGGAATATATTGACTAATTTTCATATGTTGAATCATCCTTTCATCTTGGGGATAAAGCATACTTGATCATGGTAGATGATTTGTGATGTGATCCTGGATTTTGTGTGTATGTGTTTCATTGAATATTTTTGTATCTATTTTCATGAGGAAAATTATTCTGCAATTCTCTTTCTTTGTTGAATCTTTCAGTGGCTTGATTATCAATGTGATTGTGAGTTTGGTGGCATTCTTTCTGCTTCTATTTTGTTGAATAACTTGAGGGGTATTGGTGTTATCTCTTCTTTGAATGTCTCATAGAATTTTGTGCTAAAACCATCTGGGCATGGGCTTTTTCTGGTTGGAAGCTTTTAATTAATGCTTCTATTTCCATATGGCATAGAGGTCTGTTTAAATTTTTTATCTGATCTTGATTCAATGTTGGTAGGTTGTACCTATTGAGAACATTATCCATTTTTTAGATTTTCCAATTTTGTGGAGTCCAGATTTTAGAGTATGACCTAATGATTCTTTGGATTTCCTCAGTGTCTGTAGTTTTAACACTCTTTCAGTTTCTGATTTTGTTTATTTGGATATTCTCTCTTCATCTGTTCATAGTTGGCCAGAGGTTTGTCTATCTTGTAGAATTTCTCAAAGAATCAAAACTTTGTTTCATTGTTTGTATTGTTCTCTTTGTTTCTAGCTTCTTTGATTTCAGTCCTCATTTTGATTATTTTTGCCTTCTACTTCTACTCAAGAAACTAGACATTAACAAATCAAATAATCAAATAAAAAATGGGGGTATAGATCCAAACAAAGAACTCTTAAAAGGGAAATATCAAATGGTTGAGAAACATTTAAAGAAAGGTTTGCTATCCTTAGCCATCCAGGAAATAGAAATTAAACTTCCTCTGAGATTCCATCTTATACCTTTCACAATGGCTAATATTAATAACACAGATGACAGCTCATGCTTGCAAAGATGTGGAGTATGTCATTTCTGATGGTAGAGCAAACTTCCATATTCAGTATGGAAATGAAAATGGCAATTTCTCTGGAAAATGGAAATTGACACACCTGAAGACCCAGTTATGGCATTCCTAGTCATATACCCAAAATATATTCCATCCTACCAGTAAGACACTTGCTCAACTATTAGCATAGTTGCTTTGTTAATAATATTCACAAACAATGTAGTTTCCCCTTAACTGAAGAAAGATTAAAGAAACTATGATATAGTCTGGCAGTGGTGGCACATGCCTTTAATTTCATCACTTATCAGGCAAAGAAGCAGGCTGATTCATCTGAGTTCCACAGAGTGTGTTTTGGACAGCCAGAGTTATAGCAGAGAAACCCTGTCTCAAAAAGGAACAAGAAAATAAAAAGATAAAAAATTGGGCTACAGTTACACAATGGCCTAGGAATATAAATTACCATGTTTCCAGGAAGTAAGGGACATGAAAAGATACTGACTCATAGGTAGGCTTGAGTATAGGGTATGACAGAGATGTTCTGAGACAGCAACAATTTTTCTTCAACCTCGATAATCAAGACCATATACATGCACTAAGGCAGTGAATAAACAGACAAAAGACCAAGATTGTTGTATTGAATCAATACTGAACTTGGTCATTTGATAGTACCCTGTTCTGAATCTACTAGCAGGTCATGGGATTCACTGAAGAGTGACCACCTAAGGGATCAAATGGCAGTGTATCAAGTTGACATTTTCTTTTTGACAATTCTACACATGGCCTCTCAAAAAGATCCTATGTTACAATTATAATTAATTGATCACATACCTGTCACCATAATATAATACTTACCTTTTGCAAGGTACTCTTGGTTGTCAAATTTCCATACCTGGGAAAAACAGATGGTCCATTTAAAAATTGTCTCCTTCAGATAGGCCTGTGGGCCTGTCTATGAGGCTATGTTCTTGATTGCTAATTAATATAGGAGAAAACAGCCCTCTGTTTATGGTGCCATCATTAGATAGGTTAGTGGGTGGGTGTAGGTTGAATAAGAAAGTTACCAGAGCATAAGTTCTGGAGCAGCATGGTAAGTAATGTTGCCTATTAATTTTTGTTAGTAGAACAACTATTATCAGAACAACAGAAAACAAATAGGATAGAAATTAGTATCAGAAAAAGTAGAATGTTGCTACAATGGAACAAACCATGTTGCTTTGGGAAGGATTGTGAAAACATTTGGAATTTTGAGTTAAAAAACCATTTGCATGCTCATAGCCTAATGAGCTGCTGTGGGAACAAGAAAGATAATGCTGAGAGGAGTTCATGCAATTGAGGTTTGGCTTGTGAAGTTTTAAATGGAATCAAAGAATCTATCGGGGATGTTCATGGGTTAATCACTAACTTAGTCAATATTATATTGTTATGAAAAGACAAGATAGTAATGGCAACTCTTATAAAGGAAAACAATTCATTAAGGTCAATATATAGGTTTAGGATTTTAGTCCATTATCAGCACAGTAGTTAGTAAGACAACATGCAGGCAGATATGATGCTAGAGAACTAGTTGAGAGTTCTATATCTGTATCTACAGGGAAGAGAGAAAGGGAGAGAAAGAGGGGGGGGAGGCTTGGGTTTTCAAGGAAACCTCAAAGCCCACCCACAGTGATATTCTTCTTCTAATAAGACCACATCTTCTACTGTAAGTCAGGGAGCACCATTGTGTAATAACCACACGTTCATATGTGAGCCTATGGGGCCATTCCTAATCAAGGCACCACATTCTATTCTTTAGCCCACATAGGCTTACAACCATAAAGAAATGTAAAAAATTCATTCTGTCCAACTTCTAAAGTTCATCTCCATAGTGTATCACAACCTCGACCCTGTTTAAAGGTCCAAAGTTTAAAGTCTCTTAGGAAACTCATGCCATTATCTTAACTGTAAATTCCTGTAAAAAAACACTGTAATTCCTGTAAAATAAAAAATAAAAAGATCACATATTTCCAACATACAATGGCATAGAATATACATTACCATTCCAAAAGGGAGGAAAAGGAGCATAGTGAGAAAATACTGGCCAAAAACACAACCTAAAGCCAGAAGATCAATATCTATACTCTGTATTCCCATGTCTAATGTCAAAGTCCTATTCAGATCTTCATCTCCTTTCAGCCTTGTTGACTACAACCAACATACTGCATTCTCTTGGGTTAGTTCCACAACCTGCTAGCAGCTCTCCTTGGAAAATATCCAACTCCTCTGACATCTCCAACATCTTGTAGTCTCAAATGAAACTCAGGCTTCATTTTGAGAGTTTCTCACAATAACATCTTTAGGCCTTCATGCAGGAACACCCCAGATACACAGACATGGCCACAGCAGCTTTCCTTATCTTTGTGAACACTTCCACAACCCTTTTCTTATATCCTTGACTGTAAAGCCAGAAACATGTGGCATAAACTGCCAAATTCTACTTTTTGCTAGAGATAGAACATGGCCTTCTTGTGACTTTCTTCACTGCTCCATCAAGGCTGTCCCGGAACTCTAGATCAGGCTGACTTGAACTCAGTTATCTGTCTACCTCTGCCTACAGAATGCTGAGATTAAAATTGAGTACCACCAAGACAAACCTTTAATTCCTTTTCACAAATTGGAAGATTAGCTAGGTCTTGCTCTGAGGTCACCACTCCCATTATTCCATTTAGCATCAGGCTTTTCTTTAATCCATTTATCTTCTTGAGCACAGCCCTTATCTCCTTAACACTTTTTGGTTCTCCTTTTCTCCTCAAACTATGCATTTTGAATTTTTTCTTGTTCAAGTTGCTCCTTTTCTTTATAGATCTGCATAAAAGTCACTGCTAATGACCACACAACACAATCCATACTAGTCTGTTTTTGATATTTCCCCTGCCAATGCCATTAATCAGTCTCTATGAGTTCATATGTGCCTTGCTTAAGTGATTCACAGGGCCTTGTTCTACTGTGTCCATTGTCCTTTTTGGCTTTTATACTATTTCCACTTCTTCTTTTTTGGATTCCTTGAGCTCTGAGGGGAAGGAGTTGATGAGACATCACATTTAGATCAATCTCTCTGTGGCTGTGTCTGCCTGTGTGTATGCATGTGTGTGTGTGTCTGTCTGTCTGTGTGTGTGTGTGTATGTGTAATGTCTATCTTTATGTCTCTGCATCGGTTCCTGTCTGCTGCAGGAGAAGGCTTCTCTGATGATGACTGAATACGGCACTGATCCATGAGTATAGAAGAATATCATTATGAGTCATTTTATTTATATTTTTATTTTTTAGAATAGTAGTGTTTGTTTTTATCCTAGGACTCTGGAATATCAAGCCTTTGGTTTTTGGTTATCCAAACAGTGCTGATTATAAATTCCTTCTTGTAGAGTAAACCTTAAGTCAAATTAGACATTCCTTGGTTACTTCCACAAGTTCTATGTCAACATTGCCCTAGAATATCTTGCAGACAGAACAGATAATAGGTCAAAGGTTTCATGGCTATGTTGGTGTACTTGTTTCTCTTTTGGTGGCCTACAGAGCTCCATCTCACATCAAAGTGACTAGAACACAAGGGTGAGTGCTATATATAGAGTCTAGTTTCACTTCTTGTTCAATGATTTGTGTGGGTGCTGTCCTTGGTGGTGGGCCTTGATATCAATTTGTAGAGAGCAAGCCTTTGTCATAACAACAGCCTAGGATGTTTGGGGATTTTCATGGGATCTCCCTGGTCAATAAAACATTTGAATGAAACCCACTCACACTGGGGATAATTCTGTTTGGTGACCAGAGATGGCTAGTTGAGACTATATATTCCCTATTATTAGGAGACCTCATTATGATCACCCTTATATATTTTTGAAAGTTCCTACTGCTCTAGGCTTCCATATCATCCTTCAAATGACCCTCAATTCTATCTGTCTCTCCCTTGACCTAATGCCTTCCACCTTCCCACTTGGTGCTGTCTCCACAACAGCCTAGTTTGCATGTAAAACCTTTTCAGTTTTCCCTTCCCAGTAATACCCTTGTGGGAGTAGGGGGTGGAAGGAGAATTTATATGGAAATATGACCAGAATTAGAGGATATTTAGGGGGAATCTGGATACTTAGTGCATCTAAGGAGTGCCATCTCCTGTGATCAGGCAAGTCTTCCAGTGGTGTGGCTGGGAACCATCACAGCTACAAATTCTTTGACCTATAACCTACCTTCCTATGGGATCATCTGAGACAATGGAAAGGCAGAACTACATGTCAAGGGAGGAAATCCATGCCTGATACTACAGGGCAGGCTGGGAATTAAAGACTGAAGAGCCAGGAGATAATTTTTAAAGACATCATGCTCTACTCTTATATCAGTAACTAGCCCATTCTTCATCAGAGAGACTTTCACTGGCTGTTTACGGGAGAAAATGCAGAGGTTCAGAGCTAAGTACCATGTGGATCTTGAGGAACCTCATGGAGGAGGGCATAAAGGTACTGTGGAGGCCGGAAGTATCAAGAATACCAGGAGAATAAATTCTATGAAGTCAACTGTTCAGCACTCTTGGAGACTCACATAGACTAAAGCAACAGACGTAGAACCTGCTGGGCCCCTAAATAGCTTATGATTGTCTGGCTTGGTGTTCTTGGGTCAAAACTCTTACACTATGAAGTGACTAGTCTTTTTTCTGCCCTTGGGATCTTTTTTCCTTCTGTTGGGGTCCACCCTTGATGTGGGAAGTAGTACCCAGCCTTGTTTTTTCTCTTCGTGCCCATTTTGAAAGGTAACCCTGGGAAGACTGCTATTTTCTAGGGAAAGCAGGGGTGGGGTGGGTGGGACAGTTGTGAGAGCAGGGGCCAGATAGGGGGAAGAGGAGAGATGGAGGGAGAAGGGAGGAAGGGAGAGGGAGGAGGGGGTTCCATTTGTATTGTAGGAAATAAGAAAAAAAATGCTATTGGCCCTGAAAAAACCAGAAATGTTAGACTTCTGAAGTGTTGAAAATTTAAAGATGGTAAAGACTATTAAAATTAATTGGGCTTTATATTGAGATGTTAACATGAGATCAAACAGTGAAGGAAAGATGATGTTTAAACAGTGGTTATTTTTATGTCAAGTTGACAAGGACCGGACTTGTTATGAGTAATAATGGTTGCTAATGAATACAAGATTTTCCATCTCACATGGATTTTCTCCTTCTCTAGCCAGGTGTGACTTTGCAATGTAAGAAAACTAACTGAACACAAGCTTGAGAGTAAGACAATAAACAATGTCCATCAGTGGTTTATGATTCAAGTTCCTTCCCTTAGTTCTTACCCTGATTTTCTTGAAAGCAAAATAAACCCTTCTAGCATCTTTTTGCTTTTGGCTATTGTATTTATTGTGGCAAAGTAATGCAAACTAGAAGACTACACCAACGTCTTAAATATCTCTTGCTTTATTTATTCATTACAGTGTGATTCAAACCTAGATGACCACTGGGTATCAGAGACTACACAGATTTAAAACTAAAATAAATAAGAGGTACAGAGTGGCTCAGGGAAAGGTTCATAAAAATGCCATAACAGGGTTCTTCATAGGCAAAATGACTTGCATAGAACTGGAAAACTTTGCATTTCTGCTTATTTTAAAGTTTCATATCTAGATGCCCCTCTATGAAAATACACTTTTATTTGTTTACTTCGTCTTTTAGCTAAGTAGTTAATTTACCTCTTTGTTAATCCCATTAATCTGATAAAATATATTACCTTCTAACTTTGAGTTTATAGTTTGATGCCAAGTAATTGAGTAAATATCAGAATGGAGAATATACTATCATTTTCAGTAACATTTATAATCTATCATGGTTAGAGAATTGCTGGCATGAATTATGAAGATTTATCAAGGTATTTGAATATTATCACTTTAATATATTGTATGTAACATTGGCTACTTTAGATTAATTAGGATTGCAAACACCTTAGCAATCTTTCGGTTACCACTCAAACAGAACAAATCAAATCTGATTCCAAGCACCCATAGAAAAGGTGGGCAAGGTGGTTTGCACCTGTAATCACGTATCTAAGGAGTACATCAAGAGAGTCCATAGCTTTTGTGTGTCACCTTGTGAGGTTGAATTGGGATATTTACACATCCAGTGATTGAAAAAATAAGTGGGGTTCAACTGAAAGAGCAAAACAACAAAATCCTTAGCCATCATATACATTTGGACACTTGTGAATGCGAACATGTATCATGCAAAAGAATCAGTGGGAAAAGAATAGGCTTGTTTTATGGAAGTTTAAGCAAGTCAGTTGCATACCCTGCATATAAATAGGAACAAATATTTGGAGCATGATTCAGAATAAGTCAAAATGGCATGCTCACTTCATCCTCAAATTGAACATGATACTCAAGACAAGAATCTAAACCACACCAGCTGAACTAATAGCATATTAACACACACACACACACACACACACACACACACATGCACACAAACACACACACACACGCACACATACACACACAGCATCCCAGCCACAAAAACTTCATCCTATCCTCCTTGTTGGATCCCCTGGGACAATGGAAGGGCAGAACACCATGCTAAAGGAGGAGACCCATGACTGGTATTCCAGGACAGGCCAAGAACTAGAAACTGGATAGCAAGGAGGTAAATTCCTATGTTATCTTGCTCTCTTGATATATCATTTTCTAGTTCAATTTTCATCAGAAAGACTTCCTCCAGCAGTTGATAGTACAGATTCCCAAGACCAAATAAAGTCCAGAGCAAGGGGAGACCCATGGCTAAGGTAGAGTAGGGCTTGTGGGGACCAGAGGGGTCAAGGATACCAGGAGAGTGAACTCCATGGAGTTACCTGATCAGCATTCTTAGAGGCTCACAAGCATGAAGTAGCAGACATCGAACCTACTAGGTCCCTCAGTTATGTCTTGAGGTTTCCTGGCTTGCTACACTTGCAGAATTCATATAGACTCAAATGTGTGTCGTGGGTGTCTGTCTCCCTTTCCCTTGCCTACAGGACCCTTCTCTCTCTGCTGGATTGCCAAGTTTACCCTTGAAGCAGGGAGTAGTCACTGACCCTATTCTATCATGTGCCACGTTTGAGCAATAACCATGGGCTGACTGCTATTTGTAGGGAGAGGAAAGAATGGGGTTAGGAGGATGGGGGTAAATGTGGGGGAGTGGAGAGATATGGAGAGCTGGGAGAAATGGAAGGTAGGGAAGGAGGATGTTAGGATGTACTATATGAGATGGAGAAGAAAACTTTTAAAAGGCTTTTACTAAAGAGCTATTTGAAGGCTGTATGTATGTGTCTTGAGTACTATATACAATTTGAGGATGAAGTGATCATGCTACTCTGACATTTTCTAAATCATGTTCAACGTATTTGTTCCCACTTATATTCAAGGTGTGCAACTAAGTTTCTTAAACTCCTTTAAAATGAACCTGTACTTCTCCCATTAATTCTTCTGCATGATTCAGAACACAGGTGCCTTTATTTACTGAACTTTATTCTAAAATTACCTAAAATATTTTCTCATTTATTGTTATTATTCTTGCCTTACTGATTTTAAAGACAGAACCATGACAACATAAAGGGCAAAAGGAAGACACCTATCTCTTAAGCAGGATAGATATCTGGTAGGTTGTAACTGTTTCATGGACAGATTATGGAATAATTAATTTTGTTTACATGAAACTTAATGAAAGCTATGAAAAGCAAGCTGAAATAACAATATTTTGGGTTTATATGGAAAAAGAACACATTCTTCTTTTTCTTTTATTGAAAATGCATTTCCCTTCACATATTATGTCCTTTATTCCTCATAGTTCCTCCCCATCTCCACTCCCATATCTATCCATTCCAATTCTGTCCTTTGGTAAGAAACAAACACGCTTCTAAGTGATATAATATATATAGTACAATAGCATAAAACTTAACACATTGTAACTGAACAAAACAGAAGGAAAAGTGACCAACAGAAGGCACTGATCTTTTATTTGAATTGTGTGGAGTACAATTAAAAACCCTAATATGAATACCAAAGTATATATGTATGCAAATGAACTGTTACAGAACAGTGAATATCGTGCATTCTGTCTCAGTCTCTCTGTTTTCATATGATCTTTGATCATGTTAGTTTAGAGAGCCTTATTTTTTGAATTACTCCATCATCTCAGACCACTGCACTCTTTCTATCTCCTCTTCTAGAGAGTTCTCTGAACCCTGAGAACAATGTGATGGAGACACTCCATGTGGGACCAAGTGTTCCAGGGACTTGCACCCTGTATATTTTCTGGCTGTGGGTTTCTATATTTGTTCTGATCTACTGCCAAAAGTAAATTCCCTGTTGATGGCTGAGCAAGGTGCACATCGAAGAGTATACAGGATGTTATTAGGAGAATTTTTCATCCTTTTAATAGAAGAGCAATATTTGATTTTACTCTCTATTCCTGGGGTACCTAATCTCAAGATCTTGTTTACCTCAGTAGTGTTGGTAATGGATTCAATCTTCATTTAAAAGCCCTAAGCAAAATTAAACTTCTATATTTTGTTATGCAGAAAAGAAAATCTCTCATCTTTCTTTATCTAAAATGTTAGTTTCACCTTTTGGATAAATTTGTATGTCACAACAATTGTCACAATAAAGTTATTCCTGAAGTTAATTTATTTAAAATTTTAAATCATGAGCTTTATTTTTTGTTCATCCAGTTACCACATTATTAAAATTATAGGCAAAATGACAGATAATCATTTCTACTTTCATGGAGACATTTGTAGAACAAGTGACAGGGTCTATGAGTGTCATGCCATTGGGGAAATTTTATTATCTCTAAGACACGATAGTACAAAATAAATAAAGATTATTAAAATGCATTTTTGGTTTAAAAATTACATCTTACTCTTTTAAAAGTTGAGTAGTCTCCTTCAGATTTTAAGAGAAAAATATATTTGAAATATTTTTCAGGTTTTGTAATAATGAATATTTTATGCTGTGAATTAATGAAGTCTGTTTTTAGTTTTCAGGTCAAACTGAACATTACTGCCTCCATTAACATAAGAATGAATCAACTGCAGTTTGTATTGCAAAAGCCATGTCTATACTTTTAAATAAAGCAGTTTTCAGATTCATGTCAAGTCTATAAAGACAGAGAAAGGACAGAGTCAAGAGCCACTCCTCTCCTGACAAATCAATCTCTTTGCTGCTTCCTTCACATCCTTGTTTCTCAGGCTATAAATCAGAGGATTCAGCATGGGAATCACAAAGGTGTAAAACACAGCAGAGAGCTTTTCCTGTTCCATGGAGTACTGAGAGCTTGGCTGGATATAGTTAAAAGTCAATGACCCATAAAATAATGTCACAGCTGTCAGGTGTGAGGCACAAGTGGAGAAGGCTTTTCGCCTCCCCTCAGATGAGCGGATTCTCAAAATGGCAATGATAATGTGACTGTAGGACACCATGATGATGATGAAAGTGCAAATAGCAATCACTCCAGAGAAGACCAAAAGCACCATCTCATTTATGTGTGCATCAGAGCAAGAAAGTTTCAAAAGAGGAGGTACATCACAGAAGAAGTGATTCACAATGTTTGGACCACAGAAGTCCAGTCTGAGTAAACCTATTGTGTGAATCAGTGAATTAATGAGGCCTCCCAAGTAGCATGCTAGAATCATTTGACTGCAGAGGCTGTGGGTCATAATAACTGTATACATTAAAGGTTTTGCAATTGCCACATAGCGATCATAAGCCATTATGGACAGGAGGATGACTTCTGTGGTTACATACACTGCTAAAAAGAAAGTCTGCATAATACAGGCAAAGAATGTGCTAGTCTTGTGTTCTGATAGAAAATTGACCAGCGTCTTAGGAGCAATGACAGTCGAGTAGCAGACATCACAGAAAGAGAGGTTACTAAGGAAGAAGTACATTGGGGTATGAAGCTGGACGTTCACCCAGATCAAGATAATCATCCCCCAATTACCCACAAGAATGATGAGATAAACTAGGCTGAAAAGGAGGAACAGAGGAACCTGCAATTGAGGATTTTCAGTTAAGCCTACCAGCATGAATTCCTTCACTCCTGTATGATTCCATACTGCCATACTTTCAGTAGTAAACGGCTCCTAAATCATAAAACAATATGAAACTTCAACAAATTTTAACAAAGGATTTTTTCCAGGAACTGATCGTCATCACAGTGTAAAACACTGGGAGTTAACCTGTGAGAGATTAAGCAAAGTTAAAATAAAATAAAATAAAAAACCTCAATAGTTGCTAATTTGTCTGCTACAAAGTGTATGCAATGAGACCCAAATGATTGCAACTCACTTTAGTTTATCCCGTGCTATCAGTTGTCACAGAATAGGAAAAGATAAGAAAACCTCTCTTATGTCACAAAGCTCTGTTTGTAGGATTGACATTTCAATTTACAATATGGTAAGCAAGCTCTGTTTTATTCTTTAATATCCTTCAACCTTCTGCTTAGGGGGAGTATAAACAGTCAATTATCTTGTGATGAAATAACTTGCAATATCCTCTGGACAATAATTTCAATGTATTTCATTTCAGGTTATCCTGAAAACACTGACTTCAATACCATGCTTCCCTGCCCCTACTTCCAAATGCCTCACCTCAAAGATGTTCTCACCTTCTGCCTAGATCTCTGACTCTTTTAATCAATGCCATCTTTTTCAGGAGACCTAATCCAGGGAAAAAAATATAGATCATTGTTTCATTAGTTCTATGTTTAAGAATAAGAAAATATTAAAAGTGTCATGTTGCATGGCAATTCTTGCTATCAAAATTTGTCCAATTTTGGTTTTTCATTCTGTTTCTGTTGTTCAGTATTAAAAATAGTAAAACAATCCAGAACACATATTGTAAAGATGCAATAAAATTTTGAAACACTAAAACCTGTAATTATCTGATATATTTTCTTTTAAAAACTATCAGATACGGCATAATATCTTTTGTTATGGAATGATGCATTGTCAATTTAGTAAGAGATGAGTAAGAGAAATAAATTATCCCTAGGCTTTCTCACACAACCAATAAACATGTATCACTATTATGACCTGTACATTTCTTTTGAAATGCTACAGCACTTAAATGAGAAAGACCATGTCTTCAAGCAGCCAATATCCTGTTAGATAAATAAACATGTATTTATATAAACTCTGTAATAACTAGTATATAAAAATTAAAATAGGAGGTAGAATAGAAATTATAAATGCTATATTACAAATGGCATCATTTTCTTGTTTTTATTAGACACTACAGCAATTTGCTAAAACATTGTTGCTTTAAATTAACAAATATTTATTAACTCATAGTTTGGAAGTCAGAAGCATGATACCATCTGATTACATATGTGGACTCTACATAGCTATGAATCCACATTTCTTCTGGATGCTCTGAGAGAGGGGGTGTTTTATTGCCAAATGCACCTTTTTGCGATTGATTATAAAGCTATTGACTTTGTCACCTGACACTTTCTTCTAAGACAAAATATAATGCTTTTGCCTTTCATCACCATGCCTTCTTCTTTTTTTAGTCTGAAAGAGCTCTTAGATTATATATAGTCCCTACTATCATAATCCAAGGTATTCTTCACCTCTCGTGGTCTTCTTCTGATTCAGATGTAAACAATTTTTTCCATATAAGGTAGTATTTAGGAATCCTAAAGATGCAGATTTAAAGAACACTGGTATTACCATTCAGTTTGCCACATATAAAGACGCTCAGTGAAGGATTCTATATAAGATCCACTATGAGTATAAAATGATGAAGTCATTTAAACAGATATGTCGGTGTGTAAACAAAGAATGTTCCAAGGAGAGAACACAGCATGTTCACACCCTAAGGCAGAGTTCTGTGTGATAGGAGGTCTTCTAAATGTTCATAAATGAAAAGAAAAGCATGAGTAAATGTTGAGGAATAAAGGATATTGTTTCTGTGGACGTTGGATATGGTTGAAAACCCTCAGTGAGATGGGGGAAAGTTCTGACAAGACTCACAGTACATTAATGCCGTATTTCAGGTTTATCACAGCACTTTCTGCTTCAAACTCTCATTTTAGCATTTTGCAATTACACTGCTTTTACAAAAGTAATTTTGCACAAAATGAATCTTTCTGTCTTTTATATTACCCTGTAATCAACTCTTGTATTAAATTTTAAATGTAATGTAAATTCATCTGGATTTTATGGGACATGTGCTTATCTCATTAAGCATAGTTTTTTTACAATCTGTTTAGGATTCAAATAACATGTCCTCTACTTAAGAAAGCATGTGAGTCACTACATACTTCAAGAAAATGATCATTTACTTCACATTTACCAGTCAGAATATACATAAGTCTGGCATATACTGATTGATATTAATTGGTATTGCTGCATCAAAATTAAAATGATCACTTTACATGAACAACCCCATATCTTTAAAATTGGAAATGTAACTCAGTTCTTGTCTATGTTCTAGATCAGTGGCCTTTGGAAGAACAGTGAATAGGATTTTGCTCCATTCAAGGGTACAGGAATAGGTGCCTTTGAAAGTATCAATGATTTAAAAAAAAATGCTTTTTTACCTTTTTTAGATTATAATGTAATTAGCATTTTCCCCTTAATCTTTCCTTTCTCCAAACCCTCTCACTTATAGTCATCCTTTCTTAGTTTCAAATTTATGGCCAATTTTTAGGCAATTGTTTGTCATTATATACATATATGTGCATTTGTACACACATACATATATACCTAAATATACAATATAACCCGATCAGTCTAATATAACTACATTCTCTCTTTTGAACAGCTGTACATTTTGCATGAAAAAAGTATCCCACTCAAAGATCCAAGACATCAGAGTTAGCATAATATTCTCAATTCATGCCAGAGATGTATAGATAAAAATAATGGCTAGTTGCATTGCCTCTGAGTCATTGTGCACATCACAATGATTTGACTGATGAGGAGAAGAAAGGAGGAAAACACATTTGATGGAAATAGGTTTCAGTAACATTTATGGCATTATCCACTGAACTCAGTGTACAAAATGATAAATACAGAAATGTATCATCATCTGTCAATATATGGTTAGAATGTTTCTGCCTCCCGGACTAAATTGAGAACTTTTCTAAACTTAACATTACCCTTTTTGTAGAAATCAAAGTCTAATTTACAATATTAATAACTGCTAGTATTTTGTACTCAGAACATTTTACTGCTGCAGACATATTCAAATTTGGTTCTGCAGCAACCATGTAGTGAGGCGAATATGTCATCATAAATACACCTGTTTAAATGGATATGACATGTTTCCATAGTTGTTTTATTATTCCAGGACAACAATCCGAATATATGATCATCAATGAACAAGAATACAGTGAGATAGGCAGCAGATTTAAATGTTTCTTTTCACTATAGTTAAAAAACGGAATCCAGCAAAAGCTTATTAAATAAGGTAATGATTGCATAAATATTCATGCCTTCATATACAGAGACAGAGCTGTTCATGCAAACAGACACATCACCTCAACAGATATTATTATGCTGACCATTATTTGTTTACAAACTTATAAAGTATTCACTTTAAGTGTACTTATGTCGACCTGAATAAACATTCATTAATTGTGCATGAATTGTTACATATATAAATTCATAATCCTATAAATTTATTTTCATAAATGTGTTTGTACTTTAAAACAACACACATTGATCAGTTTAAAATTGAAGTAAAATATCACACATTTATGGAAACATAAGACTTGACATTGAGGACAAATCAATATTTAAACTGTACTATCAAAAACAGTAGCACAAAGTAAATGTGACAAAACTACAAATTAGATGCTCCAAGTAAGAAATCAGCATCATGGGGAAGACCAGAACAGCAGTATCAAACAGAGAAATTTGTCAGAGCAAAATGAAGTCTGAGCTTTCTAAAATTAGAACTGTGAACATATACCAGGATGGAAAAAAAAGAAAGAAAAATAGAAAATAATTCTTAAAACACTTTATTGGAACTCTTAAAAGAAATATAGGTCTAAAAGATTTAAAAGTACTATTTTACTAAATGAGAATGAAATAATATATATTATGTACAAATTACAAATCTAATACAGTTAATTTTAAACAAAATTACATGATGTGCAAATATCTTTAAAGTATATGTGAATATAATATTAAATAGCAGAAACTTGTACTTACTATATGAAAGAAAACAGTTAATATAGATTTAATATAAATACGTAAGCACTATGTAAATAATACTCTTGTCTATATGATGTGGATGATTGAAAGATATATAACAAACAGACTAGAACATAATTCTAAAAACTGTTCGAGTATGATGCTGCACTTGGACAACAGGCAGTAAGTTTCCTTTAATGTTTAGGAAATAGCAGAAAATGTCAAAATCTCAAAATGAACCTTAGTACTTCCTTGCTTACAACTTTTCAAAGCTCAGAATGAACAACATACCTGTTGTGGAAAGACTTGTATTTCACAAATCTTTAAGGACTTATTATTTGAAACAGGGCTTGCTGCTCTATTGGGGACAGAATCAGTAGCTACTTGTGTGTGTTTCTCAGTTGCCCACAGTTGAGTCATAGCACCTTTCTCATCTCTTGAGATTGAAATCAGTGAACTGACAGCCCTCCTGTTGCCCATTCAGAGGATAACTCTCCTTTTACCAATGGAAAAGTGAAATAGTATCTATCACAAATAATATTTCTTAAAGGTAGGTGAGTGCTCTCTAAATTTAAGCACCCTGATAAAATGATAAAGACATAAATGCAACAGCAGGTTTGAGAAAAAAGATGTCTTATTTAAGCTACTTGGGAGATGATTAAAATGTTCTGCAAATAGAATGACTTAAACTCACTACTTCTCTGAAAAAATGGCTGCAACCATACATCTTCTCCCTGTATAACTTTCATTCTAATGTGGACACTGAATAAGGCATTTTATCAACATTCTATAAAATCTTTGACACTAACTCTTTTGAGAAACATTGCACCATTAAGAGTTTTAGTGGTTTGCAAATGCACTGTAGTTTAATTATCATTAGATAACATAGTGGAAGATCATAAATATACTTGAGATTTTACATCCATGATAACTATATCACATGAACTTTTTCATTCTCTTTCATATCCACTCATATAATTGACGAACAAAAAAAAAACATTAGTTCATTCTCTATCTCTTTTTAACATTTTAAAGCAGGAACATGATTCAAATTGAACAAAGAATTTTTTAAATGGCTTATTGATTATAATATATAAAAATTATTTTCACACATATTAGAAAATTGCAGCATATGAAATAAGTAATACACTATTCAAAAATATATTTCATTCTTTACCTCTTTAGAAAGTATTTTTTTTTTTTAAATACAGATAATTTAGCTTGTAAAATGTCTAAAGAAGTGGGGGTTGTTTTTCTCCATTGATAAAATGTTTGCCATGCAAAGATAAGAAACTGAGTTAAAGTCCTAGAACTTCTGCTAGAAAAATATCCAGGCAATTTGGCACACATTTATAATCCTAGTCTGAGAGGCAGAAACTAGTGGATTAGGTTTGTGCTAGCCATCAAGTCAAGTGTATTCTGTAACTACCCTGTGCCAAAGGCAGGATTGTGTGCTTTAGCAACAGTACCCGAGGTCATCTGGCCTCTACATGATGAAAATACATGTAAATCAGACATCCCAAAATCATTCACATGCATACAGTAATATCAAGAACATAAGAACGTCAGATATTATTATGGAAATTCTCCATGCTTGTCCAGACCTGCCTGGATTCTGTTAAATCTCAGTTTACTGGACTGGTCTTGAATGCTGGTCTTTATGTCCTATATAATCACGTTGACAGCAGCACTTTATGTACTTATTAAAGGAAATGATCAATTAAAATATTCCTTTAAGTCTGACTAAGTCAACAGAATCACAGACAATTCAGTCTCTGAATGTAATGAAGAAGGTAAACACAGAAACCATACCTCAATTTAACCTAAAGATAATCATTTCGAGGTAGTACCTAAAATGGACATCTTAAAAACACAGGACATAAATGTCTTCCCTCCTCTTGACTCCATGGAGATATTAGAAAAACATTGTATATAAGTTGGTTTTACATTCCAGAAGACAATCAGGTCTATCTCTTAGTCTTTCTTTGTCATCAATAACTGAGTGTGTCCCTGTTTCTTGATTAAAAACAAACAAACAAACAAACAAACAACAACTTTGAAATGAGATGTCAGTGTGTAGATACATGTTAGACCTGTTGGAGAATGAGGCCACTGATTTGAAAAAAAAATTCTGAAGTTTTTCTATGGGTGAAGATCATAAAATTCTAAGTGCTTCTTGCTACATATTTATTTATTTATTATTTGTCATTTATTTATAAGTCAAATGGTCCTAAGAATGTAAAATCAGTCCCTCAAATCCTCAATATCAATTCACCATTCTTATGTTTTACTTTGCCCATTGATTGTATAAGCCATTATTCTTTTTTTGAGTTTTAAGCTTTAATTTATCTCCAATCAAAGAAATGTATTGGTGAATGAAGAATAGATTTGCATTCTGGGAAAGAACTCATTAGCTGTGGTGATCTTCTTCTAATATGTCACAAAGTTAGATGGCAGAAGTTAGGAGAATGAGACCACTCAGGTGTGTCTAAAACTAGAAAACTGGAATTAAGTTATTACATGTGAAGCTAGTTTTCTTATCATACATAGGAATTTCATCAACCACAAAAAGC
Organism: Cricetomys ansorgei; assembly: GCA_026225945.1. Taxonomy (NCBI): domain Eukaryota; kingdom Metazoa; phylum Chordata; class Mammalia; order Rodentia; family Nesomyidae; genus Cricetomys; species Cricetomys ansorgei. The sequence continues at coordinate 277,003 of JAMJFZ010004027.1, read as the reverse complement.
TAATATTTATACATTCTTAAATATAGTTTAGGTGGCTCTTTTGTATGAATACAGAATTATACTATAGGAAAAAATCATTTATTGCTTGAGCATTTCCTTTTTGAGAATAGGTCTAACAAAGTTTTAGCTGGCTTGGAATACACATAGATATACCTGTCTCTGCCTCTTGAGTACTAGGTCTAGAGTCATGTACCTCTATGCTCAGCTTACCTAAAAATTTTATTTTACATTTTCAATTTGACAATTTCATGCAGCTGGATGCCTGTGTAAGGTTCTGAGGCAGGGACAATGTTTATTCAACCTGGACAATCAAGATTTTGAGGATGCCCCAAAGCAGTGAGAAACGAGACAAGAACCAAGTTTGTGGTGCTTGATTAAAACTGAACTTGGTGACTCTACAATACAGTGTTCTGGGTCCTCTATGGGGTGATGTAATTGACTGATAAGTGATGCTGAAATATATAATGGTAATGCATCAAGAAGGCATGCTCTGTTTGGCAATTCATTAGACTACACAGTGCCTCTTAAAATGATCCTATTTTACATTTATAATTAATTACTCACCTATTTATCACCATAATCCATTACTTATGAAAGCTGTTGTCTGTTATTAATTTGTCACGCCTGTGATAAGGGAACTTCAAATTGAAAAAGAATCTCCATCACAAAAGCCTGTGATCCTGTCGATGTGAGTATTTCCTTGATTGCTACTTGGCGTGAGAGATCAGAGACCACTGCGAATAATGCCATTTTTAGGCATGTGGGTCTAGGTTGAATGAAAAAGGAACCTAAGCAGAAACTTTGAAGCAAAATATAACAGTGTTTTGTATTGATTTTGTTTAGTGTGTTTTATCACAGCAACAAAAAGAATTAAGAACAGAAATTAATATGAGGAGATGTGAAATGCTGTATGATGGACTAAACCATGTTCGGATTTTTTTTTTTGTGGGTTGCTGGGTAAGAGAAGTCATTGATTGCTTAGAGCTTAATGAATTGTGGGAACAAGAAAGATAATGCTGAGAGAAGTTCAGACAATGGAAGCTTCTGAAGTTTCAAATGGAAGCAAAGACTGTTATGGGGTTCTTCATGTGATATTTTGGATTAATAATCTACAGGAATAAAACCTGTACTTTACTGGTACAATGGATGATGGTCTTCTGTTTAGTATTTCCGTAGGGTCAGCACAAACAGGCTGTAGTCAGGAGTTAGGAGGGGAATCCATGGCTATATGTCAATCTTGCTGCTGAACTTAGTAGTACTTAATAGTCCCTACATGATACTTGTTTTGCTAGCATGAAACTATAGGATTTGAAGGCTCTCAAGATAATCCAAAGTTTGGCATTATGCAGAAGAGGTCATTCAGTTGCAACGGAAATCATAGGATATTGGAAATGCCAGCAATATAAGCTATCTGCCAATGACAACAGTAGGTTTGTATTAGAACCAGCGCGAACCTACTAAATAAACTTTGTGTGTTGAGAATGTCAGAGCTGGAAGCATGTAACTTCCTATGCCTTTTGCAGTCCAGAAAATTTTGATGAGTCTAAGATACCAGGCATTGAGCTGAAAGATTCATAGTTACACTGCTGGACTTTGGTTACTAACATATGATTGCTTTTATGACCTTGTTCCTCTTTTTAGGAATGGGAAACATTTACTTTAAAATATTTTTATAAGAGTTCACAGTTAAGAGACACTGAATTTCTAATATGTTGAAAAATTTGATGATTGTGAGACTTTTAAAGTTGACTGCTTTATATACTGGAATATTAATACAAGATTTTGAGGTGAAAGAAAGATTATGGTCTAACAGCTAATATTTTTATGTCAAGTTATCAAGTGGTAGACTTGGTATGACTAATCTTCGTTATCAACTTGAGAAACCTGTGGAACAGGAATAAACTGAAGATTGTCCCCATATGATTTTCTTCTAGACATGTCTGTGGGACATTTCATTGGTAGCTCATGGATGTAAGATGGTCCATTCCACTGCAGGTAGGGCCATAGCTAGGCAGGTATGACTGTGCTGTGGAAGAAAGTTAACTGAACACAAGTCTGAGAATATGCCAAGTGTCTAATAAGCAGTGTCCTTCAATGGTTTCTGCTTCAAGCTTCATCCTTGCATTTTTGCACTGATTTCCCTGATCATGGACTGAAACTTATAAAATAAAATAAGCACTCCTAGTATTAAATTACATTTGGTCATGGTTTATCAAAGCAATAGAACCCAAACTAGAATATTACCTCAAGGTCATGCTTATCTCTTGTTCTACTTGTGTATTGTGATGTGGATCCAAACTCATATGACCAGTGGGTGTGAGACACTGGATAGATTTATAAAACTGAAATAAATAAATAGAACAGAATGCCTCAGGAATGATTTTTGAATTATGCCATTAATGATACCTCCTCATAACAAATAATTTCATAGAACTGGACAACTTTTCATTAGTATTTTTAATTTTTCTTACCTACATACTTCTGTATGGAGCTCTACATTTATTTGTTTAGTTAGTTCTTTAGCTAAGTAATTAATTCCCCTCTATTTGTTAATCCCCATGTTCACCTGTGAGAATTTATGTTTTTTCCAACTTTGGAGTTCATAGTTTGATGCCCAGTAATGGTGTAAAGATCAACATGGTGAGCATACTGTCATAACTGATGATCTGTCCAGGTTGTGAAATTGCTGATGTGATTTAGCAAGATGCATCAAGGTATTTGAAAATTATTACTTCAATATGCTGTATATAATACTGTCAGTCCTTGATCCAAAAGGGTTTTGAGAGCTAGATCAATGGTTCAGGCAGTAAAGCATTTGCTATACAGATGTGACAGATTTTATCTGATCTCCACCACCCACAGAAAAATAAGGATGGTGGCTTGTATCTGTAATCACAGACCTAAAGATGTCAAGACAGGAGAGGCCTTGGGGATGGTTGGTCATCTGTGTTGTTGAAATAGGAGAACCCCGCATCTTATTGAGAGAAATATAAGGTGGTGTTCAATTAAAAGAGACACCCAATATCAATTCTTGGCCTGCATATATGTATGTACATATGTGAAAGTGCACTTGTAGAAACACACCACTATACAAACACAGACACACACACACACACACACACACACACACACACACACACTCACACATACACACATTCACACACACACAAATTGAACTGTATAGGATTCAAATATGTAAATGAAGTTTATCATATTTTATAGACAACTGTGGATTAAGTCTCACTGATTTTCTTTTCATTTTGTACTTTTGACAGCTTATTTATGATAAAAATACAGTCAAAACATATAAAATAAAATACTGCATGGGTGTGGAAGTGCTATGGTGTGTGTCAAAGTTGATCAATAATGTAGACTATTAAATACACAATTCAATTATTGAAATTTTTCATCCATTTTCCTAATGAACTTTGAAATTTAGAAGATATCTTTCAGGTGACTACCATGAATTAAAAATTAATTACCATAAACAAGTAAAGCTGAGTATAACAAACCATTGGCTAATATTTTCCCAGCTGGACACCTATGTTACCATTTTTATGTAATAAAGTAGTAGAATCAGTAGTAGGGTAAATACATACAAAAGGAAGAAAATGATTTCTATTTTGGGAAGAAAAAAGATAAATTACATCTTCTTAAAAATGGCATGATCTTATGCACTGAAAATCTTGAAGACTATAAATTCCAGTAGAGATTCAAAATATACAGTATTAAAAATCTCTGGTATTTACAGATACTAGCTGCAAATAATTGACAAAATAAGTGAACACAAATGTCAGACAAATAGACAAATAATTGGATCAAATGTAACCAGTATTTAATAAAATCATGAAGTGTTGATAAGAGGAATTGTAGATAGAAATAAATGGAGAAGTGTCTCATTCAATGGACAAATAAACATTTGTCAATGTTTGTGTACCTAAAGTCACATTCAGTCTTAAGTTTATAATATTACAAATGTGAGTATTGCTGGATTTTTTTAATAATGAGAGGACAACTTTAAATCTAGACAGGATATGTATAATTTATAAGAAAATTGAATTCTCATTCATTTGAAGATCCTTTTTCTTTCACATAATTTTTTGTATGCATTTTTCACATCCTTGTTTCTGAAGCTATAAATAATTGGATTCAACATAGGAAAGACAACCGTGTAAAACAGAGCAACTACTTTATCAGTGTCTGGGGAATAGCTGGTCGTGGGACGCAAATACATAAACAGGAGTGTTCCATAGAACAAGATGACAGCTATGAGATGGGAACCACAGGTGGAGAAAGTTTTGCTCTTGCCGTTTGAGGACTTGATGTTCAAAACAGTGATGAGGATGCAGAAGTAAGAGATAAGGATAATCATGAAGGTGCTGGTTTGAATTGTGCCACAAAAGACAAAGAGCAGAAGCTCATTAATATGGGTATCTGCACATGATAAAGCAAGCAGAGGTGGGATGTCACAGAAAAAGTGGTTGACAATATTGGAGCCACAGTATGGAAGCACAAATGTGAGGGACACATGCACCAGTGACGTCATACTTCCACTAAAATATGCCAACCCAACCAGGGTGAAGCAGACCCTTCGAGACACCAGTGTAGAATAAAGCAGTGGATTGCAAATGGCTGCATACCTGTCATATGCCATTGCAGCCAGAATCAGGCACTCAGCATCTGCAAAGCATGCAAAGAAAAACATCTGTATAGCACAACCATAGAAAGAAATGCTCTTCCTGAGAGCTAAGAAGTTTACCAGCATTTTAGGAGCAATGGCTGTAGAATAACTGATATCTAAGAAAGACAAATTGCTAAGAAAGTGATACATGGGAGTTTGAAGGCTTGAGTCAGTATTAACGAGGATTATTAAGCCCATGTTTCCCAACACAGTTAGTGTATACACCATGAGAAATACCAAGAACAGCATGAATTTGAATGGCAAATAATCTGTGAATCCAATAAATATGAACTCAGTTGGCCTGGTATAGTTTGTCTGCTGCATCTTCTTGAACTTCTTTCTTTTCTCATTGACAGTTGATGATCTCCAGCAATGTGAAGTTACCATTTCGGGTAATGGGTGAACTAAATTCCTTGTTCTCCCTTATATGGAAGCAAGAAGAATAAAAAAAAAAATACATCTAGATCTCTTTTCCCTCGCGTAGCATTCTTATAACCCTCTATTTACTTTTTTAAGCATTTTGAGAAAAATGAGGGGATAATTAGTCAGAAGACAAGATAATTAAGTACATGTTATCTGAAAGTAGAACGTCAACTGTGTAAGCAGAAGGGAGAGAAAAATGGATAGGAAGGCTGGAAAAGAGAAAAGCACATTAACATATATAGCTGTCACTATGAGATATACTTGCTAACTTAAAATTTAAAAAAAACTCAATTATACTTTATTTCTATTACATTATTTTTTCCATTACTTGTTTTAGAGGAGAATTTATAAGTTATTCTTAACTCTTGAAGGATATTATTTGGAAGGTTGTGCTTTTTGGGACAATGACTCTTTTAAAGGTTTGAACTTTTCAACAGGAGATTATTTTGGGACATTTTTGAGATCAGGAAGAATAATGAAGATTTGTAAAAAATTTAAGGATTCAGCTGTATCTTTGTAACTTAAGGTCCAAAATCTACATGCTCACAGATTGCTAAGTAAGGAAAATTACAGAAATGTTATTGAACTTGTTATGAATTGAACTTTATTAATCATAAAACACTTGAGATCAAGGAGAAATCTAAATACAAAAATGTAGAACTTAATATTTAGACACAAGTTGCCTGGATTTGAATCTTGGCTTTGCTTTGCATGTGACCTAAACAAAGTTTCGTAGTAACTTTGTAATACAGGAAAGTTGATAATGTGGCCATAAAAGACATTATGAGAAAAAGCTATCAGAATATAAATATAAATTAATGAACAAATATAAATAAAAAATTAATATAAACCCATCAGAATTTGAAATTAAAATATTTTCTATTTTTGTTTTCTTGTCTCAGTATCTTTTTTGTTTGTTCATATGTTTGTGTGTTTGTTTGTTTTTGAGATAGGGTTTCTCTGGCTGTTCTGGAGTCTGCTCTGTAGAACAGGTTGGCCTCAAACTTGAAGAAATCCACCTGCCTCTGCCTCTTCAGTGCTGAAACTACAGGTGTGCACTACCACTGCTCAATTTGTCTCTGTATCATGAAATATCAAAGAAAATTCTTACATAAGGTTTGGTCTTGTTTTATGGAACTTTTTATTTTCTGAAGCTATTATAATGTTTTCTGATGATTTGTAACTCACTAGGGTTAACATGAGAGATGGAAATATATTCAATAGCATACAAAATATCTAGATAAAAGACTTTTAAGAAAACTAAATATAGTACACAGGAAGGACACATTTGCTTTTCCTTGGATGTAAAAAGGGCACAAAATAGTCTTTTAAGAATGTGACACAAAAGATTGTGGTAGGGAAAAAAATCTAAATTAAAAAAATATTTCTTAGATTTCTTTACCAACAATTTAACTAATAGGAAATGTAGATGATAAAGAATTAAGAAACTTCAACTCCATGAATAATAACTAAGATAACAAGATTCTCTGCCATTGGTGCATAGATTACTCATCATGAAGATGATGCTCATCATCAGCATCAATATTTTACTTGTAAAACGTTCTATTGGTGAATATCTGTAAACGCAGATACTAGAGAGGCTGAGGCATGAACAGGAAGCCAAACAGTGTTTTACATTGTGACAACAGGCTCATCAAATATGTATGCTTATCTCCCTTGTAGTAGAAATAGCTGATATAAAAATGATGACCATTTAACAGAATAATAACATATTAGGTATTTAGAGATGTAGGTTCTTCTCCACATAAGATAGGGTACATCCTTCATTTTTATATCATTATTTCCTTAATACTCATCATACCTACTCTATTTGTTGGAATTAGATTTTGAGGCTAATGGGATCCAGTATATTTTAGAATGCTAAAATTATTAGAAAACTGTTTTTCTAGAATGTACTGTTCGAATTTCATCTTTTATCAGAGCATGTTTATTTTTTTCATTGGAAACAACAAAACAAATAAATAAGCAAGGGAAATTAATAATTGTAGAAAATGTTACTAAATGAAAGTGAAGTATAATTATAGCATCAGGACTGTAACAATAAAGCAACACTACATTCAGTAATATTCCATTCTTTAAATTATGATTATTCCTAATTCCAGAAGCTAGAACTGGAGTAAAGCTTCAGAAAGCACCTCATTATCCAGGGTAAATGATAGTGATTATGCTGATGATGGTCCTGATCAAAGCAATAAATAACTAGCATAAATTATAAAGCATGGAAAGTAGACAATATATTTGCATGTTTCATTTTACTTAGGTTTCTTGATTGTCTTAGGAAATGCTGTTTTTTTTTTTTTTCAAACAGGACTGAAACAAAAGATATAATTAATTCATGGTTGAGTGTCCAGTTTTCTTCTGTCTTACAATAATATAATGTGTCTGATCTTGAATTGTTCTATATTGCCATGGGAATTTTAGGTTAAGTTTTATAATTAAAGAACACTAGCTACAGTCAGAGATGCTTAGGAGTGACCTAATCTAATGACCTAAATTGTTAAATTTTTAGATGGAGTGCCTGAATCTTTTGAAACAATCACCAAACAAGGAACATGTTCACTAATAGTTTTAACCATTACCACTCTATACTGTCTTTCACAAACATACTATACATGAAGAGAAGTACATGTCACTCCTCATTGTGTGATTATTATTACTATTGTTGTCTCATGACCAGTAAATCAGCCAATACCACACAATGAAATGCCAAGTCCTCCTACTTGATATTTATAACAGATACAAAAAATATGACTACACAAGGATGAGACATGGAAGAGGGCCACAGAGAAACATCTCAATCAACAAAAAGTTTCTTAGTATTTGTCAACAATCTAACATAAGGTTAAAGTAAACGTTAAATAATTAAGAAATTTCCTCTCTATGAAAAACAAGTAGAGAGATTCACTGTCATTGGTTCCCATAGATCACATCCTATGGGTGTGCAAATGTGTCCATAGCGTTACTGCAATTGATATTTAGGTTCTCGGTGAAGGAGATCATATTGTTAGGTTTCTCAAGATTCTAAAATGCGTAAAACCAGCTTCCTTCTCTTTGTAATAAAGTAAATAAAAGATAGTTCCTTGCTTTTGGTTAATTGTCATAGGTGAGTCAAGTTTAGGTATATCAGCCACCTGTTTTCTAGCCCACATGAAGGCTGACTCTTACATGGAGTCAACAAAGGTGAATTTTATCTATAATACAAGCAATAGCTTTGTAACATTTACCTTAGATATTTTATTGCTACTTCAGGGATTTAAACTCTTACCTCAACACCATCTAAGACTTTAATATGTGGACTTTATTTGGTTTTGAAAGCAATATTTCTCCCCAGGTTTTGAAGATAAGTCTTGTAAGGAAGCACTATTTATCTTGTTTCCATGACGAGTGAGACATTATTCCAGATTAATTGCCAGCCCCTGTGGACAACTGTGTAGGCAATTATTCTTTGCAGAGATGTGGGTTAGCTGACTTTTTTTTAGAATGAAATAAAATGAAAAGTGATAACATAATTGACTATATTGTGTTGCAAATAGCATCACATTTTTTTTCATCCCAGGGAGATATTTCATTACAAACCCTAACAGAAGACAAAATGACTTGCTATTCCTTGACAAGACTCTGTAGTTTCTGTGAGTATCCTCTCTGAATTCAGCTACTACATCTTTTTTTAAAGTTCCTTTGAAGTATACAGTTAAATGAGAAAAATACAAAATGCAAGATCAGTGATATTTGTAAAGTTATTATCTATCTAGTAGGCTTGATTATTTTTTGATAGTTAAAGAATTCAATCAGTAAAAAGTCTTGAGTAAAATAAGTAGTAACAGAGAAAATCTCAAATACAACAGGTAGAATCAACAAAGCAAAATTAGTTTTATGTAAGTTCCATGTCTGGGGTCTCTAGGTTCTGATTCAGAGGTACGTGATATTGTCAGCATTATAGATATACTTGCCATTTCAGTGGGTAACCAAGTACAAAAAAATACACTCTATGTCTTGGGAGTATATTGGACATCCCTGGCCAACAACTCAACAGAGATTTTCTTATGTCTGGGATTGGTGCTTTTTGTTAGTTAGTCTTTGGCCCTTGAAGAAAGAACCATCAGACTAGATTCAAAAAAGTTCATTTGGATGGCCTCTGAATACTATTCATAACACAAATAGGTTTCCTAAAAGTTTCCAAATGAAGAAGGCAACCCAGGGTTCTACCCAGTTATGACACCTATAAACCACATCAATGACTAGCATTGTAGAACACCCATAAGTGTGCAGTAATGGCAGGCATGCGTTGGCAGCAACAAACACTTGTTCAATTGGATTTAAGAACTGTTCAACAAGAGGTAAACCATGCCTGGTACTGGAAACCTAGCTAACTACACAGTGTGAGTGAAGTCATGGGTATGGAAGAGAACCTCTAATTTACTAAACCAGCACAGTTCATAATGACAACAATTTATAAACATCTGCCTTTATACCCACAGATAAGCATAGTCTTTGTTCTTCATCAAATTTCTCTTTGCAATAGACCAATCACAACAGAAAAACACAACCAATAAAAATGCAGACTTGTGGTCTCCAGTCCAAATGGATACATCTACAAAAACACTCTACAAAAACATTTACAAAAACGCTCAAGGTACATTGCAAAACAGAGGGTAGAAAGAGGATGAGAGCCAGAGGATCAAGGATCAGGGAGTTTGCTGTGAGATCATGTCTTCTGGTAATGTTAGAAAGTATCTGCATAAAGATTTACTACCATGTCTATTAAACATGAACTGAACAAGGATGGTACCAAAAAACATGCCAAATTTGTCAAGGAAAGCTTCAAGCCTGCACAAAGGACTGAGTAAAGGCAACTGGGTATGAAACTAGTTTCAGAAAAAGTATATATGGGAAAGTTGATGGAATAAAAAGAAAGTGGGAAATTATATATTTATATTATCATCTTCAAAATATTAAGTAAAAAGGTTTTGTGAGCTGTATCTCCTTTCTTATCCCACTAATTTAAGATGGATCAGCTTAGCAAAAAGAAAGAAAGAAAAAGAAGAAGAAAATAGCAAAGCTAATAGGCCCACAACTTGAGATAAACATAAAGTGGTCTGACTTTGACCTCGTCTTACCATGTTTGGCCAGTCAGCCTGCAGGCCAGCTTTGCTGGATGGGGAAACCTGTCCACTCTTTCTTAAACCAGGTGGTTGGGGAAGAAGTGGAGTCAGCTATCTCTATTATATATCTACACCTCCTTTCTCATCCATTAGCCTGTTGGATATTTGTCTAACTCATAGTCTTTCAGGAATATTACCCAGAATTGTATTTTTGGTTTATTTCTCACTTATCTATGTCATCAGAAACTAATTACTTTGAGGTTTAGATGCTGGTGCAATAACTGATGATAAAGACAATCAAGATTGAATGTTACTTTCTTATTTTGAATGGGGGATTTGAGATTTTTGTTTTATCTAACTTTGACAAACCTTTATATTATGAGCAATAATTGCCAAATTCACTGTTTGAAGACTGCTAAAGTTCATATAAGTATGGAGGACCTCTTTCAGTGGATGGTGTTGATATATACTTGCTTTCTTCAACAATTGTAGCAATCTTTCCCAATAATTTAAATGCCCAGACTAATTTTAAAATCCGTTAAATGCAGACAATGACGTGAAACTCAGTAAATGACATGGAAAAACAGTAAAAGGAAGAAAATAAAAAAGTGACTTAGGGCAAGCAACTCATCATTTATGTTTAAATGGTTGAATACTTGAGATCAGATGTCTCTCTGCAAGATGTCTCTCTTTTAATAGATAATGGTGGGTGTGTTTAGATAAAAGACCAGCAATATATAGTTAGAGGTCAATATGTGTGAGAAATGAAGAGCCGTAAAAGAGCTGAAAAGATTCTACAAAAACATTGTCCAGATGCTGCCATTTCTTTTGACATGAAGAACTCTGGGACATATCAAGTTTGAGCAGCCTTCTAATTCAAAGTGTGATTCTAATGTATAACTCCTCTCCAGTTTTACCAATAGTGAAGACAGATTCATGTAAAAGATGAGTTGTTCTCTTTATTAATTTGAGCAGCTGAGTATGTCAGTTTATGATGTCTATATCATCAAAGTCCAGAGACTGAGTCCAAGAGGGTGACTCAAGAGATAGAGTGTGTTGATGCAACATGATGCCTTTTGAGTTGTTCTTAGAACTTGTACACAAAGCTGAGTGTGCGGTACACATCTGCAATCTCCACACTCTTAGGGCAAGATAAGAGTAGAAGAAAAGAAAATTCCATGAAAGGTGAGGGTCAGCCCTCCTGGAATAGACTGTATAATGGGAGAGAAAAAAAAGAGAACTTAAGTCCACAAGGTAGAATGTGAGAAAAGATTTCTGATAACTGTCCCTCATATCCACATGTGTACTATGGTAGTATACTGCATGTAACACACACACACACACACACACACACACACACACACACACCAAATAAACAGTATTAAACTGTGTATGTGAACTTTGAGTAGCTTATAATCTACACAATTTGTTTTTACTAATTTTTTCATTACCTTAATGACACACAACAGAAAGCTTCCAGAATATTTTTGTCTTTTTTTGGGCAGAAGAAGCAAAAGAAAATATTCAGTATTTGTTTCTTCATTTGTTGATGTGGGAATTTTTTAGGGAAAACAGCAACAATAGCAGAATAGTTTCTCGTTCCCTGTCTGTTTGTTGAAAGAATACAACTATTCACACAGTTAGAGACATCACATTTATTTAAAACTGGAAATACTTGCAGTATGTATGCCATATCTCTGCCAGTCAGTCTAGTCATCTTGGGGTGGGCCCATAGTGAGATATTCTAATAGGAAAGTTTACTGTCATCATTTATACATGTGATGATCCCAATGGTCCTGTGTTACTAAATGAGTGGTCTGCAGTTATTTTAGGAAATCTAGAAACTTTAGTGGGTAAGGCACAGCTAGAGTATTTTCCTAAGAGGACTGGCATTATAGCTTATATCTGTTCTATGGTATCTTCACTTATTTCTACGTCTTTTATTCTAACATATTTTTTGCCTGTCATCATATAATTGCTCTACCATTATGATATTCTTCTTCCCCACAGTACCAGAAATGAATAGGAAAAAGACTATGGTCTGAACCCATAGAAGTCATAGGCCAAAATAAATAACCCATTCCATTCCTTTAAGTGGTTCCTATCAGGTACTTGACCACAGCAACTATAAAAAAATCTACAACACACATTTTTGAATCTTGTTTTGCTTACAACATAAAAGATAAAACATACTTACTATGTGCTTTCAGTTCTTGACATTACATTCATTTTATGTAAAACTAATGTCATTTGTAACTTCAGTAAATTCTCTTATAAGTTAACAACTTAGTGTTCCATTCAGGGAAAATGGACTTTTGAAGTTATACTGCAAAGTATTCTCTACTTCAGAACTTTCCAAATTTAGATGATGATAAATAAATAAATATACAACTCTCTCTCTTTTTTATATACACATACATAGGTCTGTAATTAGAGAACTCAAATTCAAGAAGATCAAGTTCATCCTCAAATTACATAGTGAGTTCAATATCAGCCTCTTTAAAAAGTCCTGTAAATTTACTTTAATTCCTAACTGAAATTTTATAAACTTCTGAATGTAATTTATCTAGGTTTCTCTGAACCATTATTCACACAATAGACAGCATATTAAACATTAAAACTCTTTTTCATTATAGATATTTAGGAAAAACAATGCAGGCAACTGAATGATGACTCTGGGCATTAAAACACACAAGCACATTAAATATGACTCTCTTCTAAGTGTAAAATAATTGTTATTTCAGAATTTCCGTCTCCAAGTTTTTCATGTTAATGCTTGTACTCTTTGATTATTTAAATAATTAAATAAATTAAGTAAATACCCAAGGTGTCTCATCAATGACATTCTTTTGGTATATTTTTTTTATAGTTGAACTTTCAAGTTTCGACTTCTAGAAGCACTCATTACTCATGTAGGGTAGTTATTATATGTGATGACTCTCCTGAGGGGAAACAGTGAACATAAAGAGAAAGAGTTCAGATGATTATGATTTTTTTTTTACTTTAAGCTAATGATGTCTATTGACAATTAGAACAATTAGTGTACCCAGAGGAAATGCAGGCAGCATTAGAATGATTCTTAGCCATGTTATTTCTTATTGATTCTCAAGAGAAATCAGAAGCCATCACAGATACTTAATGAATCTACATATTTTTATTCTTGTACACATAAAAAATTCAAATATGTACTTCAGCCACAGAAATGGCTACAAAAATATCTGATTTCTTTAAATTCTTAATTCCATGCATTTGCCTTGTTGACAAAAAGGAGCTTACTAGAGTGGACTATAAAGCTGATTTAAGGTTTTTAAATATTTTTTCAAAAGTTAAGTATGTTTATTTTGAAATTGTAAATTTTCAATATATCAGTTAATAGAAAATTTCAATTAACTTAGTCAATAGTCATAAAAGTATGTCCACTAAAATAGCTTCCTAGAAAACAGAAACTAATGAAAGGATAGCTAAAAAATATGAATTATATTTCATTAATATGTATTGTAAATATAATTAAGTATTTTAATGCAATAGCATTAAATATGTCTTTGATAAAGTTAAGGATTTATTTTCTGTCTTTAAAAATTATAAGGACCTAGTGCATTGGAACTCACTGGAATCAATGGAGAGCCTAGAAAAGACCTCTAGTAATGGGGTCCAGGGAGCCTAAACAGGTCATCTCCTGTGACCAGCCAAGACTTCCAATGATGGGACTGGGATGCCATTCTATACACAAAAATTTCAACCTATGGCCTTCCTCCCTGAAGAGTCCACTGGGGTAATGGAAGGGCAAAGCACCATGCTAAAGGAGGAACACTGTGACTGACATTCCAAGGCAGGCCAGGAACTAGAGTCTGGGCAGTCAGGAGAGGACTTTTAATATTATCCTTCTCTTCTCATAAATTATTGCCTAGCCCAATCCTCAACAGAAACTCCTTAAGACAGCTGAAGGAAGCAGATGCAGAGGGCCTGAGTCAAAGAAAATTCACAAAAGAAGTGGAGGAGGAATTTCTGGGACCAGAGTGTTTGAAGACAACCAGGAGAACAAACCATATGGAGTCAACTGGCCAGCACTCATAGGGACTCACAATGTCTGAAGTGGCAGACATGGAATTTGTTGGACCCCCCCCCCAAATATATCCTTTAGATACCTAGCCTGGTGCTATTGTAGATCTCATACTGACTGGAATAGAAGGGTATGTCCCTGAACCTCTTGCCTGCCCATGAGTACCATGTCTCCCAGTGGGTTGCCTAGTCGAACCTTGAAGTAGGGAATGGTGACTGGCCCAGTTCCATCTTGTAGCACCACATTTGAGGAGTAATTCTGGGAAAACTGTTCTTTCTTGGGGAGATGAAGAGTCAGGGGTGGAAGTAAGAGGATAGGGGGTAGATCTGGGGAAGAGGAAAGATAGAGGAAGGTGGGAAGTATGAAGGGAGGGGTGGAAGATTGTTGGAAGAGCATTATATGAGAGAAGAAAAGTTAAAAACTCTAATAAAAATTGTAAGTATAGAGAATGAAATAATTTCACCTAGTAAAAACAAGGTATGTACAAATCTGTATCAAGGAAATTGTGCATGCCTTCTTTATATATAACGCAATCAATAACAAAGATTCTGAGAATATTACATACTGCTCAAAGTAGTCTTCTTCAAAATTACTTCAATATATTGTTCTTTCTGTCTAAAATTGTTGAAATGTGTTGTCTTTCTTTTTTTTGTGTGTGTGAGTATGGGAATACAGTAATAGATTTATAGGCTTGTATTCACAACATCAGTTTCCCAGAGTTTTTGTTTCTTCACCCTTTGTTTGAATTTATATTTCTCTTATATTTCTTATCTATTGATGGCCTTTGGTAATAATAGATGTGAGGTTAGAGCTCATTGCACTTTTGTATTTCCTTTCTCTATGATCAATGATGCTGAGCAGGTTTTCATAAATTTATAATTCTTTATTTCTTACTCAGATAAACTATTCAAGTTCTTTAATAATTTCCAAAAAGCAAAACACAAACCTAAGAAAGAAAAGGCTAGATATCAACACCTAGAATCACAATTATCCAGTCTCAGGTGCCTGGCCACCGTCACAAAAACACAATTGCAGCCAAGACAGTGTGTCCAAAATTTAGAATCCTACTACAGTAGGCCTGAAGAAATGCAGTATAGCTGAAGCACAAGACAAAGACTTCAAAATAGCTATTATGAATATGTTCAGAAACTTTAAAGAAAATGCAAATAAATAGTTTAATGAAGTCTGTAAAGTACAAACAAAGAATGGGAAAAATGAGAGCAATTCATAACATCAAACTAGAATTCAACAGAGATATATATTATTAAAGCAAATTTAAACTGAGTTATAACTGGAAATGAAAAATGTAGGAAGTCAAACTAAAACGTCAGAGATAAGTTTCATCAACAATACTAGAGACATGGAAGAGAGAGTCTCAGACATTGAAAACATGATAGAATAAACTGATATATCAGTTAAAGAAATGTTGAATTTAAAATTATCCATGCACCAAAAACAGGAAATCTGAGATACTATGTAAAGTCCTAATCTGTGAATAAGGGAAATAAAGGAAGGAGAAGAAATCTAGGTCAAAAGTACAGAAATATTTACAATGCAATCATAGTAGAAACTTTCCCCAACTTAAAGATAGAGGTAAGCAATGTATAAGAAGAGGAACTTCAAGCCCATAGGAGCAGAAAAAGTAATTCTTTATGAATATAATTTCAAAATAAGAAACAAAACAAAAGCAAGAATGATTATCAAATGCCTTACAGGAAAAAATCAAGTAATATATAAAGACAGATTCATAAGAGTAACACCCAACTTCTCAATGGAGGATATAAAAACAAAAAGGACCATAAAGTTCTACAAAATTTAAGATATATAAAACACCACTCCAGAATATCATACCCAGCAAAATTTTCAATCACAATAGATGAAGAAAGACATTCCATAATAAAACCAAATTTAAACAGTATCTATCCACAAATCTAGCTCCTCAAAAGGTGATAGAAGGAAAATCTCAATCTGAAGAGTTTATCACACCAAGAAAACACAATCAATAAATAATGTAAGACAAGCAAATCAAAAAGAGGAAACACTCATCATAACAACAAAATAATATGATGCAATATATACTGTTCATCAATATCTCTCAAATTAATGGCCTCAAATTTCCAATAAAAAAGAAAGAGACATTTATTAGGTTAGAAAACAGGATCCATCTTTCTGTTGCTTCCAATAAACACACCTTAAATCAAGGATATGCTTCACCGCAGGGGGAAAGATTGGAAAAGTATATTTCATGCAAATTGAGCCAAGAATCAAACAGATGGAGTCATTTTTAATCAATCAAAATAGACTTCAAATCAAAACTAATCCAAAGAGACACGGAAGAACATTAACTACCCATGAAAAGAAAATCTACTTTAAGGATATTGTAATTCAAACGTTTGTACACCAAACACAAGGGCACCAATTTTATAAAAGGATCACAGCTAAGTCACATATTGACCTTCACAGAGTGATAGTGGGTGACTCCTATATACCACTCTCATTCAACAATGGACAAGACATCCAGACAAAACAGAGAAAAGCTGTATCAAAATAACACTGTAAATAAAATGAACCTAGGAGATATTTGTGGAACATTTCACCCAGACATAAAGAAATATACCTTCTAGCAGCTCAAGGAACTTCCTGTGAAATAGACCACATATTTAGACACAAGGAAAATCTCATCAGATACATGAAAATTGAAGGAAACCATGCAAACTAACCATCATGGATTATCATCATGGATATCAGAAACAACAGAAACTTAACAAACTCATGGAAAATGAACATCTCACTACTAAAGAAATAATGAGTCAAAACAGAAATTACAAAGGAAATTAAAAACTTGTTAGAACTAAATAAAAATGAAAACACAACACTCCCAAATCTATGGAACAGAATTAAGGTTGTTCTACGAGGCAAGTTCATAGTAGTTAGTGCTGACATAAAAAAAAAAAAATAATTCTGAAGATCTCATTTTAATAACATAGGGCACAAATGAAAGCTTTGGAGCAAAATGAAGTAATAACACCCCACTGGAGTGAGTACACAGCAAGTTTTAATCAAACGTAGGGCTGGATAAGTAACATGGAAACAAACCAACCAAAGGGGAAAGAAAACAATATAAAGAAACAATGACAGAAAGAGTTGATTCTTTGAGAAAAATCAAGATGACTGGCAAACCATTAGCTAAATTAACTTAAATGCAGAAAAAGAAGGTTCAAATTAATAAAGTTAGAGACAAAAACATAGATATCCTAACATATGCTGAGGAAATCCAGAGAATCTTAATGAGATTCTTTTAAAACTATATACTATACCAAACTAGAATATCTACAAAAAAGGATAAATTTTTGATATACATGACCCACCAATGTTAAACAAGACCAAATAAACCATTTAATTAGAATCATTACTCCTAGTGAAAGAGAAGAAATAATTAAAAGTCTCCAAACCAAAAGAAAAAAATACACAGGCAAAGATTATTTCATCACAGAATTCTACCAGACCTTCAAATAATTAATACCAATACTCTGCAAATTATTTCATAAAAAATAAACATTGCCTTACTTTTTTTTAACAAAGCCAGAATTACCCTGATAACTAAAACAAAGAGAAAAATTGCAGAATAGTTTTTTTTTTTTTTAATGAACATACATGAAAAAATTTTCAGTAAAGTACTTGTAAACCAAATACAAAGACCCATCAGGAAGATCATCCACCTTAGTCAAGTAGGCTTCATCTAAAAAATGCAAGGATGATTCAAAATACATAACTTTATGGATAAAATTTCCATATCAATAGAATGACATACAAAAACCACATAAGCATATCATTTACATGCAGAAAGGCCTTTGACAAAATTCAAATTTCCTTTAAGATAGAAGTCCTGTAGAGAGTAAGCATACAAGAAACATAGCTCATCATATAATGAAGGTGGTTTACAGCAAGCCAATAGCCAACATTAATTTAAATAAGATACCAAAGCATTTCCACTAAAATAAGGAACAGCATAATATCTATTCATTATAATACTTGAAGTCTTAGCTAGAACAATGAGACAACTGGATAATCAATCATGTTGTTTCCAATTATGAAATAAATAAGCTTATTGCATTTTTTTCATCTGTATAAGCATAAAACTTCTCAAACAAAAGAAAGTAAGGCTCCATTTGATTAAAGCAAAAGGTAATTTCTGCCTGTGAACCAGACTTGAGGAAGATTTCAGACCCAAAACTCCTTGACTGAAGAAATAGCCAGGTTTCCTTGAGGAAGGAGCTTGATAAAACACTTAAGAGTTTTACTGTTATCCTTTTCTAATCCTCCTTGGCTTTTCACAAGAGGAATTAAACACTGGGGAAAGGGAAACAGCAGACTTTCTGGGATCTATGGATACTGGTTCTGAAATACTGCTGATTATAGGAGATCCCAAGAAACACTGTAGCCTCCAACTAAAGTAGGGGATAATTTAGGTCATGTCATTAATGAAGTTTGGGCTGAAGACTAATTCACAATAGGTCCAATGGAAATCCAAACTCATCCTGTGTTTTTTACCTAGTCTCAGAATGAATAATTAACAGAGATATACTTAGAAGCTGGCAGAATTTTCACATTGGTTCCCTAGCCTGTGAATTGAAGACTATTATGTTGGAAAGGTTAAATGGAAGCTTTCAGATTTGCCTCTGCCAGGGAAAATAGTGAATCAACAACAATATCACAACCTGGAGGAGTTGTAGAAGTTATCGTCAACATTAACATGCATCAGTAATTGTTCCCACCACATTTTTCTTTAACTTTCTATCTGGCTATTGCAGAGGACAAATAGGTCATAGAGAATGACAGTTGACTATCAAAAACTCAATCAGGTAGTACTCTGATTGCAGCTGCTGTACCAGCTATGATGTTACTTGAGCATATTAGTACTTCTCTTCATTCATCCATCTATTGACCTGGAAAATACTTCTTTTCTAGGTACCTGTCCATATGAACCAACAAAAAAAATATTCAGTTAGAAGGACTATCAGTATATCTGTACAGTTTTACCTGAAGGTTATATTAAAACTCTCCAGCCCTTTGTCGTAACTTAGTTAGAAAAGATACTCATCTTCTGTCTTTTCCACAAAATATCACATTGGTGCATAATGTTGACAACTGTATGCTAATTGGACAAAGTGAGCAGGATGTAGAAACCCCTTGTTGATAATTGTTGGTAACACATGCATGTCAGAGAATAGGAAATAACTCTACCTCAGTAAAATTATTTGGAGTCCAGTGGTATAGTACATGCAGATATATTTCTTCTAAAGTGAAGGAAAAATTATTGTACCTGACTCCTTATATCACTAAGAAAGAAACACAGCATTTAATTGGATTATTTGAATTCTGAAGGAAGTGAATTCCTCACTTGGGTGTGTTACTCTGGTCCATATACCAAGTGTATTAGAAAGCTGATATCTTTGTGTAGGGTTTTCAATAAGTCCAGGCTGCTCTTCCACTTGGACTATATGATCCAGCAGATGATCCAAGTGATTATCCTTGAGGTTCAGTAGCAGATACGGATGCTATTTAGAGCCTTTAGTAGGGCCAAATAGGTGAATTACAAAAGAGACATTTGGGAGTTTGGATTAAGGCTCTACCATCATCTGCAGACAACTATTCTCCCTTAAAAAATCACCTCTTGACCTGCTCTTGGGTCTTAGTTGAAACTGAACACTTGATGGGCCACCAATGTGACCTGAGCTGAGCATCGTGAGCTGAATGTTATCAAAACCACCAAGTCATAAAGTACAACTTGCACAGCAGTAATCCACCATCAAACAGAAGTAACATTTATGTGATGGGGCAAGAGCAGGTCCTGAAGGCACAGGCAAGTTACTTAAAGAAATTTCCCAAATGGCTTAGGTTTTCTACTTCTCTTACAAAGCCATTTGCTGCCAAGCATGTATATGTAGTCTCATGGAGTATGTCCTCTGATAGGTTGGCTGAGGATTGATTGTTCTGCAAGAATCACCCAGAAGCAGACAGCTCCAGATACACTTTTCTGGGACAACCTGAGAGACACCAGCAGAGAAAAATCTTCTTAGTGGGCAGAACTTCAGACAATACAGATCATCATACATTTTGTTTGAAAGGAGAAATGATCTATATGCTATTATTCACTGATTTATAGGCTGTAGCCAGTGGATCGGCTGGATAATAAGAGATTTGTAAAGAGCATGATTGCAAAATTGATCAGAAAGACATCTGTAGAAGAAATATATGAATATATCTCTCCAGCATGGGA
Organism: Cricetomys ansorgei; assembly: GCA_026225945.1. NCBI lineage: Eukaryota > Metazoa > Chordata > Mammalia > Rodentia > Nesomyidae > Cricetomys > Cricetomys ansorgei. The sequence continues at coordinate 256,436 of JAMJFZ010004027.1, read as the reverse complement.
AGATACTGTGTTTCATATAAATGCTTTTTAAAGGTTGATTTCACCTCAGAAAAATTTCATTAATTAAGTAGATAGAATAACTGTGGGCAATCAGAATCTCTTTCCATCCATTCTTGTAGTTGTCTAATAGGCCCATGAACAAAGTGTCCATGGTGGTGAAGATGAGAGTTATACATGAGGTAGAGAACATGGAATGCCATTCATCAAGGACAACCTTGCTACAGTTGCTACTGAGTGCCAGCAAATATGCCAATAGCAGAGACCAACACTCAGAGACCAAGATGGCACTCTTCTCTGGAAGGAATTAGCCAGTGATCTTGTTATAGGTTGATTACATTGGATCACTTCATCTTTGGAAAGAACAATGTTTCCTTTTTACTGGAGTAGATACTACTTCTGGCAATCAAAGGATTAACGGGGAATGGTTTCACTCACTATCATATCTAGTTACCCACTAGGAAAAAAATGTGCTTCTTATTTTTAATACCTAAGTTCTGCTGGCATAGAAGTTTGGTTCCAGAGGAGAGAGTATTCCTGTCAGGCACCAGAGCAAACATTACATTGAAATGGAAGTTCACAAATTTGGGGTTCTGCTGCCCTTAAACCAATTGGCTAAGGAAGAAAAAACTGCATAAGGAGGGTTGATTGATCCAAATTACTGTGAGGAATCTGGATTTCCTATCTACAATTAAGTAAAGAATGATTATGTGTGGAGTGCAGGAGATCCTTTAGAGCATCTGTTGGTGCTACCATGTCCTGTGGTTAAAGTCAATGGGAACCTACAACAACCTAATTCAGGCAAATGGCAATGGGTGCAGAGCCTTCAGGAATGAAGGAATGGGTCACTCTAGGAAAAGAGACAAGAGCTGCTGAATTTGCTGAGGGTAGAGCAAATATAGAATCTGTAGTAGAGTAAAATAGATGTAATTGCTAGCTAAGGCCGCATGGACAGTTGTAGAAATAAGGATTATAACTGACATGAGTTTTCCTGTTGTATTTTGTCGAGAATGTGCTTCCTGGGGAAAGACTTCTTCTACATACAGTATAGTTTTCCTGCCAGTAACATTTCAGTTTAAACCACTGAAATACAAGCTGCTATGCTTATGAAAATTACCAGAGCTAAGCCACTCCAAGTTATAATTGTACTCTACCATTACTTTCCTTACTAACATCAGAAAAACCCAAGCTTCAGAATTTTTCCAAATCATGCAGCTGTCCTCCATATTCACAGATTCTATACTTACTATGCCAAAAGCATTTAAAGAAAACTCCATACAGAATATGTCTAGACTTTTGTCTTGTGACAAGTTTTTAGATAGTATTTACATTGTCGGTGTTAAAAGGAATCTTGTTGTTTTAAAAGATTCTCCCACGATGCACATGTGTTCCCAGCCAGGTCCTCCACCTGGAGCACTGTGACCTGCCCATGGTTTGCTATGTCCACATGGAGGACTCATATGGGAACACAGTGTGGGGTTGGGGGTGAGTTACTAGGGTATCATTGCCTTGTCTTTGGTGGACCTAAGTGAACAGGATGAGAACATAGGAACTTGAAAAACACTCATCAGAGGGTAGTCTCTATTTAATGCAAGGTGAGGGTACACTTATAGGGGTACAGGCAGGGCAGGAGCCGGTGACCCTGAGAATGACCACTGGTTAGGACAAGGATGCTAGGAGTGGCTTTGTCTTCATGTGGAGTCTTTGCTTCCCTGTGTTTCCAGCCTACAGAGCAGACAAAGTATCTTTGCTTCAGTGAAGCTGGCAGTATTAATATCTAACTATTTAATAATATAGTTGGGTTCTGTCAGTCTAAAGGCAAGGAGTGCTGAACACCTACCTTTTCAAACCCTAGGGACCCCAGGGACAGATGCAGGGTTTGAAGCCAGCTACAACTTGCTCTAGCTCTGAGGACAGTCCCACAGAATCTAAAGATGTTTGAAAAGGTTGCTTCTGGTTTTACCTGAAGACATTTATTGCTATAAATAAGTCTATTTATAATAGACTTAGTGTTTATAGATTGAGTATTCAAACATCCTGGAGCCAGTCTCCCAAGAAATACTGAGGGAACAAGTGCACTGTGTCATTTAGTTTTTACCAATAAACAACTTTATTTCAAACAAATGAAAGTATAGACTGAATGCTTTTTGCAATGCAAACACTTTTTCTTCTAGAGCATGTCAGTTTGTATGATTAATGGGATGATTTTGTTTGTTGGCTTGCTTGCTTGCTTGCTTGATTGCTGGGAGACAGTCTTGTAATAAGTAGATCAGGCTGTTCATGAGTTAATGGGATAATAGGTATGTCCTACCATGCCAAGATCGTGTATTGATTTAAGCACTTTCTTATCATGTACTCAGGTGAAAAATCATTCACCACGTACTATAATACGGAGGTTGTGCCAAAGTGTTTAAGGCTTTTAAAAACTATAGTGCACTGTTATTTTTTTAAATAATATCCAATCTAATAAATGTTGGGTAACTTTAAAAAGTCATGTAATGTAACACTAAGTTTGCTTAGATAATTGAAATTATGTAGGTTGCTAACGTACAGAATAGCCCACAATATTTCAGGAAGTTATCTGTCCTTGGTCCAGTGGCAATTAAAATATTATCTGTCTGTTTTATATATCTCTTAAGCACAGTAATTAAAACTTGCAACATAATATTAGCTTTCACACTAGTCATTTGGAAGTATCATATGTATTGTTTTAAGGAACTTTTAACATGTAAATGGTTATAAGGTAAAGGAATTTTGTCTGCATGTAGCAGCTCTGAAGTTAGACTGATGGGATTAACTGAAATGTGTAAATATCTCTTCTCATCAAATAATGGAAAAATTAATCACAGGAATTACTGTTTATTTCAGAGAGTCTAAAGGCTATATCTGTTATAAAATATGACTTCATGTTGTTCAAACTATTTAGCTAAGTCAGGTCTATATAAGCACATCATTTGGGGTAGGGGTACAAAGAAAAGCCCAATGTTTCAAAGAATCCATTCCTTATTACACCGTAGCTGGAATTGTCCCTTGGTGAAAATTTGCATTTATTTACTGTATGGGAAGTAGCAGGACCCAAACTCCTTATAAGATCAAAATGATTTGTGAATTTAGACCCAAGCACTGACATTTCTTCTGTCTACAAATCTTGATCTTCATCCCTTAGAGAGTTCATTGGGTTCCTTCTAGTTATACAGTGAGGAGACACAGAGCATTAGCCAGCATAGAGAAAACTATCAGAGGAGGCTGCAAAGAAGACTAGCTTCCTGGTCATCAATATTCAAAAACAACCAGATATTTCATAAATAGGTTTGGAAGTGTGATCACTTGTATACTGTTAAATTAGGTATTCATTTCTTTCTAGTTCAGAAACTTTGACCTTCAGTGATATTCTACTTAAAGAGTTTATAGTCTGCAATCTGATTATTGGTCCTTATTCTTTCCTCAAAAAGCTTCTTTTATGTAATTTTATATGTATGAGTGGTTTGTCTACATGTATGTATATCTATTGTGTGCATGCATGGTGTCAGTGGAGTTCAGAAAAGGGCATAAGATTCCTGGAACTAGAAGTAAGGATGGTTATAGGCTGCCATAAGAGTGCCAGGAACATAATCCAAATCCTCTGTAGGAGAAGGAAATGTTTTTATCTACTGGGATGTCTTTCCAGTCCTTATTCATAAATTTTATATTTAGGTGAACTTGTATTTGGGGTATATTCTCATTCACTCTCCACATGAAATTTCTTTTATTTTTTATTAATATATAATGGAAAGATCCAAGAAAGAATATATCATCAGTAAATTCCCATATTATTCTAATTTTCTGCATTTTCCTAGCCTTGAGATGATAGTTCTCTTTGGATCTATATGTCTATCTATCTATCTATCTATCTATCTATCTATCTATCTATCTACTATCTATCTACCTATAATCATCATCATCTATCTACTATCTATATAGATATAGATACAGATGATATTGAGAAAACTGACTTTTGTGTTTTTGTATGTATATAATGTTCTTAGAAAGAAGTACTAATGCTAGCAGTCTTACAGAGTGTAATTTTTAAATTCCTGACTTTCTAGCCTTTACAAGTAATAGGACTGAAAGTGTTGGGATCCTCTGCGTGTGCAAGTGTGTATGTGTGTGTGTGTGTGTGTGTGTGTGTGTGTTTATGTGTTTGTGTGTGTGTATGTATATCATCTGTCAATTTCTCTATTGTTTCATCCTTTCAATCATCTCTATTCCTGATTTCTCTTATCAATTTCATCATCATTTAACTCTCCAACATTTATCTATCATTCCATCTTTTGTGTACCTTTATCATCTATCTTTTTGTCTTTCAACTATATCTTTCTCTACCATCTATTTATCTTTCTATCCTTCAGCTCTCTATCATATATTGTTCATCTATCATATGTCTACACATCCATTTAACTATTTATCATATATTTTTCTTTCAACTATATATCTATTATCATCTTCTTACCTATGTGTGTGTGTATATATATATTTGCCCACTGTCTGACTAATTACTTGTAATCTATCTATCATATATATTTATATATGTATACATATACATATATAAATACCATCCATCTACTGATCTATCATCTACTCATCTATGCATGTAAGTACTATCTATCATCTATTTATATAAAATTTATCTGTTTATTCATCTATCATGTGTCCATAACTTGCCTAGTCTCCATTGTGGATTTCAGTGAGTTTCCACTGCCCTGGGTCTCCAAATACCCCTTCAATATCCTCCAATTCTGGTTGTCCTTCCATATATTGTCTCCTTTTATCACTCTCCCTCAACTAGTCCCTTCTTTTCCCATTTCTATCCTACCCCAGCCTACCTGCACCATCTGTTCTAGTTCCGCTTCACCAGGGGGATCTCTGTATCCCCACTGAGGAACATTTGTCTTTTGCTTAACAGTTAATATCTACATATAAGTGAGTACATACCATGTTTGTATGTATGGAACTGGGTTACATCACTCAGTATTTTTTTTCTAGTTCTATCATTCATCTGCAAAGTTCATGAAGTCATTTTTTAAATACTTGAGTAATACTCCATTGTGTAAATTTACCACAATTTCTTTATCCACTCTTCAGTTGAAGGACATCTATCTTGCTTCCAGTTTCTAGGGATTATGAATAAAGCTGTTATGAACATAGTTGAGCAAGTGTCCTTCTGTTAGCATAGAACCTCCTTTGGAAATAAGCCCAGGAGTAGAATGGCTAGGTCTTGAGGTACTATGGGTTCTAATCTCCTGTAGAATTAACATATTGATATCTATAGTGATATAAATTGATATCCATAGGTGAAACTTATAGTGATATACATTTATATTCCCACCAGCAATGAAGGAGTGTTCCACTTGCTCCACATCCTTGCCAGCATGAGCTGTCATTTGTGTTGTTGATCTTAGTCATTCTGACAGGTTTACAATGGGATATCAGAGTAGTTTTGATTCGCATTTTATAGATTTCTAATGATAATGAACATTTCTTTAAGTGTTTCTCAGCAATTTGAGATTCTTTTGGGAATTCTTTGTTTGGATCTGTACTCCATTTTTTGATTGGGTTATTTGTTTTGTTGATGTCTGATTTCTTGAGGTTTTTTATATATTTTGATATTTAGATACTATCCCTCTATTGGAAGTGGAATTTGTGAATACCTTTTCCCATTCTGTAATCTGCTGTTTTGTCTTTTTGGCAGTGTCTTTTTCTTTACAGAATGTTTTAGTTTCATGAGGTCCCATTTATTTATTGTTGATGAACAATTGATGTTCAGTTCAGGAAGTTGGCTCCTGTAATAATGTGCTGGAGGCTATTCTCCAATTTCTTCTCTATCAGGTTCAGTGTATCTGTTTTTAAATTGAGGTCTTTGATCCACTTGGACTTGAGTTTTGTGCAGAGTGATATATATGGGTCTAAACACATTCTTCTACATGCAGATATCCAGTTTAGTCAGCACCATTTATTGAAGTGCTGTCTTTCTTCCAATGTATATTTCTGGCTTCTTTATCAAAGATCAGGTGTCCATAAGTGTGTGAATTCATGTCTGGATCTACAAATCCAGTCCTACAGAGGTACTGGTAGGAAAACTCCAACATAACTACACTCATGAAAAAAGCAGGAAATACATAAACATACACCATCAAAACCAAGATATAGGACACACACACACACACACACACACAACACACACATAAATAGACAGAGAGAGAGAGAGAGAGAGAGAGAGAGGAGGGAGAGAGAGGAGAGAGGGACAGAAAGAGAGAGATTCACACATACCAAAACCAGCAACAACTACAAAATAACAGGACCTATCAATCACTGGTCTTTGATATCTGTAAACATCAATGGACTCAATTACAACATAAAAAGACAGACTGACAGAATGGATGCAAAAACAGGATCAATTTTTCTGCTGAATGCAAGAAATATGCCTTCACATCAAAGATAAATGTTACCTCAGAGTGAAGGTTTAGAAAAATATTTTCCAAGCAAATGGATCCATGAAACTAGCCAGTGTAGCCATTCTATTATCGGACAAAATAGATTTCAAGGCAAAATTAATTAAAAGTGATGGGGAAGGTCACTACAAACTCATCAGAAGAAAATTCTGACATTATGACATTTCAATTCTTAACATCTATGCCCCAACACAATGATTTCCACATTTGTAAAGTAAATATTGTTAAAGCTTAAAACACATATTGATTCACACACATTGACAGTGGGAGACTTCACCACCCACATTCACAAGCTAACTTGTCACTCAGACAAAAACTAAACAAAGAAATTCTGGAGCTAATAGATGTCACAAACCATATGGACCTAAGAGATATCTACAGAACATTTCGCCCACACACAAAAAAGTATACCTTTTCTCATCACCTCGCAGGACCTTCTCCAAAGTATTTTCATAACTATTTTGATGCTATTTATCAAATATTGTCTAGAAAAGTGAGACTCAATTTGCATTATATTTCTTTGCTAAGACACATTTTAACTATATTTACCTCTAAAGAATAGTAAATTCTCTTCATGACTTGATAGATGGTTTTAGTGAACTGTTGTTTATCTATAAACTCATAATTTCAAAGCTGCATATGTTTAGGGTGATAAATGATGTTATATGGTAGAGATTAATATGAAATAGTACAGGGTATAGAGAGATGTTTGAAAGAGGATAAAAAAATTAAAGGAAACTAAAAGAAATTTAAGGAATTTATTGAAAAACATAGTGAATGTAGTTAATGTTACAGGGATGTGTTTTTTTAACTTGCTAAAATTATTAAAAGTTTACTCTCCTCCAGTTTCATACATAAAGCTAAATGTATTTATGTATAGGTTCATCTTTTACAACTTTTCCCAGTTGGGGTATGCTGTGGACGTCAAAAAGAGAGAGTATGGGGACAAAGGCTAGAAGGAATGGCCAAGAGACTATGAACATATTCCTCAGAGACGGAAATTACGATGACCCAATGCAGAACCAATCAGCTTTGATCACTGACTAAGTTATCCCTTTATGTACAGATGGCTGAGGTTAAAAACACCATGTATTTCAGAGAGAATGTGTAACTTAATGAATAGTCATTTCCTTCCTAAAATTCACCAAAGTTAAATAAGATTTTACCCATCGTACATAGAAAAATGACTGTTTTTTTTACTTGAATAATACAAATGAAAACATAAAGTAGTATATAAGTCCAACCTTCCTCTTAAAATTGGGATACTAATTTGATTTGCTCACTACATATAAAAGGTAAGCAATACTTATGCCACCTACTTAATTATAGTGTATTTCCTAGCTTCATGACCAAAACCTAACAAGCAAAATGTAAATGTTTTCAAAGTAGATTTACTTTTTAAATTCTGTACACAAAAGTCACAACCTATGAAGGAATTATGTCTAATTCTTGTATTGGAATTGACATTTGACACGAAATTAATTGGTAATTGAAAAATGGTTTGGTATTTCTTGAAGTTTATTGCTATTACTAAGAATTTGGAAGCCAAAATATTATCTTCTGATAATTTTCCATGATGTCTATTGAACTTACTTTAAGACTATGGACTCTGGCATTATAAGTATGAGTTAGATTTCATCTGGGCTCACAAAATATGTAGATTACTTAACTTCTTTATTCCTTCTACTACTCATGTAAAATAGCAAAGTACACTATTTTATTTGGACAACATTAAATAAGACATACAAAGAACTAATAACATAGTATTTAGTACACAAAAATATTCAGAAACTGTAAGTGGAAGGACAAAATGATTAATCAGAGTCTCTTTTTTACTTTAAATTCACTAATAATCTCTGTAAAAGAGTAAAAAGTGGGTAATCAGGGAAGGTTGATGGGGAAAACACATTTTCAGTAAAAATATTATAGCAACCATAGTTCCCAACTTGAAATTGCCCAAGAATCACAATTGGTGACTGAAATGGCAGATCAAGTTCAATAATGGTAATGATAAAAAAAACATCATTTTAAGGGTTTAATATTTTCTATTGTAATTTGGATCATACATTTGATATTTTCTGTGTTTTTATAATAAAGCTTTCCTCTAGTGTGAGACAATACAATTTCACAGAATGACCTAATTTTTTTTTTTAAGAAAAAAGAGGGTTTTCTTAGTTGTGGCTACTGTCGCATATCCCTCAGTGTAACATGAACTACTAACTCTTAGCTCAGTATTTCTGATGATGCATAATACTTTTTTGCTCTCTTAAACTGATGATGAGAGGATTTATGGAAGCATAGACTAAAATGATAATGGAAAATGCAATAGCTGTAAGCACAGCAATAAAATAAACACCAATGAGAGTACTGCTGCTGTTTTTCTGGTCGGATGGTTCATAGGCTGTATTTTTCCTGGACCAAAACAAATATTTGAGCTTGATATTACAACAGAAACAAAAGGCTAATGCAAAATAATTCAGCAAGATATTAAGACCTTAAGATACCAAATTTCCATTTTAAATCACTCAGTGTTAAATTATTTTATCAGTCTGCTGTGGAAGCCAGTTGGGAACCATTCATGTAATAGTTTTGCAAATACATGCAAACGTCTCACCTGAGTACACATCTAACTAGTTATTAGAACACAAAACCAAGTAAAACTGTAAATACTTTTTTGTCCTAGAAAACATTTTTCATCTTTCTTAAAATGTAAAATTGACAAAATGATTCTGTGATATTCTATGGTATGAAAACCTCTCACATTTACTGCTAAGTTCAAATCATTCAATCTCTGATACTTCAGTATCTTGAAAAACTAGGTATGATTTCTTTGTACAGCTTTGTTAATATCTAATTTCATATCTAATTTGTTCATATATATTTGTTCATATCTTTCTACAGATTTCTTCATAACAAAAAGTTATGTTAGATGTATTTCATTTTAGCACCTCTCTTTAAGCTCCGTAAGGACAGAAACAAATCTTCTGTATGGAATTTTAAGTATATAATATATACATAATATACTTTATATATACAATATAATGTATATAGTGAATGTGTGTGTGTGTGTGTGTGTGTGTATATATATATATATATATATATATATATATATATATATCCAGTTAGCATAGTTGAAGGGAATAGTGGAACAATAAAACTGTAGTTGCTGGATGTGGCCGTGATACTTGTGATCAAATTCAAATTATTCTATATGTTTTGGTTTCCTTTGGCATTTTAACTCATAAAGTTCTCAACTTTGTTGAACATTCCTTCAAGATCTCAAAATTCAGATATAAGGAGAATTGTTAAGATTGGCAGGAATCATAACAGGGTTCAGGATATGGTTCAAAACAGTTTTTAGGAAACACCTGATTTATTATGTTGCATTACCTCTGATACATTTGTACAGATATAAAATAGATTATAATTCTGCAACAAAGGCTCACCTTTGCAATCATCATAAATGCCTTCCCACACAGTAATTGTTCCAGGTTCCTTGAAGCCAGGATAACTTTATCAGTGCAGAACATTTTCTGAATGACCTCTCAACTCCTTACCTGAGGTGCAACTCACGAAAAATAAAAAACAACAACAACATTTAGTTCAGTGGAAAAGTTTAACAAAAGTGAAATGTGATTAAATGGTTCATGTGATAAACAATTGCAATTAAATAAAAGCAAGGATAGAGCCTACTGATCATGGAGGAGATTATCTAGTGGTAAACATTGAGGGCAGCAGCGTATACCTGAGGAAAGACAGTCTGAACCACTGATATCTTGTGTCATTGTTCTTTGTTTTGTTGTTTTGACATGTGATAAACTAATATACTTTTTTTTTTCTGAGACAGGGTTTCTGTGTTGTAACTCTGGCTGTTCTGTAACTCACTCTGAGGACTTCGAACTCACAGAGATCAACCTGCCTCTGCCTCCCACCACCCAGCTAAACTAACATACTGAATTGTGAGCAGGAAAATCAGATTTTAAATGTAATCTCTTTGTTTATTCCATGAAAATGTTGAAAATGGAACTAAATAGGTTCATAAATTACCTATTAAAATAAATACAACCGGATATCTCTTCTTTGACATTTTTGGTATATCACATTATTTTTATCTCAACTCTATGGAGTAAATTGACTTCAAAATCTTGAAATCAGTCATCAATGGATGGATCCACACTAAAATGTTCCCAACTGAACAACCACTCCACATTGGTGGAATTCATCTTACTTGGCTTTTCTGATGTTCCCAATTTACAGGAATTTCTTTTTGGGTTGTTTTTGATAATCTATGTAATTATTTTGATAGGCAATAGCCTCATTATCATAATTATTAGGGTTGACCATTCTCTGCAGACTCCAATGTACTTTTTTCTTGGAAATTTTTCTTTCTTAGAAATATGTTATGTATCAGTTACTCTCCCCAGGTTATTAACAGGTCTCTATAGACAAGACAGAAGAATTTCCTTTATGGCTTGTGCTACTCAAATGTATTTCTTTCTTGTCTTCTTCGGGGCCACCGAGTGCTTTATTTTGACTGCTATGGCTTATGACAGATATGTGGCCATTTGCAACCCATTACTCTACCCTCTCATCATGAACAATAATCTCTGCATACAACTGGCAGCTGCCTGCTGGATAAGTGGAGTTCCTGTGCACATAGGATTCACATACTGGATCTTCTCTCTAACATTTTGTGGATCAAATCAGCTGAATCACTTTTTCTGTGACATACCTCCAGTTCTGACCCTAGCTTGTGGGGACACTTTTATGATAGAGATGCTGATTTATGTGATTGCCCTGTTAGTAGTCACTATTCCTTTTATGTTGATTTTTGGATCTTATGTGAAAATAATCTCAACTATTCTGAAGCTTCCATCTGCAACTGGGAGAGCTAAGGCCTTCTCTACATGTTCTTCCCACCTTATAGTTGTAGCTTTATTTTTTGGATCAGGTATCATTACATACTTGAGGCCAAAGTCCAGTCATTCAGCAGGAATAGACAAATTCCTTTCTCTTTTCTATACTGTAGTGACCCCAATATTTAACCCTATGATATACTGTTTGAGGAACAAAGATGTTATGATTGCATTGAAAAAATTCCTTCTGAGATGGGTTATATTATAACTCAAAAATATGCTTTATTTATTTTTATAATACATTCGTATTTTTTGAAATTAAAATATAATTACATCATTCCTTTCATCCCTTCTCTCCTTTATATCCATTCCATGCACCCTTCCCCTCACTCTTGCTCTCATTTATGACTCCTTTTTCTTTAATTGCTGGTATATATAGACCTAAGTTCATAAAACACAATAAAACATGTTTTTTTCCCAGATATTACCTTTGGTTATTTTTCATTATTGTTGGATTTTGATTGTTTCTGGATGAATAATCAGGTTTTTATACCACACAAAATCAACTTTCTTTGCTTTTAAATAGTAGATTAATTCTAAAATTCAGCTTCTTTCTTATGGACAACTCTAATTTAAATACTAGAGTTCTAAAATAGCAATAGAGTTACCAAAGATTAGTTTTGTTCTTTTTATAATAAGAATCCAAAATAAGGGATTTTTTTCTATTTCATGAAAATATTTATCATCTGGATGATAATTACTCCAATATAATATTGAAATGAATTAGTGATGAAGTTGTAACTATTAATGCCCCTTATGCACTTGATTATTCTTCGTAATCATATCATTCTATTAAAGAAAGAAAAATTAGGTTCTAGTTGACACTGAATATATTTGCTGTTAAAGAAACCTTTCTTCCAAACAGGGATTTAAAATATCCTTTTACATCTGGGAATGGTGGCATGTGCCTTTAATCCCAGCACTCAGGAAGAAGAAGTAGGTAGATATATGAATTTGAGGTCAGTCTAGTCTACCAAGCAAGTTCCAGGACAGCCAGGACTACACAGGAAACTGTGTCCCAAAACCTCCCCCCCAAAAAAACCCGCAAAAAGCTATCCTTTTCCTTAAAAACTTCTTGCTTTCCCTTTAATACCCACAATGAATGTATGTTAAAATATTTTCTTAATTAACTACTCATATTTTCAAAAATGAAAAATAATTACATTTCATGGAATTTTAGTGTTAATCTGTGGCAGAATTCATCAAAAAATATCACTAGAAAACAAGATTTTCAAATGAATCTCAGTGGCTTTACTGTTTTTCTTCCTAGATGAAAACCCTACTCTCTATGTTAGTGAATTTCTGAACAGTATAAACCTCCTTCACAGAAATGCACATTTTATTCGGATATGACAATTGCATAAAATTATGGACTACAATGAATAGAATGTTTAATGGGTAGAATGTTTAATAAGCAAATTGTAGCAATAAATATTTTAAAAATTGGGGTTTCCTTACTTTTTTACATACTACAAAATATTTATTCTTATAGATATGCAATTGTTTATAATTATACAATTTAATCTTAAGGAATAAAATGGTACTAAGTTATAGCTGTTATACAGCAGAGTGGCTACAGATAATGGTACTACACTTTCTAAAAGTTAGAGGAAAATATTTTGAATATATCTATAATAAAGATATGATCAATTTTTGAAGTGGTATACATATTTCCCTTGGCTTAAACGTTATACTATGCATAGTAAATAGGCCATCTCCTGTAACCAGTCAAGGCTTCCAGTGGTGGGACTGGGATATCATCCTAGGCACAGAAACTTCACCTGTGGCCCATCCTTCCTGCCAGATCCACTGGGACAATGCCATGCTAAGGGAAAGAAATCATGACCTCCAGGGCAGGCCAGGAACTAGAGTCTGGGCAGTCAGGAGAAGATTTCTAATGTTATCCTGCTCTCCTCAAAGATTAGTGCTAGCCAATCCTAAACAGAGAGGCTCGCTAAGGTCTCTGCATCAAGCAGATGCAGAGGTCCTGGGCCAAACAAAATGCAAAGCTCAGGGAACCCCACGGAAGGTGGAGGAGGGATTTATGGGACCAGAGGAGTCGAAGACATCAGGAGAACAAACCCCATGAAGTCAACTGACCAGAACTCATAGGGGGTCACAAAGAATGAATTTGCAGACATGGAACCTGCAGGGTCCTCCAAATATGCCTTGAATGTGCTTGAGTTCTTACAGAACTCATACAGACTGGAATAGTGGTGTGTGTACTTGAACCTCTTGCTTGCCCTTGAGTACTTCATCCCCTTACTGGGTTGCTTAGTCCATACCTTGAAGTAGGGAATTGTGCCTGACCCTGTTCTATCTTGTTGAGCCATGATTGAGCAGTAACTCTGCAAAGACTGCTCTTTCTTGGGGATATGGGAGTGGTGGTAGGTGGATGGGGGCTAGGTCTGGAGGAAAGTGGAGATGTGGGGGAGGTGGGAGGAGTGAAGGGAAGGGTAGAAGGGTGTTGCAATGTATTAAATGAAAGAAAAGAAATAAAAAAATAGAGTTAAAATGTGAGTTTACCTATCAGTTAATTTTTTATTTTAGTTTTTTAAAAAATTGTTTAAAACAGAGAAAAGTTGTCAAGTTTAAAGAAAATAAAGGATAGCTGGATACATGCCTGTAATCCAAGTGCTCCTTGGGCTGAGTTGTGTGTCTGAAGCCAGCCTCCTCTGTATATCATGTTCCAGATCAGCCAATACTATATTATGAGATCCTGCATAATAATAGAAAAAAGAGGATTAATAGATTTAAAGTAGCTGTGCTATGGAGTATAGGAAATGTAGAACTCATGGAAGCATATCTTGATATTATTGAAAGCATTAAGTATTAATTCTTATTTGCAGGATATTTTGTACTCTTGTGTCATTAAAATATTATGCATTTCATACATAGCTGAAAGAAAGATAAATTTGGCGTACAAGTATTTGTGAAGGAATATGGTAGGATAAGATGAGCTGCCCAATATTTTCTTCTCATTAATTAATAAAGAATATTAAACACTGAGTCACAACAGGAACCAGTGCATATTTCAGGAAATACTAAAAGTATTTGTAGTAACGTACAACTTCCTGATATCTTAACTAATATAACCAAGTATGCTTTATATAAGAACATAATTTGAAGGAGAGACAAAGGGAAACCATGTTTTAAAGAGTTCTTTATTTTTATTTTTATGTTTAAAAGAGTTTTATTTGAATGTACATATTTGTATCACATGTTTGCAGTATATATGAAGATCAGAAGAGGGCATTAAATCACCTGGAACTGGAGTTACAGGTGATTGTGAGCCACGTTGAGGGTGCTGGGAAATAAAACCAGGTCCTCTACAAGACCATTAAGTTTTCTTAAAAACGGAACCACCCATTCGGCTCCAACTACTTTGTGGTAAATGTTTGTACATGTTTCTGTCTTTACTTATAAGAAAAAAAATGAGATAATTGATGAAAATGTTTACAGACCAAGCACTCTAGAAAAAGAGAAACACAACAATGTTGAAGATTCTACCATGATGATTGATTTAAGTTCTTTGATTATGAAGTGTCATTGGTCCAATACTCACATTAAATTGAGTCATCTTACCATCATTTTACCATAATAGTTACCTATTCCCCATCTCTTTACCCAACTTAACATTCTTTTCACTATGATATTAATTTTTTTTCTGAATAGAACAGCTTAGCAGGTAAATCTCCATCAACTTCAAACCCAAGAATGTCATCCGATAGTATCTGAAACCTATTACAGAGACTCTTCTCTATTTTTCTGAAGCCTTCGTACCTAGTGTTATAAAACTTAATAAATGCCATAACTTATAGCTTTTTTTCTGTATACTATAAAATGTTCGTGTGACCACTTTGATATTAAACAACACCAATCTGAGTATGTTTTGGTTACCTGTTATATCTTGCCAGGAAGTTTGACATTGATATTTTATTTTGTAGTGTTTGTAGCTAGTTAAGACTGCTAACATCTTTTCTTATACTGTACAGCACATTCCAGCAATATGGAAGACAGCCAGCAAGGAGGAATGTTCCAGGTAAGCCTCAGCATGGTTTCATTATATCTCCTTACTATGGTGCTTAGTAATGAAATTTTTATTTATTTATTTTAACATTTTTAGCTTGATTTGCATTCATAAGCCTGACTTTGAAAATTGATTTGTTGGGGAATGAGGAAAAAAATTGAATCAAAGAACTCCAGTGAGAGCAGAGAGTACAAAGAACTTGGAGAAGTTGGTTTATGGTGCTTGCCTAAGCTTCAAAAGGAATTGTTTGGTAGGTAAGATGTCAACAATTCAAAAAGTATTTGAGTTGTCCACAGTCAGCAATGGAGATCTTGATGGTCTTGCCACCCCTGGACCCAAAACATTCCATGGCTTCCATAATGCTCATGCCTTCTTTTACCTTCCCAAAGAACACATGTTGCCATTTAGCCATTGTGTATTGGCCATGAAGAAGCAAAACTGGAAACCATTTGTGTTTGGTTTAGCATTTTACATGGACTTGATGCAGGGGCCTTTATGTTTCAAGCTGAAGTTCTGATGCTCAAATTTCTCCCCAGATATATACCTCCCACCAGGGCCATTAGTACTTGTGAATTCCCCAATATGGCACATAAATCCTGGAATAATTAAGTGAATGGGAGGTGCCATTATGTCCAAATCTTTTTACCACACTGCTTAGATCACAAAAGTTTTGGGCTATCTTTGGAACTTGGTCTGAAAAAAGCTTGAGGAGACACAGACCAAGGGCTAAATATTAGACACAGTGTGGCAGTATTCAGTGTAAATGACTATGACTTCAGAAAGTGGTCACAAGGCACAGCAGGGTTGGCAAAGCTCAGTAATGAGACTTTATCAATGTCTGGGTGGCAACCAAGAATCATGTCAGAAGCCTGTATTGTTTTGGAAGCCTATGGGACCTTTCTGATCAACAATCTTTAAAGAGATGCCACACACCTGACACTGGTATTTTGTTTATTAAAGAATGACTTTGAGCAACATTATATAGCATTATGGGACATCTCCTATCTAACTCTATTTTTTAACTGAAATCTGTGTGACAAATTAACAGAAAATTCTTATTAAACCAGTAAATGTGTAAGAATTGCTTATTTTTAACTGATGTCAAAGAGTGGGCTAGCACCTCAAAAGGAGTCTTGATGGCAAAGATCAAGGCACAATGTTTTAAAAGGTAAAAGATCACACAAATCACAAATACATCAATCTCAGTTGAGGGTCATAGTTACATCTGTTTCTGTAGAATATAGTGATGACAGACATAAAATAACAATAAATTTTGATTTATACCTTCATCAGTTATTGAAGTTAATGTTTAGTTTGCAGTTATTTTGATTAATATATTTGCATAGTTGTCATTGTCATGGACAATTCCAAGTGAGATGTGATGACAGTCCTAGCATTGGAGAGAGTAGAGAGCAGAGGAGCATCTAAATAAATACACAATGCCATCTGGAGAAGATGGTGTTACCTTAGTCACTTCAATGACTACTACTACTACTACTACTATATACTAATACTACAATATAGTAGATTTCAATATGTTTCTTTCATATGTCAGTTTTAGCCCTTTCTATCTGTCTTAGTGTTTTCTCTGTCAGATACTCTATTCAGGCTGGAACTTCTTATCTCCAGTATGCTACCTCTAAATTGTTCTTGTTGTTCTGTTTTTGTTTCATTTTTAGCATTTTCAACATTTTCACTTATATTCTATCTTTATTTCCTTTTATAAAAATGTGTATTAGTTATTTGAGAATTTGATAAAATATACTTGATTACATTCATCCTCTTACTCCAATTCCTCACAGACTCACAGACTCTCCTTACTCAACTGTACATCTTTTCTCCCTCATTATGTCCAGTGTATGCTGCCCATATAATCTTCAATATGTACTCACACACTGATGTTTGGTCAACTCAACACGGGTCACACCCTTGCAAAAGCTCTTTCTAAGCAGGTACCAATTGTCAAGAGCTTCTTAGCTAGGGGTGAATCAGGGTGCTCTTCACTCCATTCCATGTTAGGATTTTGTCTGACTTGAACTTATATATATTTGTCTTCTACAGGTTTAGTATTAAAATGGAGTTCCTAAGTCTAATAACTAGCAGAAAAATGTTGCATTCTATTTAAATGTGAGATTGAACTTTTCTACTTTTACTTTAAAAAAATAAAAGATTTGTTAATTTTAATTTTATTGTGTGTGAATGTTTTACTTGCATACATGTTCATGCCTGGTGCCCACTATCAGCATAGTTAAGAAACAGCAATAATGTTCTGGACAAATTTGGCCACAGATATTTTATCCAAAGTAAATTCAGATTCACACAGGAATTCACACAGGATGTCGTAACTGGCTTTTTATTTTGTACAATTAATGCATGATAATTTTAAAAAAGAAATAAGTAAGCTAAAATGATACAATAGAGTCAAATATAGCTTGCACAATATTTAGAACACAATAAATTTTAAGTGATGTCATAGTTTCTTTATTTTTGCCCTTACCTTAGGACTTCATAGTTGTTCTTAGAATTTCACTGGTATTTTCTTTTTATATAATATTGGCATTAATTCTTAGATAATTTCATACAATATATATTTTCATTATAGCCATTCCTTGACTCCTTTCCAAACTTTGCCTAAAACAACCATTCCCTCCCTACTATTTCTCCCTCTCTCTCTCTCTCTCTCTCTCTCTCTCTCTCTCCCTCCCTCCTTCCATCTTTTCCCTATCTCTTTCTTCTTTTTCTTTCTTTTTTTTTCTGATGAGATTGTCTCATAGCAACTATCCTGGTACTCTGGATGTTACAATCTTTCTATCCCTCCTTTTATTGTATTCTCTAAGATTTAAGTGCAAGAGTTGTATTATAATATATTAGTTGGCTTTAAACATGTCACAGTAATTTCATCTCTGCATTTTGACCAGTTGTAGCTTTTAGTAATGATTTCTGTTTATTGTACAAAGAAGCTTCTTTTATGATAGATGAGAGGTACACTTATCTGCCCATATAAGAACAAACATAATGAAGTTGGGAATTATAGTGGTTTAAGAACATAGTAATAGTAGGTTCTCTTCCAGACACTATGGGAACACAAGCAACAGGGAGTTGGTTAAATTTACAGTGCCACACGTGAATTTTCTCTCATCAAGCAGGCCTTGAGTCCAGTAAGTTACTGTTGGCTATCTCTAAGATATAAATGCCACTATTGCAAAAGAATTGTTGTAATTCATTACTGTTAAATCTGGATGTAACGACTGATTTTTTTTTAACTGTTTTGGAGCTTTGCCTGACTTCTTGAAGGCTATGAGTGATGAACCTTGAAGAACAGGCTTTCAGGGAGAATCCAGATCTATTTCTCTAAACAATACATGTGGTGTTTTCAATAATAGGGTCTTATTATTAATACTGGAACAGAAGTGAAATAATAGCCTATATTTTTTGAAGTAATCTCTTAGAGACAGTTAAATAACAACTGAAAAAATAGGACCCCATGTCTAGCACTGACATTTTGTTAGATAACCTACTTTGTGAGGAAAGCTTTGTCACCTCAATTGGTTTAACTTTAATTAAGTATTATGTTGTAGATATAATATATAGTTTATATTAAATATATAATACATAATATAACCATAATATAATATAGCTTCTTATGGATTTTTTAAACATCATTTTGTGTTATTTATCCCTCCAATTTCCCTCAGAAGTACTTTCTGTTTGCTCTTATTACTGTCTTCAAATATTTTGATAGATAATTTGCAATAATGTGTTCACATGATAATGCCTTAAGAGATTTTAAAGCAGGAATTGCTAGTAAAATTAAACAACTTTAAGAGACAGATTTGAGTAAGAGAGCAAAGAGAAGTATATGGGAGCTTTGGAGGGGAAAAAGAGAAGGGAAAACAATGTAAGTATAACACTGAAAATTAATAAAAATTTAAAAGTACGTTTGAACATTTGACAAAATGCATATAAACAGTTGAGTCTAATCTAAATAGCATAGTCTATGCCACCCAGCTCTACAAAGTGAGACTACGTGCTGGGGTGCATCTAGGGTGAGGACAGGCCTTGAAGCTGGTGGATGCAAAAGCTGCAAGGGAAGAATTAGATATGGGACACAGCTTAGTTTTGTTTTATGAGAGACAGACAGAGAGGAAGTGATCTTGGTATGGTTTTGTCTACTCTGACAACCTCTGTCTCTCACAGGACTTTTTTATACACAAAATCACTTCATCAAAGACTTTGATCATTAATTACTTGGCCATTTAGAATACATTTTTTCTAAAGTCTTCTTTGATTACATAAGATAAAAGAAACAAAGGAAGCAAACAGCAAATTTCCTGAAAACTAAAAATTAACATTATGATAAAATCAGTTTTCTTTTAACTCAATACCCTTTTCCTTAATGTTGGTATCATAAAGTCTTGCAGTTATCGTAATGCCAGACAGGATGACTCTGAGTTTGATTTTGTTTGAGTTTGGCACAGAGTTAATAGGTCAGAAGTTATTTCCTACTACCGGTTACATCAAACTTATCTTTCTACAGAGATCTTGTCTCCTAGACCCTTGATCTTTAATATTTAACATAAGGCCATGCTACTTGCTTTGATACTTGAAATATTGTATAGCCTTTTGTTTAAGCAAAGGTGGTCTATATTTTGTCTTTCTATAACATTAGAAAAGTACTGACCTAATAAGTCTGCTCAGAAAGGCAAGCAGTTCATTGAGTCAAGGTGTTCCTCTCTCTAAGTCATGAACTCTTGTCTCAATACAATTTCTATCTTATTACGCTCCTGCAAAGACTAGAGGGATATTAGTTCTCCTAAAACTGCTTACTTTGTCTTCAGGAAGATACCAAGGTTTGTCATTAACTTGTGATCAAAGTCTTTTCCTGACCAAACTTGTTCCTTGTTTCTGAAGCTGGACATGAAAACATAACTTCAGTTACAATTTATCAACTTCTAAAATTTCCCTAGGTTTTTCTTCTTAATAAATTTTTTCTCAGATCTGGTATCTTATGCTTACTAATATCATCTATAATAATCTAAATGTGTGTCTAAATAATAGGCTCTATGGAAGACTCACCTTTCTGCATAGCTGTTTTTTCCAGGGAACTATTATTAGTTTCATTCTTATTAACACCAGTTTTTGTTACATTATCCCAGCTCTAGCTTTCAGAGAGAGGCCTTTAACAGTAAAGAATATAAGTAAAAGTGAAAGGTGTGCTGCCCTTAATTTCCATTAAGGGCAGAAAAGGGCCAGTCAAGATGATCCAAGCACTGGAACTCTGTCAAACAGGGCCTTCCAGATGCTTGGCATCACCAACTATGTAAAATATAAATAAATAAAAATCAAACTCTTCATTGTTTGCATAATATCTTATATAATATCTATGTACCCAGAAAATAAAAGGATTTAAGATACAAGATACAACAATAAGATAAGATACAACAAATTTAAGATAAGTTACAACAATAAGAGAAATATAACAAGCTTTGTAACATAAAGGGAAATAAAAGCATTCAGTTAAATTTCTTTAAGAAATTAAGGAATGAGGGGTGGACTTGGGGTGGGTAATAAGGCAGAAAGTATGGGAAGAACTATGTGATTATCTTTTAATTATATTTTAAAATATGATAAAATATATTCTATTTGAAATGAAAATATAAAACATGAACCTTTTGGGTCAAGAGTATCCCCTTACAGACATGGAAAAACTCTAAGATTAGAATAAGACATCCATCATGAACATGAAAATTTACATAATAAAACAACTCAGATATCACATTGGATAAAAGTTCATGCTACATAGAAGAGGTATTTCAATTCTTGCATAAAGAATTAATACAAACTTTTTTACGTAGTCCTCCCCAGCTGCCCCCACAGAAATACATACCAAATTTATTATCTACAACCCTTGTTATTCAGATATCCCCACATACACCTTTAATGGTTTGGTCCTCTATTTAAGATCTCTGTAGGTAGTAGTGAAAGTGTTAGCTAGATCTGCAGTCTCAAATAAAGGTTGGACTAGGGAAAGACACAGATGCAGTGCCAGAATTCAATTCTTTGAATTCTTTGTCAAATTATCAATCCTGTGTTAGTTGTTAGTGGAGGCATTTTTAAACTCTTCGTGATTTCCCTGTACACACCTTTTAATATAAGTGTGAGTGAATTAATGAGATACCATTTCATGGATGCCACATTAACATATATTAAGCATGCTGAAACTATCCATGTAAAACTATACAATATACTTATACCAATACCTATATCAATATTTTATCTTCAAAAATGTCAAAACTCTCCTGAAAAGTCTTGAATGTTTCTGATTTTAACATTTCCAGAGACTTTCACAAGTCAGTACGATTATACCAAAGTGAGTGGAGAAAATTCTAGGTTTTAGTCCATCTTGTGTAAGCTACTTAACGTAAACATCCCCACAGCACAGTCTTGTGATAGAGGAGGTTATACGCATGTGTGTTGATAAAATGCAATCCTTTTATAAAAGGTGACTCTTCTGTAGTTATAAGGAACCCAAACATTAAAGATTAGGTACAGTTCAAAGAGATAATGACATTGTAACAATAACTCCTAATACATCAATATTGTAATAAGCATTCATGTGATCCATCAACATAATTACAGCTTTAAAATATGACATGTTTTAATTTTTTTTAAATCTTCATAGTAAAAATCTACAGCTTACTTCCTATATGATTTTCTGATATGATTATGCATTAGAACAAATACTACTTGAAGAAAATTAGCTAAATTTGTTTCTGTTTCATTTTCAAGTATTTTGTGAGTAGTTTTCATCTATGCTCATCAAGCAAATTGATCTGTAGTTTTCATTTGATTGTTTTTTTAAGCAAAACAAGGATTTGGTACAGTGGCATCGCTGATCTCCTAGAGTGAATGTATGTTAGTATGGTCTCCCACACTGTCTCTGCTCTATCTCAACCCGCAGTCGGCTGGGTTCTGCCGAGTTCCCTGCACTGGCCAGATGCAGGAAACTTGCTCTGGGGGAGTGGCAGGGGAGCTCCAGATGGAGGGGACGGGGTTTCTGGGACCAGGCGTAGACCCTGATTACCGCTGAGAATGAATGGACTAGAGACACAATGAATCAGTCCTGCCAGCCTCTTCTGGTGGAAGCAGAGCTCAGTTTAATACAGGATGTCTGCCACATATATCCAACAGCAGGGGAGAGTCCTGGGTGCTCAGGGTGGGGAATTGCCTATTGGGCTAGATGCTCAGGGTGGGGAATTGTCTATTGCGCTAGACAAGGGCATTGGGGTAGCCTTATTTGCATGTGGGGCCAGGTGCCTACCTAGGGGGAGCCTTTTCACAAAGCATGCTCTCACAGAGACAAAAAGGGAGGTATCCTGTCACCCACTACCAAGTTACTTTCCTTTTGCTTTTGTGAAACAGGCAATATTTAATATTTAGCTAGGATCTGGCCAGGGCCAAAGGCAAGGAGCAGCTGAATGCCCAATGCTCTCATCTTCTGGGGTGGAGAGGTGCTCCCTAGCTGCTTCAACAGGCTCCTCAGTCCCATGGCAGTTCCACAAATGTAGAAGTGGTTGCAATCATTAACTTTATCAAATACTTGAATAATACCAGTAATAGTTTGTTAAATGTCTTGTTTAATCACTAGTGAGCCTGTTAAGTCCTTAGCTTTTGGTTGTTGTTAGGAGTTCTGATAACTGCCTTGCTTTTCTGGCTCATTATTGCTCTATTTTAAATATCCCTTTGGTTTGATTTTTGTTGTTCCTAAGTTCTTAGACATTTTAAAAATTCTATAGCTATATAATTTTATATCAGGTTATTAAGGAAAACTTTGGAGGGCATTCCCTAATAATATTGTGGATGTAAATGGAATCTATTGTAATATACATTTTTCATTTTTAACTTTATTATGTTTCCCTTCTATTTTGGTGAGATTGGACTCTTATTGATTGGCATTAATTTTGCTGACAAGAGCTTTCATTAGAACACATCAGAAGCCATCTTCATGACAGAGACAACAGTGATTTCATTATTATTACTAGTGATTATGTCTGGTATACCTCCAGTACTTAGCAAGAGAATCCCAGGGGAAATGTTGTTGGTGATAAACACATAGGTTCAGATTCCTTGTATTTCTCAAGTTCTAAAAATTATTGCTATTACATAGGAATACTACACTTGTTTTTCTGTTAAAATTCAAGAATAAAGGAAAAATTATATAATATATATGCATTTCATAAATATTCCAGAAAGTGTTCATAGTATATTGAAAGCAAGTGTACAACCATCATATAATATCTATGCATTTCACTGTGTTGGTGTAACATACATGAGACAACTCCAATACAATAGAAAGTCTCTCTTCATCCAATACTTTCACTTTTAGAATGGATATATTAAATTTATTTTCATTGATATTAAAATTACAAAAATAAATTATATTACTGTTTTAAAAAATAAAAGCATACAATAAAAAATGCTCAAAACCAATAAAGAAATCCTAATTTTATAGAAAAATAAAATAAAATTAAAAGCATGTAGGGCAAGGAGGAAGGTGACTCAGAATAAATATAGCATGAAAATTTAAAAATATTATTTTGGGCAACAGCATGCTTTAGGTGTTTTGCTTTCCTCTGGCTTTCGTAATCAACACTGTCTTAAATTGATCATCATAGTATCTTATAGCTTCAGCAGGATGTTTGTGGGTTGTCTCCCACTGATGGACTGTGACAGTGTGTGTAAAATGTGGTACATTTTCTTTCCTTTGGTTATTAAGAATTCTTACCATGAGAATGATATCATAGAATACACAGCAGCAAAATAAATCAAATAAAGAATATGAACATTCACAGGTAGATAATATCAAACTTTTAATACTTATTCTTCTGGGGCTAGGGAGTGATTTGAATGTGTCTGGCAGAATTATAGCATCTTGTTGAGATGTTACAGAAAAAATCTAGTCTGTGCTGAACAGCTGTTTGTAATAAACATGCCAAATGCAGTGCAAACTCAGGCACCCAGTTAACAATTTAGGTGTGGCAAGGGAGAATAGGTATCCCCAATGGAAAGAAGTATTTTCTCTACAAATGTAACTGGGTATTTAGAAAACAAGTCAGGTTATTATGTAAATGTGATATAACCCCTTATTCATATATGTTAAAAACAATAAAACACCAATGAAAAAGAAGCATCTTAGGCTCAAAAGGGAAACCAAAAAGGTAAGCCGCTATTGTGTTGATATTTCTCTCAGGGCTATAAGTTTGTAGATCAGGATACAGTAATTCACATCAAACATGTGAAATTGTTGATATTAATATATTAGAAATAAGTATTGTTTTTTTCTGAATTTTTCTTACTATATAAATTAAATGACAAAATAATACAGAAAGCCTCTGAGATATTTATTTCTTGACATATTTATTTGTCATTATAAAAATGTAAAGAAGAATAATGAAAGAATGTTTCAATGATTATAATGAGAGGATATTTTTCTCTGTTTGTAGTAAGAGAAACACAATTATTTTAAGTAATCACATTCCTACAAGTACTATCCTTGTTTTAAAGACACTCCTTGCAGAAGGGAAAGCAAAACACAATTGCTTCTTTCATTTTACAGATATCAACATTGGTAAATGGTAGCTGGTTTGATTACGATGATTTACGCCTTAATTTTGGTTTTAAGACAGCCGGTCAATGTCATAACAAAATTTGTACATATTCACTTAACTTGGTAAAAGTTGTTTTATTTTCCATTGGAAATAATTTAGATACATAGGAAAATAAGCAGAAATATACTACTGTAATAAAAAAGTAAAAGCAAAATATCTATTATTGATGAAATACTATCTAAGTCTAATATAAAAGAGTTAGTGGGATATTTTGATATTAAAAATTGAACTTTACGTTTCAAATTCTCCCTGAATCTTTCCAATCTATTCACAAGAAGCACCCAATTCTAATAAGTTGTAAAATTATTTTATTTTTAAATCACACCCTATCAGACAACCTAGTAGAGCAGAGTCTTGTCTATATCCACACTACAGTGGGTCGTTACTCAATGTGAAGTCCAGAAAAGATATGGACACATGAACAGGAGCTGTGGAGGTGTTTGATGGAATATAATGCTGGGCTTAATGTACTAGCCTGACACAGAATAGAAAGGGTTTACAAGAGGCCAGACAGCATAATTAATTACTGAGTCAGGATTTCCTGTTCTCTGAGTACTGTATAATTTTTTTGACCTCACAGCAATTTGCAAATACATACTTTGTGATATTTGTCTCTTCTTATCTCCACATGTTTTCCTACTACAAAAGGCACATTGTAATATATGCATTTATTTTTCTTTTCTTTTCTTGGATTAGTAAACAACATATTAAAATTACTATACCATTGGACTCATTTCCCACCAGTATTTATTACATATAATTTGGTTAAGTCCTTTATTTAATTAGTAGAATCTCAATAAAATAAAAAAGAATGCTTTTTTTAAAAAGGAAAAATATGTGAAAATATTACAGAAAGAAAAACATACTAAAATTTACAAAACACACACACACACAAATTAGTGTTTTAAACCAGCATCTTTAATTAGGAGAATTTTTTTACTTAATGAGACAATATTTCACTCTCAAAACCACGGTTTCCTTCACTCCAGCACTCTTGCCTCAGCCTCTATTTTATTTTTTTCCTAATTTTTAAATTTTCTTCTCTCATATAAGGTATACATCATGTCCCCCTCCTTCCCTCCTTTAACTTCTCCCCAATTCCTTCCATCTCCCCCTCTCCCTCAGATCTATGCCTCTGTCACCACTCACAAACACCATCTGCTTCTCCCCAGAAAAGAATAGTCTTCCAAGGTTACTGCTTTAACAGGGAATGGCATAGCAAGATAGAACAAAGTCCTTGCCTCAGTCTCTTAAGAATCTTGGTTATGGAAGTCCATTATAACAGCTTGCTTTATATGACATCTTTGATTCTCATTTTATTCTCGTGCAATGAAGACTGGTGACATAAACAATGTACTTTTACTACATAAAAAGATTTAATGTAATTAATAAACATTCAAACTACTTCCATAATGCAACTCAATGAATAGCAAGCCTCACAATGGCTCATGAAGACTTCTCTGACAGATCCACAAGAACTTTAAGCTTGGGATTTGTAGGATCATGAACTAAAACTCATTATTAGAAACAATAGATTGAGTGAATGAATACACATAATTAGGTAGCTACATAAATACTAGTCAGAGATGAGGTCTGGATAAATGGCTCAATGCTAAGGGAAGTTGCTGTGAAGCTTTATGACTTGAGTTCAATCCCTGGATACCATATGATGAGAGAAGAGAATCAACTATCAGAAGATGTCCTCTGACCTTCATATGTGGGATGCAAAACTTTACAATACTCTCTGAAGCCTCTTTCCCCAACCTCTCTCTCTCTCTCTCTCTCTCTCTCTCTGTGTGTGTGTGTTTGTGTGTGTGTGTGAGAGAGAGAAAGAGAGACAGAGAGAGAGAGGGAGAGAGAGAGAAAGAGAAGAAAGTCAGGTTGAAATGAAATAACCCTGTGTATTCCACCAGCAAGTGGGAATTTAACGATTTCACATATGAGGAGAATTCAGAAAGTACATTTAATTCAGATTATAATGATAAGATTTATTTACTTACTTAATTTTGATACTATAATATAAGTATAATATTTACCCATTTCCTTTTCTACCTATACCTCCTTCTATCTCCCATTTAAAAAATGATTTTTAAAAAATAGATGAATGAAAATGTAAAAATAAATATTTTTGTTTAATACATTTTAATTGTTAATAAAAGTAGGTACTAAAGTTACAGATTAACAACAGTCAGACATTTATTACCTATCCTGTAATTGGCAGATAAAGTAAAACCTTAAGTCTTGTTTAGCTCAGAGGGCAAAGGAGATATAAAGTTTATGTGTAAATGAAAATAAATTTAACAATAAAGTTTCAGAGACTTCAATATTATTTTGAAATTCAAAGAAAAATAATGTTTTGAAAGTTTCCGAGCTTTTAAAATCAGGAACTAGTTTAAAACAAATTTTGGTGCTATAAAAAGAGAGAGATTCAAGGACACTTGAGAAGTGGCATTATAGTGGAATATCAAGATCAAGCCCATGGATATTATTCTTCAGCTATGGAAAGTGAACAAAAATTGTACAGCTCTACAGATTTTGTTGATACAATTAGAATATATATGTATAATATGGTCAATTTATTTGAAAGACTTTATTGATAAACCTGCTTTATTTTTCTAGACATGTGAATTCACAGCCTCCAGTTTCAGAGCACATCGCACTGAATAACAAACTGTAAGATTCAGAAAGAGACTTAGAAAAAAAACACACACACATCCCAATCTGAGTTGAAACGAGGAAAATGCAACCCAAATATGTGAAGTTACAGAGAGTAAACACATTGAAAATTATAGAAACAAATCTTACAATACCTACAGAATTTGTACTCTTGGGATTTTCTGATACTCCCAAATTGCAATGGTTTCTCTTTGGAATCTTCCTATTCATCTACATGATTATCCTGTTGGGGAATGGCATCATTATTCTAATCACAAAGGTTGAGCCTACTCTGCAAACTCCCATGTATTATTTCATCAGCAATTTTTCTTTCCTAGAAATCTGTTACGTGTCTGTAACTCTTCCTAGGATGCTTGTGGATATTTTCACACTGAAAGGAACTATTTCTTTTGTGGCTTGTGCTACACAAATGTGTCTGTTCCTTATACTTGGGGCCACAGAGTGCTTCCTCCTGGCTGTGATGGCTTATGACCGTTATGTGGCCATCTGCAACCCACTGCACTATCCTGTAGTCATGAGTCGCAAGACATGTACCCAGCTAGTGTTTGGATCCTGGGTCATTGGGATTCCTATTCAGGTGGGACAGACATATCAGATTTTGTCTCTGCCCTTCTGTAAATCTAACCAAATCAATCACTTCTTCTGTGACATACCTCCACTGCTCAAATTGGCATGTGGGAACATCTTTGTGAATGAGATTGTGGTCTTCATATTTGCTGTAGTGATGGTCACTGTTCCTTTCATGTTGATCCTTGCATCTTACAGCAGGATTATCTCAACCATTCTGAAGTTGCCATCAAATACAGGAAGGACCAAGGCCTTTTCCACTTGCTCTTCCCACCTTATAGTTGTGTTTTTATTCTATGGATCAGCTAGTATCACCTATTTAAAACCTAAGTCCAATAAATTTGAGGGAACAGACAAACTCCTCTCTCTGTTTTACACCATTTTGACTCCAATGTTCAATCCCCTGATATATAGCCTGAGGAACAAAGATGTAACAGGGGCATTGAGAAAGTTATTTACCAGATTGTTATCATTGTGAGATAAATAAATTCAGATAAGTTATTTTTACATATTTTGTACATTTAATTATAACATAATTTCATCGTGTAAATGAGTAAATAAATTTATATTATTATTTCTCTTAATGGACTATGTTTCATATTTATAAAAAATCTGCAAGCTCACTAATAATGTTCTTCTTTCAAACATCAGTGTTTCTTCTTGCTTTCTACTGGTAAATAGAGGTTTTAAATCAGTAAGAAATAACCATGTTTTGCCTACAACAAAATTTTCCCAATAAAACCTCTGCCCTTGTGTTCTTTAAATTATTTTTCTTTTTTCATTTTTCATGCAGTTAGCTATACTCAATGCAATGTTATAAAACATGAATAGTAGTTCTGCATTAGAACTTAATTTTTCTAAAAGTGGAAACCTTTCTATGAGGGGAAAATCTCCATACTCGGTTTCCAGACAATGAGAAATTTTACAGAAAGAAGCCACTGTTTGCATAAACATAGGGAGAAAATACAATGAAATATGATGTAATCATGTTTGTGACGTACTATTTTAAGTGATTTAAAATAATTTTCCCATATTGCATACTGGTCCTGTTAAGTATATTTTATCATTTGCTTTTAAATTTTGTTTATGCTTTCTCCTAATATCACAATATGCAATTTATGTTTTAAGAGATGCTTAACAGAAGTATGTTCCTAATTCTGTACTAATGTGAGGACTTATTTCATCAAATAAGCACTCCAATTTGAAATAAATATATTACAATGGTCAATACTGGCAATTTAACTTGAAAAGTAAACATCTATGATTATACATTTAAGACTTTACAGTATGAATAAAAACACATGAACTAGCTAATTGAAATGCAGTTTCTAGACAACACTATGCACAACAATTAGAGAAAATTAGTTATAAAAGAAACTTAAGAAATGTATATAATACATTATTTGACTAGATTAACATCGGAAATAAAAAGAATTAAGATGATAGGAAATAAATGAATATCCATTTATTTATTTTGTGAATTTAGATATACATTTAAAAATGTGATAATCTTCAAGTAATATTGATTTCAGACAAGATGGCATCAAAATATCAAGAAAGATTAATTGTTTTGTTTTCAATAACTTCAAAGTGCCCTGCTTACCTACATAGCAATAATAAAGCAATCAGTATAGCATAGATCTAGGTGAGATTTTACTGGCCATCATTAAAAAATAGAGTAAGAAAACCACATTAGATTACAAGGAAAATATATAAGAAAGGGAACATTCTTACCAAGGAAATAGGACAAGGCTTAAGGGAACTTCCCATGTTCTCATGAAATGAGAATGAAACTTAAATTTTTATTTTGGCATGTGACTCATGAAGCATTAATGAAGAAAATTTGTTAATAAGCCTTTGTAAATGATGATTTTTCTCCCTTCTCTTTTCTACCTCATACTCCTGGTAAGCAAAATAGGGAGGTAAAAGGAGTGATGTGGGAAGAGACAGCTGGAATTGAGAGATATTTGAGGAATGACATGGAAACCGAGTGAAGTGGAAACATTCTAAAATATATGAAGGTGATACTAATGGGATCTCCTAATAATGGGGGATATGTAGTTTCCACTGGCCAACTCTTGTCCCCAAACAAGGCTCCTGTAGCCTGGCTGAGTTGCAGTCAATTGTGTTGTTGGCAAGAAGGTCCCATTGAAATCCCCAAACAGCCCAGGCTGTTGCTAATTCAGTTTGCAGAGAGCAAACTGACAGAGGGATCTTAGTGATGATGTCAACACCCACATAATTCATTGAACATGGAGAAATCAAGCTTATGCCTACATAGAGCTTTCACCCCTACATTCTAGTCTCTTTGGTGAGGGAAGGTACTCTGCAGCTACCAAAAGAGAAATGTAAACACCAAGCCAGCTACAAAACCTTTAACCTAAAATCTGTCCTGTCTGCAAAGTGTGCTAGGGCAATGATGCACAGAACTTGGTGGGAATAGCCAACTAATGTCTGATTTGATATGAAAATAACCCATACCAGACACTGCTTGTATATCTAAGAACAAAAGGGTAGAGAGTCAAAAGACCTAGGTTAAAACAAACATTACTGATCTAAAAAAAAAATCAATAAAATGACTTCTAATTATATTCTGCTAAACTCATAGTTTAGTGCCTTATTTGGTAATCATCAGAGAAGCTCTCTTCTACAGCAGTTGCAGAGAACCCCCTCCCCAGCCAGATGTAACATGGAGAGAGAGTGCAAATGTGATGTATCCATCGAATCTCTCCCCTCAGAGATCAGGGAACCCTGCAGAAGATTAGGCAGACATATTCTAAGAGTTGGAGAGGATGGAGAAAACTAAGAGAACAAGGCCCTCTGAATCAACTAATCATGGCACATATAAATTAAGAGACTGAAGCAGCAAGCACAGGACATGCAGGGCTCTTCACCAGGCCCTCTGAGCATGCTTTAGCTTGGCATTCTTAAGTGATTCATGACTATGAGAATGAGTGATTCTCTGAACTTGTGCCTGTTCTTGAGACTCTTTTCCTCATTTTGTGTTTCTGTGTCCAACCTCTATATGATGGGTTTTCCTTTATCTTATTATATTTTATTTTGTCATATTGAGTTGTTATGTCCCATATTCCCATTCTTTCCTAATGAGGGACAGTATGAGAGTGGATCTGGAGGAGAGGGGAAGTATGGAGGAACTGGGAGGGGATGACAAAGGAAAAACTATAATCAATTTATATTGTATAAGAAAAACTATTTTTAATAAAAGGGAAAACAGACGAACAAACACACAAAAACAAATAAAGGCTTGTGCTATTATGCCTCACTTAGGTTTTGTTTTTAATACTGCAAAGCAAAATTGGACATGACAACTATGAATTCTGAGACAGAATATATTAATATACTATGGTCCATGCATGCAATAATGCAAAAGTTACCCAGCCATGACAATAAGTAAAAGAAGTTCCAAAAAAGGAAACTCTCATTATTCTAAAAAGAAAAATTTGCAGTTTTAACCATATCAATCCAGACTTGAAAGTTTATATTTTAAAATTTACAAAATTATGGATTTCCAATCATTACCTATCAAATTTTATAATAAATACAGTGGAAAATGAGTCTTGCAATGCCCTCGAAGACTTTCCATACAACATAGCATGTATTTCCAGAGGATTGTATACACACACACACACACACACACACACACACACACACGCACACACACAAAACTTAAATATATATATATATATATATTAAATTAAATATATATTTAATTTAAATATATATTAAATATATATATATTTAATTTAAATATATATATTTAAAATGTTCAGTTAGGCAAAGAAAAATTTTGGAAACTGTCAGTTTAATTCAGGATTCATTTTGATTCTCACTTAAGATGGAAAGATTTTGCGAAACTCAGTACATTTTGAAAAGAATTTGGATTGTGGAATTTTCTATGGAAAAAAACAGAGAAAATTAATCTAAAATTGCTCATACAACTATGCTAAGTTCTCACAACTATAATTCAAGTGCTAACTACCAATAAAAATCATAACAGAAGTATTGTGACATATTTGCAGTCCTTTTACATCATTACAATTCCATATGCCTTAACTAGAGGTAGGATATAAATCAGATTTGTATTTCTCAGAGATAAATATAAAGTATCTTGCAGAATTAAAATATACTCTCATAGAATAATAAGGGATGGATTGTATATATTTCAAGCTTTTTTGATGTTCTTCTAATGTTTTATATCACCTGATATAATAAGTATAATAAGTGTATATATATATATATATATATATATATATATATATATATATATATATATATATATATAATAAACTTAATAAGTTCGGTAATATCAACATCTTATCTCACAGATTTCATAGGTTATAATCTTGACCAGGATCTATTTTCTTTGCTTTGGATCTCAAAGACAGATACTATAGTGTCAGCTTAGCTAACTATTGATGTTACGAAAATGCAGGTTATATTTAGAGTCCTGGAATTGGGCAAAGTACCATCTGTTAAGACAGTAAGCACAAGCTACATTTAATGTTAGATTGAAGTTTCATGTATTCAACTTGGCTACTGACAGGTAACAGATTTTCATTGAGTGAAAGTTATATCACTGTTCAAATTACATGCAAAAACAGAAAATCAAAACAAAACAAACAAACAAACAAACAACCCCCCACACCTAATAGATTTTATAAGTTTTGTTCTGGCTACAAAATGGTGAGATAAACTAGTGTTAGATGTGTTTTAGTCTTGAAGACTCTGGTCTTCAAGAGTGTATTGTATCTTTCCTATTCTCTATGTATTGTCTTAAAAACTCACCATCAGCAAATACATTGCTTTTGTACTTTGCCTATTAATTGTGCTACCACATAACTAGCTTTTATATCTGAATTGCATTTTAAAGAAAAAAAAAAGTTTTGAGAGGCCCAAATTTATTGTTAGGACCAAATTCTTGATTAACACTAAATTTGGCCAAATATTTATGTATATGCCTTTCAAATTATAATCTTTGTAAACCTGAGCTCAACCATTACAAATTAAACAGAGTCCTTTACAGTTTGTTTCAACCAAAATAGTAGCCATCTTTTCCCTTGTGTAGTTTTTCTTTCTGATGGAGGCTCTGTTTTATTTTGAGATATTGTTGAAACATACTAATACTGAAAGAGTAATAATAGAAAAGGAAACTCTATTTTTATTGTGAAATCTGAATGGCAAATGGAAAACAAGGTTTGAGTGTTTCCTCATATTTGGTGTCAGTGCAGTGTGAAGGGAAGGGATGTTTGTGAAATACAGAAGTGATTAATAGTTAATTCATAGACTCATAACTGTTCAAAATTCTGAGGATATGTTGCTGTGGGTACTTAGCTCTCAATGGAACAATTGTTTCACCCATATTACCTACAAGAATCAGTAAACAATGCTGAAAACTTGTTGTAAAGAATGTAAATACTGGACATTTTCAAAGGCATGTTAGAAAATATGTCGTTAGAATATGGCATGGCTTTTGCAATCATAAATTTCCAGCCCCTGTGGATACCTGCATAAAACCTGCAAAAATTAAGTCAGTTACAAATTCCAACATGGAATGGGAGGGGCTTACATGACCCCATCCCTTGCTAAGGACAGAGTGGTTGCTTATGTTCCAGTGGATATCATCATAAGCATGTGTATGTAGTAGTCACTAATTAGAAACAGTGGGATATAGAAAAACAAACAAATAGAATGACATGAAGGTAGGAGCAAGGGCACATCAGAA
The DNA here is from genome assembly GCA_026225945.1 of Cricetomys ansorgei. Lineage (NCBI taxonomy): Eukaryota > Metazoa > Chordata > Mammalia > Rodentia > Nesomyidae > Cricetomys > Cricetomys ansorgei. Next base: position 222,351 of record JAMJFZ010004027.1, on the reverse strand, counting down.
GAAATTGGAGAAATTGGAGAAAAAAATGGAAATGAGTGGATATGATCTTTACATATTATATACATGAATGAAATTCTGAAGCAATTGAAAATATTTAAAAATAGTAAAGCAAATCTCATATATTAGCATTCAGAATGTAATGCAACATAAACACATTGGGATACATTATGATTTAACTAAAAAGTCAGCGTTTGCTTCACCATTCCAATCATAAACAAGACATGGAAGAAGTGAAAACATGTGCTAAATGCAACATTAATTATTAATTATACAAAATATCTCTATAAGAAGAGAAATTTTAAGTCAAGTAAATTTACAAAAAGATATGAATAAATACATACATCAAAGATTACTAAGTCTGTGGAATTCATTCTAAAATTAATTATTGGTTTATTCTATTGATACAACTAAGATGACTTCGGGTTAAATCATAACGTGTTCAAAAGTGTTTCTGTCACATCACATTTCAAGTGCCAGTGAATGAGAATATTGCTTTATTATTTTTTAAATTATTTTAAATAATAAATGAAACTAGAATTTTCAAGCAGGTCAAAAGACTGCACATTTCCAAAGATTGTAGATAATGAAGACTTGACATAATTAATATCCTGGGTGAAGGCTGGAGAGATACTATGTCACATAATTGTGTGAAAGACTCTTTGTGGGTTATGTAAAGGTTCTGAATCTTAGTTGTGGGATGGATTTCAATATATGTGCATCTGTAATGTTGCATTATTTTAAAGATCATTATTATATTTTAAACACATAGTTAATTCTGTAAAAACGGTGTGTTATTAGTTTTACAAATTTTAGAATGACATAAACAGAAAAATTACTGCATTCTATAAAACACAGCTGTATTTTAAAAGAAAGTAAAATGTAAAGTGATGTTTTTCTGCTGTTGAATATACTAAACATAAATCTTATCATATCACAGCATGCTTTTCTGCTTTTGAATCTTATCTTTAAACATTGATGGTGCCACACACTGAAGTGAATTTTCCTTCTCATTTGTACCATTTTAACTATCTGCAAAGTAGTTAACAGACTGAGGCTGTAATTGACACGGAACTTCTGAGAGAGTTGGCCAGCAATAAACTGCCTCCATGTTGTAGCCCTAGAATATATTATACTTGCATATTAGGAAACTTCATCATATATACTATCAGAAACTACTACTAATATTTTCTAATTCTCCCTAAAAGGTTTTAAGCAAGGAGTTCAAAAATACAAGTTTAAAAGACCCTGATTTTGTCTGTAAGCTAAGTATCTAGATCCTTTGTCCTACACCAAACAATAGTGAGTTGTAAAATCTGGACAAAAAAGTTAAATTCTATGATTAGGTGTCATAGATACACAAAGACAAAATGCTACAAGTCTGGAGAAACAGCCTTTACATTTTGGAAAAATATTGAAATATTCTCTCCTTTTGCAGCAAAGTCAAGGACTTTGTTAGAGAAAGTGGATGCTGTCCAAACATGTTTCTTTCATACATGACATTATTAAAACAGCAGTACTTAGCTCTATCATAATTAATCTGGAACCATTTATCATATTTTTTAAGTAACAGACAAATTGGACAGATCACAATAGACTCTTTTATGTGTGGATCACATGTTAATTGAAATGTTATAACATATAACAATGTTATTAATTGATGTTCTTAAGAGAGGATTTGAGGGAACAGGAAGTTGTTTGAGATAATAAGTGTTTTCCTTGCAAGCCTAATGACTTGAGGTTGATCTCCAGGACCTTTAAAATTGCTAGAATCATTGGTGTGCATCTATAATCCTAGCATCACTCCTGCATTGAAATAGGAGGCAGAGACAGGAGCTGGAAGCTCAAGTACAAAATACAAACTGCAGCAACAGAAAGAGCAGAAAATACTCTTTCTCAGCTTTGAAAGAGAGAACTGACTTCTGAAAGTTGTCGCTACTTTCTTCTTGCCTTGACACACATACACACACACACACACACACACACACACACACACACACACACATGCAAGCATACATATACCCAAACAATATAGATTTTCTTACTAATGTATCATTTACAACTCTTTGTTCTGAAATCTGATTGTCCATGTGATTGTATTGTCTAGGGAATGGTAGAACCAGAATTTCTAATTACTGACCACAAAACTGCACTGCATTATGAGCAAGAGTAATTTATTCTTTGACAAGGTTTGCATGGATAAGGCAATGTTTTCGTTTCTGAGGCACTTTCTGGTTATTGTAATATTTAAGTGAATCACAAAATATTTATTTGATATTTTAGCTGTATAATGCAAAACAGAGAAGAGCGTATATCATTAATTGACAGTCTATGTACAGAGTTAAAGTTCATGAATGGCATCTTGTTGCAAAGAGAAGCAGGATTCAGAACACAAAGGAAATTAGATTTCAGAAAAATGCTCTCAAATAGCCATAAAAATGCAACTAAGATGAACAAACATAACTTTGTCCATGAGACAATTACAGAGTGATTGTGTCATGTTTAAGGTGTGATCTATAAACACCTAGAAAGGTCTAAATTGTGTTGAAAACTATGTTGGTGGTTATACTTATATTTTCTTAAAAGTTAATTTAGGAGTACAGATTCTATTTCTGAAAAGGCTTCAACTAGTCTAAATATGGAAGGTAGAAAGCACAAGGCTCATTGTCCTTTAGGACATGGTGTGGCTCTGTGAGTCGAGAAATACAACAGGAAAAAAAAGCCATGCCAGTATAAGATTCACAACTTCAACAACAGCTCAAAAGATTTCACTTCTTATTACAAAGTAAAACTAAGCAACTATTTAGCATTTCATTTTAAGAGGAACTCCCCAAAAGAGAGAGTCATTTAGGCCAGCAAGGTGTGAAGACAGAGCTAGGTCTATTCAGAAAGCATGGTTCTGAAATAGAACCAGAAAAATTACCATATATGTGAGTGTCTACTAAAAATTAAATTCTCCCATAAGCAAAGGTAGTCCCCAGGGGTAGTTTATATTTCTATATTAAGGATACTGAGTGCCTAAAGCCAGTCATTGCCTTTACTGGTAAAGTGAATTCCTGAGGAGGGCTTGATGAGTCTCAGGTTAAGAGTCATTTCTATTTTCATAATCAAATTGATGAAGTTCTATGAAGGTAATATTGTAATTGTGTTGCTAGAGTATATTATTTAGGAAATTTCTCAACTTGAAAATCAAATTCACTGAAGCAAAAACACATGAAATTCTGAGAATATATTCTAAACATAACCTAATTACTTAGTATGACTACTGTATCTACTCAATTTCTTATCTATGATGTGAACTTATACATGTTTCAAATAATATTATTGATACTAATAGTGTTATTAGTGTTATTAATGTATTTGAGATTGTCTTAAAACTAGTACTAATAAAAGTGAGGATATATAAGGATATTTATCTTTTGAAATTTACTTATTGGTATATTAACTCAAAGTAGAAATTCATGGACCTGATTTATAGATGAAATATAGAGTTTAGAAAACACAAAAATACATATAAACATTTCAGAATGTCAAAGAAAAGTCATAAAGAAAAATTCACACGAAGGAGGGAATTACAGACATAGTCTGAGTAAAGTAAAGTTAATTATATAACATATATTTTTCATACAGATGTCAATTGAATGTAACTCCTTACATTCAGGAAAGTGTTATAAATCTCCTGCCTGAACTTTCATACACTGGATTAGAGATCTTAGTAGAAATGGTGGCTAAACAGAATGCTGAACTAAGTCTAAATATGATATGTGGCATATTTCTCAGGAAAAGTGTAAAAATAGAGTCACAATAAACCATCTTTTCCTCAGAAATAATTAACTTTAGAATATTGACTCTCATTGAAATATTAAAAGGAGGACTTTAAAACTTACTTTTATGAACACTAACAAAAACTTTCAAGGAAAAAATCTTTTTAGGGAAAATTAAATGCAGAGAAAATATCATAATCTCAGATAATATATTTTTTAAATGAAGTAACATAGTTATCTCTCAGTGGTAAAAATAATGTTTTTCCATAATATACCCTAATAAGTTATATACATGTCATAATATAGACATTAATAAAATATAGCTATACATTGAATTAGTTTCAGCAATTTACTTATTAATTTTTGAAGTATCAATTATCAGAATCAGAGTAAAGTGAATGAGAACTCAATGTATCATATGACTTTGTGCATATGATTCAGCTATCTTAAGAATTAAATGCAGTTCAAAAATACAATTGAATTAACTATTTCTAATTTACCATGTCTACAGATGAAGATCAATTTAAAACAGAAAAAGTGAATTCCTCTACACTGTTGGAATTTATTCTTCTGGATTTTTCTGATGTTCCTCATCTGCAGTGGATGCTGTTTATAATATTTTTGTTCATGTATCTGACTATTCTGATGTGCAACAGCATTATAATACTGCTAGCAAAAACTGATGCTGCTCTCCAAACCCCTATGTATTTTTTCCTTAGCAATTTTTCCTTTTTGGAAATATGTTATGTAACAGCTACTATCCCAAGAATGCTAATGGATCTTTATACCTTAAAAGGAAATATTTCTGTGCTTGCCTGTGCAACACAAATGTATTTTGTTCTTATGTTGGGAGGAACAGAGTGCCTCTTACTGGCAGCAATGGCCTATGACCGCTATGTGGCCATTTGCAAACCTCTGAAATATTCTCTAATCATGAAGGATAAAGTGTGTTTACAGCTGGTTGCTGCCTCCTGGATCAGTGGAATTCCAGTAGAAATCGGGCAGACCTACCAGATATTCTCTTTGCACTTTTGTGCTTCTAACAGAATTGATCACTTCTTCTGTGACATCCCCCCACTACTCAAGATTGCTTGTGGTGACACTATTGTGAATACAGTAGCAGTCTATGTGGTTGCAGTGATTTTTGTCATGGTTCCCTTCCTTTTAATAATTGTCTCCTATGGCAAGATTATCTGCAACATTCTGAAACTGTCCTCAGCCAAAGGGAGGGCCAAGGCCTTTTCCACCTGCTCTTCTCACCTGACAGTTGTAGTCTTGTTCTATGGGACAGCTACCATCACGTACTTACAACCTAAACCAAATCAGGCAGAAGGAATGGGAAAGCTGCTGTCTCTTTTCTACACCATTTTGATCCCCGCTCTGAATCCCATTATATACACTCTGAGGAACAAGGATATCATGATGGCACTCAGAAAATTGCAAATTAAGTTACTGACATGGTGGAAAAACACAAAGTAGAAAAATACATATGGATGCAAATGAAAATTCAATCTTGATGCTGCAAACCTTAATGCTGAATGTCTGTTTTGTGATTAACAAATTACATTGTTTTAAAAGACACTTGTTTGTAGAGTTTGCTGTATTGAATGTAGTCAGTATAAAACTGAACTTACTTATTGTGAAAATCTCATTTTTCAGATCCATCTATGCTCACATTGCTAATTTTTTAATTTTAAGGCAACTTGTACAGCTCGATGTAAGATAGTTAAGTGTATCATATCACTAATGTTTGGGGTCATTTGCAGAAATGAACTTTGTCTAGCCTTCCTGTTCTCCTTGGATTTGTTGTCCTCTGTTCTCACGTTTGGATTTATCCTGACTGTTCACCTCCTCCAATTCGTTTTGCAGTTTTTGCCTTCTTTGCTTTGTGCCTGTGTACCTCTGATCTATGATCTGTCTTCACACAACCCTGTCTATTTTCTAAACCTTTGCCTTTCTTTCTTGTGAATATTTGGTTTGATGTGGTTCCCATTGTAACCCGTAGTAATCACAATTCAAAATTTCTTCTCAGATGCAACTTGGTGTGAAAATAGATGGTGTTTTTGCTTTGCCTATAATCTGTCTCTTTCTAATTCTATTCCCATAGTCCATAACATTCCCAAACTCTATATTTGTTCATGGTCTTATTCTCCTATATCATATTTCTCTGATTACTTTCAACTCTCTTTTGCTTTCATGTCTTTCTTTAGCAATCTGTTTAGAAGTAGTAGTCACTATAGAGCTCACATTAAAATATCTAAATTCAATACATCATTTGAATGCTCGTCTACGTTGTGTTAGATAAATATATGTACATACACACATAATACATGTATATATTCATATATATTTGTATTTATATAGAGAAAGGGAGACAAAGACAGACATAGACATAAGGACAGACATACAGACAGAGACAGACATGCAGGCAGGCAAACAGGTAGACAAACAAGCAGACAGACAGACAGAGATTGTGACAAAAAGAAATTTTGCTACCTTATTCAGTGATTAGAACATTTAGGAAACTCAACCTTGACTTATCACATGATAGAACTCTGTTTTTATTTATATTTATAACTGAACTATAATAAGTCTTCCATAAGATATCTTTCTTTCTTATCAATGTCTACTTGATGTGTAAGTCTATGGTGTAGAAACTGAGAAACAAAGATGTCACAAAGGCCTCAAAATTATGGCTGAAAAATTTTTATCTATTAGCTACAGATTGAAATCTATTATTATCTTCTAGAACAATTAGTCTTCTATTTAACCATAAATTGTTGCTTTGTTTTCCTACCATAAAGTACACTAATTATTCCTCCTCATTCATGAAAATATTTTTATATATTAAAATGGAAAATCAATAATTTCAGTGATATTAAGTGAAAATTGCTCTTCCTTCTAAGATGCTAAAAGCAAAATTTTTGAACTGAAATAGTTTAAAGCTATCACACAAGAAATTCTCAAAATAAAAACTACAGATTATTCAAATTAATTTTGACAAAATTGATCTCATATTATTATTTTCCTATGGTTGACTCAAATATAGCCAAGGTAAAATACCAAGAAAAAGGAGGCAGAAAGAATATAAGAGCCAGTGGAGATGTAGGGTACCAAGAAAACAAGGTTGTCAAGTAAACATGATTAATGCTCATTTGAAATCACAAAGAATAAAGGATCAAGCACAGGGCCTGCATGGGGCTGAAACATGTCTTTTTGTGTATTTTATGACTTCTACTTCAGTGTTTTGTAGGATCTGTGAGTGTGTGAATGAGTAGGTCTATGATACATGTGTCCTCTGTTGTGTTCTTTTCCTTGTGTATGTGTGTCTTGTCCAACTCTGATGTGTTGGTTTTTGTTTTATCTTATTATTTTTCATCACTATTTATTAAATAATATATATTATGCATTTCATTTACTTTAACATTAAAATAATATTTTAATTTTTCATATTTTAATAATTTTCATATTTTCTAATGAGGGACATAAAGGAAATGAATCTGGATAGGATAGGAGATGGGGAGGAAATGAGAATAGTAAAGAGGAAGGACAGTTATCAAGATATACTACATGAAAAAAATTCTATATTCAACAAAATGAAATAAGAAAACAAACAATGAGACGAAACATGACTGGAAACTCTATGTTGACCTTTGGTATCCACATGCACACACACACACACACACACATACAAATATCTATATCTACCGCATACTCATATACTCATATAAACACACTCTCACACATACACATACATACAAAAGACACACATCTACAAAAATATAAGAATAGGAAGACAATAGTTTATAAGAAATTCAAAGTTTGTGCATGACTGTGTATTTCAGGAGAAAGTCAATTTTTACTGATGAGACAAAAGTGCTTAAATGTACAATAATATTTCTATGGCAGGAAATAATGCATCTTACAACATCATTTTTGAGATGTAAATCACCCAATAATTTAGGCTATGGTACGCAAAAGCCTAAATGAATATTTCATTAGTAATAATTGAGATAGAAAATAAAATGAAATGAAATGTATATAACCATCAGAGTTACAAAAAGTAAATGAAAAAATAAAAAATTGAGAGTTTATGTGTGTAGAAAGTAGAACAGTTTGAGCATCATCCAGTGCTGGCAAAGCAACTGTTGCCACACTTGCCAGTAGCCTGCCCCAGCTAGTTATTTACCCACTAATTATATATAGACATTCCTATATAGCATCAAGGAAGTTCATTTTGTTTATTAGGGTCATTCTTATTTATGAAGAATTTAAAAAACACGTGATGTTTTTGCAGATGATAGCAATAAAGAGTTATCAAATAACAAAACAGTAAAATACAAAATGAAAAAAAAGTTGTAAGTAAAACAAGCTATAATTAGACTACATGAATGATCATAAGATTTTAGATATATTTATAAGATTCAAAGTTTGTGGAAATGCCTCGGTTCTTATAGACACATTATAGACATAGATAGTATAGATATAGATATTAGATTTATGATGAAAAGATTAAATAATAAGTGGAGTTGCTTTTTGTTGTTCTTATTTTGAGACAGGGTTTCTCTATTGTAATTCTGGCTGTCTTGGAACTCACTCTGTAGATCAGGCTGCCCCCAAACTTATAGATATCTGACTGCCTCTGCCTCCTGAGTTTTGGGATTAAAAGCATGTACCACCACTGACCATCTATAGAGTTACTTTTATGCACCTATTGCTATTGTTGAGAGGACTAGTACAGATATATGAGTTGATTTTCTTCCTGAAAAGTAATGGTAACTACACAAATTCATCTCCAATTGTTTCTCTTATTTCTATTAAAGAATATGCCAGCAAATACATATAATCTCCAATATTTAAAACATATTGTTTCTTTCTTTATTTAAAAAATATGGTGCCAAAAAGGTAGCACTCCTGTGACAATTGTAGGAAAACATTGTTCACAGAAGGAATAGTGTCAACGAGCAGGTATCTCCTTATCCCCATTCCCAAAAAGCAGGCATTGCATAGAAACAGGGAGGAGTTTGGAAAGTGGAAAAACATGACCAAAACACATTGTAAGAAAAAGTATTTTACAGCATTATTTAAAAAGAGATAAACACGACATACCCAAGGCTATGGAACACAATGAGGACAGTTCTAACAGGCAACTTCATAGCTCTAAGTGCCTACATGAAAATAAATAAATAAATAAATAAATAAATAAATAAATAAATAAATAAATAAAGTCTCATAATAACAACTTAATGTCACATCTGAAAGATATAGAATAAAAAACATGCACTGACTCCTCAAAGAAGTGACTGTTAGAAATTAACAACTCAAGGCTGAAATCATTTATGTAGAAGCACACACACACACACACACACACACACACACACACACACATATATGAATGTATGTATATATTTATTCAATGAAAAGAAAATTTGGTTCTTTGAAAAAATTAAAAAATTTATAAATCATTAGACAAATTACAAAAAGATGGAAAGAGAGGATCTAAATTAATAAAAATAAAGACATAAAGGTACAGATCACAACAGATACTGAGGAAATCCATAAAATCATGAAGGTATATTTTAAAAACCAGTATTCTACCCAACAAGAAGGCTAAAATATGCATAAATTTCTTGATATATATTGTCTACCAATGACAAGTTAATATCAGATAAGCAATCTAAGCTTATAACTCTTAACCCCTAATGAAATGAAGTACTAAGTAATATACACACCCCAAATGTCCACAATCAGATGGATTCAGCATGGGCAAAAGACAAGGTAACTTGTACAGAGCAATAGCCTACATAATTGGGAACATTTTAACAATTCCAAATCCAATGCAGAGCCAATATCCAAAACACAAAAAGAATTCAAGAAAGCAGGAATCAAGCAAACAATGAAAGCATTTATAAAATGAGGTGCAGATCTAAAGAGAATTCTTGAGGAAACTCAAATGGCTGAGAAGCACTGAAAAAAATACTCAATATTCTTAACCAACAGAGAAGTAAAAATCAAAACTACTTTGAGATTTCATCTTATATCTTTCAGAATGACTAAGGTCAACAAAACAGGTAATAGCCCACCTCTGTGAGGGTGTGGAGTTAGAGAATATTCATACATTTCTTGTGGGAGTACTAACCCATCCAGGCATTGCCAAAAATCAGTGTGGCAGTTTCTCAGGGAGATGGGAATCAATCTACTTCAAAATCCAGATATTCCATTCTTGGGAATATATTCAAAGGATGCTTCATCCTACCACAGAAGCATTTGCTCAACCATGTTTCTTTTCTGATCTCTTCATAATAGCCAGAAATAGGAAACAATCTACATATCTCTCAACAGTAGAATGGAAAAAGAAAATATGGTATATTCACACAATGTAGTATTACTCAGTCATTTAAGAAAAATGTCATCATTAAATTTGCAGGCAAATGGATAGAGCTAGGGAAAAAATCATTCTGAATAGCATATCCCAGACCCAGAAAGACAAATGTGTATTTATATGGTTATGGGTTAATTCAAGGGCAGCCAAACTACAATTCATAGAACCACTGAGGGTAGGTATAAGGTAAGGGAGTTAGGAAATAGAAATAGAATAGACAGATATGGTTGGAAGCAGGGAGATAAAATAGGAGGATCAAGTAAGGAAGAGGTGGGGAGAAGGAGTTGTTGGGGTGAATATGGGGATAAACAGATAAAATTAAGGGACATTTGAGAGATTCTTTGGAAATCTAACATAGTAAAAACCTCTTAAAATATACATATATTAAGGTTATCTAAATGAAATTGCCAAATAATGGGAAAGACAGAATCCCAGTTGGTCATCTCTTGTCACCAAATAAAACTTCAAGTACTTGGTATGGGCCCCAGGGAATCCCCAAACAACCAATATTATAGGTTGTTCTCCACAAACTGAAAGCAAGGATACATTGCTATGAAACTGTCATGTAGCTAAAGTGGGTGAAGGGCTCTTAAAACCCCTGAACACTCATTCTAAGAGTGGCAGGAGTTTGGGCCCTCCCCTCCATAGCTCTGACAGGCCACAAGCCATGCTGCCTACTCATAGGAAGACACTGTCCCCTCCAAAGGTACAAGATCTGGCAGAATTGTTTATCTGAAGTTGCAACTAAACACTTCCAATATGAACATATAAAGTCTCTCCCTCTGGTCCCCAGAAAAAATACCTACGTCCAGGCAGCCACCCCCAATTTGCAAGTGGAACTGCCTGTCCTAAGCCAATGAGCTTCCAAAGATATCCCTGGATGCCAGAAACCTTTTCCTTTTGCTGAAAATATGTGAACCCATGTCCCCAATAAACAAGTTCAAGACCTCTGCCACTGACTCCAGAGAATTCTGCTCCTTCTGGTCTACTAACAGATCTCCCATCAAGGACTGATGGTTCCAACTTAGACCCATACTAGTGCCCAGATTCCAGTCTAGGAGCCCACTGCTGGCCTTCATAGCTAACTTGGAGGACATGGAAACTTTCCACTGTGGATTATTTAAACAACACATTGCTGAAAACAACACCAACATAACTCATTGAACATGGATATGTCTCTCTAGTGCCTATATAAAGCCTTTTCCAGTGACTTTGGTACAGGATCATACTTTGCCCACTCTTAATAAAGAAATATGAAAATCAAGTCAGTCACAAACTCCTTTTCTACAATGGTGTACTGCTTGAAAGATATGCTAGGTCAATGGTGGCACAAAGCTTATGGAATTAACCAACGAATAACCAATAAGGTCCACTCCCCAAGATTGAACCCATACCTGACACTGCTTGGATGACCAAGAACCTGAGACTAGATAGCTCAGAGACACAAAACTGATCTAAAAAGAAAAATAAGTATAGTCACAAATGACTCTTAATGATAGTCTTCTGCACTCATAGATTAATGCTTTGTACAGCCATTGTCAGAGAAGCTTATTCCTGTAGCAGATGCAGAGATTCACAGTCAGACATTACCAGAGAATGAAAGACTTTGGAACACTCAGCCCTAAGTAGTATGTCTCTATCAAATCCCTTCCCTCAGAGCTCAAGGAACCCCAGGGAAGAGGAGGCAGAATGGGTGATAAGAACCAGAGGTGCCATCTTTATCAGGGAGTCCCCCAACAAGACAACAATGCCAGTAGATTCATAAAGGGAACAGAAGTAGGACAATTCTGAGAGTTTCTGGGAACAGCATTTGCTTTCTTTCATGTGAGCAACCACTTATATAGTGGACTCTTATTTACTGTGATCACTAGCATATTAACTTGGATTGATTTGTGAGTGTGCATACCACCAGGGTCTCTATGTGGAAGAAGTACACTAAAGGAGATCTGGAAAGTATAGATTTGTTCTCAGGCCAGCTACTGGCTACTCATCTTACTTCAAAATAAAGTGTTTTGACTTCAGGAACATTGTGTGTCATGCTTCTTATTTAGAAGTACAGTGTGCCAAGTAGGCTGGGTGCCAGGACATGCTTGTGTATTTTCCTACAGTTATCCTCTCTATATCATTTTGATTTTCTGACAGCAGAGTCTCTTGATCAATGAGTGGAATATGACAACTAATATATTATAACTGGAGAGATATTAACTTAGGTGACTACATTATAAAGAGAGTGTCTGGGCATGATAATGATGTCATTCTAAATTTTAGAATTTTCTATTATAGGACCCATATCAAGAAACAGTTTGAAGTCATTATCAAACAGCTGAGGACAAGATCCTCTGGCTTCCATCCCTGATAACAAGGGAAGATTAGATACAAATGCTCAATAATTTTCAACATTTCCATTATGTATATTCACTGCAGTAAACAAACACATGAGCAGGATAGATTATTGCCCCTGCTCTTCTGGCTAATCAATTTCATTTGCTTCATTGGTGATTTCACCTTTCCAGGTCTTATGAGCAAGGCTGGGACCAAGATAGGCTGCAGTCCATTTTCTGGAGAGAAAAAACTGAATCCTTTCTCAATAATAAGTAATGGGACTGGCGATTACAATTTACTTGATGTTATATTTTTCCAGAGGTAAACTTGTAGGCCCTGACAAAAGGTGAAAATGTTTATATTTCCCTTGTCATCTGTTCTCAAATTTTTTAATATTTTAAGTAATATTTAAAGTGAATAATGTCATATTAATAAGATGCTGTGGTAAGCCTTATGCAGACCCATATTCTGTCTACTGTATTTATTAATTAGATCTTTAAGATTTTTTGTGAGCTGTCTCTCCTATAGCTTGACCATAGGGATTATTAGGAATCTCTGTAATTTTTTGAGTTCCATTGGAGACAAAATTGTTTAAAGGTAGAGGAGAGATAAGCAGGGCCATTGTATGTTTTTATACTATACAGCATTCCTGCTATCACAAAACATTTTAGTAAATGAACAATGACATGAGAGGCCTTCTTTCCTGAGCATAAATATTTAATTTGACCTGAACATATTTGTTATAACTGAATGAACAAGCAATATGCCTAATGGCATTTGCCATAATGCCAGCTACTTTAGCTCCAGGAGATTTACCTCTGCTCTCTGCAAAGCTTGTAAATACAGAAATGGATCACAGGCATTACATTCTCAACCAATTTGTTTTTGTTTGATGATGAGTTAATGAACGCAACTGTGCATAGTCACCCTGACCTGTCAGAGGGAAGCCCACTAGAGGTCATGATGCCTCATCTGCAAGAGCATTTCCTTTAACATCCCTTGAAGCAAATTATGGACTCTGATATGTGATACAAAGAGAATGTTGTCACTGCTGTAATATTACTTCAAAGCTAAAGTATAGAAATTAAGAGAAGACATAATTTTAGCTTTGTGAAAACAAAAGGCTATTTAGGAATAAGTTGAGCACAGTAAATACTCTCAGTGTACATGTTAATAGGTTGAGAATTGTACTTTATGGCTGTGAATACAATTTTCAACTATAAATGTAAGGAAGCTGTCTCTGGAGTCATATTTTAAACTCTTAGGTAGTAGTATTGAGTATTACATAAATCATTTCTTCATGGGAACTGGAATCAGTGAATTTTATATCCTTTTAATGTACAGGACTTGAATTACCAGAAGAAAGGCTCTTTATAGTTGTTTTTCATAAAATTTGTATGGGCTTCCATGGAAGATAATGACTATCCAATCTTCCTGGGAAACAAAAAAAATTAACTTAAAACAAAGAATGATTACTGTAAAAAGAATCATGTATATTTTTATTGAAAGGTTAAAATTATATCTGGATCCATAGTAGTTAAGTGAACCTCTCTGAGTCTCACCTGTCTTATCAAGAAACATATCTACTGTGTCATAATTTTTAAAGGAAATTTTGAGGACAAATGTACCCATTCAATAGTATAATTTGAGTTATGAAACAATAGTACAGTGGGAATGGGATGAGTATCTATCAAACAGACAATTAGCTCCTTAGTGGGGTCCCATTGGAATAGACCTAGTGCATTTAGTGCCTCATTAATCTTGGTAAGGGACAATAAAACTTTGTGATCTTATATCTCACTGATGAAGGGTCAGGGTCCCCTTCAAGTGTCTCAAAGAAGGGAAGCAAATCATCAGTATTCAATGACTGTCTCCCAATAGCTTTTAAAGAGTACCTAGGTTGATATTAACCATAAATTCACAAAGGATTCCAGAAAATTAAAAGGCAAGATTCACTATATTTTTCAGAGATAATTCTGAGACCTATACTGTTTAAAGTTGTCAGAGCTAGTTGTAAACTTCCTTGAATTTGTTAGAATCATAATGAACAAGCAAACTATTGTCAATATAATTAACAAATATGAAAAAGGGGTCATGTAACAAAGGATGCAAAACCTGAAAGATATAATATTTACACACAGTGGGACTATTTTTTTGGCTTTTGAGGCAACACTTTCCATTGTCATCCCTGAGCAGGATATGTATTTTTTTGGACAGGTACAGAAAAAGCAAATCTTCCCTATCCTCTTTGTATAGTGGAATAGAGTAAAATCTTTTATATAGAAGACTATAATATATTTATTAATAGAAATGGCAGTGTCTCCTGGGAGAACAGGCTATAAAGACCACATTTTTTTCATCTGTAAATTAATAGTTCTTAAACCATGTAATCATCTCCATTTTCCTTTAACTTTTAGCTGAATGACAAAAATAGGAGAGTTTCAGGGACTGAGGCTTGGTTCAATGTGTCCCAGGTTCTGTTCTACTATTTCCTGAACACTTTACAGTTTCTTTTTACTTAAGGAGCATTGTTCCACCCATACTGGACCATCTATTTTTTAATGGACTCAGGAAGTGAAACAAGGACATCTAGTGTTGAAGGAGAGGATTTAGATTCTTTCTCATGAATTCTAGGCCATTATAAAAGGTTTTGTCATTGGTTGTAAGTATGGCTCCATCCATTTTTTAATACATCTCTGAAACAGAGATTATTAGGTAAGCCTTCAAAAGCTTTTCCAATGTGCCCATCAGAATTCTTCCATGTAAGAACAGTCAAGGGTGTTTTAGAACTGATAGGCTCACAAACACCCTCCACAATAAGACCTGAAGTTAGAACCACTCAGGGAGTACCTCATTTGCCCTAATAATGGAGACATCTGCTGCTGTTAGCTATTATTCCCTTAAATCGTTTTCTTCCCAATATATATAACCATTTGGAGCTTTATTGATTCCATAGGTAAAGTCTAGTAAACCTCAGAGTGTGGCATATTCTTATCCATCTTTTTAGAGATTAATCTTTTGGCAAAAGACCCTCTTCCGTGTGGGGCTAAGGGCTATCCTATGGGGAGTGACCATCTGCATCATATTTAGATTTACAATCTTTTACCCAATGCTTGTCATTATGACATATGGGACATTTAGTAAGTGGTTCTTTGGAAGTATTCTTTTAATACATTGGACATTCTTTCTTAAAATATCCTGATTGTTGAAATTAGACTTCAGGGATGCTTCAAGCAAGCTGGTCCACAAGCATGCTAGCAGCCTTAGGGTACTGAATTTTCCATTCCACAGAACTTTGTACTCTAGCCAGAAATTTAGTAAAAGGTTCAGTAGGTCCTTGTCTTGAATCTTTGAAACTCACTATGTTCCCTGAAGTGGGCATAGCCTTCAAGTTCTTAGGGCACACAGATGAACTTGGTCAAAATGCTGAGGAGGTCCAGGAGCATGTTCAGCAGGTGATGAGAATGTTCCCCATGTAGTTTCTCTACATTCAGCATTACACTAGAATTTTGATTTATCTCAGTCTGAAGTTCACATTGATCATAATGTGCCTTCCAAATCAAAAAATCATGAGAGATCATATATGCTCAGATCAGCTCTTTATAATTCTCCTGCATGATTAAATACAAGCTCATGGATTCTTATAATTGCATTATATATGAAGACCGACATCCTTCATCTCGACAAGCAGTTTTTAACTGCTGGATGGTTTTAAGGTTATGTGGATACCACACTAAAGGTCTCTGGGGGGAAAGATTTAAATTCTCTGGAAAACATAGACATTGGGTTGTTCATTTGGCCAGCTGACCCGGCCCGCAGGTCAATCAACTGGAAAACCTGGGAGAGGGAGTGAGGATTTCTGGGACGAAAGCATGAAAGGACTGGGACGATTGGTGCTGTCTCTTAATGTTGGGTTCTCCTGTAACAGATAAAAGAACATCTTCTCAGGGAGGCTGTTCCTTCCTGGAAGTATTGTTATTATCCATTTGTCAGACTAGCCGCTCAGGCAGCCAACTCCCTGATTGTGAATATATGCAGACAGACCCACGACCCCAAATTAGTACTGGGTCAAGCCCATACCATTGTTCATCAAAGAGGTTATCCCTTGTTTGAATTCAATCCCTTAGAATTTTTACCAAAATGTCCAGTCCTGCCACAATTAAAGCATTTTGCATCTCCTTTTTTGAGACACTTTCTGATGCAAAAAATCCAACATTAGATTTGCAATTTAATAAAGAACAACCAAAAATTGTCAGAATCACTGCCTAAAGAGCTTGAAGAAACAAGTTCATTTGATTTAGGCATTGCTCCGCTCTCGCTGTCGCTGTCCAACAGGCTACAGCTCATTCGCTCGCAGAACCTGTTTAAATGTGTTGCCTGACAAAAGAGGCTGTCTGCTATCTACACTAAAAGATTTACATGGGTCACTAAAAGCACAGCCAACCTACTGCCAGGTTCTGAAGACAAACCTATGATGGCCTTATCATGTAACAGAAGGTAGACCAAATTAGATTTTCTTTCTAAATTGAACTCTGACAGCACCAAGTAATTAGTCTCGCAGCCACTTGCTAATGTCAGTGTCGGGCCTGATGCTCACTCAAATTCCTCTCTATGACAGACAAGAATATTCCTGAAAAAAAACTGTGCAAAATCGAGGGTAACTTTTTAACGCTGTTCCTAGGGGTGGTGTTTTTATGGAATGGTCACTTGCTAGTCAGTCTCATTAAACAGAATCATCTGCAGCTTCTGCCCAAAGTGGCCAGGTGCAGAGCCTTAACTTGCTCAAGTCTAGAATATTAGAAATTTGGGCTTGACAGTGCGGGGCGCCAAGGAGGCTAACCTGTGTGCACTTCTCTTTCCCATTTAAAGAGGAAAGCCGTTGGTGCTGTCCACTAGGGTGCAAAGCCCTGCCAGGAAAAATCTGGACTCACTGTGATCTCCGTGGTTCAGTTTTAAAAGAACGTTGTGCGAATGAGTTTAGTGACTGTTCAAAGGATGAGGTCTGTACCTGGCCAGTGGTCTGTCAAACTGAACTCTCATCCATAAAACTCACCTAATGTGGGCCTTAGTCCCAGCACTCAGGAAGCAGAATCCGGGAGTTGTGGGCTACGCCGGCCCTGTCAGCTTTTTCCCATGGTCTCCCTTCACTTTCTTATAGTCCCCGGATCTCAAGATGATACCATTTAGTGAGGCTTTCTATCGTTCTTCCTGTCACTACCTCATCTCCACCCCCTTCCTATGCTCTTCCCTGTTAACACTGAAAAGCACACACTGTCTCTCAAGAGCTCTCCCTCCTACCTGCTCTCTATTCCGAAGACTTAATGAGAGAGCTGGTACAATACATTCTGCTAACTTAAAGGAGACACAGAACACCCAAGGTTTCTCCTGCCCAGCCTCCCCGGTAGCGGTAGCTGGGACTACAGGCATGTGCCATTGTGACCAGCCCATGCACGCGGCTCCGGTTCTTCTTCTGCAGGCGGTGCGGGGCTGGGGCAGACCCGCATGCGGCCTCTGCGGAACTGGCTCAGGTGTGGCGCGGACCCGGGAGCCAGGGCCCCGAATCACCGCCTGAAGTTTTATGTGCATGTGTGTGCACATATGTATCTGCAAGGGTCCAAGGAAGCCCCCAATTAAATGTTTTCTTTTACAAGTTGCCTTGGTCAAAGTGTTTCTTCACAGAAATAAAGAAAGTAAACTAATACAATTATCCTCTGAATATTTATGTGTATCAGGCTACCAGTTATAACTAAGGGGAACCTCTTCTTATACTGGGCAAGAACTGTAGCTCATGATATCTCTCTCTCACACACATACTCTCACACTCATACACTCTCTCTTTCATTTATGGTTCCGTCTTGTGGAAACCACAGACAGATTATCTGTCAGAAATTTAAAGAAATCTAAAAGAGCCTGTGTTTTGATTTTAGTCCCTCGTACTTTAAGTGCCTGTTTAAGGCACTCAAATTTTTCATGCTAGTGTTGGGTTCCCGAACTGGACCCCAACTTGGTGACGCGCCCACAGAGAGACACACTCGGATAATCGATGCAAAAAGCAAGAGGTTTATTAACCAGCGCTGGGGCCGTTCTAACTCGCAGGATAGAAGCGGCCCCAAGGAGCAAATGGTGAAGCTTTTTGAGGCATTACCGGCGCGTGTCAGGTCCCGCCTATCCCACGCAGGAGATGAGCATGGCGGCCCGATCCCTTCCCCACCAGCCCTTTTATCCGGTTAGGGCAAAGGGGTCTGGGGATGGGGGCTCTTGTGCAGCTGATTGGCTTCGAGCGCTCTATGTTAGACTAATTGGTCAGGAGTTTCCCACGCGCAGGATCCAGGGGGGGCGTGGTCAACCTGTGCCCTTGGACTAGCCCCTTGGGACAGGGTGGCTCCTGGTATGCTGGGGAAGGAAGAAGCCTGCTGATAAGCTTAATGGTCATTTCCCTGTGGGTGGGGAGGAGACTGAAGAGTACTGTTAATGGCTGTACTTGGGAAGGCATTTCCCCCTATATGTGATTGCATTTCTATGTTTCATATTTCTTAAACCCTTTCACTAGATTATTTATTGTCCTATTTTATTCTTCTTACCTGAGATCCTGGCTCCCTTTGAGTGAGCATCTCTTTCTTCTGAGATCCTGGCTCCCTTTTGAGGAAGCGTCTCCTTCTGGTGAGATCCTGGCTCCCTTTGAGGAAGTGTCTCTTTCTTGTGGCTGCAACACTTCTGTCTTCCTTCACTGGTTCCCAGTTGGCCCCGCAGTTGGGCGCCAAAAAGACCTGGCCAGCAGGTCAATCAACTGGAAAACCTGGGAGAGGGAGTGAGGATTTCCGGGACGAAAGCACGAAAGGACTGGGATGAGGCAAAGATGTAGAATGAAAGCTAGTCCGTTTATTCAGGATTTGTACATGGTATTTAAAGGGTAGGGAGGGAGGAACTAACTAGGGGAATAACAGGATGTCTAAGGCCAAGAAACAAAAATAGGATGTTTTTGCACTTTGGACAAAAACAGGATTCTTTGGACAAAAACAGGATACTTTGGACAAAAACTGGATAAGGGGATGAAAACAGGATGCCCCATACCTGGAGGATGTAAACCCTAAAAGGAAAAAACATCTTATTCAGGAAAAAACAAGTCAAGGAGAAAAACAACTCTGGGACAAAAACAGGTGTAAGAAAAACAGGTTTTAAGAGAAAAACAATTCTTGTGGACCGTGGAAAATTATTTACTGCTTATGTAGTTTAACATCATGGCTTTGATAGAGGCTGAAAGGGCTTGGGGAGATCCGCTCCCCACAGCCAGCAAACATCACAGGTAGCACAGGCATGAAAAGGCTCTAAATGGCGGCTGAGATTTTTTACTTTCTAAGCTGCAGTGTTCAAGAATTGCATTCAAGGAAGGATATAAAAAAGATAGCATCTGGACTACCTTTCTGGTGCCTTACTGTGACTTCCACCTTCTTGCCAGAGCATCTTGTTTTGTTAGGCAGCAAGAATTCGGATTAGCACTATCTTGATTTTGTCTCTGTCTGTTTCCTTTTTCACTGTCCTTATCTCTATCTGCAATTAGAAAATCACTTTCCCCTCCAGGTATAACAGAGGAGAAAGATTCAGACAAGACATGTCCAGTCCTAACTTCCTCTCTCCGTGAATTATTCAAAGTTCTCTGCCACAGCTCTGCTTTAAAAAACAAACAAAGAACAAAAAACAAAACAAAGCAAAACAAAACAAAACCTTCTAAAGAAAGTCAAGTATTTATCTGTAAGAACTCAGACCAAAACTTTTCTAACTCAAGCATTTATACACTAGTTCCTTTCTCTTTTAAGAAGGCATTTTACCAATTCCATCATCTACATTTGTGTTGCTCTTTTGTTCTGGCTGCAAGTTACTCATACAGGGTTCCCATGGTATTTTGTTTGTTTTGCCAGGGATCCCTTTACCCTATGTGCTTAAGTGTCCCATGTTCAGGTGCCATATTGTCATCATTACCTGGCCATTTCCTGACAATACAAAAATGTGAGTGGGTAGGTAAAAGGAGCAGAGATAAACCAAGCTGGAGAAAGTTTCAGGTAACAGTATCTTTTTTATTTCACACAAACAACCACCTACATAGTGGAAGCCTATGGACTGTGATTGGTTAGCACATTGCCTTGGATTAGACAGTGAGTGCTCATACCACCATGGTCTCTATGTGGAAGAAACAAACTAAAGGAGATCTAAAGAGTACAGATTTGTCCTCAGGCCAGCTACTGGCTACTCCTACCACTTCAGAATGCAGTGTTTTCCCTTCAGGGACATGTTATGACATGCTTCTTATTTAGAAACACAGTGTGCCAAGTAGGCTGGTCACTGGATCATGCTTGTATTTTCTCCTACACAAAGGGAATGGAAGACACCAAGAAAACATAGCTTCAAAACCAACAAAACTCATAGGAACCCACAGAGACTGAACTAGCATGCCTGCAGTGCCTGCAGGGTTCTGTACATGGTCCTCTGTGTGTGTATTATGGTTCCTAGGTTAGTGTTTTTATGGGATTTCTGAGTGTGAATGAGTGGGCCTCTGATCCTTGAGCCTTCTTTTTATTTGGTTTTCCTTCTGTTGGTTTGTTTTATCTAACTTCAATAAGATCTATTACATTTTATTTTGCTGTGTTTGAAATAAATGAATGAAATTGAATGAATGAAAACTTATCCACTAGGCTAAATGGTAGCAATTGCAGAGAGAGAGAGAAAATCTGTTTTCTCCAATACAGTGACACTGGGTATATCAATCATTCATATTGCGGAGTAGTTGACAAACATATAAAGCACTTCACAGATATTTTTGTTTGTTGTGTGTTTGTTGTTTTGTGTGTGTGTGTGTGTTTATTTGTTTACAGTTTGGTGTTTCTTTGGGGGAGGTGTTGTCTTATTTTGTTTTAATGGTTTTGGGGCTTTTATTGAATTGGGTTTTTGTCTGTTTCTTTAGAAAAAACTTAAAGTTGGAGGGGTAGGGAGTGGTAGAGGATCTGGTTGGACTAATATGAGGGAAGAATATGATTAACATATATTTAAATTTAGTTTTTTCATTATGAAAAATGTAATAAAAGTACACAAACACTTCAAATTGAAATAATAAATTATTTCAAAATAGTTATTTTAACTCATTTAAAAACTTCTGGCCTAAATGTATGCTCTGCAATAATTATACATTATGATGAAAATCATGGAAAGTCATGTGGCTGATTTAGAAAATTATTATAAAATTCCTCAAGTCTCTATGTTTTACAGACAAGAACATTTTACATATAAATATTGAATCACTACTCTTTCACCATTAGTCAATGAGAACTTAAACATTTGTAGGAAAAGAATATTATAATGTCATTAAAACACACAAGGTCATAGTCACTTTGTGACTTTTTCTTCTTTTGCCAAACACACACAAATGACATACATTTAATTATAGATCTTAATAATTGTCACCAAATTTGCAGTTATACAACTATAAACTGTAGTTTATTTTACTCTATAAACATTTTATATGAGTGAAATTATTTACATTATTTAATGGCATTCACAAACATGGTACAAGAAAAGTTAGCTTATGGTTCTTTTTATTACACTATGTCCTTCCTCTTAAGAAAGTCTATTTCCTTCATTTCTGATTCAAACAGTGAGCATCAGTATCTACAGCCATTTTTTGGAATCTGAACATATGGGCATCAATACAATATTAATTGTCCTTAGCATTCATGTTATATAGCATTAGTGAAATAAATGTTTTACTAAAGATTAGGGAAAATTTCAGCACAAAAGTCTAATGTGTAGTGATGGAAGTACAGTGTCAGAATGGGGAAGAAAAGCACAGAAAATTACAACAAAGATTCATGGAACCCTTGTGAGTTTGGGAATTACATGAGATTTGATGATTCCTTTAAGATCTTGCTCTCTATAATATGTATCTCCATATGGTAAAGTACTCAAGTATACTTTTTTAAATGTTTGTATAAAATTTTGGAAGAATTAAAGTTAATTTATGGAAGGCTACAATTAGAATTTATTCAGACTCCTATAGATTTTATGGTTACTTCAAGTTATTTCACATACAATAAGATGCCTAATACCCATAATAATCCAATTGTTATTTTAATTGTCATGCTATTGGAAATCTGAGTACATTAGTGGACAGAGAAAGGACCATCACCAGGGAGGATGACATCAATTGGATATCCAGTAACAAATTAACAGTCCTAAAAGCATACATCTAGCATCTTATGGACTCAGCAGGCTATATTTAGGAATATATATTATGTATAAATACATATATGCATATGATAATAAATAGTGAAAAAATAGGCCATGAATTTGAAGGTGATGAGGGTGACAATATGGTAGAGTTTGAGAGGGGGGATGGGAAGAAAAATATTGTAATCTGAATTTAAAAACTTAAAAGAAATAGAAATTTCAATAATTATATTTAAAAACCATGCATAAGTTCTAAACCTGTTAAAGTTTACATTTCACAGTAAAAAATAATTACTAAGTTCATGGAATTAATATTAATGATCTAATATTAGATCGAGTGCTTCTTACCCTAAAGGGAAAGTAAACAATCTGTGTTAATTGAATCTGCTCCACAGTAAATCACCAACCATAACCAGAAAAAAAATCAAATTAAGCTAAAGGAATTAGTTCTGGAATTTCCTGATATTTTTCATCTCCATTGCTTTCCTTTTGGACTGTTGATTGTCATGTGTTCCTTTATCATATTGTGCAATGGCACCATTGTACTAATCACAGGAGTATTTTTCCTTGGCAGCTTTTACTTATTTTTAAAATTGATTACGTATCAATTGCTCTTTCCAGAATGGTCTTGAGCCTTGGGACCCAGAGAAGGATGTTTCTTTCATTTCCTATGCTACACATACATGCTGTAGTCTTATACTGTGGGCTACAGAGTGCTCCCTCCTTGTGATGGCCTATCACTGTTACTTGGCCATATGTAACCCTCTGCAGAATTCCAGTACAGGTAAGACAAACATAGATTTTCTCTATATCATTTTGTAGTTCCCAAAAAATCAACAACTTCTCATGAGATTCCCTGGATATTTCCCCCTGTCTACAAGGACATTTTTGTAAACAAGATCTTCCTAGATGCTGTTTTGTTTGCTTGATTCTATTTCTCTTATTACTTATATCCAATTAAAATTTGTATGTGCTTATTATATAAATTATTTACTAGAACATTCTTTGGGTTGTAACTGTTGAATATGGTTTTGCATATGTCCATAAATTTTCAAGAAATATTTAATTACAGTTGACTTCTTATGTCATTTTTACAATGATAGCTATTCTAAACTAAACCTTATCTGTAATATTGAAATTAATTTGTCTTTAGGTTTGTGAATGAAATATGTATCACAAAATCCAAGTTATTCTATTTCACATTCTACTAAATTCTGTTTAATATTAATTCTCAAAAAAAAAAAAACCTTTGATGTGGCCAATATAATTGGCTCAATTAGAAATCAATACTTTGCTAAATAATTTACTAGAAATATCATAATTCACTTTTATGAATTAATGGCAATTGTATTTGAAAACAAGCTGACATACTGACAATGAGCATTAAATGGAATAACAGAAGTTCATACACTTTTACACAAATGGTTTGGTCTAAATACAACTACCCAAATAAATCACTTAACATAAGATTTCTTACAGTTTTCCTTTTTATTCTCTTTCAGGGCTAAGAAACTTAAAAATGACTTTGCACATGCTGGAAAACTGCTCATCATGGAGCTATATCAAGCACCTAAATGTACTCAGTTTGATTCACATAGAGATAGAACTGTTTTCATATATTAAGTATAATAAATAGAAGTCATCATTAGTGTGATAAATAATGATTTGATAAAGCAAATACTACTTGACTATTACCATATATTCACACAAAAAAAGAAAGAAAAAAAGCAATAGAGTAATTCTGGGAACACAAACAAGTACCTTTTCAGAGAATAATGAAAAATTATGGTTCATTTAAAATACATTTCCTGAAAATATATAAAATACAATATACTTAGTAGAGAGGGTGTGTGTGTGTGTGTGTGTGTGTGTGATTGTCTGAATGAATATATGTTTTTAAGAGGTTACATATAGGAAATTAGATCAGTGGCAGAATTCTTTCTCATACACTCTTAAGTATCTTTGGCCTCCATTCTCACTACTTCAAAAAGAGAACAAAAACTCTAGTTAATGTGGTTCCCACTTTACGAGGTTTTCTGCTTTCAGATCTCATGTTTCTTAAAAACACACACACAAAAGAAAAAGCTTGAGGTTGTATGGTACTGATTACTTAGGGAATAATTTCTTCATTTATGCATTTTTATTGTGTTAACCTCCTTCAGTGACAAGAAAAAAATTTGTTTCTTTCAATTAAAAGTAGCACGGGGCCACAATTCCAGGTAGGATGCTCTCCCTACCACAGAATTCCCATACTTTCATAGTGCCCCCCATCCAACTCTCCCTCTTGCCCCCCCCCAACTCCAGGAGAGGCTCCCTGCTTGGATCAGAGGATACTCCAGCTGCCAAAACTCCAAGTAGGCTGCCTTCTTCCACAGAATACCCCAAATTCTTAGTGTCCCAGTCTCCTGTCCTGTTCTGCTTCTCCCCTGAGTTTCTGCCTTGCTAGTTCCCCAACTCAAGTAGAGACTCCCTGCTTAGAACAGGGCCCATCCCTGTTGCCAAAACTCCAGGTAGACTACCTTCCTTAAGCAAAATCCCCACACATTCTTAGTGCCTCCCCCACCCAGTTCTCTCACCAATTAACCCTTCCCTCTTTGTCCCACCCTCAACTCAAGTGGAGGCTCCCTCCTTCGGTCCTTCCCAGAGGCTACTCCAGCTTCCACATCTCCAGGTAGGCTACATTGGTCCCTCTGAGGAACCCATTCATGCTTTTGGCACCCTCCCTTCCCTCCATGTTGCCCCCTTGTCCAAAGGCCCAAGACAAGTGGAAACTCTCCTGGACCAGAAGCCAATATAGTCTATGTTGTGAATTGGCCAGAGCTGTCTCCCTGGAACTCACCCATTCCCCATGCTCCCGACACTCCCCACCTTCTGGCGAGGTACTGCCCTGAACCTGTCCCCAGACGGTTACCTGTCCTGCATCATAAGTCCCATACAATCCCAGTGGGCTTCGGACTTCTCTCTTTGGCCTTTCTCTCTCCCTCTCTCTCCTTCTCTTTTGTCCTTTCTCCCTCTTCCTCTGCTCTCTTTGTCTCTCTTTCTGTGTCTCTCTCTGGCCTCTCTCTCTCTCTCTGGCCTCTCCTCTCCTCCCCTCCTCTCCCCTCCCCTCCCCTCCCCTCCCCTCCCCTCCCCTCCTCTCCCCTCCTCTCCTCTCCTCTCCTCTCCCCTGCCTCTCTCTACCCTTATCCTCTGTTCTGTCTCCCTCCCCCATCTACTTCTGCAATTAGAAACTGACATTTCGTGTCTCACCCCACCCCAATAAACTTGTATGAGACCCTGTTGTCTATTGCTTGGTGTTGTGAACATTTCATTCAGTCTCCAGAACTCCAGGAGAGACTAACTCAAAGACAGAGAGGCCACACCCTCCCAAACCCTGCCCACCAACTCCAGTGGAAATCCCCAGCCTTGCCCCAAGCCACACTGACTAGAAGACCAGAAAAGAAACAGAACTCAAGGAACTAAACTCTCATACGATAAAGAAAACTCTGGAACTCTGGAATTAGCACCTAAACCTATAATCACCCAAAGCCCAAATGCCTAAGAACATTAACAACAATCAGAGCAGTGTGTCACCACCAGAGCTCAGAGGTCCTACTACAGCAAGCCCTGAATGTGCTGATACAGCAGAAACAGAAGAAAAAATACCTTAAGACCAACTTTATGAAGATAATAGATGTCCTCAAAGAGGAAATGAATAAATCCCTCAAGAAATCCATAGTAAGACAAACAAACAATGGGAGGAACTGAGTAAATTCACCAAAGAAACACAGGAAAACACAAACAATTAGAAGACATGAATAAATTCCCTAAGAAAGCCAAGGGAAAACAAGTAAACCACTGAAGGCAAGGAACAAAATTGTTTAAGAACAGAAAACGGAAATAGAAGCCATAAAGAAAACACAAACCTAAGAAATTTTAGGAACAACAACAACAACAAAAAACCTAGAGAAGTGATCAGGAACTACAGAGGGAAGCTAAAGTGGGTAATAACCTTAAATGCATTGGCAGAGGAGACAAACTTCCTGAACAGATCGTGAAACTGAAGAGCTTCTGTAAGGCAAAAGACACTACCAGGAAGTCAAAACCTTAACCCACAGAATGGGGAAAGATTTTCACCAATTACACTTCTGATATCCGAAATATATAAAGAACCCAACAAAATAGACACCAACAAAACAAATAATCCAATTTAAAAACTAAGGTATAGGTCTAAAAAGAGAATCTCAAAAGAGAAATCTCAAATGGCTGAAGAACACTTAATAAAATATTTGACATCTTTAGCCATCTGGGAAATGCATATCAAAACTACTTTGAGTTTTCATCTTGCTCCTTTCAGAATGGCTAAGGTCAATAATGCAAAGGACATCTCATGCTGGTGAGGACGTGGTGCAAGGAGAATATTCCTTACATGCTGGTGGGAGTGCAAACTTGTACAGCCACTGTGGAAATCAATATGGTGATTCCTCAGTCAATCAAACTACTTCAAGACCCAGCTATTCCTGGGCATATATTCAAAGGACACTCCATCCTACCACAAGGACACTTGTTCAACAATGTTTATAGCAGCTTTATTCATAATAGCCAGAAATTGGAAACAACCTGGATGCCCTCCAACTGAAGAATATATAAAGAAATTATGGTACATTTAGACAATGTAGTACTACTCAGCTATTTAAAAAAATGACCTCTTGAATCTTGCAGGCAAGTGGATGGAAGTAGAAAACAATGATCCTGAGTGAGGTAACCCAATCGCAAAAAGACAAGCATGGTATATACTCACTTATATGTGGAGATTAACTATTAAGTAAAGGACAAAGATACTAATATCCACAGATCCAGAGAGACAATGTAACAAGGATGGCCCCAGTGGGAACACAGCATTATCTCTGATAAAGGAGAAATAGAACATATGGTGTGGGTGGGCTGGGGGAGGATGAAAATGGGGGTGGAGGGACTAGAAGTGGAAGAGGAATGGAGGGAGAGAAAATATGGAGACATCTAGAATCTGTAACAATTAATGAGTAATCAGTAGACCTAGTGCAGTGGAAACTCACTAGAATCTATGAGGGAGACCCTAGCCAGGATCTCCCTATCTCTGTCCAGAATAGGGAACCTGAACAGGCCATCCACTTGTGACCAGGCAAAATTCCAGTGATGGGACTGGGACACCATCCCAACCACAAAACCTCCAAGCTATTGCCTATTCATCAGGTAGGATCCTCTAAGACACTGGAAGGTTCAAGGATACCAGGAAAACAAGCACCAGAGCATCAACTGACCAACACTCTTAAGAACACATAGAGACTGACGAAGCAGACAAGAAACCTTCAGGGCCCCTTAAATATATCCTATGGCTGCCTGGTTTGGTGTTCTTGAAAAATACCTTTTTACCTTCCTTTGGGACTATTTTGCTGACAGATGGATTGTCTAGTATACCCTTGATGTAAGGAGCAATGCCTGACCTTGTTCCATCTAGTTAAACCATGCCCTGCTTGAGCCATAACCCTGGGGGAATTGTTTCTTTCTAGGGAAACATGGGTTGAGGAGTTGGCTGATGAGTGGGAGCAGGGGATAGACGAGAGGAAATGGGAGATGGGGGGATCTGGGAGGAGTGGAAGGCGGGAGGGCGTGTAAGAGAGTAGAAAAAAATAAATTTTAAAAAGTAACATGGGAAAGGAATTTAACCCCAGAGTACTGATCATTTCCCACTGAAATTGCAGTGTGTCTTCTGCCAGTAGAATTTATACTTAAAGATGGCCGGTCTCTGACATAAAAGAAACTTCTTAAGCAGAGTTAAAGAAATTTCTTTTTCATTTTCTGAAATTTATCAGTCAATAAAGGTAAGAATGCTACATTTTTCTAAGTCCAAAGAGATCATCATGAGCTAATTTTGGTAAATATCAAACTTACCCTGTATATATACTTTTATGTTTTATTGCCAGAATTAGAATGAAATCATACAAAGTAATGAAAAGAAGCCATGGATTTTTGTTTTTCATAAACGCAAATGCTATTTCAAATTGACTTTTTACTTTTCAAATATTTGACATTATTTGAACAAATGAAAACAAATTGTAAATTTTTTAAATGAAGGGCAAATGACTAAAATCATTGTCATTAATATCATCTTACGTATTAATATTTATCATGTCCCTTTTTTTAACTAGACATATATTTGTGTCTATATTAAACCTGGAATTCCAACTATATAACAGGTGCTCCTAATTTTGAAGCATATGATTGAAATTTGTGGGTAACCTGTTACCCAAATTGTTTATGATTGTTAAGAATTAATATTTATGGAAAATTAAACAGGAAACATTACATAGTTTCTTTTTGCTTTAAAGACATGAGACTTATTTTTTATTACCCATTTTCAATTTTATGCATATACTTGTTCAGAGAAACAAAAGACTGAGGTGTACTCTGATGTTAAATATTGCAGTCAATATCTTAGTAAGAGCTAAAGCAAAAACAAACAAACAAACAAAAAACAAAAACAACAAAAAAAAACAAACAAAATCAGTGTTTCATATAGGATTCCAGTTAAATAAAAAGAGGGTACATGAATCCAATATGCCTAGATTTTCTTGAAATGCCTGATGGTATTCTACTTCCTACTGTAATTGCATAGTTCTAAACTTTTCCAAAAAAGGTTTCCAATTGTTAAAAAAATAAAATAAAAGAAGTTATGTTAAGAGATTTGAAGATTTGGGGGAGATTTTACTAAGGGTCAGTGGTAAAGTGGTTCTATAGCATACATGAAGCCCTGGTTGAGATTTGAACCACCAACAAAGTAACAAACACAGGAGCAGTATATAAAGATGTTCTGAATCATGCAATTGCAGCACCTTTTCCTTTCCATGTAGTTTTGACTGTAGAAATTCATAAATGTGAGTAAATATTGTCTTTTTAGAAATGTAAAAGTAACACACTTACTCATCAAAAACCACAGACAGAAAATCAGAGAAATAGAGCCACAGTAAAGCCATAAAAATGTTCTAGAGATAGAGAGGAAGTGAATCTGTTTATGGTGCCTTTCATTCTTAATATGTTATAAACCTAACTTTGTTCAATGTAGAGATGCATCCATAGCAGTAAGAAATGACAGACAAAGGTGTAAGAAGGAACACATACAATGAAAAGAAAAACAAAATGGCATTTGTGTGTATGGTCAAGATGACAGCAGTTTTTGAGGGCAGCCTTTGGCTAAACAAACTCAGGATGTCTAATACTTACTAGTCTCCAATGAAATGAATCAAATAAGGCTTATTTTTAATCCTTGTTCGTATAATTAGTTGTATATTGAAGTAAATAGGTGAATTAATGTTTACATGAGTTTTATCATGTACTGAAAAAACAACTGAAAGCCTTCATAGTGTATATTTGTGATTTCAAATCATTTCTTCACAATGAGAACTCTTACCTACTAGTTGGTATTCATCAAAATTTCAGGTATTTCACCCTCACAAACATGTGAGAGTGAATAATTACTTTTAATATATTAATATTTAGCATAAAATTTACAGAAGGGAAAATTATATCTTCACCCTCCTCTCATGAAAACCTTCTTAGGTTTTTCATATTTAATATGAGCTTTCAAATTGTATCTATGCTTTTGAGCTAAAACCTTGGAACAATATCCACACATAATTCTTTAAATATGACTAGTAGTTTAGTATTCATTTGCTGTGAGCTTCAACTTTATCTTTGAATGAATAATGCTTAATTTGGAAATCAATCAATCAATCAATAGAAAATAAATGAGGTTGAAAGTTATTTTTATAAAAGTAGATGAAATTTAAAATTATTACCAACTATATATTTACTGGCTATATGACCAAATACATTATATATATACACACACACATACATAATACCTAAGAACAAACTAACAGAATTCAGTAGGTAGAATGAAGTAAACAAGACCAAAAAGATAAGGTCAATCATTGAAAATATCATTGTTTTAGGAACAGTTCAGATATCTGCATTTGATTCCCTCTCTATAAAAGATCTGCATCAGAATAAAGACATTCACATCCCCCTTAGATCTGCTTTTGACCATTTATGTCCGTGAGAATTTTTCTGCTTTCTGAATTATCCCATATAGGAAAATTATGTTAAAAAAAACTATTTACTACAACCTGAATTCATAGCTGAAGGTCAGACATACTTTAAAATCTGAATAACGGTCATGAATATTGATTCAATGGACTTTACAAAGAAAGGTAAACACAGGTTTACATATTAAAAGCACCAATTAGCATGGTAGTTGGTTAATGATTATTCTGTAATAAAAGACATGTAGAAATTGCAAAGTTAAGATGATTTTGGAAAAATCACTCTTAGATAATAAATCTATCCATCCCTGAAATTGACAAGTATTTCCTTGACAGTATTTAAATAATATTTCCTCATGTAGACCAGCACAGGATCAAACCAGACAAAATTACAGAACTTAGAAGCAGACGTAGACACAAAGTCTTACATCAAACCAAGAAGATATTTGCAATTGTTACCTGCTGGGAAATGGAAAATTATTATTCTCTAATAGAATGTCATTGAATTACAAATCACCCACCATGCTCAGGATAAGCTGGACAACACGGAATAAAATCCATGTTTTATTTTGATTCACGTAGGCTGTTGTTTTGTTTTGTTTGAGTCTTTGTATCTTATTGGTTTTGTTGTTTTGTATTTTATTTTTTTGGAGAGAAGAGAGATAGAAGCATAAAGTTGGGTGGTAAGGAGGTGGGAGAATCTGGAAGGAGATGGGTGAAAGGAAAAATATGATCAAAACATATTGTATGAAAAAATTAATTAGAAATAATAAAATGTCCTTTTAATCTGAAATAAAATTAAGTGTGGTAACTACATAAAACCAAAATATTGATAGAAACACAAAAATTGTGAAAGAAAAGAATTGAATCATTGCTTAATGGAGTATTAATTTGGAGTTTTGCTTCTGAGTAAATGAATACTAAAGTGGGATGCTTTATTGCTATACATCTAGCCAAAAAAGGAAAGGGAAGATTAAAAACAAAATAAAATACCTCATGGGTATATTTAGTGCCCAATAATATACTTTATGACATTTTCATATTTTTCCTATCAAATTGGGATATTGAATATGATGTTATTTTTAGTTTGTAGATAAATTTGTAGACAAAGACAGGAAAATAACTGTACTTCTGGTTCAATCATCCTCACAGATGGAACACTCGGAGATCAGGGCAGAGGACAATGTTTCCACAGTGACACAGTTTTTCCTTTTGGGCTTCTCTGATCTTCCCAACCTCCAAGGATTTCTATTTGGAATGTTCTCCATAGTGTATATGATTATCTTAATTGGCAATAGCTTCATAATTGTGATAACCAGAATTGATCCTGCACTACAGAAGCCCATGTATTTTTTTCTGGCAAATTTTTCGTTTCTGGAAATCTGTTATGTATCAGTCACTCTCCCTAGAATTCTATACAATCTTTGGACTCAAGATACAAGCATTTGTCTTCTGGCTTGTGCTCTTCAAATGTTCTTCTTCCTAATTCTTGCAGCCACTGAGTGTTTCCTACTGGCTGTGATGTCCTATGACCGTTATGTGGCCATCTGCAACCCTTTACACTACCCTATGGTCATGAATCCAACAAAGTGTATTCAGTTGGCAGTGGGTTCTTGGCTCGGTGGCATTCCAGTACAGATAGGACAAACTTGTCGAATATTCTCTCTGCATTTCTGTAATTCTAATAGAATAGATCACTTCTTCTGTGATGTTCCCCCAATTCTCAAACTGGCCTGTGGAGATACCTCGTTACATGAACTGTCTGTCTACTTAGTGGCTATGCTGTTTGTTGCCTCACCTTTTATCCTGATACTTGCCTCTTATAGCAAAATCATTGCAACCATTCTGAAGTTGACAACAGCCACAGGAAGAGCAAAAGCCTTCTCCACATGTTCTTCCCATTTGGTGGTGGTGGTTTTGTTCTTTGGATCAGCTACTGTTACCTACATGAGGCCAAAGTACATTCATTCTCTAGGAACTGATGAATTCCTGTCTCTTTTCTATACTATCTTGACCCCCATGTTCAATCCCATGATATACAGCCTTAGGAACAAGGATGTGATTACAGCAATAAGAAGACTTTTACATAAAATGTAGATCCACAGACTTATGTACAAGTGAATGGACAGCATATTCCATACTTATCAGATATATTTCAAGTGTTTGTATTTCATTTTAATGGTAATTCTGTCTATGTTATCATATGAATTTACTCTTTAAATTTAATGTATTTTAATTAAAATATAATTACATCATTTCCCCTTCCCACTTACTTTTTCTAGCCTATGTCTTCTTCCTCCACTCCCTCCAAAATTACCAGCCCCATCTTCCTCTTAAATAATGGCCTCTTTTTATTTGGTTGTTATTGTTACATAAATAAAAGGATGGTTTTATATATATATATATATATATATATATATATATATATATATTAGAATGATAGAAAACATATATTAAAACAAATATCTGAGTCTATGTTATTTGTGTGTATATAATTTCAGGGCTAGTCTCCTCATCAAATAACTTCTTTTTATGGCAAATGAAGATCATTAAGGAAAATCACAACTGGACATAATGCAGGGAACAGTGGACCACGGGTAGCCCAGGCCCAACTAATTGTCTTCAACACATCTTCTGCATCAAAGACTCAGAGAACATGATCAAAGAAGAGGGGAAGGGTATTATAAGAGCCAGAGGATCATGATGCCTGCTGTAAGAGTATAAATGACTATCTAAAAAAGACTTGAACAATGGCAATATCAATAAACATACATTAAAAATTTGTGAATGATTAAAATGTTCTCTGCAATAGTATATACTTGACAATTTAATCTCTCCTCATACATAAAAGTTTTATCATATTTAAAATTTGCAATATATATATTTATATATTCATACACACAAACATATATATATATATTATCTTTGATAAATGTAGGAATGTAAAGAACTTGAGGGATATTATGTTAATATGCTTAAAATTGCTCAGTGCTAAAGTTCTTGTAAACACATTATTATCAACTACAACAAATATTAAAACCTACTGAAGAACAAAAAACTATAAAAAATTCTTATACATATATTAATAACACCAAATCTAATTCATGACAATATCAAAATTCACGACGATGTAGAGTTTATTTATTTTCTGATAATGAGAAATTTGGAAGTAAAATAACTTCAGTTTTTCCTTAAAACAAAACTAAGAACCATCTCCCCAGATGAAACATGCAGGAATCAGGGCAAAGGACAATGCTCCATGTTGACACAGTTTCTCCTCCTGGGATTCTCTGACCTTCCCAACCACAAGTGATTATTGTTTGCAGTGTTCTATAATGTACATGATTATCTTAATTGGAAATAGTTTCATAATTGTAATAACTAGAATTTATCCTGCACTCAACAAACCCATATATTTTTTCCTGGTCAACTTTTCCCTTTTGGAAATCGGTTATGTATCAGTCACTCTCCCTAGGATTCTGTACAATATGTGGACTCAGGACAGAAGCATTTCTCTTCTGGTCTGTGCCACACAAATCTGTTTCTTCCTTATGCTGGCAGCCACTGAAAGTATTCTCCTGGCTGTGATGTCCTATGACCGCTATGTGGCCATCTGCAACCCTCTGCACTATCCTCTGGTCATGAACCCAACAAAGTGTGCACAGCTGGCAGTGGGCTCCTGGCTTGGTGGCATGCCATTCCAGCTAGGGCAAACTTGTCAGATATTCTCTCTACATTTCTGTAACTCTAACCAAATAGACCATTTTTTCTGTGACATACCCCCTGTTCTTAAGCTGGCCTGTGGAGACACTTCTGCTAATCAGCTGTATGTCTATGTAGTGGCTATCTTGCTTGCTGCCATCCCTTTTATGTTAATATTAACGTCTTACAGTAAATTCATTGCCACCATCCTGAGGTTACCAACTGCTGAAGGACAGGCGAAAGCCTTCCATGTGTTCTTCCCACCTGGTGGTGGTGGTTTTGTTTTCTGGCTCTGCATCTATTACCTACCTAATGCCAAAGTCAACTCATTCTGCAGTAAGTGACAAACTCCTGTCTCTTTTTTATACCATTGTGACCCTCATGTTCAATCCTCTGATATACAGCCTTAGGAACAAAGGATGTGATTGCTGCACTGAGAAGATTATTGCTTAGAACATAGTGTCATGTCACTGATTTGCCAATTCAGTTCTCACACTAATTTTTCACATCTGTCATTGTCTTTGAGATGTCAATCACTCCCTGCTAGGGACTTTCTAGATCAAAATGTTTTTGAATTTGTGATGACAGAAAGTACATTTTAATATAGTCTAAGACAGTGCATATTTTTAGTTTTGCTAAAATGTCTTGTCATATGCAAACTGCAGTTATACTTAGGGATGTGTCAGAAACCACTAACCTCAGCTCAGCTCTATGGAGATATAGTCAGTTTGATCACTCCATGTTTACTGTCATCCAGTTATCCCTTACCTCAATAAATAACAGGGCTGGAAAGGTGATCCAGTGGTCATGTGTTTCTTTCTTACCTGGAAACTTTAGTTTCAATATTCATTACCTCAAAAAGTATAGTTACCAATTTTTGATATTTTCAATTCTAATATTTATTTTAATAATAACAAAAATGAAGATTGATAATATGTAAAGGAGTTGATTGTTTTCTTCATTAAATTCATGGTTCTTGTTATGCTAAATTCACGACTGGCAGGTAAGCATGTTCTCTACAATTAGAAATTAACACAGGAAAGGAGTTGTCCCCAGGGGAGATTCCTCGTTAAATAGAATAGTGTGTTAGGATAGGAGAATATATTTCGAAGGTGTTTGGCCTCCGTTTCAAATAAATTAAGACTTTTAAGCTTAGAAAAATTAACTTCTTTATCATTTTACTGTTTTATGTCAACAAATCAAGGTAAGAATTATCATTCACTTAATTCCAAACAACATAGACCACGATTGATTGACAACAAATTTATGTACCTGCATTGTTATATTTTTAAAATCAGCATTTGGATAAAATTACACAGAACAATTAAAAGAAAAATTGAATTATTTATTTCATGTTAAATTTGAAGCACTATTTCAACTTGACTTACATTACTGTTCTGAAATTTGATGTTAAAAGATCTAGACAAAACAGCGTATACAGTTCTTTTTATTATGAAAGATTAAGGCTTTAAGGATCATGGTCATCAACATCAACATGGTATGTGCAAAGGTATATCAAGGCATTGTTTTCTGTTAAGCATATGTTTAAATGTTTCAATGATATGAAATCTAAGAAAAATATATCATAAAAATCCACCTATCTACAATAGAGAATGAAAATGTTTAATGAAGATCATTGATTTGTGCCTGAAACTTATTATGATCTAAAAAGCTCTTGCTGGTAGAGTTTTAAGATTTTTCAGAAATAAATAATGAAAGTTATAGAAATAGCAGCATTTTTCTCATTTGGTTCTAAAGAAATATGCCATAGAAAAACTCTTCTGAATTAATGCAAATGTATATATTTTACTATAATTACACTTAAATGGACTTAAAGAAATAATCATATGCCCATCTTAGTAGATGCAGAAAATTTTATTTCTACTTTTATTTTCGTATCTATTTTAACTGATAAAGTTTAATAGTGAAGCACAATACAGTGTGTTTTAATTTATAGAGTATAATTTGAAGGTTTTAATTAATACCACAATGGTCTACATCAAAGGAAATCAATGTAATAGTCATAAAGTATTTGAATAAAACCAAGTGCTTACAGTCACACAAAATTTCTACTGAATTTATTTCTTACCATAAAAATGAGAATCAATAGGTTAACAACTGACATACACGAATGCAGACACACATTAGAGAGAGACAGAGAGAAACAAAGAAAGAAAGTGAGAGAGAAAATGTTAAGTGACTTGAGGAAGTTTGTTTTAGCAGTTTGTGTACATTTCATGCTATAGCAACTGAGGAAATAGCTTGGAGAGAGAGTGCTAGCCTAACATTTATAAAGATATGTCTTAGACTACTGCATCACAAACAAAAGAAATTTCAGAGTTAATACTATTTGTAAAAAGGTATAACTAATATATCTTTTGTTTTACATATTCATTCAAACAAAAAATTCCATAGATGTGAAAAAAAGTAAAAAGAATTTTAATGCACACTTCTACATTGAACTTCCAAAAGTTTTGAGCATAAAATACCTTTTAAAATCTGGTGCTCATTTTGCCATTTATTTTACAATGAATTTGCATATACACAAAATTATCATAATAAAGAAAATCACGATAAAACATTGGATATATTTTTCTAAAGATACATTTTAAACAAACAAAGATTATTAAATCACAATAAAATTGATTTGTGATATAGCAAATAATTTTAGATGAAAATTAAAGAACCAACTGAAAATGGAATCATTAATTCAGAGTTTGTCATTTTAGATATTTAGATAATCATTTAAAATTACATGCGTAATTGTACCATTAACAAGAATATGTATTACGCTGGGTAGTGTTAGGGAAAATAAGAGTAACATTTATCCTAGAAAATCCAAGAGATATATATACTGGAAAAGACAAATTCTCAGTTTATGTATATATTTCTAAACAGAATGGAAAGATGGAAATATGGTAACTTCAGTTTATGACTAAAATAACAATCCTGAGGTTAAGAATGTCTAATCCTCACAGATGAAGCATGCAGAAATTAATGGAGAGCACAATGGTTCAACAGTGACACAGTTTCACCTCCGGGGATTCTCTGACCTTCCCAACCTCCAGGGATTTCTATTTGCAATGTTCTTTATAATGTACGTGATTATCTTAATTGGAAATAGTTTCATAATTGTAATAACTAGAATTGACCCTGCACTCAACAAACCCATGTATTTTTTCCTGGTCAACTTTTCCCTTTTGGAAATCGGTTATGTATCAGTCACTCTCCCTAGGATTCTGTACAATATGTGGACTCAGGACAGAAGCATTTCTCTTCTGGCCTGTGCCACACAAATGTGTTTCTTCCTTATGCTGGCAGCCACTGAAAGTATTCTCCTGGCTGTGATGTCCTATGACCGCTATGTGGCCATCTGCAACCCTCTGCACTATCCTCTGGTCATGAACCCAACAAAGTGTGCACAGCTGGCAGTGGGCTCCTGGCTTGGTGGCATGCCATTCCAGCTAGGGCAAACTTGTCAGATATTCTCTCTTCATTTCTGTAACTCTAACCAAATAGACCATTTCTTCTGTGACATACCTCCTGTTCTTAAGCTGGCCTGTGGAGACACTTCTGCTAATCAGCTGTATGTCTATGTAGTGGCTATCTTGCTTGCTGTCATACCTTTTGTGTTAATACTAACATCTTACAGTAAAATCATTGCCACTATCCTGAGGTTACCAACTGTTGAAGGACGGGCGAAAGCCTTCTCCACGTGTTCTTCCCACCTGGTGGTGGTGGTTTTGTTTTTTGGCTCTGCATCTATTACCTACCTAATGCCAAAGTCAACTCATTCTGCAGTAAGTGACAAACTCCTGTCTCTTTTTTATACCATTGTGACCCCCATGGTCAATCCTCTGATATACAGCCTTAGGAACAAGGATGTGATTGCTGCACTGAGAAGATTATTGCTTAAAAGATAGTGTCATGGCGTTATGTTCATGTGACTGAATTGCAACCTTGATTCTCATATTGCCTTCTACATCTGTATATTCCTTTTGAGATGTTAACTCCTTCCTATTTTGGGCTCTCATTGTTAATTTTGAAAGTATAACATGACTTTGCATAGTAATACACTAACCAATTTAATATATCATTGATGTCGTATGTCTAATGAAGCACTTTTATTTTATTAAATATTTTCTTTGATATTTTTTCATGTGTATAAGACATTCCCTTTTTCTGTCAAAACTGAATTCCTCTTTCCAAATTCCTTCCCACATGTAGGTCTTTCTGTTTTGTTTTTGACCTATGCAACTTACCTGAGTCCCTCTCTGTGACCATGGGATTGATTGCAGTATGGATACACAACTGAAGGCATTGATCCTGTTCATACTAAATTTGCTAATAAGTAGTGTTTCTTCAGGCAGAGTAATGTCCATTCTCATATTCTAGCTTATTCTTGACAGGGAAACTTTTGTTCTGGACCACTGAAGTAAGAGCTGCTGTGAGATCGAAATCTCATTGGTTTTGTAATACCCAGGTGGTGGAATTTTGTAGACATTCTCCCTATCTTTTGATTCTTCCATTCCTTCTGTGCTCTCCTTTTTAATATTCCTTGAAGTCTAGGTGGTCCTATAGATCACTTTTATAGGACTGAGTATTCAATTCTCACTTATCAATAGTTTAAGCTGTCATGTAGCTTGGAATTCTTCATGAATAAAATGTAATGTGCATTATGTATTCCATATGAAACAGTAAGCAGAATCAGTCTGGTTTAATGTGACCTATTTATAACCCTAAAATTATCTACTTTGATATTATCCTTAATATTCACCTCAATATCTCCTGTTATGATTTTGTTTTGAACCATATTAGACTTAAATTAAAATAAAAAGGGCATCTAAAATATTTGTTGAAGCAGATTAAGTTAATGGATGAAATAATGAGCTTGCTATGTTCTATCAGAATTTTGGTAAACTTAGAGATTACAAAGCAAGGAATCTTCAAAACAACATTTAACCTAGACTGTTTCTTGGAAGAATTACTACACTAATGTAGCAGAGTAAATGTCTATGAAAATATTTTCAAAATCTATGATGGCTGATAATATATTCATTTAATTTTACATTTATACCATAAATTACTATTAATATAGAAATTAATTCATAAGTGTACCTGACCATATTTATTTGGAATATATTGTGTTTTCTCCCGACCCTACACACACACACAAAGCCATAATACTTGTCTGTGGTACAAATTTATTAAAGATATTTTCATCCAAGTATATAATATACTTTCTGCAGACTTCTTCCTAATGTCCCACCTTTCCTGTTTTCTTGGTCTTTCTCTTTCCTTTTCTCTCTTTCTTTCTGTCTGTCTCATACCATTAGCACATACATGCATATGTGTGTATATATATGTATGTATGTATATAATATACGTGCATATATATGCATATATACATATGTGTATATGTACACATATATCCATATATATATGCATATATATATATGAGTTGAAACATATATCAATATCAGAATTCACAAATAACAGAAAACAAGAAACGATCCTTTTTTGTAAATGAGAGAAATAAAGTGATATATTTCTAACATTTCTAAGATTCTAAGATAACTTATTATGATTCTTTTCAGTTGTATACATTTTCCTCCAAAGGACATAATATGTTCTTCTTCATGGTTGTAAACACACCCATTATGTACACATATGCCACATTTTCTTTATTCAAACAATATTTTCTTTGGTTCCCAAACTTACTTATTATGAACAGTGCTGCAGTTGACCATCCATTTCCTGGTACCTCTGTGATAGAAGAGCATTTGGGCAGTACCCTGAAGTGGTGTAGCTTGGTCATATGGTTGATTTATTTTTAGTTTGGAAAAGCTTTAATGATGATTCCCATAGAAGTTAAACTGTTTGGCATTCTACAAAAGCATAGAATGGTGCTCTTTTTTTCTTGTTGTAACAATTTTTGGATTTGTTTTTCTTTACTTTTATTTTTTTTATGTGTATTTGTGTATACCTATGTGTGTGTTTATATACATCACATGAGGACAGGTGTCACAAGAAGTCAGAAGATGGCATTAGATACTTAGAAAGTTAACTTCTTTTTAGTAGTTGAGCTTTCACTTCCACCCTGTTATTTATTTTCTTAATGACTAAAACTCAGACTGTGGCATTATACAATTTCATTGTAGTTTTAATATGTTTCTTTGATGGCTAGTGAGATTGAATATTATACTCTGTGTGTAGTGGACATTTGTACTTCATCTTTGTTAACTGTTTCATTAGACTGTTTATATTTTAAAAAATTTAAAATATCTCATTTAGATTCTCTTATGTCTTTATGTATTCTAGATATTAATTATATGCCAAATATGTACCTAGCAAAGATATCTCACATTCTGCAAAATGTCTTTTCAGGTGATTGTTTCATTTGCTGTACAGATACTTTTTCATTTCATGAAATCTTTTTTACCTCCTTTTTTATAGGTTCCAATAGAAGAAGTTAAACTTTTTTATTGGTCTTGTGTATCTTATAAGATCTCAGGTATCAGTTTTAGGCCTGGTTTTCCTGTAGTTGTAGATGTTGTAGTAGAAGTTGATATAGATTCACCCAAATTGCTTCAGGGCGAAGGACAATTTACTCTTTTGTCTAATTAAATCACTGGTTCTATCCAGGAGTCCTTGGGCATTTTGGCCTCTTTACACTCTACTCTTAATCCTTGAACTGGGAGGCCTCAGCCTTCATACAATCTGCAACATTTAAACTACTACTTTGTGGACCTCAAAGGCTTCAACCTTAGCCTTCTGAGACCTATTTCAGAGTGAAAACTCTGACTAGCTCCTTCTGAACTCTTATTTTTCTGGTTGAACTCATTCTTTTTTCTAGGCTTCTTCTGTGGAGTTCTGCTTTGTCTCTGTATTTCTAACTGACCTCTCACTGCTCCATCCTGCTTCTATAACTGACTACTTTAACTAACTGCTCTATAGTTAATTAAGCTACACTCTTTTGTCTGCTTAGGTTACTTGCTCAATTCTGAGTCCTTCAACTGACTCTTCATAACTGACTCCTCTGTCTGCCCCTGTTAACTTCAATGTAATTCCCCCTAACTACTGCTCAAGCTGAGAGCACACCTTTTTTTTCAAGAAAGTTGGGCATGTCCTTACTTTGTTAACTCTTCCTCAGATTAGTCACTTTGTCATTCACTCTGACTCATCTCAGATGTCATTTCCTGTGTGACACTGAAGCCTTCTGAGTTCTGCTTCCTGTGTTTGTTTCCATTGTTTTTTCTAGGGATTAAAGCTGTGGGCTACCACTGCTTTCTGAATACTAGGATTAAATGTGCATCTACATTCCATCCCATATCACACAAGCTTCTGAATGTAGCCCCTGAAATGCAAACCTTATCTTTCACACAGGCCATTCGTTTACATTTACCAGTAGAATTTTAGTATCCTATATGCTCATATAATATTAGTTCACCTCAATCAATCCATTGGGTGGCACCCTTTGAAGGTCCAAGAACAAGTCATTTAAGAATCTTTGCTGAATGTGTAACATTTGCATAAACACTGAGATACACAATCAACCTGCATCCTAAATGGAGTCAAATCTTCCATTAAAATGAAGTCTGTCAAGGCAAAGTAAATTCTGAAAGACCACTACTTTACACAGCATACAGTAATAGTACAAGGATGAGATGGATATCAAGACTTAATGATAGTGTTCAAGAACAGCTAAAAATTAAACTGAAATGTAGAATACTTAAATAAAGAAGACAAAGAGAATTTATCACAAACATGTATGTTCTACAAAGAATGTCAAGCAAAGAAAACAACTTGTGTGCAGTAATACCATTTCAGAGGTGATAGTTTAGCTTTACACAGAAGAAGGAGTTTAGCATTAAAGGGATTTTTAAGCACTGAAAAATAAATTTCATTTTAAGATTTCTTAAAATGTATTAGGATGTCTTTTCTCCAGTATGGACTATGTATGCTATAATATTTGACCTTTTAGGTAAGATATGCCCACTGTACAATAGCATCATGACTTTTATGAGAATAACAACTGGCTTCTCATTAGATGCCAGGCCTGCTCTAAAGGATAAAAATCATATCTGTTACTCTAAACCTGGTTAAAATTCTATGA
This sequence comes from Cricetomys ansorgei, assembly GCA_026225945.1. NCBI lineage: Eukaryota > Metazoa > Chordata > Mammalia > Rodentia > Nesomyidae > Cricetomys > Cricetomys ansorgei. The sequence continues at coordinate 179,793 of JAMJFZ010004027.1, read as the reverse complement.
CTACAAATCCATAGACTCTTGATGGGGATCTTCTTGCTGTTGATTTTCTACATGATCATGTAATAACAGTATGCTGAGAGTAACTTTGTAGAGGAAAAACCCTGTGTGAAAGCTAGGGTCTACATTCCAGGGGCTACATTCAGAGACCTGTGTGGTCTCGATGGAATGTAGACACCCTTTTAATCCCAATATTTAGAAAGTGGTGGTAGACCATGCCTTTAATCCCTGGGGGTTTGGGGTTGTGGGGGCATATGTGTGGGGAAACAAAAACAGAGAAGGCAGACACAGGAAGCAGAACTTAAAAGGAGTCAGTGTCACACAGAAAGTGACATCTGAGATGAGTCAGAGTGAATGGCAGTCAAAGTAACTAATCAGAGGAAAAGTTATCAGAGTAAGCATATGCCCAACTCTCAGGAGAAAATGTTCTCATCAGTAAGAGAGTTACATAGGAATTAGAGTCATTCAGTTAATAGAGTCAGTTAAGAAGACTCAGTTCAGGAGTAGACAAAGTGAGTTAGTTGAAGGGTCAGTGACAAGAGTCAGTGGAATAGTCAGTGGAAAAGCAGGCTGAAGAGTTTGTAAGCAGAGTCAGTTAACAGAGTAAGTAGAGTCAGTTAACAGAAGCAGTCAATGGAGAAGTAGACTGAAGGGTCAGTTGAATAAGAGGAGTCAGAGTTCAGAAGGAGCTAGTCATATTGGCTCAGTCAGCAGTAGGACTATGAAGGCTAAGGCTATAGGCTCCTAGGTCCTGACTAGCAGTGTAAATGTTCTAGAATGTATGAATACCGAAGCTTTCCAGTTCAAAGATTAAGAGTAGATTGTAAAGAGGCCAAAATGATTTAGGGCTCCAGGGCTCTGGGCAAGAACCACTGATTTAATTAGACAAAAGAATAAACTATGCTTTGCCCTGAATCAAGGTTTATATGTGGGTGAATCTACACAAACATATATATAGACATCCACATTTACAACTATATAACTTATATTTTACGGTTTGTAGAATGCTCAATTACAAATAGTGAGAAATCTATATCAACTTCTTTCACTGAAACATGTAAGAAACATCTTGAAAGATGAGGATAACGGTGTAAAATCTAGAATATGGGGAAGAAAAAATGTTGACGTGCTGTCTTCTTGACATGACATGAGTGTTGTATTTAGAAACTAACAGAGGCTAAGGCTATCTGTAAAACCCAAGATAGTATAAATCTATAATTGATGTGAAAAGAATCATGAGGCCCCACCCCAGTAAAGATCTATTGGAGTGGGTGAATATGGTGATAGAGATAATACCTTTTCTTTGAGGACATGGTCACTAGTAGGCTGACCGTGCTTCAGTGGATGTCTGTACATCACAGTAAAAATGTAATAATTTGACTCTGTGAAGTATAATGAATTAAAAAAAATAAATGACATGATGTTGGGAGGGAGATATGCTAGGTTTAGGAATTTGGGAATCAAGGTGAGGGTTGGGTATGATCAATAATCATGATATACATGCATGAAATTTTCAAAGAATACATAAAAAGATTGTAAAAGATAAATAAAAGTATCTAAAATAAATGTCTTAACCACATTCTAATATCTGTGCTTTGATAATATGTGTAATTAAATACTTATTCAGGCTATATCTTGTTGAGTATAGTTGTATATCATAACAAAGTTCTCCTTGTAAGAGGAAGTCAAACATGATGTACTCAAATGAAAAAAAAAATCTATATTCTTAGCCATTATGAAAAATGAGAATCAAAACTGCAGTGAGTTACCACCTCATCCCAGCTGGAATTTCTGTCAAAAACAGAAATAAAGAAATAACAACAACAAGTATAACCACATATTCTGGTATATATGTAGGTAAAGGCAACATTTACAGTGAGTTCATAAGACTTAAATATGTTATCATTACGGAACACACTATAGAGAATTCCCATAAAGCTGAAAATAGAACTTCTAGAAACTCCCCAATACTATTTATGGGTGCATGCCCAATATTCTAAATTAACCTATCACAGAGACTTCCAAACTTCCATAGTTCATGACTGCCAAGCTATAGAATTAGCATATATGTCCAACAGCAAACAATTGGGCAAAAAATTACACACACATATATATATATATATATATATATATATATATATATATATATATATATATATATATATATTCTTGTTTTTGTGGATTCTAAATTTTTATAGACAGATTAAAGCTCCAGAGAGAGAGAGAGGAGGGGTATATTCTGGGACATCCAGAAGGAAGTAAAGAGGAAGTTGAGGTTATAGAAGTAGATGTGCTAAAATATTCTATAGACATGAAAGAAATTGACTTATGAAATTCAACACTAATTGCAAAGCATATGCACTAGTAGATATTAAGGTAAATTTATGTAATAAATAATTAGATATCATACTTTTATTCAGGGTTGTTAATTCAGTTCCAGTTATCCAAAGTTAAAAATACCTTTTCCAGTATGAATTGCAGAAAGTACTTCTATATCTCACCACTAAGATTTTCAGTTACAAATATCTCTTCTTAAAAACATTTGGCTTCTGTATTTGTGTGTTTGATATGTATATACATATTTGAATATCAGTGGGATAAATGTCAGTGTATGTATATGCACATGTATGTCTCTATATGTTGAGGCATATATTGACTTTCAAGCATTTTCCTCCATCATTCACAATTTGCCAAGCTGATATCTGTCTCTATACTGGAGCTAGTTGATTCAGCTTATCTATCAAACCAGTCTGCTTCCAGGATGCCCTTTATCCACTACTCCAACACTTGGGTCACAAGCAGCTTGCCATATCAACTTGGACTTATTGACACAGATATTGGAGATTCTAATTCTGGTCTGCATATTCATAGATCAAGGCTTTTATCCACTGAACTTTGTTCCCAGCCTTTAGAATTCTTTGTTAAGCATCATTACATCAAAAGAAAGTTAATACATAAGCAGAGATAATATAGATACACAAGTGAGGAAGTTCTAACATCACTCATCCATAAAGAGCATGGTGGAAATTTTTATATTAATGGGGTATTATATTTTTATAGTGTGTTCTGAAAAAATTATCACAAGGAGAACACTCATATACTCTCTTCTGTATTTGAGATCAAGAAATATTGATTCTTATTAATTTTACTGACTATTTAATTAGAGGTTCAAGTTTCTATATATTAAAACAATAAACATAAACATTGAAAAGGAATAATTGTTAGTAATGATGGTATTAGTAATATATAGAGAAAATAAATCTGAAGAAAATTATTGGACTCAAAAAGATAATGAAAAAGTTTACTGGACTGTGTAGTTGCTGCTTTCTTTAAGCGATGGCAATATCTTCACTTGCAGTCTTTGAGTAGAGAAATAATACCTTGGTAACTATTGCAACTAATGTAACAGAAAAATAGATACTTAGGCATTCAGTTAATGGTCATGGAACTACTGAAGCTTCTAGAAAGATAAATCAGAAAGTCACTGGAGTTTCTTATGGGATTGTACCATTACTCCCAATTGCCTTCTCATCTATTGCTAGATTATAAAGGGAGTGGAAAATTGACTGACATTTTGATGCATCTCCCATGTTGGCATCATCCACGATGGGGTGGAACTCCACAGTGATGCACTGTTTTGAGGTTATTTACACTGCTATAAATCATTTCTCATTGAACATTGTCAGCAAAGCTAAAAAAAGTCATTGGCTTGCAAATTAGATTCTTTTTTGGTATAAGTGTTTGAAATAATCTGGTTTTTTGGAGTGTTTATTATTCCTCTAGAAATGTCAATGGTCCCATTACCACTAGCTAAGTACCTATCAATTTTTCTGTTACATTAGTTTCAGTTGTGACCAATGTACGATTTCTCTACTCAAAGACTGAAAGTGATGATAATATCGTGGCTTAAAGAAAGCAGCCAACTACACAGTCCAGTAAACATTTATATTATTTTTTTGAATCCAATAATTTTATTTAAGATTTGTTTTCTCTGTATTTATTTCTATCTCTATATCTCTCTCTCTCCATATATATATGATTATACACACACACACACACACACACATATATATATATATATAATTATACAGATATATATTTGATTATACATACATATATGCATGTATGAATTATGTATGTATAATCAAATTGACTCCAACAAATATAAGTAGAATTATATAATTTGACCATATGGCATTCATAGCTATTATATAATGTTTGTTTGAAGTTTGAGACTCATTTCATCATATCACCTAAAGCTGAATAAAAAGCAATATCATAAACTTATCAATAGAATGCAGTCATAGACAATTCAGTACAGAGATAGGGGATACTTAAGCAGTTTTTTTTTCAAGACAGGATTTTTCTGAAACAACATTGGTTATACTAGAACATGTTGTAGACCTGGCTAGCCTCAACTCACAAATATTGGTCTGCCTCAGCCTCCTCTGTGCTGAAATTAGAGGTACCTGGCTGCTTACATAGGTTTTAGAGAATGAACAGAGGGTGAGATATTACAACAAGGTGTGTGTGTGTGTGTGTGTGTGTGTGTGTGTGTGTGTGGTGTGTGTATATATATTATATGTTCTTAACATTTCAGAAAAATAACATGACTGATGCAGGCTATTTTCTATTTTAGATCCAAAGAGTGAAAGTATAAAAAACATTGGTAAATTACATAAAATCATCCAGGTAAATTTACTGTAGTAGAACACAAATTTGATTAATTGGAGTTTCTTAAAACTCATTATAAATAGAGTCTCTTGAAATTAAATTGATGCACAAGAGAAATGATCCCTAGGAGTATAACTGTCCTTATTCACAACTGAAATCAATTAATTATGAAGAATCAGTGCAGCCACCAGAGGAGAACCAAAGCATATAAAACACGAAGGATAAAACTCCCACTCAGTTTCACAGACTATTTCATGTGGATATATAGAGGTAAGCTAGAGTTCTGCTCTTACACCATTTCCCAAGGTTAAATCTGAACTTCAGGATCACCATCACTGAAAAAAAACATAGGGATGTCTAAGATCTTACTCTGAAATAGAGCTACCCACTAAGTAGTCCTCGTGTTCCTCTGTTCTCTTTACTGAATGAAGTTAGATATTTGTCAAATTGTGATAATGATGCCATTGGTAAAATAATTGATTTCATATATACTATAAATGAACACAGAGAATATTTAAAAACACAAAAACGTGATCAAATTTTTTACTTAATGTGATATTATAGTTTTTATTTTTTTTATGTGTGTGAATAGTTTTTCTCCATGTATATTTGTGAACCATGTACATGGCTGGTATGCATGGAGGCCAGAAGAGGATTACAGATCTCCTGGAAGTAGAATTACAGATGGTTCTGACCCACTATGTGAGTCCTAGGAATTGAACCCAGGTCTTCTGGATTGCATGCAGTGATCTTAAATGTTGCCCCAGCTCTTTAATCTCCAGAGTGATAATATAAAGGCATCAGTGAAATAAGTCTGGAAGATACAGAGATATACTAGGATAGGAAATATATAAATGCTTTCCATGTGCTGTTGGAGAACAGCTGTTTAGAAAGTGTCATGATATTTGTCAAGTTAGCACTGATTTCTTACAATTATGTTGCAGAACAACTAATTAAGATGAAAATTTCTATTTTGTCAGTTATTTGTTCACATTCACTTATGCTGAAGAGATTCCAATAGTCAGTGAATTGGGTGTGCTGAAAGGTTCAGTTTTACCATAAGTTCTAATGAAGGGAAAGTAGCAAATCTCACATGTGCTAAATATGAATAACTTAACAGGGGAATATGACATGATCAGGGAAACCTGAAAGTAGTTTTAAAGGATAATCTTAGAGAAGAATCTTCCAGCATTGATGTTTTCTATAGGTTCCACAAGAAAGGGATTTTGCAAGTCGATATAATAATCCACCCTCTTCTTGCCTTATTAGCAAAGATATACATCAAGAAAATTGACCATAGAATTTGTTTCTCATTTATCATTTTAATGTGCATTTGTTGTGTTTTTTCTTTTGTTCTTATTTTTGTTTCTTCATGTCTAGGTGTGTCCAGAACTGTAGAAGTTAGGAAACATTCCCATTTTGTTCTCTAACTTAACTTGTTGATGCAGGGCCTCAGGATCAAACCCAAAGTCCAGACTAAGGCTAGTCCAGATGTAAGCTTGCTATAGATCCTGTCTATTTTTAGAGAATGGAATCATAGGGAAACTGTCACACTCACTCAGCCTTTATTTGAGTTTCTGGTCTTCAAGGAGGCAAGCTGCCAGCTGCAAGTATTTAATGAAGGATCCATCTCTCCAGGCCCTAACATCAAAACCAGTGGATTTTACAAAGAAAAAGAAAGATAACTTCTTTCAAATAAGATTTTTTTTAAAACCATATAAAACCGTTGGATTTAAAGCTGAAGAATCAATAAAAATGAAGAAAAGGTAACATGCAAAGAAATATATATGAAAATATGTTTGTAATAAAATCACAATTTTAACTGAAAAATAAGAAGATATAATTTCCCACTATGTGCCCTTACTAGTAATGTATGCATCTCAAAACTTTACTGAAAAATGTTAGAATCTAGCAAAATAAATCTCATTTCTTTGGTTCATTGTAACCACATACCTGTTCTTTTTAATGATAAAAATCTCATACTGTAGCTAAAAAAATGAAGAAATGGTAAATACCTACTTAAAAGAACATATTTTCATTCATACTATTCAGCCAACAGAAGAAACTGGTGGACTTGAAAAAACAAATGCATTGAACTTATGGAATTTGTTTTATCTCCAGATGAAGAGCAAATGAAACTAGAAAATTCAAACAATTCAATTACAGTATTTGTTCTCTTAGGATTTTCTGATGTTCCTCATCTCCAGTGGATGTTATTTGGAATATTTTTGCTCATGTATTTGACTATTCTGATTTGCAATGGACTTATAATGCTAATAACAAGAACTGACTCTGTTCTATGCACTCCTATGTACTTTTTTCTTAGCAACTTTTCTTTTGTAGAAATCTGCTATGTAACAGTTACCATCCCAAGAATGCTCATGGACCTTTATACCCAAAATGGGACTATTCCCTTTTTATCCTGTGCTGTGCAGCTCTGTTTTGTCATCATGCTTGGAGGCATGGAATTCCTCCTCTTGACAGTGATGGCCTATGACCGTTATGTGGCCATTTGCAATCCCTTGCACTATACCCTCATCATGAACAGTAAGGTCTGTGTGCAACTGGTAGCTGCTTGCTGGATCAGTATTATTCCAGTTGTGACTGGACAAACTTACCAAATTTTCTCTTTGTCTTTCTGTGGATCTAACAAAATTAACCACTTCTTTTGTGACATACCCCCACTACTCAAGCTAGCCTGTGGTGACACATTTGTGAATAATTTAGCAATACATGTTTCTTCAGTGGTGTTTATCATGGTTCCATTTCTGCTGATCATTATCTCCTATGGCAAGATTATCTGCAACATTCTAAAACTCTCATCAGCTGGAGGAAGCTCTAAAGCCTTCTCTACCTGCTCATCTCATCTGATAGTTGTGGTTTTATTCTATGGAACAGCTTCTATCACATATGCAAAACCCAAAACAAATCAATCAGAAAGCATGGGTAAGCTGCTGTCTCTTTTCTACACCATTTTGATCCCACTGTTGAATCCCATTATATATACCTTGAGGAATAAGGACATCATGGTAGCACTGAAAAGATTAAAAACTAAGTTATCAACATATGGGAACACTTAAAATTACTGAAATGGTTTGTTCAAGTTTATTATGTAGGTATAGCAGATGAAATTTTCAACTTTATTTCTGCAATCTCCAATTATAATAATTAACATATATCTCCTGTCAAGTGACTTTTGTCTGACTGAATTTAATTAAGAGTACTATTTAGTCCACAAAGAAATTAAAAGTCTTCCCCTTAAAGAGTCAACATTGTAGCACAGGGTACAAGTGGCTAATGCGTCTCCACCCCATACTGGGTAGTTATTAGCAGTTGATATGTTTTTGGAGAGGGAGAATTAGTTTTGTTTAAGGGTATAATGGCCCCTGTAGGCCTACCCAAGCTACACTGGATGTTTTTGTCCTCAGGAGTGCAAATTTGACTGGGTTTAAAAATTAAAGGTTACTGTAGGGTTTGTTCTCCTGGTGTCCTCTACCCATCTGGTCCCTGCAATCCATCCTACACTTCTTCTGAGGGGTTCCCCAAGCTTGGCATAATACTTGGCTCTGGACTTCTGCATATGCTCCCATCAGCTGCTGGAGGGGGCTTGTCTGATGAAGACTGGGCTAGGCAATAAACTATGAGCAAAACATGACATCGTTAGAAAATATCTCCGGACTATAGCAGACACAGAACCTGCAGATTCCCCTAAATATTTCTGTGTCTGTCTGGCTTGGTGTTCTTTTAAAATTCTTAAAGCCTAGAGTTGAGGAATATCTGTCCCCTTTACCTTCTCATGGGACACTTGCTCCTCCTTGGTTTTCTATTCCACACTTGATGCAGAGAATAGTATCTGGTCTTCTTCCATCTTGTAATGCCATGCACTGTTTGAGAGGTAACCCTGGGAGGAAAGTTCTTTTCTGGGGAGAAGTGTAGGGAGGTTTGTTGGTTGGTGGGAGCATGGGTATAAATCTGAAAGGGAAGGGAGATGGGGGAACTGAGAGGAATTGAGGAAGGGGAAAATGGGGGGATTGGGAGGGAAAATGGGGGGATTGGGATATATTGCATGATAATGGAAAATAAATGAAAAAATAAAAATGAAAATTAAAGGTTACTAAGCTGTCAGCAGGTAATAAAGTAGAGATAGATCTTGGAGAAATTATGGAAGTACTGGGATGGTGAATGTGATCAAAATACATTTTAGGAAATAATTCTCAAATAATAAAAAAATGTAAAAGAGTTATATGCGCGGAATTGGGTTGTGTATATTGCTGAGTTCCAATTTATATCTGAAACTGATGTATAATAAAAGATATTCAACAAAGGAAAATGTGATCTTATAATTATTAAAATTTGTGAATGTACTATAATGAACATCACAATTTATTATAAAATGCAGAGTTTCAAACTATTGAGAAGAATCTAAAATAGGCGAGGACAAACATGGCATGTCATCAAGTACCCATTGCAGAAATATACAGTTCATGCCATATTTCAAAAAAGAATATTCCAAAATAGTGAAAAAAGATGAGTCTTTTAACAAAATTTTCCTTTTGGTAGAATATTTGTATTTAATGTGGATAAATCTATGTCAATCTAAGATCTAAAAAAGGACTTGGTGGCAAAGCTACCATGCCACCGCCAAGAAATTCAAAGTGGGAGGATCAAGAAACCAAGACCAGAATTAAAACTACATTGTAGGTTTTATCCCATCTGGTATGAAGAAGACATTTTCACAAAAAAATGAAATAAATAGATATATAAATATATAGATATAGATTTATAGATATAGATATAGATGATAGAAAGATAGATTGATAGATAATAGATAGATAGATAGATAGATAGATAGATAGATAGATAGATAGATAGACTATAAAAAGAAAACAAAACCTGAGACAAATATCACTATCATTCATGCCATATGTTTGGGTTCAAAGGTAGTTTATTCTTTGACAAATTGAATCACTGATTCTTAGTACAGAGCCCTGGAGTATTTCAGCTTCCTTACAATCTAATCCTAAGCCTAGAGCTGGAAGGCTTCAACCTCATCCTCCCTACTACCTAGACTGTTTAAACCTCCATATACTCTAAAACATGCAAGCCTCTACTGCCAAATGAGCCACCCCGACAAGCTCTTTCTAAACTCAGAGCTGGTTGAACTCAACTGACTCTTCTGGTTCAAGTCACTCTTGTTCTGGCTCAAGCTCTTCTCCAAGCTACCTAGTGCAAACTGACCTTTTGTGCCAGCCTACTGTTTCTGACTGAATGAACTCTTTTGATGTCTGACTTCAGCTTATTCTGGATAATTCTCTGACTGCCTCAGACTGAATTGCTTTGCTCAGCTTCAAACTGACTTACTCTTCTGGCTTAATACTGACTTCTGCCAAGATGCCTCTTTGTCTCTTTGTTCTCCCTGAACTCTCACTGTTCCATACTGCCTCAGTCAGCCTCTCTGCTCCTTAGTCAGACCACTTCCTTGTCTCTGTTTTAGACTGCTAGTTTCATACTGCCTGCTGTAACTAACTCTTCTGTAACAGACTTTGCTCTGAGCTGAGAGCCTGCTGTTATGTTATGAGAGTTGGGCATATCCTCATTCTGACTCACTCTGCTAACTCTTTCTCTGATTAGTTACTTTGCTTGTCTTTCATTCTGACTCATCTCAGAAGTCACTTCCTATCTGACACTGACTCCTTCTGAGCTCTGCCTTCTGTGTCTGCATCGGCAATCTGTTTCTGTTTTAGGGATTACAGGAGTGGGCTAGCACTGCTTTCTAAATACTTGGATCTATATTCCTATCATTTATATTTTACATTCCATCCCGACCAAACAGAACCCTTCCTTCATATAGACCACTGGAATATAGAAGACTCTTCCTACCTTTCACACAGACCTATCCTCTACATATTCATATAACTTTTCTTCAGCATAATTATATGATGTTTGTAACTCTAAAACTTCAAAGTATCAAATGCACATTTTCAAGTAAATGTATATAATCTTTATGAACTTACTATAAGAAAATGTTTTACTGAAATAACTTGATAAATCCATTATAATTTGGCAGCTACTCTTGAAACCAAATAATTTTGATTTATACATACTACCAATATGCAACATTTAGAGAGATTATACTAATTTAAAATAAAACTTAACAAAAAGCCTATTATATTTAAATAGTTTAATTGGGTATACTCTGTAATCATATATTTTATGTAAGTATTTATAGGTGTATTAGATAGGGTTCAAAATGATGTGCATGTTTATACAGTACATTGTTTATAGTGAAGACTCACAATTAGTATAAGGAAATACTACTTACCTTAGAGAAGCAGCATTTTAAAAATGTGCTTATTAGTATAGTTGCAATATACCATGAAAGTAGTACAAAATTTAATTAACACATATTTTCAAAGTATATAGAACAGAAATATAAGGAAATACAGCTTTAAAAATCCAAAAGAAGGGTATTTTTTTGCTTCTCTCACAGATAGTCCTGTCCATGTACTCTCTTCTCTTCCAGATGCCTCTGGTGTTCTTTCTCATCTCTATTGAAACTCTACCCAAAAAGAACTCCAGAAAGAAAAGAATCATCAATTCAAACAATTTTTGAAACAAGATTGTTATTAGAATCAAACTTTAAAACCGCTGAAGATGACTATATGAACATAATTTGTGATATTGATATGAATATATAATTCTTGAAACAGCAAATAGGGATCAATATGGAATAGGGTTAGACAGCATGTAAGAGCTAGAGGAAGAAGATGCCATTGAGAAAACATCAAGACACAGCAAGGAACAGCACATAGGGAGAAAAGAGTTATTAGAGCATGCACAGAACATTTGTATGTCCCAGCTAGACCAAACCCAAAATGATAATCACATACAAGTGATAAGTAAAATTAGCATCTAGGGAATATGATTTTTTTTCTCAACATGTAGGGCATGTAGATCAATAATATTCTGGTGGAAGACCACAAATCTGAGAATATTTTGGGCAGTAAAAATTGGTCTTATAGTGTTTAAAAAAAAAATCAAGATTCAAGTTGGGTAGATAAAGAATAGGGCTAGAATTGGGAAGAGTTGGCAGGGTGAATATGATCAAAATACATTTTATAAAGACAGAAAATCAAAAAGAAGTATTTAAGGAGGATACAGGCGGAAATTAAACAACACACTTCTCTAGCATAGAGGATTAAATCCAGTTGTATTTGTTCTAGACAACAAAGTTGCCACTGAGCTACACCATGATCCAGGAACACTTTCCCCTGAAACCAAAAATATCAGAATATAAATCATAAGGAAGTTAGAAAATATATGAAGTGACTCGTGAAAACAAAACCATAGCATAAGTTAAAACAACAAAATATAGGGCTAAGAAGAAAAGCAATATAAGTGCTTATATTAAATGGATATAACCCCCAAAACAAGATAGATGAAGGAACTATAAATAGGGGGAAGATAACCTAGTAAATATGTTCAACAAACACTTTATAAAGAAGAATGTCTATTAAATGCATAAAAATATATCCATTGTCCTTTACCATTGTAGCCCTATGAATCAAGGCCACAATGAAAACTCAGAGTTTACTAATGAGAGCACCTACCACTGAAATACAGAGAGCTTCATCTGTTTGCAAAGGTATGGATATAGGTGCATGGGTGCTGGTGATGTAGATTAGCAAGACTATATCAGAAAACATTCTGATTTCTAAATAAGCAAATATATGTATATAAGTATTTATTAAGTAGAAAATGAATATATCGAATGAATGTAAAACTTGTTCATGAATATCTTTATTATATTTAAAAGCCAATGGATACAGAAACCTGTTAGAAACAAATTGCTAAGTGAATCATGTCACATTCATCCAGTAGAATTCAATTCTGCAATAATTTATTAATGAAATACTGAGATAGACGGCTGACATCCTTATTCTGAAAGAATTTTTTCACACACTAAAGATTGTACTTCCAAGATCTCATGGTATTCTGGAGCAAGGGAATATACTACTTGAGCAGACCTGTTTTCATGTAGAGTCCATAGAATGCCCCAAGGTCTCCGTAGAGCCCGTCTTGGCAGTACATTTAAAAAAAATAACCCAAAAGCAGAAGAGTTCAGCAAAATTAAACAAGCAGAAGTAGCTGAAGCTGTAACAGCAGTAGGTCAAATAACAGTTCTACCAGTAGCAGCAGTGGGAGCAGGAAGAGCAAAGGCAGTGGTAGCAGTTGAAGCAGTTCCAGTAGCAATTTCATTCCAGTACAAATGGCAACAGAAGCAGAGACAACAGCAGCTGCAATGGCAATAGTGACTAGAGTATGAGTTGGATTAGGGGCCAAGGACATAGTGATGATAGTAAACACAGAAAGAGTCTGGACAGGAATTAAAACAATACTGAGGACTAGAGACAAGTCATTGATCTAACTGAGGTGAAAGTAGTAGAGATACAAAAAGATTAAAGGACAATAATTATTGACCCAATATCAAATGGACTCTATCAGAGGGTAGATCAGGCCAAGATATTCAAGAAGTAAAATAGCCTGAAGATCATTTAGGAAAGAAAAAAAAAGAATGAATAGCATAAGTCAGGCTATTTTTAGCATATTTTTTGCAGCATATTTCTTGATGAGCAAAAGATTACCTTGTGATAAGGATTCTGCCTTAAGAATTTCATGTTGCATATTGTACCTGGAACTCTCAGTGGCCATATCTATCACTTCCACAGGAAATTTCCTACCAAGAAGTACATAGCCACCACACTCTCCTAAAATCTGGATAGGAAACAAAACCCAAGGAATAAAATACCTTCCCAAGAAAGAGAAACAGATATCAGCACCTAGAATTACAACCATCCCAACCCTAGATGCCTAGATACTATCTTTAAAAAAGACTAGTAACTTCCAGGACAATATATATCTACTAGAGCCCAGCTACCCTAACAGAGCAGGCCCTGTATAATTTAACATAGTTGAAGCACAAGTAAAACATCTTTAAAAAGTCTGTAGGAATATGAAAAATGTCCTGAAAGAGAAAATAAATAAATCCAAGGAAACACAAATAAACAATGGAAGGAAATGAATAAATCGGTTGGTGACCTAAAAATGAAAATAGAATCAGTAAAGAAAAATCAAACTGAGGGAATACTGAATTCTAACAGGAACTACAGAGGCAAGCTAAACTGACATAAATACAAGAGATCTAAGAGATATAGAACATAGAAGAATCTTAGGTATTTTAGATATGATGGAAGAAATGGATACATTGATCAACGAAAATATTAAATATAAAAATCACCTGACACTAAACATTCAGAAATCTGGGGAAATATAAAAAGATCATTTCTAAGAATTATATGAATAGAGGAAGGAGAAGAATCCCAGGTCAACTGTCCAGAAATATTTTCAACAAAATCATAGAAGAAAAATTTTATAACCTAAGGAAGTAGATTCCTATAAATGTTAAAGAAGCATACAGAACAATATATAGACTGGCCAGAAAAAAGTTTCCTTGTCACATAATAGTCAAAACACTAACTGTAGAGAACAAAAAAAAAAGCATATTAAAAGGTGTAAAGGAAAAGACCAAGTAACATATAAATGAAGACCTATTAGAACTACACCTGAATTCTCAATAGAGTCTCTAAAAGCCAGAAAGGCCTGAGCAGGTTTGAGGCAGATCTCTAAGAACCACAGATGCTTGCCCAGAACACTATTATCAGAAAAACTTTCAATGCTCATAAATGGAGAAAATAAGATATTTTGTAATAAAGCCAAATTTAAGAAATATTTATCCACAAATCTAGCACTATGGAAGATATTAGAAGAAAAATTCTAAATTAGAAATTTTACTACTGTACAAGCACAGAGAATAAATATCAGAGTGGCAACATCAAAATAAGGACAGCATAAATATGGTTACATAAAAACACACACACACACAAACACACACACCATTACCACCACCAACACAACAAACAAACACAACAACAATATCATTAACAACAAAAACAGCAGTGATAAAATAACAGGAATCAACAATCAATGATTATTGGTATCTCTCATTGTCAATAGTATCAATTTCTCAATAAAAACAAACAGATTAACAAAATGAATGGAAAAACAAGATTGATCCTAATGCTGCATAAACGAAACACATCTCAACATAAAAATAGACATTATCTCAGATTTAAAAGTTTTTAAATGTTATTCTAAGCAAAGTGACTCATGAAGAGCTGATATAGACATTTTAGTATATAACAACATAGATTTCAAACCAAAATTAATCAGAAGAGATAGGAAAGGTGAGTACACACACACACACACACACACACACACACACACACACACACACACACACGCAAAGGAAAATTCCTGCAACTATGTATTTTGAGTTAACAGGTCATTATAATGTTGAGGAGGAATAGTTATTTTTAAAAACAATTAATTATTTCTTGTATTAATATTTTGATCTAAGCTTTTTCTATTTTCCATTTAAAACATTCAGTTGGTAGATATGTAAGCAATATGATTAGGTTGTCATTTCCTTATTGGAAACCTGAATGGAAACATCATTCTGTTTTCCTCACATATACTTGTGTGAAAACAACACTATAAATAATCTGTTATAGTTATCATCTACTGGTGATAGTGGTGGTGGTGGTGTTGGTGGCGGTGGTGGCAAAAATATCTTCTAAACTTTGTTTTTGAATTTATGCTCTTGCTTTTGTTTGGTTCTAACTGAAATTTGCCAATATGTTATTTTTTTCAATAATTTCTCTTAAAGGACATTTTGTATGGAAGTTTACACAATAAAAAATGTTCATCTAGTCTTGAGTGTGTGAACAAGATAATAGTCAAGTGTTACGAATTATTATTAGCTGTTTTGTTTACAAATTTGTAGGGACTTGGAATATCTGTTGCTCATTACTACAAATGTGCAAATAAATGTGGCTTACATTTGTGTCTCCTAAAATAAATACTGAATAAGTAAAATCAGAATAGATATGTAATGTGTCTTTGATTTTTCAAATACACTTGACCTGGAGATCAAGAAACAAAGTACACACATTTTAGAACATGGGGTTATTTGGGGGATTTCCCTTGTGGGATGATACACAAGAAGTACTGGATGTGGGAGTATCAGGGTAGTTATTATCAAAGTAAATTGTGTACATATAAGTTTTTTCAAATAATGAAAAAATAAAAAGATTAAATATATATAACAAAAATGAAGTTTCACTTCCCTTATTGTAGATGACCCTAAAACATCTAAGACTGTCAACTGAGGGCTTTCCATGCACACAGTGGCATACATGTTTTAATTCACATACCCTCTCCTGACACACATTGTGCATGTTTTCTTTCTCTCTCTCTTAAGTGTACATTCACTATCACACTCCCAAACACACACAAAAACATACATATGTAGGCACACATGATGCATATTCTCTGCCTCTCTCTGTCTCTGTCTCTATCTCTGTCTCTCTCTCTTACACACACACACACACACACACACCATATAATATATATGTGAGTACAGTAGATTGATGATGATGAATGGAGAAGAAAGGGACTTGTTTAGTCAGAGAAGGAAGTTTTGAAAAGTGAATCAGAATATTAGCTAAACAGAAGGCTTATTGAAGGGAAATTGGTCCACAGGGGAAGCTTATCCCAGGGGAAAGTATCAATATTTTTATATAAGGAGAATTGATATCTTGATGTTCAAACAAGAAAAATACTTTGAATTTTTTAAAATAAAATCAGTACAGCTTCCTGAGAAAAAAGAACTTATTAGACTATAAATTAACAATAGTTTACACTTAATCGGCTCCTCATGCAAATGTACAAAGGTAAGATGGATCAATTGTGTTTGTATAATTTAAGAAAAGATAATTATAAATTTATAAAAGAAAAATATATTAAATAATGTGCATTTTATGTAAAACATCTGACTTATTAAATTCAATCTTAAACATTTCAGCTTTATTAATTATAACATTAAACAATAGTAGATGCTTCAAATAATGAAATTTTACATTAGAAGTGGAAATGAGATAAGCTTGTGACCTAGCTCTAATTGAATATAAAAGTGATTGAACACCAATTCAACAATATCTTAAGTAAAGTATATTGCATCAGGAAGGTATGTGCTCTTGACAGTAGAAAGGTAAAGAATACTCGCTGTTTGCAAACTTAGGAAATGAGCAGAAAGTAAAAGGTAAACAGATCTTCAGACAAGGCTGATTTCTTTAGTTTAGGTAAGGTAATATGAAGCAGCATGGAAAGTTTTGTTTGTTTTCTTTTGTTACCTTTTCATATTTGGTTACTTGTGGGCCTTCATCAAATTACAGATTTTTAAAGCTATACATTAAAAATTCAATATTATAAAGTGAAAATAGGCAAGAGGATATGTACTTAATATTGAAGAAATGGTGTTAAAGGAAACTCCACATAGAAAATAAAGAAAACATGAAAAACGCTATAAATGAAACTCATTTATTAATTAGCAAAAAAAATTTTGCCTTTTTAGGATATACTGCACAGTACCTCTCCTGAAGGAAAGTTAAAAATCATGAAAATTGCATGTATCAAACTCACTGCAGTTGATGATATAAAGAAAAAGTCATTTCCTTATTCAATAGCAACAATCTAGTTTAACAGATTCACATTTGGGATGAAAGGGAGAACCTCAAACTCTTTTAATAAGGGAAAGACACAGACAGAAGCTTATGAACAGAGAATTGACAAAATAATAAACAAAAACAAGGTGAAAGACAATGTCCCTAATTCCAATCGTAATAGTGTAACAATGAAACATTGACAGAGCAATGAGGGAAAAACAACACTAATGTTGCTTGATAGAGCTTCAAGGATTCATAATGTTTTAGGCTTATTTAAAACCATATATATATATATATATATGTGTAATCTTGGTTTTTTGTTTTGTCAATTTTCTCTGTTCAAGTTTCTGTCTGTATATTTCCTTGATCCATCCATAGTTTTAAATTTTTGTTTTACTCCAAATATGAATACGTTTTCCTAAATTATATATATAAATTATATATATATATATATTATATATATATAATATATGTATGTATATTTAATCCATGGCCGTGTGCGTGTGTCATAGTCAAATCTACTAAAATATAACAGATATTATTCCTTGAATTACTTGATCTTAGCTATCTATTGGCTACAGAAGTTTCATGTCTCGTTGAAAGACTGTAAGTTAATGATGATTAACTTACATATCCTTTCTTCAAGTAAAGTAACAGGGCAAATTAATGTTAGGTATGAATTGATTAACCATCTTTCATTTATTTCTGTAGATGAAAAGAAAACTAGAACAGAAAAATTGAATGCCTCTTCTCTGATAGAATTTGTCCTAATGGGGTTTTCTGATGTCCCCCATCTCCAGTGGATTCTATTTGGGATATTTTTGCTCATGTATTTGACTATTCTGATGTGCAACAGCATTATAATGCTAATAACAAGAATTGACCCTGCTCTGCAGATCCCTATGTACTTTTTCCTCAGCAATTTTTCTTTTGTGGAAATCTGTTATGTAACAGTCACCATCCCAAGGATGCTTGTGGACCTTTGTACTCTAAAAGGAAATATCTCTATATTTGCCTGTGCTACACAAATGTGTTTTATCCTTATGCTTGGAGGCACAGAGTGCCTCCTCCTGACAGCTATGGCCTATGACCGTTATGTGGCCATTTGCAACCCTCTGCACTATTCTCTAGTCATGAATCACAGATCTGCATACAGCTGGTGGCTGCCTGCTGGATCAGTGTCATTCCAGTAGTGATTGGACAAACATACCAGATTTTCTCATTGCCCTTTTGTGGATCTAATAGAATTAATCATTTTATCTGTGACATCCCCCCGGTACTCAAGCTTGCTTGTGGAGGCACATTTGTGAATGAGATAGCAGTCTATATAGCTGCAATGGTTTTTGTCATGGTTCCTTTTGTGCTGATCATTATTTCTTATTGCAAAATTATCTACAGCATCCTGAAACTGTCCTCAGCCAAAGGGAGGGCCAAAGCTTTCTCCACCTGCTCCTCTCACCTGACAGTTGTAACCCTGTTCTATGGAACAGCTGGCATCACATACTTACAACCCAAGCCAAATCAATCAGAAAGAATTGGAAAACTATTGTCTCTTTTCTACACCATTTTGATTCCAACACTGAATCCCATTATATATACTCTGAGGAACAAGGACATCATGGTGGCCCTGAGAAAACTATTCAGTAAGTTACTAGTGTGAAACAAAGGCTAGAAATGAAGTACGTTTCTGTTTATTATTTAGAAAAAAAAATTTAAAAACTATTCTGACATTCTTTCACGTAGATTAAATTTATGTTAAGAACCCCGATTTTGTCATGTAACTTTCATTTTATACTCAATTCCATGCTTTCTGTATTACCACATTATAGATTAAATTAGCTTCTGTGTCTGTTTTGAAGAATTCCCTATGCAGTTGCCTAAATACTAACTGAAACTACCTGAACAGCTCATGGCAGATAATTCACTACATCCAATAACCAGAAGCTGTTGTCATGTTCTGAGGTAGATTTATTTGAACTTTAATATACTTTCTTCTTTGATATTATATTTAGATTAAGTCTGTGGAAAGGAAAAAATATAGCTAATGTAGTAGGGGTATAAAAGACCAGGCCAGAGTAGATGACAGGATCAAAGGACAGTATTTCTCACTGATAGTGTTTCTTATTGATAGGTTTCTAGAAACTGAGTCATTTTCTCCAGTCATTTAATACCAATGGCATGAAAAGATTCCTGTAGATAATCCTGATCTACGCCCACACAGAAATCTCTGGTTGTACTGAATTAGAAAACAAAATCAAAGTCATTAGTCTGATAAAGGAAGAGAGAGAGAGAAGACAGGACTGATAAGGATCAAAGCGAGATAAGAGAAGTCAACAAAGAATGTACAGAACTCATTATACAGACATACTGTAAATTGACTTCATTATATACACATAGTATAACCAAAAATCATCATAAACACGTATAAAATTGATGAAGAACTACCTTGACAGAAATCAAGCCATAAGGTGTTAAATCTTATTTAAAATTTTAATGTAAGTCACAGCAATGTGAATTCAATTCAATTCCTTGTTGCAGCATTAGGAGAAGGTGGATCTATGAGAGGAACATTAATTTTGAAGTAATCTGGACATTTTGTTTAATATAGCTATACCAAAATATGTGCAGAAATAAGAATTAAGATGGAAATATGTTTAGAAAAATGTTAACAGAAAATTTTTTATGAATTTCTTTGAAAAACAGAGCTATTTAAGTTGTAACAACATTCATTAAAGTATCACATGTCAATAGTTTTGTTCCTAAAAATGAAAGAATATGTCATTTATGAAAATGCTTTTTCTTTCAATTAATTATGAGTCTACATTATTACATTGTAAAATGAGATTGTGTTTCCTAGTAATTTCAGAAAATGCAACATAAAATCTCATCAGCATGATTGCTTAAACATAAGCTGAACAGGCATGCCACAATTGATATGCCAAAACACTTGAGGAAAATTTCTAAACAAAGAATACAGGCAAGTAAGGTATACCAAGAGCTGGGGAAATAGTCTTCCATAAGGAAGAACACATTAATTGTTTAATCCAGTATCAAATGACCAACCTTGAAAGCATACATACTAGAATAATTACCCTTCTTCTATAGTTGGCTATGTGGAGGAAAATATGTCTATGTGTGTGTGTGTGTGTGTGTGTGTGTGTGTTTGTAAGCATCCAATGAATGGACTTAACACAAGGGAACTTGTTCTACAAGAGCAAAGCAATGTCTGCTACTAGAATCCTATCCAACTACTCAGTGCTAATAAAGTCATAATTATTGGAGTGAAATCTAAAATTACTAATTTACTAAACCAGCATAATTCCTAGCAACAATATATAAACATACATCTTTAAACTGAAAGGTAAGTGTAGACTTCACCCATTATCAAGGAAACATCTCTTTGTAACAGAAGAATACTTCTATACAAAATTACAAAAAATCAAAATGCAGAGTTGTGGAGTCCAGTCCCAGTGGATAAATTTACAAAATGCCTAAATATATAAGGCTCAGGGAATATTGAGCAAGATTGGCAAAAATATTGCAAGAAGCAGAACATCAGAGAGTTTGCTGCGAGATTGTGTCTTCTAGTAGCAACAGAAATTATACCCACAGAATCTTACCACTTGACTCACCCCAACATGAGCTGTCAAAGGATGACAGCAATGGACATGCCAAAACAAACAAGATAAAACCCATGGGACTTCAATCCTACACAAAGAAAAGCTGAGACCAGAAGAGGTGGTATTTTCTGGGGAAGAGCACACAAGTTATTTGTTCAATGTCAAGCAGACAGCCCTGAAAATATACATACAAATAACATACAGACCGAATACTTTATATTTAGGAATATATGTGTATAAACACATATGCATATGAAGGCAATAACAATTAGTGCAAAAAGAGGCCATGAATTTTAAGGAGAGCAGAGACAGTTTATGGAAGGATTGGAAAGAGTAAAAGGTAGGGAGAAATGTTAAATTTAAATTATAAACTCAAAAGTAAAATTAAACATATAAAACAAACAAAAAACATTCAAAATGTGATGATGCAGACATAGGAGACAACTCAGTCAGCAAAAATTTGCTGAGTAAACATGGAAATTCAGTTTGAATGCTGCAGCCCACCTACTATTCTGACACAATGGCACCATCTTGTTTTCCTAATGCTGAGGAGTTGGAGACAGGATGCTTGCCCAGATTGCTAGCCCAGAAGTCTGATTTAATTACAGCACACACATTTCAGTAGAACATGTTTCAAAAAATAAGGGAGGCCTGTGGCCTCTTCACACATAAAAACA
The DNA here is from genome assembly GCA_026225945.1 of Cricetomys ansorgei. Lineage (NCBI taxonomy): Eukaryota > Metazoa > Chordata > Mammalia > Rodentia > Nesomyidae > Cricetomys > Cricetomys ansorgei. The sequence continues at coordinate 158,202 of JAMJFZ010004027.1, read as the reverse complement.
TGCAGATGTACACACTGAATTCTTATACATCAAATACATAAATAATAAAAGTAAATTTTTAAAATATGTTATCATGGACATATGATCAGAAAAGAGAAGAAATGTAAGTAGTTTTATTTATAAATATGAAAAAAATGAAAATACTCCAAAAAGAAACCAGAGTGGAAGTGTCTAATTTTAGATCTATTTTATTGCAAACAAATGCAAACAAGATGCATGTGTTAGCAAGCTTAGATTTTAATCATGTATTAATTCCTACATATCAATGAGTTTTACAACCACAATTTAAAGGTTAAAATTTGAGCGAAGGATGATTGAATACTAATTATACAGCTGCAATTTGTAGAATACAAAAATATAGGATAAATGATTACCTTTACTATTATCAAAAAACAAGCCACTGGGTATAAATGATACCTCAAAACTAAATTTATTCCTTTTGGGTTTAGTGATATTTTCAATTTCTGTTGCTTTTAGTGATTTTTGTCTTGTCTGTGTGATAATACTAAAAATGATTGGAAATGACATCATAATTTATGAAACTAAGGTTGACTAATTACTCCAGACTCTTATGTTTTTCATTCTCTAATATTGTTCTGTCTTATGATTCTCATTTTTCTTGTTGGTAAACTTAGCAATTAAAAAAAATTCCTTATTCTGACTATGGCATCCATATACACTTTGTCTGACATATGGGAACAGAATACATTTTTTTGATAGTGATAGTACAGGAAAAGATTTTCTGATGAAGAAGCCAATAGTGCAGGCACTAAAACCAACTAGGATTTTATGAAGCTGAAAGCTTCTGTACAGCAAAGGGCACCATTGTTAGAGAAGTGGTAGTAGACTAGAGAACAGAAAGAGATTTAACCAAGTATACATTCAATAGATAGTATCTTAAATTTATAAAAAACTTAAAAAATAAAATGCTGGACACCCAGAAAACCAATAGCCCAATTAAAAAATGAGTTACAACTAAGCAAGGAGTTCTCAAAAGATGAACTACAAATGGCTGAAAATACATAAACGAATGTTCATCTCAGGCTATTGCCTAGGCTTTTTGTTGTTCTTCACAAACTGATGGTAAGGGCCTATGGGAAAGAAAACAGTTATGTCACAGAACACAAAAGAGTTGAGATGGTGCCAAAACAGAAGCTTCACAACTCGGACTAATGTTCATGGTACTGGCAGGTATACTACCAGAGGAGAAAGGAAAACAACAGCCTACAAAATCAAACTACCATCAAGCTACAAAGTCTATTATATACAATGGGACCTGCCTGAACAATATGTAACACAAATGTGGGAAAAAAACAACTCTCAAATTGGATTTCAACCTCAGTTTATGAGATTCAAACCTTGCTTCATACTCCTTGGGTCACCAAAAAAACAAAAAACAAAAACAAAACAAACAAACAAACAAAAAACAAACCTGAGACTAGATAGGCCATGGCTGAGGGGGAAATATAAAATATTATTATTGTGCTAAAGAAACAGCAATTAAAGGATTCCTAAAGACATTCTGCTATACGAATACAATAGATCTGTGCCTTGCTTAGTCAACATCAGAGAAGCTTCCTCTTGCATTATATGGGAACTAACACAGAGAACCAAAGCTGTACAATGTTCAGAGAATGAGAGTTTTGGAAGACTCAGTCCTAAATAGATGTCTTCCTCAAACCCATCCCCTCAGGGCTCAGGGAACTATGCAGAAGAGGAAGGAAAAAGATTATAAGAGTTGGAGGGAATGGATGACTGTGGGACTGTCATGGAGATAAGAGTGGGTTGAAGCTGGCTTGGAATCCTGTGCCATTCCAGGAGATGAGAATGGCAGGCATTTGGCTGCTCCCCACTTCAACCCTCGCCAGAACTCAGCTAAATATTAAATATTGTGTGCTTCAAAGAAGCAAAGGAATGGGCTTGGTTGGTGCTTATCTGCAAGCATAGGGATGAGCCTATTTACTGATAAGGTGCCTTCTTTTCCCTGTGAGACCACACCTTATGCAGAAGGTGCCCTTGCAAGACCTCAATGCTTAGACATGAGCTCCACATGCAAATGAGGCTATTCCAGTATCCTTGCCTTAACCAACGAATCCCAACCCTGGGTACCAAAGACCCTCCCTTGCCCATACTCATAAATGTAACCACCCTCACTTTAATAAATGAGAGATATGTTCCTCTGACAGCCTCACCCGAAAGTCTGATTCACTCTCATAGACTGATTAGCTCTTGTGGACTCTTAATCCTCTGATCTGGGACCATACAGGATGCATTGACCCACACCCTATGCTTTTCTTCCCAAGGGCTGAGTTGGAGGCCAATAGCTCAGCCATGCTCTGGGGAGAAAAGGAAGAGAAAAAGAAAATAAAAGATGACTCCGAGAAAAGTTATACTCCAAATAAAACAATTCTGATGCACATACAAACCTCACAGATACTGTGACAACATGCTCAGGGCCTGCACAGGTTATGCTCAATGGGATATTGGTGCAGAAATGTGGAAAGCAGTACATGTCTCTGTTCATATTTGTTCTCGTTCTAGATTATTTCCTCTTCTTCTTCTCCTTCTCCTTCTCCTTCTCCTTCTCCTTCTCCTTCTTCTTCTTCTTCATCATCATCATCATCATCATTATTATTATTATTATTATTATTATTATTATTATATTATTAATTTTGCTCAGGTATTATCAGAATTTGTAGAGCTGGATCATCAGTTTACAGCTCTTGTTGCTTTTGAAGATGATGGAAATTTGATTCATGCACCCACATGAGGTTGCTCACAACCATCTGTAACTCAAGCTCCAGATGCTCGAGTGTCTTCCTCTGCCCTCCATGGCAACACATGCATGCACACCTATACACACAAATAAAAAATAAACTTTAAAAATAAAGATCCTTATCATCATTATATAATTATTTAAATGTAAATTATGATCATAATTATTTAGTTTTCCATTTATATTCTATTTAGTATTCAACATTTTAGTGAGTACAATGAAAGTGAAAATATTCCTCAAAATTGTTATTAAATATGATATTCTGAAAGGGACATGATGAAGATTAATGACTCTGAAGTACTTAATTTTGATGTCTCTTATCTAAAAACTTATGTCTGCCTTAATACTATAGGATCTCAAGAATTCCTCTAGTATTCTCCTCTATTATATCTTGAATCATCTTTGTGTGTTTGTATGGGGTCATCTAGGTGATCTCAAAAAAATCAGTTGTATTACATTATGATCTACCTTAAAGTGTTCTTGGTGGGGAACTCAAGTAGGAAGTAAGTGGAATTCTGGGTTGGGAGACCTGAACATATTTAGTAATTAATAAATTAAGAGTTTTACTTTTCTACATGAAGTAAAGCTGGAAATGACACATCATATTCTCTCCTTCACTGTTGTCATTATGTGATTATGTTTAAAATGAATGGTTATTCCTGGAAATTCTGCATACTTTCCTCAGTTAGCATACCCAAGGTAGTAAAATGAGCCTTTCCTTTCTTCCTCTTCTTCTTCCTCTTGTTTCTGGAACAATAAAGTTAATGTGATGAACTAATGTTGAGAACTGGGAGACATGTTGAAGATTTTAGTCCTGGCCATTGATTCCAGGACATCTTGTACATTTACTGTCATCTATATGACTGCATTATAAATATGAAAATTTGTTAGTGTTTCTTAATATAATCTATAGAATATGGGTACAGCATTGCATTGATGTTTGCAGCAATCCCATGACTGTGAGGAAGAAAAAAAGCAAATCATCACAACTCTGAGTCCTTACAAATATATATATGGAGCTCCAGGTCATGCAGACTACATACCAGGACTCAGTCTAAAAGCAAATTAATAAAATTAAATAAAATAGCTTCAAATTTCTGGTGGTTATATTGTTACTTAGTCATTTAGAAACAAAGTCTTACTATGGAACCCTAGGATTGCAGTCATATACCAGTATTCCTGGCCTCTAATAATCACAAAATTGGAAAAATTAATATCATTCTACAAAAAGAAGAAGTTTACTCAAGTTTATCTTCTTTATTGTTTACTTTTATCTTGCTCTGTTTAACTTCTTGAGTCTTGGGAAAACATATTCCCTTTAATCAGAAAGTGACTTGGGTAAGTCATTTATTCCCAGAGCAGAGAAGGTATTCTACTTAAGCAACACAGTGTGGAATATGTGATATAATGTGTTTTAAAATTTTAAATAAATTGATTCTTAAGTTTAGAAAAACAAGATTATTTATCATTATTTGTCGCATGACAATTTATAAAGGTAAGGATCATGATTAACATAATTCTACTATGGATTAGATTTTCCTGTACTTTTTAATGTTAGTTTGGGGTGATAATACTGTGTTATTTGAGAGAAAACTATGTAATCCTTTTAAATATAAAAGGTAATGTAGCAGAAAATATTGCCAAAGATATAATCATTTCACGCACCATCATGTATCAATTAACAATTGATTTTTATTTTTAATTACCTTTAGACGAATGATTTTCTGTTACATTTGCATTTTTGTATTTTACACATACAAGATATAGACTTCATATCTCATAAAATATAACTGATAAAAATGATCAAAATGTTAAATGAACTTCTCTGTAGCTCAAGAGAAGTTATAGTTATTAAAAGTTAGTTATCAAAAGAACTCAAGGTTGTTAAGAATTAACGTCTGTTATAAGAAAATCTAAAATATTAGGGATATAGTAGCATATTTTCCATTTGAGTTTATATACTTTTCCAATAAAAGCATTTTGAATTTGTGTATTCAATTCTATATTCATTTCCTATCTTTTATTTTTTCCATATGCTGACAGTTGGCTTCTTTGTGAATTATGCAGATTGGATATTATATCATTTGATAATACAATACTGAAATCCAAGAAATTCATTGTTTTGCAGGGTACTTGATTTAAATAAGCTTAAGTGTCTTTAGTCAAAGTGAAAATGACTATATTTTCCAGTAATGCCTAATGACTTTTCAGTATATATTTTTTGGTAATTTTATATGTGAATATTATTTTTATATAATTTCTGGCTCTCAGTCTTTAAGCTCTATTTCTTAGTAATAAATTTTTAGAATGGGTTCTAACAGACAAATAGGAGGGCTTTTGAATGATTTGCCAATGCTTTGTGGGAAGATGTGTTTATGTGTGAGGAGCTGACAGTATGGCACAGTGATAGACTGCATGCCCAGCATGAAAGAGGCCATGGATAAAGCACACAGACATTGAAATAAGCAAAAAAAGAAAAATGTAAGTATGTTCTGGATAGATATGGGAATTTTCAATGTCTCTCTTTTAATCTGTATTTTTAAATAGAAAATTCAATACATGTAAAAAATAGATGCCTTTTCACATTTAAAAGATTATTTATTTATATCTTTTATAAGTTGTTTGAAAACTTTGTGTAGGAATACAACATATTTTAATGATTTTTCTCGTCTGAATGAAATATCCATACTTCCCATGAATAGAAACAGAAAATAAAAGATTTCTGAAAAGCTTCTTCTAATGTTGCTTTTTTCTCTAGTAATTTTAAAAGCATATCATAGTTTTATTTAGAAACATACAGTTTTATTCAAGTGGTTTGAAATGCCACATGCTAGAAGTTATAATATAGAAAGACTGTGTTTTGCTTCCTGTAGTACAATGCAGTCATAATAAAGTACAATGTGCACATTTTGCCTATTTATGTCTTATATGGTGAAAATAGCACATTTTTGGGGCTATATCTAACAAGCAGATAAAGCTCACATAATACTTCCTGGTTTTCAGTGAAAGGATTTGGGTGAAGGGTTTTCTCAATGTCTATGAAAAAGCACTAAACTCATTTAAACAGGTAATTAAACATGTTTGAATGCATTATGTAGTATAATGAAGATGAACAGAACTTTATGGGATGCTTTGGATCTTCAAATGACAGTTTAACTCTTCAACCTTGTATTAAAAGTATTTCTACATTTCAGGTTTCAGTAATAGTAAGTTCAAATTTTCATATTAAATTTTTCTTGAGTTCTAAATTTTAAAGATAGGATAAAGTTTTAATACTACCTTAAATTATTATTAAATATGAAATATGGAATAGTACACATAAAAATATTTTTGTTTTATTATGCTTCTCTTGTCATCACATTATTAGGAAGTCCAGGTTAGGCTCAAACACATACAGCCTCCCAATTTGCATATATGTGTTGAGACTAATTTGGAAGCTAGCTGTTAAAATAAAGTTATGGCGCTTAACGGTGAGTCCAGACGTTGAAATTTCCAATGCTCTTTATTAATCACAAACCATGTCAAATCTCAGGGAATTCTAATGCCCGGGCAGCTAGGCAGAGAGCTCACTCCAATGGCTTCCTCACCCCATGTTCTTCTCTTGGTTCTCCTCCTGCTCGCTAGCTTCTTCTTCCTTGTTCCCTGCTGTCTTTCTTTCCTCCTTTCTGTCTCCTCTTTCTCTGTCTCCTCCCTCTGCCCTTGCCCTAATTCTTTTTTATTCCAAAATCCTCTGAGTCTCCACTCAGCCTTCCAATATACAAATCAATGGAGCCTAACCTTCATCTGCCTTAAGGCGAAGGACTGTCCCATTCTTGTGGAGAGCCTTATAGCCACTCCTTTGTTTATTGGTAGGCAGTGAATCCTTTACTTGCTTCAAGGACAGCTTACTAGAACATTATCCATAACTAAAATCTCCCACAACAGCTAGCCATACATAACATTATCAAATCACAACTGTCAAGTTGTCAAGAGGAAAATCACACTGTTAAGAGGAAAGCCAAACTTCTCTTTGCAATGACTCCTTAGGAAGGCAAAGGTGGGTTCAAATCCATACATTCTCCCAAATTGCATCTATATTCTGAGACTGAAACTTCAAACACCAGACACATAAGACTGTCAAAACACAATTGAAAGCCAAAGTTCTCTTCACAATGACTTTGATGATTCATCTTTAAGTGAAAATCACTGAAAGTGAAAATTAGTAGACATATTGAGGAACATAAAAACATTTGTTTTTTCTGACACGGTGGATGATCACTGTACATCCCATACACTACCCAATGGCTACATACAGTAAGAGAACATGGATCTACTATTGAACAGAGTTGAATGTATGCATGGGTAAGTATCATCCATTCTGATGGATGACAATGGGTAAAATGAACAGAGTATGTGGTACTTTTTGGATAAAAGGGTGTGTTGATTTGTTATTTATGAAATACTTTCAAAAGTTTCTAAATGTTGGGAAGTTTTTAAAATGAAGTTTTGAAAAGCAAGAATTATAAAGTAAACAAGTTTAAGTGAAAGTTATAGTTTCAGAGACAAATAAGGACTAAGGATAATGAATGAAAACATATCAGCATTCTCAAGCATAAAATGCACAGAAACATATGCAATGGAAAAATAGAATAAGTGAGCTAGCTGCATAAGCACAATATGGAAGAATACAAAAGGCTTAGAACAGCAGGAAGTGAGTTCAGCTTAGTGCAGTTTTCTACAATAAATGTATTTTCAGAATTGAGAGATGGACTCCTAAGGTATACCTCTTTAATAATGTTGGCAGGTGGGAAACCATGGGCCAGTTTGTGATCCTTGAGCATCCTGAGATAAAAAGACTTTAACATTTTTTATTTCAAATGAAGTTCCTGCTTTAAGGACAGAAATGTTAAAATTTGCTTTAAAAAAAAAAAAAGAAATGTATGACATTGGTTTTCATGTCTGTATACTGAATATAAAAACACCTTTAAATATTTTAAATTCCATATGATATTTGATGGACAGTTAATGCCTAATTGTACTAAAATAGCCTTTGTATAAAGTTATCAAATCTAAATGATAATAAAGTGGAAATATTGAACATATTATCCTTGAAAACTTGAAAAATTTTAGTTCTTTTTGAATTTTTGAATAACCATAAGAACAAAATATTGTGCACAGAGGAAAAAGTCAATAATAAGAATGAACCATTGTTAAAATGAACGTTAATTCAAATCTTGCACTTGGAATATTGGGAATAAAACCAAGGTTGCACACATAATAATTAAAAACAACCAAAAACATTAGTAGTAAAAATAAACAAACAAAAATACTGAAAATTATATATAGTGCATATCATAACTGGCAATTATACACTTCCCTAGAATTTGAGAGAAAATGCAAGTTGAATATGTATATTTTTTCCTCTTTTAGAAAATATAGTTTTTGAAGTTTTGAAGTATGCTATCTCTAGCTTATGTGTAAGAAAAAAAACCAAATCCAGTAATGTGACTTGCACTTAGGACTAGATCATCACTGAGCATGGAACGTGACGAGATCAGGGCAGAGGACAATACCTCTGCCTTAACACAATTCATCCTTCTGGGATTCTCTGACCTTCCCAATCTCCAGGGATTTCTGTTTGGAATGTTCTCCATAATGTACTTGATTATCTCAATTGGCAATAGTTTCATAATTGTGATAACCAGGCTCGATCCTGAACTACAGAGGCCCATGTATTTTTTCCTGACAAACTTTTCTTCTCTGGAAATCTTTTATGTATCAGTCACTCTTCCTAGGATTCTGTTCAACATTGGTACTTAAAATAGAAGTATATCCAAGCTGGCCTGTGCCACACAAACATGTTTCTTCCTTATGCTGGGAGCCACTGAATGTTTCCTCCTGGCTGTGATGTCCTATGACCGCTATGTGGCCATCTGCAACCCTCTGCACTATCCTCTGGTGATGAACCCAACAAAGTGCACTCAGCTGGCAGTGGGCTCCTGGCTTGGTGGCATTCCAGTGCAGACAGGACAAACCTGTCAGATATTCTCTCTGCATTTTTGCAATTCTAACCAAATCAACCACTTCTTCTGTGATTTACCTCCCATTCTCAAATTGGCTTGTGGGGACACTTCAGTGCATGAGCTGTCTGTCTACTTAGTGGCTATCCTGTTTGCTGCAGTCCCTTTTGTATTGATACTTGCTTCATATGCCAAAATTATTTCTACCATTCTGAAGTTGCCAACAGCCACTTGACGAGCAAAAGCCTTCTCCACGTGTTCTTCCCACTTGCTTGTGGTGTTTTTGTTTTTTGGATCAGCCACTGTTACCTACTTGAGGCCAAAGTCTACACATTCTCCAAGAATTGATAAACTGCTCTCTCTGTTATATACTGTTGTGACTCCCATGTTCAACCCCCTGATATACAGCCTTAGAAACAAGGATGTGATTGCTGCACTGAGAAAATTGTTACTTAGAAAAAAACGGCGTGCGTTTGTACACGAATGCCTAAAGTACTTTCTTTACCTCTGATACACGGGCACTCCTATCATCGTTGTCACAGAATGCTACTTTCTAGCTACTGTTAAGTAGCCATCCATAGCCCTCTGCTAAAGCCCTCTGCTCATCTCTAATCGATGCATTCAGCTAAGAAAACCACTTGAATTTTTGGATATACAGACACTTTTGTGTTGTTCATTGTTTATCCTTGTTTATCTGAGATTTTCTTTGAAAGAATGTTTGTCTTTTGCATAGTTACTCTGATCTTAACTAATGGATTTCAGAGGAACAGTACGCAGGGCTTATACTTCTTGACCAAATTTATAAAAAGAGAAGGTAAAAGCAGTAAAGGCATGTACGATTACATGAATTTAGAAAGGTGCTTTGGTTCATGGTCTGATCACATGAACAGAAAACAAAAGCTGACAGTAACAATGAGTATTAGATGAAAAAATGCATCAAAACATGCACATTCACGTATACATAGTTTGGTTTAAAATTACTCTTCATTTTATAAATAGGAGCCTAATGTTTTCTTGTTTGTTTTTGTAGTGTTGGTATTGTACCAAGATACTCACAGATGCTAAGAAAATTTTCTGCTTTTTATCTGTACACTTAAGGATTGAAACATCTAGTTTCAGTGTTTGTAGTTTCATAAAAAATGACTATTATATATTAATATGGTTCATGTTTCTTTATGAGCAAATAGTTTTGTATACTAAATGATGCTATTCAATAAAATAAATGTAATCAAAATGTAAGCATAAGAACTAAAAAAATTCTAGGAATATCAATAAGTAGTTTTTCAATGAATATTGATTAGTTGTTTATTTAAAAACAATTTTGTGGGAAGAAACAAAACACATTAAATTATTTAAAAAGATAAATTTTACATAGAAGCATGTATTTGTTATAGAAGTAGACACATTACCCATGAATTTTAAAAGCATATATATTGGAAATATTAATGAAGATAGGATCATCAGTAGGTACTATAAATATATAAGAATCAATTTTTATTCTTTCTTCATTACACTAAAAAAATATCAATTATTAATACAGATACAGACATACTACTATTCCCAGGTCTTAAGAGCAAAAGAAAGTTTAAGGCCAGCAAGAGAGTTCAAAATCTAGCATTAAACAGCGAGACTGGCACACACATACACACACACACACACACACACACACACAAATATAGTTGGCAATTTTTGTCACTTTCAATGTTTATTTTTCTCACTAATCACAAAACACAAAAAATAGAATATTCAAAAGAGGTAGTTTACTTAGTTCATTTTATTTTTCTCATTTCATTGATATATTCTCATGCTTAATTTCTGGAGTAGAAAGACAAAAGAGATTTGTTTTGTCTTGTTTTGTGTTTTTGTTTGTTTGTTTGTTTTTTATAATCAGAACATAGCAAGGTGAAGGAACTTATCCCTCGAATACAGAGCGTTCCCTACTTAAACAATACTGTGTATTATGACAATACAATAAATGCTTGAAAGTGTTTTCCTTTGGCAGATAAAGTATTTAAGCCTTAAAAAACAAACTTAGTTATTATTTTCTTTTATTAATCAATAAAGGTATGATTTATATGTACAGTTAACTGAATTCTACAGACATAAGCTCAAGTTACATCTGACTCATATCAAATATATAGAGAGCTTGACTCTCCTTTTTAAATATCAACATGATAGGACATTGTGCAAAGTATGAAAGAATTTGTATCTAATTTTTTTATTCCAAATATTGTTTCAAAATTATTTTTTTATCATTCTTACATTTTATGATAAAAAACTAACAAAATGTAAAATATGTTTTAGTATAAAAGGCCAATATATTAAATAACAATAATATCAACATGGGCACCATCTTTTATGCTAACATATTAATATGTTAACATGATTTAATCATTTTAGAGTATTATTTGTGTTTTTAGGTATTTAGTATAGGGTGTAATTATCTGTTTTATGTAAATGGGAGATCATAGTTATAAAAAACATAATCAAGAATTACTAACATTAAAACATGTCTTCCAACTGCTAGAGTCTGTAGATAAATAATTATATCATTTAATCCAGCAACATGGCTGCTCTGGAAAAGGATCACATTCAAGGCCTGTGTGATACATCTGAAATGCAGCATACAGTTTTAAGTAATCTAACTAAGAAGGCAATGATGGCACATGTCTTAATCTGAATGTTAAAGGAAGCAGTCAGTTAAGAAGTAGGTCACAACTCTCAGTTCATGGTTCTCTGTTCAGAATTCAGTCAGTTCAGAGTTAAGAGAGCAAAGTTCAGAAAGACAAGAAGGCAGAGATCAGAGAGATAACAAGATAGAAGCAGAGCTGGAAGCAGACAAGAATCAGAGCAGAGTTAGGTCATCCAGGCAGTTGGAGTGCAGTCGTCTCACAGATAGTTCAGTACAGAAGGAGAAGCCAATAAGAGCAGAGCCAGTCCAGAATAGGCTAAGAGAGAAAGCAGAGAGTAAGAAGCACATGGTTTATGATTTACAGTTCAGAATTCAGAAGACAGCTAGTCAGAGCTAACCCAGTAAGGCTGAATCATTTTAGGTTTAAGTTTACAGGCTAAATTGTCAGAATAAACTGTAATGTCCAGGTGCAACAGTTAAAGCTGTGCCAAGTAGCTCAGGATTATATCCTGTAAGTGAATATAAAAATAATATACAATTACTAGCATATTTAAATTTTTCATTAGTGATTTTTGTCAAGTGACAAACCTTTCTAAATTCATGTAATCGTACATACCTTTACCACTTTTACCTTCTCTTTTTATAAATTTGCTCAAGAAGTATAAGCCCTGTGTACTGTTCCTCTGAAATCCATTAGTTAAGATCAGAGTAACTATGCAAAAGACAAACATTCTTTCAAAGAAAATGTCAGATAAACAAGGATAAACAATGAACAACACAAAAGTGTCTGTATATCCAAAAATTCAAGTGGTTTTCTTTCTTAGCATAAAAGTAGTATTTTTTGGTGTCTTTTTTTTTTTTTTTTTTTTTTTTTAACAGTCAGAAATAGTAGCAAGATTGGCAAAGATTTTAGAGATACCATGTCTTATATTTCCTGGAGCTGAAAGAATAGTTCAATAGTCAAATGCTTGCCTAGCATGTGTGGAGTCTGTGCTGGATCTGCATTGTCACAGCAAAACTAAATAAGTACAATTTGGGTAGAACAATATAGTTCCAACACCTTTGTTATATGTAGTTGTTACATGGCCAATTCCTGGAATATTAGTAAAACTATTGATGGTTTTATAACTGAAAATTTAAGATATTCCTATCCTAAATCAGAAAGCAAAACAAAATTAAATGAAAAGATTTCCGTACATATAGAGGAAGTAAAACACTTGCTAATGCTGCTTTCCATTTTAGTATTTTGGAAATGTTATTAGAACTCTATTTAGAAATCTTTCACATTAGGACTTTTATCTTTGCACTTTAGTGATTTTTCAGTCTTCTGGAATGACAATTTTGAAAGCTATATTCATCCAACCAAACACAGCTTGATTAATGTTTATAAATCTACCATCAAATAATTTAAATAAAAGATTTTTTTCTTTTTCAATTATTGTCATTAAAATGATTCCTAGATTTAATTGTATAGGTAAATAAATTTTAAATATTTCACAATTTATTTTTAGGCCAAAAAAAAAAAACCTTGTGATTTAATTTTTGTCCTTGGAGCCATAGTTTAATAATAATAAATTTTATCTGGCAGTTTTTATCCATTTTATATATCCAATCACATTGATTTTACAATTTAATATTAAATTATTATTGAGGACACTATATTTTCACTGAAAGTATATCATATTTTTATTTTATTAAGTATTATTTATTTTATGGAGTACTTTTATATTTAATATTTAAAAAATAAATTCCTTTTAACATTTGATTATCATAAAATTCATCCAAAATGCAAGATAGAAAAGATAATTACTCTTTTCCATTTGGCATAAATGTTTGAATGTGAACTCTTAAATACCAGCCATGCACATCTCTTAAATCATGTTTGAAGGTCAGCCTCCTGTATGTTGATAGTTTGTTTCTTTGTCTTTGGTTAAATAACAATCTGGCAACTGGTCAATAAATACTTGAAAGAATGACATAATAAACTGTTTCCGTAAAAGCTGAAACTGTAATTCTTCTTTTTCCATCTAGTGACTACAATGCCAAACACATTGTGCAGATAAATATATCCTTTAATATGGAAAATATTTAATTCTCATTATTTTGAGAACATTTGGCAAAATACATAACAGTTTTGAAGTGTACATTAATTTGCTTATAATATTTGACAAATGTCAGCTAAAATAAATGTGAATAGTTCTTCCTATTTTCAGATAATATCTGAACAGTTGAAGCTGAGGTTTTCTAAACTTGACAAATGAGAAGTGCACATGTTGTGTCTAGAAAGAAACAGCACTTGATAAAGTCTTCCTGGTCAAGTTTGTCAATTTCTCACAGCTTAATGTCTTCCTTGACAATATCTTAAAGTATCTGCACCCAACATCAAATAGAAACCAATAATCTAGATGAGTTTGTATTATTTGTATGTGTACATGTTTGTCTGTATGTACATGGCTTGGGTATTGATTCTCAGTAGCCACCTGTTTCCATCCACGTTGCTTTGTAGATAAGGCCTCTATAAGGCCAGAAACTCACCAAGAATGATCATATATTAGGTGATACAGCTCCAAATAACTACTTGTCTCTCTCTCCCTACCACTGGGATTGTATGTGTCACTGTACTTGGCTATCTTACATGGACTTTAAATATGTAACTCAGCCCTGCTTGAGCAGCAAGCCTTTTATATACTGACCTAACTGACAACTCAGATTTTGTATGATATTTTAGTGTTTACAAATAGTTTTCTTTGCTTATTTTTATCCTGGCCTTTCACTCCATGTTATGTTTGTGAGAAGTCTTCATAAAGACTTAACATAACAATATGTCCTTCACTCACTGTCCTTTAAGTATTAGATTCCAGTGCGAAACTTTAACACTATCATGGTTATCTAAATCAGGAAATGTGAAAACAATATACTGATACATTTTTAGAGTGCAAAAGATCATGTAACTCATATATCATAATTTATAAATGATGAACTTATAAGAATGCATATGTTTGCAATTGTATGCTATTACAAATAATTAAGCAGTATATATTTTACACATATCTTGCAGTATTTCATTCATTTGTCTCATGCATAAATCTAGGAAGGAAACTTTTATTAAAAATAGATTTCCTTCTTATACAATATATACTGACCACAGTTTTCCCTTCCTCCATTCTTCTCAGCTTCCCCCACCTCCCCTCTTCCCCAGATCCACTCTTTCCCCATTTCCCCTCAAAATCACATACATTCAAGAGATAACAACAAAATAGGACAAAACAAGTTACAATGGGACAAACAAAGTCCCTCATATCCAGGTTGGACAAGGCAACCCAATAGGATAAAAATAGTCCTACAAGTAGGCAAAGAGTCAGAAAACATGTGTTGCCACTGTTAGGAGTCTACAAACACATCAAGCTAACAACCATAACAATTGCAAAGAGGACCCGATAGAGACCCATGCAGGCTCCATGCTTACTGCTTCAGTCTCTGTGGGCCCATATTAGCTCTGCTTAGTTGATACAGTGGGCCATGTTCTCCTTGTGTCCTCCATCCCCTCTGTCTCCCACAATATTTCCTTTCTCTGTTTCATGGGGTTTTCTGGTTAGACATTGTCAAGTTGACATAAAACTAGCCAGAATATTACTTGAACTTCATATTTTCAGTGGGAATCTCAAATGTTTATCTAATGTAAGTAGGTCTTCTTTCTCTGAGTAAGTTCTGTTAGCATCTTATTTATCAAGTAACATTTGAAACTCAAGTTTCCCTAAGATTGATACTACACACATATTTCCTTGATTATATATCAATGTTTAATTATATTCATTACCCAGTGAATATATGAACAACTTCACCAAAAGTGAACATGTAATTTCTTATTACTGTCAACAAATTAATATGAAGATTTCAAGTTAATTTCATAATATAAAACTAGGAGGTTATATACATTTTTGTACTATGTAATAAAATCTACATTATTGTTGTCAGAATCCAATAGAAATAAATTAGCTAGAGGTAGCTTTTTTAATTCAAGGTCATTTGTGTTTTTACCTTCTACTTTCGAAGTGTTGTCCTTCATCTCTTAAATGGAGTGTTAAATTTGACCATATATAAGATATAGTTTCAATACACTAAAATTTATGTATGAAAATACATACATATAGTAGGTTTTGATGGAGCCCTCTTGAATTCTTTCTCCTTCCATTCTTCCCCTGTAATCCCCATCACTTTTCCCTCCAGTTTTACATTCTCTTTCTCTCTCTCTCCATCTCCCTCCCTCTCTCTCCCTCTTTCCTTTCTCTCTTTCTCTCTCTTTCTCTCTCTCTCTCTCTCTCATACACACACATACACACACATACTGTCTACTTAGTTTAGTGCTGTCTATATTTTCCTTTGTATTTGCTGTCTACTACAGCATAAAGAGTCTTTCAGGGCCCACATTCCTGAAGATAACTGAGACCTCTAGTAGCCAAATATTGTCATTAGGTCTTCAGCTAATCATAATATTTCATAAAGACAACCTGCCTCCATGCTGGGATTTTGTCTGGTTTGATTATTTACAGATCTTGTGCATGCTGTCAGTCACTATGAGTTCATATTGAAGCTACCATTTCATGTCCTGAAAATACTGTTTTCATATGATGAAAAGTATTCAGAAAACAGATAATGATAAAGACAGTTTAACTTTGTTAATGAACTAAAAAATACACCTTCAAAGTTTGAAATTTTCTAGTAAATGATGACTAACACAGCAAACAAATGTGATTTGTGTTGGCTTTTCCTCATCATTATCTCAAAATCTATATACGTTCCAACATACATAAAAAAATTTCTTTCCTGTTTTGGTTGAGCAATATTTCATTGAATGGATATAACATGCTACATTTACCCATTCATAAATTGATTAGTATGTGAGCTGTTTATATTTTCTCACAATATGAACACTAATACTGCAAACATTCATGGCAAAGAAAACTTTAAAGGATTTTATTGCTATATTCCCTTTCACTATCTATATTCCATCCATACATCTAGATAATTTTATATTAATATCACACTGCCTGCACTTAGTTCTTTGTTTTCAATTATTTTAATTGTATTTATATTGGAGATTTCCTATTAGTTTTAAAGGTTTAGAAATAAGTTTAATTTTATTCATTATTCTCCTTAAAAATCACAAATAAAACAATACAGGAGGCAATGCCTTAGGCTTTATTATTGCTAATTATTCTAAGCTCTTTAAAGTCAATGGTATCGAAGAAAACAGAAATATACCTTCTTTATCCAGCACATCCAAATAATTTTTCATTTCTCTATTCTAAAGTACCTGCTCAACAATGGTTTTGAGCAGAAAATTATTAAATAACATCCATCTTTCACATTGAAATAATGTTTTATTAGGTTTAAGTAATAGTTATAAAAATTATGACACAATTTTAAAATCTTTGGAGTATAGGGAGATTACCCACCTCCCAGATCACCAGCAAGGCAAGATTCTACTTGTTATTCAATGAAGAAAAGAATGTAAGAAAGACTAATAGAAGGAAGAAGCATGTATTGGGGATTTTTGGCTGCTGGTTACTGCTGTTTGTTAGCTTTGATATTCAAAGGGGAGGAATAGCATGTTATTACAGTAAAGATACCAGAAATGAATAATATAATCCTCTTGAGTCTGTATAACTAAGAAATCTGACAAGGAACTCTGTTGACCCTGTTCTAAGAGAAAGTTATATTTTGTATGTCATTCCCATTTTTTATGTGTTAAAACAATTTATTTACTTTTACATGGAAATAATACAAATGGAATCTTTCATACACAATAAAAAACAAAACTTAAGACAATAAGCCATAGTACACGTACCATAATTCAGATAATCTGTCTTCTCAAGTTTATCTGGGAAAATAAACTGACCCCTGAAATGTTCAAAGATTCTTTTGAAGTCAAATTAAGTGAGACTAAAATGAGAGAAAAGTAATCTTGATTAGGTGAATTTTTTTCTTTAGTGGTATGTTTCAACAGCTTTTTATATTCTATTGGTTTTACTTGGGTGAAAGTGTGGACATGAATATGCTGTATTGAATGAAAACATTGCTAAGCTTAACAGTAATAATAGCAAACTCAAGAGACTGAAGACAGAAGTAAGATTTGACTTACTTAAGGGCTTCATTAACATGATCTTTTTTCTAGTATGTAGGGGAACATTTAATCTTTTAATCCAGCAGCATGGTTGCTCTGGGAACATACAAGTTCTATGTGACTCTGCTGTAATGCAGCATACACCTTTAAGTGACCCAATTCAGAAGGCAATGTTAGCTTACACCTTTAATCCCAGCTCTCTCAGGATGTAAAAGAAAGCAGTCAATTCAGAAGTAAGTCACAGTCCTCAGTTTATAGCTCTCAGTTCATGGTTCTTGGTTCAGAGTTCACAGTCAATTCAGAGCTAAGAGAAAAGCAGTAGAGACTGAGAGAATGGAAGTAGATTGAGTCAGAATATGCTAGTTAACTGAGAAGTAGAAGGTCAGAGGCAGAAGTAGAAGGTCAGAGTGAGTACACACCTTTAATCCCAAATGTGAGAAATTTGAGCCTGAATTAGAGTGAAGACTCTGCAGAATGACATCTGAGATGAATCAGAGTGAAGAGCAGGCAAAAATCAGAGGAAGAGTTAGACTGAGTTAGAGTGAGGACATACTCGACTCTCATGATATAAAAGCAGGCTTTCAGCTCAGAGAATTAGGAAGTAAATTTAAAGAATTAGTCAGATAAGATACAAAGGCAGTTAAGCAGAAGGAGTCAATGTCAGACAAGAAGTGTGAGTTTGGAAGAAGAGTCAGCTAGCAGAAAGAGTCAGTTGGATGTCAAGCAGAGCAGTTCAGTCAGAGGAGTTGTGGGAGTCATCCAGAATCAGAAAAGTTCAGTCAGAAACAATCAGCTAGCTCAGAAGTTCAGTTTGAGTCAGTCAGCTTGGAGAAGAGTTTGAGCATAGCAGCGAGTGAGTTCAACTAGCCAACCAGAAGATTCAGTTGAGATCAGTTCAGCTCTGAGTTCAGAAGAAGAGCATTAGCTCAGATAGTAGAGGGGAAGCTCAAAGATTAGAAGCAGAGCTCAGAGAGAGAAGTGGTATAGAAGCAGAGTGTGGAAGCAGAGTGGAAGTGGAGAAGATCAGAGCCAATCCAGAATAAGCAGAGAGAAAGCAGAGTCAGATGCAGACTGCTTACGATTTATAGTCTGGAATTCACAATACACTTAAGAGTGAAAAGAGGTAATTTAGATGACAGCTACTGAGAGTGAGCTCAGTTAGTAGTAAGTCTCAAAGATGAAATATTCTAGGTATACAAATTAGATTACATGGAAGCAGATGCCTTCTAAGTTTCAGCTTAATATTAGATTGTACAGAGGCTGAAACCTAAGTGTAGGTTTAATATTAGATTGTAAAGAGGCTGAAATCTTCTTGGACCAGAGATTGAATTGTGAAAGAATATACTGTCCTCTGCCATGAACCCACAAGAATAATTAACAGATCAACCTTCACATATATGGTTACACTACTACATGTCAAAAGGGTCAGGAATTATCTTTCCCACTAACACATTTTAGAGGACTTCCCATTTTCTCTAAGTGTACTCTGTTTAGTTTCTGATCTAAATGTATCATACCAAGTATGTAATTTGCTCAGGCTAATACATCTAACCCAGTAGTATTTACCTATAGTCATCTTTTGACAAATAAAAAGAAGGGTGTGACTAAGAAAGGCAGAGAAGGGAAAGCAGCTATGAACACTTAAAGAGAAAGTCTCATTCAATGAAATAAAAGCTCTGAGCTTGTGGTCCACAGTTCTGTGCAACAATCAGACTGAACAGTCATCTACTCAGTCTTCAATTTGAATCATAATGTCTTTTAAATAAATCCAGGGAATAAATTTTCAACTTCACCTCAGTTACTCATCATAATAAAGTAATGAATCTGCTCATTAGATCTTGGGGCATTGATGGCTTTTAATTTTTCCTTTTCTTTGATCACATATTGTACGTACTGAAATAGATTGATATGTAGCTCAAATCATTGTTTAAATGTAAAAATTTCAGCATTTGATAATGATAAAAGTTAACCATTTACCTATTTTCCTCTTTTAATATATTTCCAATTAAGTGCCATCCAATTTTACATAATCTTTAACATATTTGAAAAAATGATTACAGCCAAGTTGTTTTCTTAGCTTTTTAAGTTTTTATAATAAAATACCATGTACTGGTAAATCTTACTTAGGAGGAAACAGGTCTGAATCAAGGATAGGTGTGGTGAGTGCTGATAGCACATGTTCTTGATCATAGACAGTCTGACCTAAACTTCTATTTAGTGGCAGAAGGAGAAAGGGAGCCATTTTTTCCTAGTGTAAGGTCCATAATAAAATATCTGAGGGCTCTGTCTTTATTGTTTTATCATTTCCTATTAGCAATATTTTATCATCACTTATTCATTGAAGAAAAAATTTTCATACAATATATTCCAGTCACGAATTTCTCCTCTCCACAACCTCTTAAATTCTCTCCATCTGTTTATTTACTCAATTAACTCAATGAACTTCCTTTCTGTCTTGTGGGAAAACAAGCAAACAAAAAAAGACCAAACCAACCAAAGGAGTAAACAAAGCAAGTAAACAAAATATCCAAATAAAACAAAAGAAACTCACACGGAATATTTTGGTAGAATATTTTAGTAGAAACATCACAGCTCTGGCTGTGATGTACACAACTGCAAAAGAAAGTGACTTGACTGAAAGTTATATGAATACATTTTATGTAAATGAAGAATCCTTGGGAATTTCTACAGAGATCTTATAGTGTACCTCATGGTATGATATAGTAGAGGATCACCCAGTCTTCTATTCTTTATTTGCATTCAGGATCACTTGA
Source organism: Cricetomys ansorgei (assembly GCA_026225945.1). Classification (NCBI taxonomy): domain Eukaryota; kingdom Metazoa; phylum Chordata; class Mammalia; order Rodentia; family Nesomyidae; genus Cricetomys; species Cricetomys ansorgei. Next base: position 137,897 of record JAMJFZ010004027.1, on the reverse strand, counting down.
CACTGAAACCTTTAAAATGGAATGTGCCCATGAAAATTAATTACATTTAATTGTGGCTGATAATTATGAGTCTTTAGTGACTTTTCAAACTTAGATTCACATCCAAATTTTTTCCAAGAAGGTTTTCCAGAGTTCAGCCATGAGAAATATGGGTCAATAATACATGAAAAACATTTGTCAATGACATACAGGCAAGATGCTTATTTCTCTGGAACTTAATTCTTTAGAATATTTTAGGTTTGTATCCACCACCATTTTTATACTTTCTTTAAACCCTAATGTGTGTCTATTTATGTATATGGAATATGCCCACTCATATGTAGATTTGTCTGAACAATGTTGAACAAACATACCTAAATTTCATATTATATGGAGTTTTCTTTTGTTATTGTTTTGCTGTCTCATTTATTTCTCATGATACAGAGGCTTTGTATAAATAGGATGACTTAATGATTGAAAAAATATGTTTATACTTTCACATTGCATGTTTAAAATTAGGAAATAGATGAAAATTAATTATTATTTTAAGAAAGCAATTTCGGAGAATTATTTAACTAGGGCTGATGGAGGAAAAAGAATAAATTAGCAGCCAAGAGACGGAATGATGGAAGAATTGAGCATTTTTGCATACAAATATATGTTGCCAAAATCTGGTATTTGTGTTAACCATCATGGTTGGTATTCCAAGTATAGATCACACTAAATCCTAACCTCTAAGTATTAGAATCATTGCATAGACATTATCTTCTTCATTATGAGCATTCTTTGTGTATAGAGACAGAGTATCTACTTCCCAGGAAGATTTTATCCTATGACTGGATTAGACAGTCTTATCTGAAGTTCAGTCTACAAGATTTAAGCTCAAGACTGCCATAAAGTATTTATCAAAACATGGTCCAGGAATGGAGTTTTATAAGGGTAATTCTGAGTACTTGTGAGAATACGCCAAGAAGACAAGATTCTTAGGACTTCAGTGTCTCCAAAACACTAAATGTGTTCTAAAATGTGTTATTGTGCTCCCCCAAGCTATTGCAGATAGGCGAGAGTTTACTTCAGATTACTCATTATTGCTTGCTGCTGTTATTTAGTTAAATGTTTGAACTATCTTTTGTGTACCTCTATAGAAAAATATGTTTTTGCCATATGTAGTTTTGTCTTGTGATATTATATAGCTTGAATTTATGAGAATGTTATAATAACATTATAGCGCTTAACGGAGAGTCCAGAGTTGAAATTTCCAATGCTTTTTATTAATCACAAACCATGTCAAATCTCAGGGAATTCTATACCCGGGCAGCTAGGCTGAAAGCTGACTCCAAGGCCTCTTCACCCCATGCTCTCCTCTTGGTTCTCCTTTGTCCTTCAGCTCCTACTCCTTCTCCACCTCCTACTCCCCCTCCCTCCTTGCTCCACCCCTCAATCCCCAGGTAGTTTTCTTCCTGTTTTCATACAGACCCTCAATCAACAAATAACAGGAACTTCCTGTACAGGGTGGAAGCTGGGGATGGTTCAGAGGTGTAAACAAGTAAGAGAGGAATCTTAACTAAAATATTATCCACAACTAAACATACCACAACATGAGAACATTATTCATGTGCTTTTTCTTAACTCTCAGAATATAAATTCTCTGACGCTCTGAATAAAGTTTGCTATTGCATTAGACTTTAGTTCTCCTCGTTTATTGGCTCCATTCTCCCAGGCAACATTGCCTCTAGAGTGATGACAAAGTCTATGTAAATTATGAGAGTGTACAATTATTGTCCATAGTTCCTCTATATATAGCATGCACCTATCTCCAATTTGCCATAAAATATATAAATCTGTCAAACGGAATGAACAAATATCCATCACATCATATTTAAATTGACACTGAGTGAAAGAATGAAGACATACAACTTGGGCACAGTTGAAATTGTTGAGGAAATTTCCACAGAGAGAATATCGTAAAGAGTTTGAAAAAAATTTGGATATATATCAGCAGTACTTCTTAAAATTACATGCTAGAATTAATAAAATAATTTTAGTAAATTAGTGCATGATTCAATTTGTCATATGTACAACACAGGTTGAAGTAAAATGTTATCAATCATCTTTTATTTAGTTTTTCTAGGGCCTCTTTCACATCCTTGTTCCTCAGGCTGTAAATCAGAGGGTTGAGCATGGGAATCACCAAGGTATAAAACAGTGAGGTCATTTTGTCTTGATCTAGGGAGTAAGAAGAACTTGGCCGGAAATACATAAAGAGCAGAGTTCCTTGGAAAATTGCAACTGCAGTCAGGTGGGAGGCACATGTGGAGAAAGCTTTCAACCTCCCCTCAGCAGAACGCATCTTCAAGACTGATGAGATGATGTAACAGTAAGAGATAAGGAGTCCTGAAATGGTGCTTAGTTCAATAAACCCAAATATTGTGAATATTGCTAGTTCATTGGCCTCTGTATCTGAGCAAGATATTAATAGAAGAGGAGGAACATCACAGAAGAAATGATTGATCTCATTGGACCCACAGAAACACAAGCTAAAGGCCAAGGTTGTATGTATCAAAGCATCTGAGGTTCCCACCAGGTAAACCCCAGTTATCAGCATGGAACACACCCTGCTGGACATATTCACTGTGTAAAGCAAGGGGTTGCTAATAGCCTGGTACCTATCATAGGCCATCACTGCTAGCAGGAGACACTCAGAGTCAACAAAGACACAGAATGTAAAAAATTGCAGTGCACAGCCAACAATAAGAATTGATTTCTTCTCAGCTAAGAGATCTACCAGCATCTTGGGTCCAATTGCTGTGGAATAGCAGAGGTCACAGAAAGACAGGTTGCTAAGAAAAAAGTACATGGGTGTGTGGAGCTGAGAGTCCATTCTAATTAAAATGATCATCCCAAGATTGGCCAGAAGATTAATGAGATAAACAAGTAGGAACGTGGTGAAGAGGGCCACTTTCATGTCAGGATTATTAGTAATTCCCAAGAAAATGAATTCATCCACAGAGGAGCAATTTCCTTTGTCCATATTCTTGGAGAAATCTTAATAATTAAAAGGTATATGTTTACATTTCTTGTATTATGCAGAACATTATCTTATCTGTAATTTATTTTTAACTTCAGAAATACTGATAATTATACTTCAGTCTTCAAATGCAATTACATTATTTATTTTTAATAGTCTGACAGAACAATTAATGAACTCTGCAATATAGAAGCTGTTTTTGACAAGTATCACCCTGTATAAATTAGTTTCCCTGATTTGCCTTCCATATATATATTTAATTACTCTTTAATTACTGAAACTATGTGGCAAGATGTTGAAGTTTCAATTTTGCATTATTTAATATTCAAATATGGATAAAATTATTATACAAATATCAATATTTTATGAAAATATGAATTTATAATGATAAACATATTTCTAATCAAAAGAACAGTTAATACCTTTTACTCTTTGTGAGGAAGTGTATGTTAGTATATGGTAGGTAACAAATAATTCCTCATTATTTTTCCTTCAAAGGTATGTGGTGGTTTGTCCACCATGCTTATTAAATAATTGTTGTGAGCATTTGTAAGTAAAGTATAAATCTTCTAACTACACAAAGGAAAAGGATAAAAAATAGTGTGAGCAAAATAAAGTCACATATGTATATGCACAGCTGAAGATATTGTATATTTAATATTAAAAACATAGAAACAACATTAGGATAAATAGAGACTACAAAAATATATGACCTCATTTATATGTGCAGTTATGTGAATTTTTATGATTTTTTCAAGTATGTGTAACTGAGTTATGATATGAGTATCAGAATGTAGAAATATAACATTATGGAAGAATTTGCTTAACTAATTATTTATGTAATTTTGTAGTTTAATGATATTTGAATTTTACAAACTATATTTTAATATATTTCTATAATTTTGTTTTAATAAAGTTTTATAAAATGCAGCCTAAACTAGAGATAAGCAAATTAGTCTTTGAATTCATATATCTATTAACATAAAAATTAAAATGAATAAAGAATAGTTTATAATACCATATTAAAGAAAAATTATTATCATGTGGTTTGAAAGATACTAAAATGTTCAGTCAGAATCCTCTTGTTTTGATTTTAAAACAGCATTTCTTTCTTATTAGATTTTAAACATACTGGTCAAGTAGACTATGGAAATTGATTAAATTAAAAATTACTTACATTTTCTGAAGAGAGAGTTTTAACCTTATATTATTGGATTGAAATTTCAGAACCTTACCTGAGTTTAGTTGTTTTTTGATAGCATAACATGGGTAAGCAGCATTTTATTGTAATCTGTATCATTTGGGAATTAAGTACCTGCAGCCTCTTCCCATTAGGCTTTGTTGCTATGAAAACATGTGATTAATTTTACTCATGGTCTTTTTTCCCCTCTGATTACATGAAGTTCCTCATTAGAGACAGAGCTATAATTTCTTACTATTGTTATCAGTTTGGCATGTCATAATGAAATTCTCAAGTTGATTTCACATTGTAAAATATATAGAACTTGCATATGTTTTTATACAGCAAAATATAATCTGTATTATTCTTATTAAACTGAATCAGAATCTAATGAAAATAATATCTATCTTTAAGTAGACATTTCTAACACATTTGTGTTCAGTTTACCTAGCATGTTTGGAAACACTTCATTGCTTTCATGGTTGCAATTACCTTTTGAATATTTCATTGGTACAGAATTCATATATTGTATAATTGACATTTGAAGGTGAACAATTACTTGATTTTGTAGTATATTCAGAATTTGTATTGTCTTTACAGTGTCTGTTTCTAAAATAGCTTTATCAGGTACCCAATTGTGGTTCCTCTACTATATTCTCTTGCAGTCCCTGAAAATCTTCACAAATAATCTTTGTACCACTACAAATTGTGAAGCATCTATATTACTAAGAATTACTGCAGAGACATACAGTCTCATGTAGCAATTCAAATATATGGTACATTAAAAGTAATGTAAATTTGGGGCCTAGAGAAATGATATCTCAGTGATTAAGAGCACTTGAATCTCTTCAGAAGGACTGCCTTAGGTTTTTAACACAAGAATGATAACTCATAATTACCTATAACTAATTTCTGGCAATTGCATACCCTTTTCTTGTCTCCATGAGCACCTGGCAACCTAACATACATGTGGTCCACACACACACACACACACACACAGATACTCAAAACACTTATACACGCTAAATAATAATAAAGTCTTAAAATAATTACATAAACAGTAATGTAAAGTTGAATGGTTTGTCATGGGAGAAATTATATTTAATTACATATATTAGTGAATTTAGATGAAAGTGAATTAAAATTAATGTCACAGTTTGTCATGTTAAGTAGAGGGATATAAATGTAAAACTATATAATTTTTTAATAAAGAAATGCTCATTAATTTGTATAACTGTAGCTCAATCATATTTTATCCATAGTTTGTTGGATTTTTACAAAATATCTAATGTAGAAGATACCTAAGAAGTAAAAAACAATGATTCACTATGATATTTACGCCAGAAATTCCTTTTTCTTAAAGGAAAATGTATTGTTCCTTTCTGATTTAAGCAAAAATATGAAAATCCCTTTAACTTCTTATAATTCTGTCTGCAGTTTAGCAATGTGCATATGTTTCACTTGAGATTTGTTTAAATTTGTATTTTTCTTTCTTTCTTCCTTTTTTGAGACAAGGTTTCTCTAGGGTTTCTCTGTTGTAACTCTGGCTGTCCAGGAAACTCACTCTGTAGATCAGGCTGGTCTTCAACACACAGAACTCCTCCTGTCTCTGCCTCCAGAGTGCTGGTAGTAAAGGCACATGCCACCACCACTTGGCCAATTGTATTTTTTTAATTGCTAAAGCTGATGAAGGTTTTTTGAGTCATTTCTTAGTCACTTTTACATCTCTGAGAACTCTTTGTTAAGATTCAGCTGATTTTTCATTGGTTCATTTCTCTTCACTTTGTTTTTTGATATCCTGGATAATAGCCTTGTCATGTCAACAACATGGTACTCTGAGAAGTTTGGTCCCTTCTTTCTTATAGATTAGGAACTAGATATTTGTACGAGAAAACAGGACCTGCCACCGGGCAGAACAAAGCCTGAGACCTGCATGGGCTTACCTAGAGAGACAGAGGACCTGCCAGGGCATGACCAGGGAGCAGCAGCCTGCATTCTGGCAGCCAATGGGATGCTATGCTGGGTGGAGGGTTTAAAGGAGTTTCCCCTCCTGCAACAAACTGAGTCTGCTTTTTGCCACTTACCTGACTTGCAGAGCCTATATGTCTTGGTTCCTTGCCAGCTCTTACCGCTACCCCCAACCACCACACCAGCCTGAAAAATCCTGTGGGTGGTTGACAAGCAACAGATATTCTCAATAACAATGCAATGTTTCATCTGTTAGCTTGTGAAGAAAACTGACATATTCAGATAAGAGTTCTTTTTTTACTTATAAAATGATTGGTATCTCCTTTGAAATCGCATAATTGAGTGTGAGGACAGAAATTAACCCATTCTCATTCCTTCATCCTCTAAAATTATGGAACATAAATCAGTGTGACCGAAGTATTTGTACCTATGTCATACTTATAATTTACTGAAAATCCCTCAAGTTCATCTCCATTTCAATAACATGGCTGTGTTTATTATGACTTGGATGAAAAAATCGACATGCACTGGAATAAGAAGAGATAGTTGGAAAGTGTACAGAAAGATCTCTGTGAGTAGAACGTTTGCCAAGACTTGCACACAGACAAGAAGTTATCAGCGTTTACCAGTGTCCCATTTGGAAAAGCACAGCTTTAATTGAATTGCAGGATGCTAACAGCAGGGTGAGGAAAGATGAGTTAAAACATAAGATTGGCTAGCTGAGTTCTAATCAAGCAGGATCTTGATATCCTATACACCTATACATCATATGTAAATGGCATTTGAAAGCTATCCCTTGCTCACTGTCTCATAATTTCAGATTTGTTCCTGAGCAGTGTGAAATTTTATGTCTCCAGAAATTGTTACAATGCTTTTTGTTTTCTTTATTTTCTTTGACTTTTATGCAACATTTGAATCAAATGACCTGTGTTTTACATACGTTAAAAAATCTTGGGAAGCCTTTCCAATTAAATTCTGTGTCCCACTGTCTCATTGTTATATTCTAACTAACTACACACACGCACACACACACACACACACACACACGCACATATATGTATGTGTATATATATATAAACACACACACATGTATATATATATATATATATTGTTTGAAGCATGACAAGTCAAAAATATACATACTGGTCTTAAGACTATGTTGATTACCAATTTCTAAAACTTGGTTAAATAGTTTTAAGTATCATTCAAAGTATACAGATCTTTGAAAGTAATGAGTTCATGTAAGAAATGAGAAAATTTATTACATGTAAAATTATATATCTATTATTAAAATAATAAATGAAATTTGACCTATCTCAAATCCAGTTTAGTTTAGTATTTAAAGCAAACATTTTCCTTATTTCATGGTCAGTTTTTATACATGTATTTACTGCAAAAAAATGTAGATAGAACTATAGAAACTTGCAATGTAATTAAAAAATAGCTAATAAAGGAAAGTCATTGTAGAAATTTTAAAAAATATATTGATTTAAGAGTGGTTTGTGTAAAAAAATCTAAGTAGTGTTCTTATCAGAAGTAAACAATAAAGCTGGGCAGTGGTGGCATACCCTTTAATCCCAGCACTTGGGAAGCAGAGGCAGGTGAATCTCTGTTAGTTCGAGGCCAGCCTGGTTTACTGTGTGAGTTCCAGGACAGCTATAGTTACAACAGAGAAACCCTGCCACTGTAAAAAAAAAAAAAAAGAGGAAATAACAAAGACCTCGAAAATTAAAAATAAAGAGATAAATATCAAATAATTACTCACAAATAACTAAGAGAGAAATGTGACTATTAAACAAGTAAAAGATAAAGACAACTTAAGCCAAATGAAACATATATACAATTAGGATGATAAAAATAAGTCATATTAGGCTTAATGTTTTCTTTGACAGAGTTATTATTCCTTTTACCTTGTCTCAACAGAATCAAATTATCTCTTCCATGTCTTGTATTCTATCTGCTATGCTTAGCTCTGAGGTTTTGTTTGACACATTATGTTTTAAATTTCCATCTTTTTGTTTTGTTTGACATCCTATGTTTTAAATTTCCATTTTTTTATTGATTTTGTTTTTCTTCAGTGATAATATTTTTTGGTCAAATTTTACTTTTATGAATTGAAAGCTTTTGCAGTTGATGCTGCTTAGCAAATGTAAAAGCAGTTTTCTCCAAAGGAATGTCAATGACTTTATTGGCTACACTCCAAAGAAAGCCCCATGCCCAGGAGTAGGTAGCCAACAGAAAATTAACTATTTTTTCCTGTGATCAGTTTTTATTTTATTTCAGCTTCATTGATCTTTTACTTGTTTGTTTTCATTTTTAATTTTTGTAGCATTTTGTTTTTGTTTTTTGAATAATAAATAGATGGTGGATAGTAGAAACTTGGGTATTAGGGTAGTAGAGAGCAGAGAAACTGAGAGGAGCTAGGAAAAGACAAAACATGATCACAATACATTTTATGAAAATAAAAGAGCCAATTAAATAAGTAGTAGACTGACTATAGTACAGTCATACACAGAGGGAAACAGCAGCTGCTCCTATGTAGTGCTGCCATGGGAAATGAGGCACAATTTTAACAAGTAGCTTCACATTATCTGAGAGTCTAAATATCTGCACTAATCATTTACCAACTAGTTATGTAATAATATTCATGCGAGTGGTCAACAGTATTATGTTAAATTGTAGTATGAATCAATTCATCATTGAGAGTATTTATTTAGAATATATAAAGCAATTATTAAAATTGCACAAAGGTAGTGCCAGAAAACTATCAGATGAACAAACTAGTAAAACAAACTACAACTAAATTTTATGTAGAGCTATAATCATATTTTATGGGTTTTTCCATTTTAAAATAAAATTTCTAGGGTTGTCTAAACAGCTAGGCACATAGTATAGGTAAAGTTGTATTAATATAGACATAGACAATAGAGATTTAAATCTGTGTTCTTGGTCAAATGAAAAACAATAGAATAGATTGTTTTCGGTTTTGTTTTGGTTTTTTTACCATCTACTATTGAAACCAAGTAAACAAATATGTTGTAAATTGATTTTAAAAATATGTCATAATTGATAACAATAATAAAAACAACTACAAGCAAATGACACTAATAAACTAGGATTTTCTGAAAAGTTTTTGATTGATGGGCACTCTAGTTTTATGCTTTAGAAAAGAAGGAGTGAGATAAATATATTAAAAAGTTGAGTCATCAACAGCTTGTGAAAGAATATTTAATATTTTAATCAGTCAACATGGCTGCTCTCATGTAGAAAGAATGTTGGTATACCTTTAATCCAAGTATTCAGAAGGCAGTGGTGATATACACCTTTAATCCCAGCACTTGGGATACAGAAAGCAGAGCTCAAAAGGAGTCAGACAGAAAATGACATCTGAGATGAGTCAGAGTGAAGGACAGGTGAAGTGGTAAATCAAAGGAAAGGTTGGCATTGAGAGAGTGAGGATGCACCCATCTCCCAGGATAGAAAAGCAGGCCCTCATTGCAGAGTAAAGGAGAAAGAGATAAGCAGTCTGAAGAAGGGAGAGACTAAAAAGTAATTTGACTGATGATAAGTCAGAGAGGCAGAGTGTCTGACTGACACAGTGGAGCAGTGATAGATAGCTCAGGGAGAGACTCAGAAACCCTGAAGCAGCTTGAGAAGTTAGTATCAAAAAGGGAAGAATGAGTTAGTTTGAAGTTGAGCAGAGCAATTCTGTGAGAGAAATGGCAGTATTAATCCAGATTCTGCCAGAATTGGAAGAGCTAAGTCAAAAACAGCCAGCTAGAAGGTCAGTTTGAACCAGAATCTTGGAGAGGAGGTTGAACCAGAACATCAAGAGTGAGTTAAACCAGAAAAGTCTGAGTTCAGAAAGAGCTAGTCAGAGTAGTTCAGTCAGCAGGAAGTCTTGAAGTTTGGTTAGACTATATGGAGGTTTAAATGTTCTAGATTGTAGGGAGACTGACACCTTACAGATCTAGATTTAAGAGTAGACTGTATGGAGGCTGAAACAGGCCAAGGCACTAGAACTGAGGACCAATGATTGAATTAGGCAAACAATAAACTTATTTGCCCTAATCAATATCTACAATAGCCAACTACACAATGGCTCATACCAAGTTTACAGTATAGAAATATAGAAACAATCTCCTAATATTGAGTATATTATTACCATGTACAGATTAATCATTGACTCAAAAATCAAAGCTGTGTTTTGTTTTAGTGATGTTAGCTATCTATTCTTATGTAGAATTCCTATAAGAAATATAAGACATTTCAGATTACTGTAAGCTCTGACAATGTTCAGATTTATATAATGAATACTATTAAGAATCTGTCCCACTATTTAGAGGAGTTTTTCCTTCTTTTCTGTGATAAAATGTATTAGTTATATTTTGGACATTACTATCATATGTAAAATTATATTACTAAAGATGAGTAACTTTTTATTTGAGACATGAAATTTACTGTTTTCTCATTTATCATCATTGATTGTACACAACATGAAACTTGTTTATTTTCCTCATGCAGAATTAATTTATATTATATTTTCTTTTTAATATTTATTTTTTATTCTAAAAATTTATTTATAAATAGATTAGCAATTATTTAAAAATAAAATATTAGATAACTTCATGATTTTACATTCTAAAGTATACTTTATATAAGATTAATTTTGTTAAAGATTAAATTATTAATAACAGTTAACTTCTTTCCTCAAAAATTATTCAGTTGTCTAAATAATTTTGTTTTATATATCCATATTTTGTGAATATGCCTTATTAGTTTTTAGATAATCCTCAGATATATTTGTGTGGTTTTGCTAGGTATTCTATTCTCTTACATTGGAGGATCTCTCTGTCCAGCCTTTTGAAGACTTAGAAATCCAATTGCCTTAGCTAGGTTTTTGATGCGCACCTAAAACAGCTCATTCCTGGTTGACATCTCATCATCATCCTCAGCTCTGCCATACCGAGTCCCACTTGACACCTCACTACTTGCTCCTCACTTCCTTTCCATGACCTCTGTTGTGCCTTCTCAACTTCTAATTAATTTTATCAAATGTTTTTTCTTCTCATACTCCTTAGTATACAAGATTGTATCAGGAATGATGATCTAATAACCAACAAAATTGATAAAAATCACTATTTAATGAATAATAAGAAGCACTTTCATATTAAGGACAACTATTTTACCTTTGATGATTATTCTTCTGTGAACTAATTTTTATTTATTTTTTTTTCCAATATATTTTGACATGTTGTTTCTCCCACTTTTTGAAGGTTCGTAAGCTACATAAATGCAAGAAGTATTTATTACAATTTATTACAATTGTGTTTTAGAATACACAAATTTCTTTCCATGTGAATTTTCTCTTATTACAGCTTGCTTTACTCTTGATTCTCATTTAATTTTAAATAATTCTTATTTTGTTAAAACCAATGCATGTGCTAGTCTGTGAAGACAGGGACAAAGAGCCCATTATAGTATACTGACTATAGGAGAAAAATACTTGCTTACAAAGTCTGTCCAATATGAACCAAGGTTAGACATAGTTCCTTTATAACAGATATCATCACAGCTGTGAATTTTGTCAAATCAGGTAATTATTGTCAAGGTATCAATTTTGAATCATCTTTCATAGTTTTCCTCAGTAAAATTTCCATGTCTAGAAAATAAACCACACAGTGCTCTCAATTCCACTGGGGGCCCAATTTAAATGTCAAGTTGGAGTAAGCATTGACTGGGAAAAAAATAAAATGGTCAAATAAGCAAACATCAAACATCAAAGCAAACATCAAAGAGGTTCCCTGTCTTGGAAATTTAGATCTGCATACAGATTTCTAATGAGAAACAGAGCTACATTTATTTGATGAGAACTTTATGGTCTTCAGAAACAGAATTCCTTAACAGAAGATTACAAGTATTTGATGATATAAGTAGCTCCACTTAATATAAAAGAGATATAAAATCATGGTGATAAAAAGGCAAAATTAATCTGCATAAGAAAGGTAAGATATACCTGTATTGATTTTAGTTTAGTATCAATTTATTGCAAAATTTAAATTTAACACATATATTTAACACATAAATTAGCAAAGAAGTGGTACATTCTTTTGTTCCGTCTTAGCCATACATTAAGAGAAAGCTCAGAGTTAAATAACCCATGGAATAGATTTATTATAACTGAGGAATCCAAAGACTAATTAGTTTTAAAAACTCATAATGAATTCATGGAAATAAGGATTTGTGAAATACGGAATTTCTTTTAAGTTCAATGTAGTTATTTCAATTCAATAAAGGAATTATGGTGCTTAAGCACAGCAAAATGCACTCTGAAAAGCTTAAGACATGACTTAGAATTCTGTAAAAAAATCTTTCAAGTCTTTGGATTTATCCAGAAAAAAGGCTAAAGTTAGAAAAACCCTGGCATCATCATTATTATTGCACATCTATTAGGAAATAAGCATTTACTTAAAAATGAATATTATTTGAGTAGAACACACTGAATAAATTTGTCCTCTTTATGACTTCTTCCCCTCTTGACAAGAAGATACAAATGTCCTGAAGGTCAATTTAATACTACATTTATTATTGCTCAATTTTAAACTGTAGTTTAAATAGTACAAGAAATGCATATGGAATGGTTTACTTAGGTTTTACTTTATTTTTCCAATTTCATTTATATATTTTTATGCTTAACTTCTTGAGTGTAAGGACAAACATGTTTTCTTTAATTAGAGACATAGTTTGGGGGAAGAGCCTATCCCCAGAGTCGAGAACATATTCTATTTAAACTGTGCTGTGTGTTTGACAATACAATAAATGCTTTTGCAGATAAAGGAAGTATTTATGCCTTAAAAATCAAATTTACGTACTATTTTCTTTTACTAATCAGCACAGGTAAGATTTTTATTTATATTTAACTTAACTCTACAAATATAAGCTCAAACTATATTTAACCCATATCAAATATATGCAAAGTTAACTCACCTTTTTAAATAACAGCAGGAGAGGGAATTTAGCAAATTAATTGAAAAGAATTTTGCATTTAGGTTTAAATTTAAAAATATAGTTTCACATTTCTTTTATACTGTTACAATATTTTATGATATAGATCAAAGAAGAATAAAGTGTAAAATGTGTTTTAGTATAAAAGCCCAATATATTAAAGAACAATAATATCAATATGGGCAAAATCTTATGTGCTAACTTGTATCAATATGTTAACATAGTTTAAAGTATTATTTATATTTTATCATATCTTCAGTTATGCATGAACTAATTTATTTTATATAAATTGGAGATCATAGTTATGAAAATCTCTACTTTAAAACACAATTAAGAATGATTGCCATTAATTATGCCTTCCACCTACTATAGCCAAGGAGTTCCTAGTGATTAAAAATTACATTCTGTATGTGAATATAAAAATGGTATAGAATTATTAGCATATTCATATTTGCCTTTAGTAATTTTTCCAAGAAAAAATTTTTCTGAATTCCTATAACCTTTCATACCTTTACCACCTTTAAATTTTTATTAGTTTGGTAAGTGAACTATAACCCTTGTGTACTCTTCCATAGGAAACATTAATTAAGATCAGAGTAATTATAGGAAAATTAATTATTATTTCAAAAGAAATGAAAGATAAATAAGCATAAAGTAAATTTAAAAGAAACAAAAGTGCCTATATGTTCGAGTGGTTTTCTTTCTTAGCATATAAATAGGGTTTTCTAACAGTTTACAACAGTCAAAAACAGTAGCAAGGATGGCAAAGGTTTTAGAGATACCAGGTCTTATAGGCCCTGAAGTTGAAGCAATAGTTCAGGAACCAAATGTTTGCCTAGCATGTGTGGATCTGGTGCTGGATCTACATTGTCACTGAAAACCTAAATAACTGCAATTTGGATAAATCAGTATAATTCCAGCATCTTCTTTACATGTAATTTTAAATGGCAATCCCCAGAATGTGAATAAAACTGTGCATGGTTTTACAAATACAACATGGAGATATTCCAACCTCATATCAGAAAATAGAACATAAGGAAATGAAAAGATTTCTGCACTACAAAGGAAGGAAAACTCTTGGTAATGTTGCTTTTCATTTTAGTATTTTAGAAACTTGATTAAACTTTGATTTAGAAATCTTTTACAACATGTCTTTTACCTTTGTACTTTATCATCCTCTGGGGTACAGCAATATTTATACAACCAAATATAACAAGGAGAATGTTTATGAATCCACTGTGAGATGATTTAAATAAACATTTTTAGTTTTTTTCAGCCATTGTCTTTTTAAGTCCTCAATTTAATTACATAGGTTAAAAAGTTCAATTTTTTTCACAATTTAGTTTTAAGAAAAAATATCTTTGTAGTTTAGTTTTTGTCCTTGGAGCCATACTTTAGTATGTTAGGGTTTATCTAATAGTTTTTATCCATTTTGTATATTCTATGCATTATTTTCACAATGTAATATCAAATTATCTATAAGGAGTCTATATTTTTACAAAAAGTATTTTATATTTTTATTTTACCCAATAGTCCTGATTTTATGTAGCATTTTAATATTTAATATGAAAAGTTACAAATGGAAAGGCGATTCCTTTTAACATTTGTTCATCATAAAATTATTTCTAAAGCACAAGTTTATCAAAGATTATTACTCATTTCCATTTGCCATCAAGGTTGAATGTGAACTCATGAGATAAGCCATGCACATCTCTTAAATAATGTTTGGAGATTCATTTCCTCTCTGGTGTCAGTTACTTTTTTGTTTTTAGGTAAATAACAACATGACAGTTGGTCAATAAATACTGAAAATAATGTGACAAACTATTTCTGTAAAAGTTGAAAATTTTTACACTTCCTCCCAGTAACTACAGAACCACACACATCATGCTATCAATGAAGTTAAATACATTGATGAGTACATAGAGAAATTGAAAAATGGTAAATCAAGGGGAAATTTTTTGTACACTAAAATATTAATTTATAGAAAAATGGTGAGTGTACTAATGGCTTTTAATGAAATGCTTTAGAGGCTTATATTTCAAATAATTCATAGTGAATTTTGTCAAAATACAATAAGATTTAGTAGTTATAAATCTAGAGACAAATAGAGGATGAAAATGAAAAAGATTGTGACAATATGGTCCCATCTGTTCCCAAACAGATGCATAGACTGAATGGAACAGAGGTGCTCAGCAGGATCAGTGCCATTGGGAGCATGCTACTATTTAGGAAATGTTCAGGATGAGCTGTGGTAGTGCTGCTTTCCTTCCTCCAAGTGTACACAGAATAAAATGATGTATGCTCCGTATAGACCCATTTATTGACCATACATGCTAATGAAGATACTCCTAAAACCTTACTATTCCTGGATCAAGAAACAATCTGACAGTGTTAACTCCATCTTGACATTCTATCTAAGTGTCATGTAAACATGAAAAATTCATTAAAATTTATAGCTTCATATTTCAAAAACCTTACACTGAACTGAATAATTCTGAATAGTAACGAGTAGCATCTTATAAAATGTGGTAGCCTAGTTTTTTTATGAGAAAATAACTTCGTAAGAAAATTATCTATACAAAGAATTATTGACTCAAAAGTATTAATCACTTTTACATATTGAAATTGTCTACCTGCAAATTACTTTAAATATCTTTAAGAGTAGTCATGTATTAAAATTAATATTGAATTAATAAGAATAGAACACATATATAAATAGATACATGCAATCTGAAGAACAGATTAAAATAAACATAAAGAGATTTTTCTTAAGAGAAGAAAATTAATATGATATAGCTTACCAACAAAAACTACAAAAAGCACAACACTTAGAGTATTAGAAAAAAAATGGTTATTTTGTAGGCTTTTTAGCAAAAAAAAAAAAAATTACTTCTTTAAATGTTTGGAGCATGTACTTTTTCTTCATGAGCACTAAAACATTTGAAAGTGTGTTGCCATTTATCCATGAGGAAAAGAATACAAAGAGAAGGAAATACTTTGTACTTTTGTTTGATTCATCCTTGCAGATGAAACACATAGAAATCAGGGAAAAGGACAATGCTTCCATTGTAACTGAGTTTCTCCTCCTGGGATTTTCTGACCTCCCCAACTTCCAAGGATTTCTATTTTTGGTGTTCTCCTTAATGTACTTGATTATCTTAATTGGAAATAGTTTCATAATTGTGATAACAAGAATTGATTCTGCACTACAGAAACCCATGTATTTTTTCCTGGCAAATTTTTCTTTTCTGGAAATTTGTTATGTATCAGTCACTCTTCCCAGGATTCTGTTCAACATTAGTACTCAAGACAAAAGCATTTCTTTTCTGGCCTGTGCCACACAAATGTGTTTCTTCCTTATGCTGGGAGCCACTGAATGTTTCCTCCTGGCTGTGATGTCCTATGACCGCTATGTGGCCATCTGCAATCCTCTGCACTATCCTCTGGTCATGAACCCAACAAAGTGTACTCAGCTAGCAGTGGGCTCCTGGCTTGGTGGCATTCCAGCGCAGATAGGACAAACCTGTCAGATATTCTCTCTGCATTTTTGCAATTCTAACCAAATAGACCACTTCTTCTGTGATTTACCTCCCATTCTCAAACTGGCCTGTGGAGACACTTCAGTGCACGAGCTGTCTGTCTACTTAGTGGCTATGCTGTTTGTTGCAGTCCCTTTTTTGTTGATACTTGCCTCTTATAGTAAAATCATTGCCACAATTCTGAAGTTGCCAACAGCCACAGGACGAGCAAAAGCCTTCTCCACGTGTTCTTCCCATTTGCTTGTGGTGTTTTTGTTTTTTGGATCAGCCACTGTTACCTACTTGAGGCCAAAGTCCACACATTCTCCAGGAACTGACAAACTGCTCTCTCTGTTCTACACCATTGTGACCCCCATGTTCAACCCCCTGATATACAGTCTTAGGAACAAGGATGTGATTGCTGCACTGAGAAAAGTGTTACTTAGAAAATAGTTCTTGGATCTCTGGAACAAATAATTGAATTGCATCTTACACAGTTATTAAAGAAATAGATAAATTTTTATTTATAGCATTGAAACACTAATCACTTTATGTTCCTGAAATGCCATCATATGTTGAAAACTATATACTGAAATATAATCTGTTTTGTAATATTTATACATATTAAACTGTTTGCATTCAATTAAATATAATAAAAGAACAATTATTTCAATATAAAAAAGACAATGTGAATCATATGTTATGTAAGACTTTAACAAAATTCAAACTTTTGTAACATAATATAAATACACAGATAAATTATTTAGCCATATAAATTAATAAATCATTACCCAATATGCAATGGTATTCTCTCATTCAGCACTGGACAGATATTGCTAAAGGAGTTAATGAAATAGTTAACAATAATATATTGTATCTCAGAGTTCTGTGAACTTCTGAGTTTCTCAGACCATAAATAAAGATTAGATAAATATTTCAATCTACTATGTGTCTGTATAGAATTAAGCCATAGCATTGTGATTAAAAACTACTTTTGTGCTTCCAAGTATTTTTTTATCAGTGTGCAAGGGTATTGACTTGTATCAATTATGTCCAACTTTCTAACATTTCAGCAGACATGGTTTTCAACAAAGTTCACACTATAGAATTCTGCAATCAAGTACATAAAATATAAAGCAAAGTTGTATTGAGTAGTTTATAAGATGGTTCCATGGGTAAAATAGTTTTCTACAGTCATATAACCTGAATATTAATACTCACAACCTGTGTTAAAATATATGCATAGACATACAAGTGCCTGTAAGCTATTGTGGGGAACAGATGCAGACAGAAGCATTTCTGGGCCTTGTTCATGGCCAGTTTATTTCCAATTAAATGATGAATCCTAGCACAACAAAATAGTGTAGAGAGCTTTACAGAAAGACTGTAGACATTCTCCTCTGGCTTCTGTGAGTACACAGATATGCACTTCCATATATACAAATATGTACATCACATACATGCATGCACGTACACACACATACTTACATATGCACATGCGAGTATGTGCACACACACATGCACACACGAAAATCATAATGTATTAGGTTATGATTTTCTGTTGGGCCATGTTTATAGCTATCCTGAGGCATCTGTGGCCATTAGGCTACAGGTTGGAACTTCTTGATCCCATCTCTTAAGATGAATACAATAGAATTTTCAGTAGTATCTGATTTTATCTGAAATATATTGTTTAATGGATCTTCAATGAATAATTTATGACAATTTGAAACTGATCAAATGAAGCATGTTGAATATATTCAGACTGCCACCCTATAGCATTTTATAAACACACTCAAGTTCCCTAAAGATCAAGATTTTTTCATGGAACATGTGACTTAAACAGTTACTTGTCAAATGTTAAACTTGTACTAGTGTATAAATGATAATAATAGCAACCTAATTAATCATCTTAACATGTAAAACAGAAACAAATATATTCTACTTATAGGTAACTTACAAGGAGAGACACTGAGGTTTTCCTCAATTACAAGGATTCATGCTTTCATTTTTGATTTTGTAAACTGATTAAAGAATAAAACAAGAATGTAGATGCCAATAGTAGTAAACTGAATAATGTTCTCTTCCTCCTAAAGAAGCAGAGTTCTAACAATATCACTGAGGGTATAGATGGCTGTGCATGATAGACTTCAGAATGCAGTGCTTCTCTACCAACATCTATATTTTGACTAAATGAGACATGTACTTTCAACATGATTCTCACTGAGATTAGATGAAATAACCCATAAAGTTGTTCAACAGTTTGACGTGAGGGATGCAAAACTGAAAATATATTATAAAAAGACATGGAGCTCAACAATTCAATATTAAGAAAACAATCTAATAAAAATGTGAAAAAGTCATGAGTAGATATTTCTAGGACATTAATATGGCGGATAGATGCACAAAAGTCCAATACGTTATTAAAGAAAAATGAATCATAATACATTGTAGTGTCACTTTTTCCTGTTCAAATGACTACAAGAAAAAGAATGAAAGGCAGAGCAGCGGGGAGTGGTGAAATTGTAGAGAGACAGTTTATCGGTTAAGAACATATACTACTGCTCTTTTTGAGATCTGAATTCAAGTCATGCCACACATGTAAGGTTGCTCACAGGTGCCTGTAAATATATCTTCAGGTAGATTTGATGCTTCTGGACTCTGATCACAGTGACACTCAAGTGCATATAACCACACACAAACTTACAGGCATACACACATAATAATAACTTAAAAAATGATCAAAGGTGTTTGTAAGAGAGCTCAGCTGATAAAATATTTGCTGTGCTAGCTTTGTGGCTTGAGTTTGAGTCGTGGAACTCACAGAAATGTAGAAGGAGAGACTGCCACAAATATGACACCAATTCATATACAGAGTAATAATATTTTTTAACTTAAAAATGAGTAAAGATGAAGAATAATGAATGGGATTTGGGAAAAAATAAATGTTTGGAAAAATTGTTGTAGAAATACAATTAATATAGCTATTGTACAAAAATATGTGTTTTCCTCAAATTACAAAAAAAAAGAATATCATGTTTTATGTTTTATCACTTGTACCACTAATTACATGTCCTACAGTAATCGAAAAACTATTCTGAGAAGATGCTTGCACAGTTGTGTCATAATTCATGAGCACAATTCATAACAGATAGGATATTTTACAAACTTATGTTACCAGAGACTCCTGCAACAAGGCCAGGATACGTAAAGGAGTTTGAAGTTGGCAGGGGCAAGCGGGAACAAGCACGAGTCTTCTGGATGTGTCTCTCTTTATTTTGGCTTTTCTCTTTTCTTCTCTCTATCCAAATTTTTCCTCTCTATACAATTCAAGATTTTCCTCTCTGTACCATTTCTTTCTATAGTTTGAATTTATTCTGTATAGTATTTTTCCCACAAATCACATACACTGTTTTACTCATTTACACACATTTTGTGGAAGGAACAATGCTTCAATTACCTTATTCTTTCCAATCAGCATAAAAACACACTAATTCACACATTCATGCATTTTGTGAAAGAATCAAGTCTTCAACACACACACATCTCTCATACACACAAATCTTATCCATACCCATCTTGTAAGTGTCCATCTTTTTTTCTTGTAGAAGAAGCAAAGCTCTAATACGCATACATCTTACCCATTACCTCTTCTTTTTTCCTTCCTTATTTCCCATAGTACATGTACCTTTTAAATAATACCCTTTATATGAGAAGAAATCACTCCATAATCATGAGGCCTATTCTTTACAGTGAATGATTACAAGTTACATAATTAAAAAAAACAGGTTATTTTCAATACCCACACATGATCACACATGAAAACGCACTTTTCAATTTATTTTTCCCCCTACAATACATTTATATCCATCAAAACAATAATTTTGTTATTATAGATTAACAGAGTTAAAGGAAGCCAAATATTCTCAAAGCCAGCTTCTACTGTAGCTGGCAGGCAGCAGTCTTTTGATTACTAGGAAGTGAGTATACATCATTGTATCCTAACTTAACACAATTCTTGTTTACTTAACAAAGTGAAACAATTTATTATTAACTGGAAAACTTTAAGTCAGAGGTCTTTTTGCTTTTCTTAGGTAACAGAGAATCTATTCAGTCTACTTGCCACATAACCTTGTGTCCCCATCGTACACACAAAAACTTATCTATTGTAAAAGCCAGAAAAATATCAAATTAAGTGTGGTCAAGGAAGTTCAAACTTAGGAGTGGGCTCTGAAACTCATTTATTATACTTAATCACAAGCCTGTCTCTCATAGATGAAACATGTAGGCCCTAGCAACCAGACTTTCTTTGTTCCAACCTGACAAAAACAAGTCTTCAGCTACTAAGAATGGGTTTTCTTATGTAGTTACCTGGATTACTTCTTCCAAAGCAGCTGGTGAAACACACTAATCTGATGTAATTGGTTAGTTATCCTTCAGAGTTTTAATAGAGTCAGCAATTCAACTGAGTGACACTGCCTTTTAGAAAATCACCACTGTTGTTACGTATGTCAGTAACACTACCCAGTGAGGATCTAGAGACCTTTTTTGAGATTTTCACACCACTTATGTGAGGAAAAGGAAATATGAGGATGCCAAGCAGCATCAGGAGACATTCAGGAGATGTAGTTCTTGGCCATGCCCTTATGAGACACAGGCATTGTGGTCCTGCTAACAGATTTGCAATACTCTTCATACCTCAATGCTGGTCGCAATTCTGTCACTAAGTGTCCATTAACAACTAAATGTATATAAAAAATTGGTACAGGTATGGTGAAACATTATAATAAAGAAATTTTCATTTGTGGCAATGTGGAAAATGTGGAGGGAATTCAATTACATGATGCAAGCTAAATACAGAATACAAAATCAATATGTTCACAATAAGTATTATGATCAAAAAATGTCAAAATCAAAAGCTGATAGTAGAACAATGGGTTCAAGGATCTGGAGATGGAAAATTTAGTCAAAAGCTAGACAATAAACCACGAAACAAGGGCTTAAGTAGCCATCAGGTTGAATTACAGGCGTTAAACATGACACAGCGTTTCATAAGTGTTTGAAATCAATTTTGACATTTCGATATGTTTTAAAAATTAGATTTTTAGAAGGTATTTTTCTTTTTTCTATGTAAATTTTTAGCAGTATTTAAATCAGGCAAGGATTCAACACAGTAAGGCCAGATAAGGAAAATATGTACTCTTACAAACCCAAATATGAGAACACCCAGGAGGAGCTAATCAAGTACTAGTTCTGAGTGTCTTTGACTTTAACTGCCCATCAATATTGCCTTTCTGCTTTTCTGCTGTAGCTCTCTGAACCTGTAGCATTTCAGGGTGCTCTCTGGTTCATTAAGCATTCTATGTGAAATAAATCTTTGGAAATTTAATTTGCTTAGACTTATACAATTTTACGGTACAAACAGCAAATGTTATTGTATAGTCCCAATTTTAATAAGGAAATTAATTACTTCTCATTATTATAGGAATATTTGGCCAAAACAGAAAACATTTTTCCAGGTACAATAACTAGCTCATAAAATTTGACAAACGTAATTTGACAAAAGTGTCAATAGTTTTTTTTTTTGTTTTTTTTTCCAAATAACATTTGAACAGTTGATGCTAAGATTTCCTAAACTTGACAAATGAGGAAAATACATGCTATGACTGGAAAGGAACAGCACTTGATAATGTCTTCCAAGTCAAATTAGTTCCTTTCCCATAGCTCATTTTCCTCCTCGACAACCTCTTAAGGGACCTGTATCCAACATCAATTAACAACGAATAAGCTAAATGATTTTTATATTATTTTTAGGTATACATATTTGGGTGTGTGTAACTTGGGTAGGGTTTCTCAAGGACACATGTGGTCATCCATCAGACTTTGTAGATGGGGTCTCTTACTGGCCTCAAACTCACCAAGTATGCTCATATGGTAGGTAACACAGCCACAGATAGCTACCTGTCTCTGTCTCCCTACCACTGGGATTATAATCTGTTACTGTACTTGCCCTTCTCACTTGGACTTTACATATGTAACTCTTACCTGGTTCCTCAACTTATTCCAAGTACTTAAAGCTACAATATGATATTTTACAATACACAAATCATCAAAATGCATCTGTATTTGTAAATCAGCATATTGACCCTTGCTTACCAGTTGATCTTTTATGATATTAACACCTTAGACCTATTATGAATTTCCATAATTGTTGGCTCTTCTCTCCACAATGTCAGCCATTTCAGCTGAAGACCAGATTCTCATAAAGCTCTCACCAAATCTGCCCAGTCTTGTAGGATGATTCTGTTTTGGGTATTCCAAGTATTTAATATCTATCTCATATAAAGTGAATGCTTTATGTATGTTTCCACTGCCTCTTTAAATCATCCAAGATCTAGTATTTCTATGGATTTCCAGCCCAACCCAAAATTTCATGAGTTTTAACCATTTTCAGTTATTTGTTCCATAGTTAACTGGGAAAGCTAGTGGGGATTTTCGCCATTCTTCAGTTTCATTAAGTGTTGGCACCATAGGTTCACAATTCAATGGAGGTGGTCACCTTTTCTCAATTTCCTTTTGAGATGGTGCTATAGATTCACAATTAAAAGACTTCTCTTGAAGAGGATTTCTATCTTACTTAGTTACCTCTATATCTTGTAAGCATTCTTCCCTTTCCTGTCTCTTAAGGTCTTTCATTTCTATCTTTAATTCTTTCAGTTCTACAATTAATATTTCAAACATTTTTGAGAAAAAATATGAGATCAAGATTGTTGAGATCAGGGTGGGAGATATCAATGTGGGAATAAGTCCTATGATGATTTTTTCACCCAAAATTTCTAACCCTACTCCCACTGAACTTTCTTTTAGAGGCACCAGAAATGACATTCCCCAGTTTTCAATGCAAGAAGAATCTGCCTATATAATTAGAATTGTCTTTTGGGGTAGCTTACTATGGTTCCCTATCTAAAAGGTTCTGATGATCTTTTTTGTTGCTCCTTGCTTTGGGATCAAGGCTCCTGTGAATGAGTCTCTCTGTTACACAGCCAAATTTGAAGAACCTATGGAGAAGATCGCCACAGATTTTCTCCTCTGCAGTAATTTCTGACAGATCTCTACTGTCTTTTGTGATGTTGGGTGTATTGGGCTATTGGGTGTCTAAATGACCTGTCTATTGGTGATAGTGGGGTATTGAGGTCCCCTACTATCATTGTATAATGGTGTTATGTTATTTAAGCTGTTGAAGTGTTTATCTATGAATCTGGATGCTCTTGTATTTGATTTTAAATGTTAAGAATTCAATGTGCTCTTGGTAGAATTTTCCTTTGTATGAATGTAATGTTCTTCTCTTTCTCTTATGATAATTTGTTAGTTAAAATGCAATGTGTTATTTGAAGGTAATTAAACATAAACACCAGAATGTTTTTATAATTGAATAATAATTTAATTCTTTCACTAAATTGAAATGTCAGAAGAAAATTTTAATTGAATGTCATGTAAAACTAAGTAAATGAATTAAACTGAAATAAATTACCACTGCAAAGCTATGTGCATGTGTACATCATAAATTCATGTAAATTGCATTTTCTATTTCAGCTAATTTATAGCTCTTTTCACATACTTGTTCCTTAGTCTGTAAGTCAGAAGGATAACAATAGGGATCACAAGAGTATTGAACAATGAGATAGTTTGCCTTGTTCAGGTATTAATCTTAATACCTTGATTCAGGTATTAAGAACTTTGCCAGAAACACATGAAAAGCGTCATTCCCTGGAATATAGCAGCTGCTGTTAAAGGGGGTGAGGTGGGAGAAAGTGTTAAAATGCCTCTCAGCAGAGAAGATTCAATAGGAGACAAGAACTCCTGAGACAATGATAAGCTCAATGAAACCAAAAATTGTACATATTGCTAACTCACTGAACTCTATATCTGGGTAAGATATCAATAGAAGACTACGGGAATCACAGAAGAAGTGGTTGATCTCGTTGAACCCACAGAAATACAAGCAAAAGGCTTAAGTTCTATGTACTAAGTTGTTCTCACCAAGTAAACCCCAATCATGAGTAAAGAGCACAGTCTCTTAAACATGCTCACTGAGTAGAGCAAGGGGTTGCTGATGGCCTGGTACTTCTCAGTCTATCACCTCCAGCCTTACTTTTTCAGAATCTACAAAACACAGAGAGTAAAGACAGCAGAGCTTTAGAAAAAAGTGACTTGTTCTTGACAAATATATCAGCCACCATTTTGGGTTTAATGAAACAGAATAGCAGAGGTCACAACCAGATATATGACTTAGGAAACAGTACTTGGGAGTATGGACCTAGCTGGGAATCCATTCTAATTAAAGTAATCATCCTGACATTGGCTAAAAGAATCATAAGGTACGTTGATACGTTTTGAACAGGGCCACTTTCATCTTAGAGTCATCAGTAATCTCCCATAGAACAAATTCATTTGCAGAAGAATTTTCCTTGACCATTAGTATAACAGAAATTTTTTTTCCTCAGGTTTTATTCTCAGAAATAGATAGGATCATCTTATTTTCCAGAAAAGCATTGCATTTAATGAAGTATGTAGCATAGGAAGGAAATACTCTGAATCCTACAATTCATTCATGAGGGATGCTACATCTCACATTCTTTAATTTATTCAACTTTATGTTTCTTATATTAAAAAATAGCACATTTAAGCACAGTAAAATGTCAGTATATGCAATAATATATTCAGAGAGATTTAGTGAGATTTAGTGGCAAGGCATTGGACTATGAAATTCACCATTTCTAACATTTACATAGACATAATATTACTGAAATAAATGTTGTATTAAAATTATGTGGTTACTAAAGAAATGATAAAACCCCTGATAAATACTCAGAACATTTATAATACCTAATATTTATATTCAGTATGCTCTTCAGTATTTGATGAAATGCAAATAATTGTCATTATTAAAATAAAGTATAAATGTATAAATATTTAAATACAATAAATTTCATTGCATTTATAAGTTATTTTACGGTTTTCATGGTGCCTATAATCTATTTTCAAGGACTGTCTGGAAACAAGGGTTAATTCTCTTGAACATTCAAAGAAGAGAGAAAACAGAATATACGGAGAGATAATGGAAAATATTCACATTCACAGAACATTTTAAATGCCATTTGCATTTACAAAAAGAAAACAACATGAGGGTAAAGATTTCCAAGATATACAGTCTTTTTCTTCTATGTATTTGTCCAGATATGCATATTCTCATGAATTTCCATGTGTGCACTACTTTGCTGATACTGTAAAATTTTAATCCACAGAATAGATATTTTAAAGGAAAGTTGTCCTACGTAATCATTTATAATACATGATAGTATATAGCTCACTTAAACTTCAAATCAAACAAGGTTTGTTTATAAATTAGATCATTTATATTTCAATGAATATAAACAAGTAAAATATCTTTCTTGACTTTGCACACATACACATATATACACATATATGTTTATGCATTTATAAAATAAACAAATAAAAACTTCTGAGCCAAGATGAAATGAATATAATTTTATAAATCTTTGTTGGTCATTATAAATTCAATCAAAGGTTTCTAGTTCTGACTAAAAAAATACTATTTTGGTAGATTTAAGATGTATTTAAATAAATAAAATGAGTAACTGTATTATTTTACAAAATCCCCAATTATTTTGTAAAATAGTAAGCTATCTATTTGTCTTAGGGTTAGCATTGCTGTGGTGAAACACCATGACCAAAAGAAACTTGTGGAAGATAGGGCTTATTTGGCTTACACACCTAGTTGTCATCCACGGAGGAAAGACAGGGCAGAAACTAAAGCAGGACAGGTACATGGAGGTAAGAAGCATGAGAACATGGAGGGGTGCTGCTTATTGGCTTGCTCATCATGGCTTATTCAGATTGCTTTTTTATAGAACCTAGGATCATCAGCACATGGGTGGCAGAGCCTACAATTCTGTTTGCTACTCCATCAGTCACTAAGAAGATGCCCTACAGGCCTGCTGACAACCTGATCTTATGAAGGCACTTTCACTGTTGAGGTCCTCTTCTGTCAAATGATTCTAGCCTTTGTCAAGGTAACATAAAACTAGCTAACATACCACTTCAATCTTATGTTTTCAGTTGGAATCTCAGGTGCTGTCCTGTTGTGAGCAAGTCTTTATTCTCTGAGTAAAGATTGGTAGCATCTTAATATCAAATGACATATGGAGTTCAAATCTCTGAATTCACTTCTTCTAAGATAGGAGCTACATACACATGTTATTAATTGTACTGATGATTATGTGTGTTTCCCAATGGATACATGACCAATTTCACCAAAAGTGAACTTGTAATTTCTCTCTATTATCAACAAACGAATATGAAGATTTAAAGATAGTTTCTTGTTATGAAATATATAGACAGGTTATATGCATATTTGTACTGAGTAACATAACCTATACTTTTCTTGTCAGAGTCCAACAAAAATAAATTAGCTAGAGATATTATTTTTATTTTTTCTTCTCTCATTCAATACATCCTTATCCCAAACACCCCTCACTCTCCTCATCCCCCATCTCCCATCTCCCCTAGATCCATCCCTATGTCTTCTCCTTAGAAAAGAGCATAGCAAGATGGAACAAGGCCTTGCAAGAGGTCCTACAGAAGATCAGGACTCTGTAGCCAAGTAGGAGGAAAAACTTCCCAAGAACAGGTAATAGTGTCAGAGACCCACCACTAGAACTTCTAGGAGTTCTATTAGAATACCAAGCCAGACAACCATAAGCTATATGTTGTAGACTTAGCCCAGATCTATGGAGATTCTGTGTCTGCCACTTCAGTCTCCGTGAGTCCCTAAAAGTCCTCGTTTGTTAACTCCATGGGCCATGTTCTCCTGATGTTCTAGACTCCTCTGTCCTCCACAATCTCTCCTTCACATTATCTGTGTGTTCATTGATCTCTGCCTGATATTTGGCCATGGAGCTATGCATCTGCTTCTATCAGCTGCCAGGGGAAACCTTCCTTATCGATGGTATTGAGCAAAATAGAAATATACAACCTATAGCTGGCATACCCCAAATTTTATTGCTTTATTCTAAACTATATGATCAATAAAATGATTTTGAACAGATAATTATTAAATAATATCCACCTTTCATACTACAATGATATTTTATTGAGTTACAATATTTTATTGAGTTTCATCAAATTCATAAAGATTATGGTATAAAATTTTTAGTGTCGAGAGTTATGGACAGAATAACAATTACCTTCTCACCAAGAAGGCAAAATTCTGCCCATGATTAAATGAAGAAGAGTGTGAAAGGAACTATTAACAGGAAAAGCATGACTTGGGGATTTTGGGTAGCTAGCCAATTCAATTTATCTTTAATTTTCACAGTTGTAGAATATCATAAGATTACCAGAAATAGCAGAAAAGAGTGATAGCAACTTCTTGAGTCTCTATAACTAGGAACACTGGTAAGGAAGTTTGTATTTACCATGCTCCTAGGGAGATTTATGTTCTGTATGTCACTGAAGAATTTATAGACTTCTATGTGTTAATATAACTTATTTGCTTTAAATTTTAATTAAGGCAAATTGATATTTTCTTACACAGAGAAACAAACAGAAACCTAATTATAAGCCATTTTACATGCACCAAAATCCAGATAATCCAGTTGTCCTTTCAAGTTTATCTGGCAAAATAAACTGACCCTTGAATTGTATAAAAATTCTTTTGAAGTCAAAATTTTTTAGATGGTTATCCATTTTCTCTTAGTGCTACATTACTGTTTAGATTGTGATTGAAATGCATCATCCCAAGTATGTAGACTGCTCAGGTTTATACACCTAACTCAGTAGTACTTACCTACAGTCATCAGCTGATGTTTATAAATGGAGGTGAGATTTAGAACGGATGAGAAGAGAAAGAAGCTATGAACACTTAACTATACAGTCTCATTCTATGCAACAAAGCAGAATAATTTACTCATGCTTCATGTTGAGTTATAAATTCTTTTAAATAAATGCAAGAAACAAATTTCCTAATTCATCACAGTCAATCATCATAGTAAACTAATGAACCTGCTCATTTTATACTGACACTGATGGATTTTAATTCGTCTTTTTTTTTTGTTCACATACTGTACATACTAAAATAGAATTAATGTATGTGAAATTATTGTTTAAGGATAATAAAAATCAGCCTTTGAGATACATGTAGATATAGATTCCATAAGTAGATTTTGATTCATGGCAGAAGAGAGGTTTTTATTTAGCTAATATATCTAACCTGTAGCCCTTGAGTTTTTGGCCTCCATACATTATACTCTAAATCTTGAATTGTAAGGCTTCAGCCTTCATTCAATCTAGAACATTTAAACCTCTGTACAGTCTAATAAACCTCCAAGACTTACTGCTGATTGAGACATTCTGACTAGCTCCCTCTGAACTCTGACTTTTCTGGTTCAACTTACTGTTCTGTCTTAAAATCTACTCTAAGATGAGTTGTTTAAACTGATTTTCTGAGCCACCTTACTACTTCTGACCTAAAACTTTTGACTCTGGCAAACTCTGGCTGACTCTCCAACTGCTTCAGATTAAACTACTCTGATTGGCTTCGAACTGACTCACTCTTCCCATCTGGTACTAACTTCCTTTGCCAAGCTGCCTCTGTGTCTCTGTGTCTCTCTGTTTCTCTGCCTTATGGCTCATACTGCCTGCTGCAACAGACTCGTCTGTAATTGACTCTGCGCTGAGCTGAAAGTCTGCTTTTAAACCATAAGAGTTGGCCATGTCTTCACTCTGACTCACTCTGCTAACTCTTTCTCTGTTTAATCACTTTGTCTGCCTTTACTCTGACTCATCTCAAACATCATTTTCAATCTGACTCTGACTCCTTCTGAGTTCTGCTTCCTGTATCTGCTTCTACACTCTGTTTCTGTCTAAGGGATTAAAGGTGTGCACCACCATTGCTTTTTGAATACTGGGATCAAGGAGTATGGTACCCCTGCTTTCAGAATACTGGGAGTAAATGTGTCCCAACAACATTCTTAACATTCTTTCCATATTCCATCTGGATCACTCAGGCCTCTGAACTTGATCCCTTCAAACTGAGCCCTGGGATATAGACCATTCCTAGGTTTCATACAGGCCTATTCTTCTACAGACGTAAGTTAAACATTGACCTATTTTCTTCTTTTAATTTATTAACAATAAAGTGTCACCCCATTTTACATACTGTAACAAAACTGAAACTTTGTTACAACCATGTTGTTTTTCTAAGCTTTTTGAGTTGTGATAACAAAATACCATGTATGGGTATATTCCACAACTCTGGAGGAAATCGGGACCCAGTCAAGGATAGTTGTGGAGAGTGTTGGCAACACATGCTCTTGATCATAATCTGACTTTTGCTTGTTAATAATGACAGGACTGAAGGTGTTATTGAGTCCTATATGTTAAGGTCTATAATTCAAACTCTGAGGGCTCTGTTTTTATGGATTTGTCATTTCCCAAAGGCTTTTTATCTTAGTAGTAACACTTTACCTTTATTCTTACTGAAGGAAAAAAATCCATACAATATATTCCAGTAACAGTTTTCTCCTCTTGCAATCTTTTCAGGCCCCATCCCACCTCCCCACCCACCCAACTGCATGCCACTTTGTTCTCTCAGAAAAAAAAGGAACCAAACACGAAAGACAAAACAAATGGAATACTCACAGAAGAAAGTCAAGAAACTCACATGTAGAATTTTGGTATTATTTAAAACAGTCTAAAATAATAGCAGCTTTGGCAAAAAGAGAGTGAGTTGGATGAGATGTTATGAATAGGCAGTTTTCTAAATGAAGAAACCTTCTTAGAATTTTTTTTGAGAACTCAGAGTGTACCACATGGTACCTTGATTCATCTGAAATATTTTCTTGCAAGATCATTTGTTATTGGAACCTCTAAAACTGAATGTGCCCAGGAAAATTTAGGATATATAATTGTAACTGAAAAGTAAGAGCATGTTTAGTGAGCTTCCAAACTTAGGTCAACCACTTATTTTTCAAGAGGTTTTTCATAGATTCAGGCACAAGAAATATGGATCAACAATATATGCAAAGAATACTAAGGACACACTCACAGGTAATATGCTTATCTCTCAGGAAATTGTTACCTTATAGATAATTTAGATCTGTATCCATAGCCATTTTATGCACTTTCTTCAAACCCTAAGGTGTCTATGGACAGACAATATGCCACACACTTAGGTGGTGTTGTCCTAAAAATGGATAATGAGCATTCTTAAATTTCATATTATGTGAAGGTTTATTGTTATTATTGTTGTTTGCTGTCTCACGTTCATTCCCACCTATGATACTTAAGTTTTCATAACTAGGATGACTCTGTGTTTGTGCAAGTATATGTTTAAACTTTCACATTACATGTAGCAATATAAAAAATAGGGCAAATTAATTAAAATTTAAAAGAAGCAATTGCAGAGAATTATTTAAGTAGGACTGAAGAATGAAAAATAATAAATTAGAAGCCAATTGAGAAAATGATGGAAGATATTTCTAGTACCCAATTATACATTGCCAAGATCTGGTACTTGTGTTAGCCAAACAAGATCTTCTGTAGGTGTAGATGTTGATTCACCCAGATGTAGCTGTTGGTTTGGGCAAAAGGACAATTTATTCTCATTCTAGTTATGTCACTGTTACTTGCCAGGAGTCCTGGAGCCCTAGAATGTTTTGGCCTCTTTACAATATTGTCTTAATAATTGAAATAAAAGGCTTCAGCTTTAGTGTTCCTAGACCTACGGCTACAGAGCCACTCTGACTAGCTCCTTCTGTATCCTGACTATTCTGGTTTAACCTACTCTCTCTTCTGGGATTCTTCTGCTGATCTCAGCTGTGCCTCTGTACCTTGCCCTAGGCTTTCACTGCTCCATCCTGCCTCTGTAACTGAATGCTTCAACTAACTGCTCTGTAACTCACTCCAGCCTCAGCTTCTGTGACCCATCTGTAACTGACTCTTAAATTAGTCTGTTAACTGCTTCTCTACTAACTCTTCTTACTGTTTGAACTGATATCTCTGTCTGACTCTTCAACTGAATCTTCTTAATTGACTTTCTTAACTGAATGACTCTAACTCCTATATAACTCTCTTTTACCGAGCTGAGAGCTTGGCTTTTCGCATGAGAGTTGGGCATGTCCTTACTCTGCTATCTTTTCCTCTGATTAGTCAACTTTGTTTCTCATTCACTGTGACTCATCTCACACATCACTTCCTGTGTGACAATGACACATTCTGAGTTCTGCTTCTTGTGTCTGATTCCACTGTTTTTTCTAAGAATTATGGGAAAAGACCACCACTGACTTCTGAATACTGGGATTAAAGGTGTTTGTTAACATTGCTTTCTAAATACTGAATTAAGGTGTGTCTGCATTCCATAAAGACCATACAGGCCTCTTAATGTATCTCCTAGAGTGTAGGCCCTAGCTTTCACACAGGGCTATTCCTTTCCAATCTTCCAAACATGTCTCCATACACCATATAGACATTTCTTCTCCTATATAAGAACTGGGTTTTTGTTTTGTTTTTGTTCTGACTACCCCTTAGAAGGAAGTTATTCTAAACCTAGATGAGAGAAACTGCTCTGAGATATCTGGTTTTTAAATTCAAGCTTTCTATGAAGTATCTGTTAATTAGGAGACTATAGTTTATTGTCCCTATATAAAAGATACCTACTATATACATATTACAATATGTATCATATATTACATATTATAAGTAAATATATATAACCATATATCATATATTGTAAAATACATATCACAATAATATATATTTTATATTTATCGACATTATATTTTATGCAACATTTATATACTATATAATAACATATAATGCATATTATACTGTAATAAATATTAATATATCATAGAAAAGATAATTAAATAGCTTAATCAACATTGAGTAGTATATATATATATATATGTACATTTTAAAGGATTATTATATCCTAATATAATATATATTATATAATATAATGTAATATATAATATATATAATGTGATATAATAATCTTAATAATTATATTATATTTATACAATTATATGTTTAAATACATTTCTAGATGTATTTTATATATTTATCAATTTTATATATTTCAAAAATTATATATATTTAGATATAAAAATTTTAAATTTTATATATTAAATATTATATTAGGATATTACATATCTTTATTGTATATATATGTACATACATTTTATGTATATATATATTTATATATATATTACTCAAAATGATTAATCTCTTTATTTAACCTCAAAAATACCTGTATCTGTAAAAGATAATTAAATATAGATCCACTACATTATTTTAAAATTGATATTCTGTGAAAGGATGAACTCATACAACTTAGGCAAAACTGGAATTGTTAAGAAAATTTCTAAAATTAAGGAATATAGTATGGATCTTTTAAAGAAGATTAAGTATAGAGAGCTTCAGAATTCTCTAAAAGTTAGATGTTAGAACTATTAATATATTTTTAATAATTTAGTATTGATGCATTTTTTAATTTGTGATGCAGAATGAATTAAAATAAATCATGTACACTTACATGAGATAATAATGTAAAGTCACCTTCTATTCCTCAATTTTTCAATAGCCTCTTTCACATCCTTGTTCCTCAGGCTGTAAATCAGAGGGTTGAGCATGGGAATCACCAAGGTATAAAACAGTGAGGTCATTTTGTCTTGATCTAGGGAGTAGGAAGAACTTGGCCGGAAATACATAAAGAGCAGAGTTCCTTGGAAAATTGCAACTGCAGTCAGGTGGGAGGCACATGTGGAGAAAGCTTTCAACCTCCCCTCAGCAGAACGCATCTTCAAGACTGATGAGATGATGTAACAGTAAGAGATAAGGAGTCCTGAAATGGTGCTTAGTTCAATAAACCCAAATATTGTGAATATTGCTAGTTCATTGGCCTCTGTATCTGAGCAAGATATTAATAGAAGAGGAGGGACATCACAGAAGAAATGATTGATCTCATTGGACCCACAGAAACATAAGCTGAAGGCCAGGGTTGTATGTATCAAAGCATCTGATATTCCAACCAGGTAAACTCCAGTCATGAGCATAGAACACACTCTGTTGGACATGTTTGCTGTGTAAAGCAAGGGGTTGCTGATGGCCTGGTACCTATCATAGGCCATCACTGCTAGCAGGAGACACTCAGAATCTACAAAGACACATAGGGTAAAAAACTGCAGAACACAGCCAACTATGGGAATAGATTTCTTCTCAGCTAAAAGGTCCACCAGCATCTTAGGTCCTATTGCTGTGGAATAGCAGAGGTCACAGAAAGACAGGTTGCTGAGAAAGAAGTACATGGGTGTGTGGAGCTGAGAGTCCACTCTAATCAAAATAATCATCCCAAGATTGGCCAGGAAATTAATGAGATAAACAAGTAGGAATGTGGTGAAGAGGGCCACTTTCATGTTAGGGTTATTAGTAATTCCCAAGAAAATGAATTCATCCAGAGAGGAGCAATTTCCCTTATCCATTTTTCTTCAGTTAAACCCTAAAATTTAAAAGTTATATGTTCACAATACATTTATTATATAGAGCAATATTTTGTCTTTAATTTACTTTTATTCTCAGAAATATAATTTTGCCAAGTTAAATTTTATTATTTAATTTTAATATTCTATTTGAGAGTGCACTTAATAAACTTTAGAATCTAGAATATCTTCTTGGCAAATACATCCTTCTACATGTTAGTTTCCTTTAAGTTGCCTTCCTTAAGAGGAAGTACATATATTTAACAAACCATCATCTGATAATGTTAAAATAATATATAATCCCCTCCTAAGTTAGTGAATCTAAATGGCAAGATATTGAAATCTCACATTCCCTGCACTTAATATTCAGATATACATAAAATTATTCCAAAAACATCAAGATTCTAAAAAAACTGAATTTTGAAAGTGATAACAATATTCCTAATCAAAAGAACAATTAATATCTTCTACTCTTTGTGAGCAAAGTGTCTGTTTTTTACTATCTGTTATGTAAAGTGTAATTCCTGATTACTTTTTCTTCCAAACATGTGACATGGTTTCTCTACAATGCTTATTAAATATTTTTATATCATTTGGAACCAAAGAATTAATCTTCTAATCATTCAAAGGAAAAGTCTTGAAACGTAGTTTTTAAAACATGAAGTCACATATGTGTATGCACAGCTGCAGATATTTTGTATTTGATATTAAAAACATGGAAGCAACATGAGGATGAAGACAATCAAGATATATGCCTAAATATGTATGTGCAGTTACATGAAATTTTATGATTTTCAAGTGTGTGTTAGTTAGTTAACATGAGTTTTAGGATGTAGGATATATCTTTATTTAAGAATTTGTGAAAATATTAATTATGATATGTACCTTACAGAGATTTGAAATTTACAAATTATTATTATAATATAATACCTCTGTAATTTTTATCATAATAGATTTTTATTAAAAATATAGTTAAAAAATACAGATACGCAAAATACAGCCTGTGAATTCACATATGTATCTACACACAGAATGAAAGCAGAAAAGAGTAGTGTCTAAGGCTACTTAAGAAAAATAGCTAAAATATGGCTTTATAGATATTAATAAGTATAGTTACAATCTTCCTGCTCTGAATATAAAATATTTTTTTAAATTAGATTTTAAACATACTGACACAAGTAGGCTATGAAAGTTAATTAATTTAAAAATTAGTTAGACCTTTTCTGAAACAGTAATTTTTTACCTTATATTATTAGATTTGTAATCTCAGGAACTTACCTGAGATGAGTTGGATTTTGGTAGCAGAATATGGGAAGGTAACATTTTATTATATCATATATCTCTTGGGACTTACATCTAAGTAGCCTTTCTCCCTTAGGCTTTGTTGCTATGAAATCATGTGATTAATTTTACTCATGATCTTTTTCCCCTGTGAGTTCATGAAATTCCTCATTAAAGAGGGACATATAATTTCTAAGCATCATCATCAACTT
Organism: Cricetomys ansorgei; assembly: GCA_026225945.1. Classification (NCBI taxonomy): domain Eukaryota; kingdom Metazoa; phylum Chordata; class Mammalia; order Rodentia; family Nesomyidae; genus Cricetomys; species Cricetomys ansorgei. The sequence goes on along the minus strand of JAMJFZ010004027.1, from coordinate 102,165 downwards.
GATATGTCAAAATGAAAATTTCAAGTTAATTTTATGCTGTAAAATGTATAGAACCTGTATGTGTATTCTATATATTAAAATATAATCTGTATTATTCTTATAAAACTGAACCAGAATCTAATGAAAATGAAATTTCTACCCCTATGTAGTCATTTCTAACACATTTGTGTTCAGGTTATCTCCATTTTTGAAATACTTCAATGTTCTAGTGGATATAACTACCTTTTAATATTTCATTGGTGTATAACTCATATACTACGTAATTGATACTTGAAGATGAACAATTTGTTTCACTTTTAGTGTACTCACAAGCTGTATGGTATTTACAGTATGTGTTTCTAAAGAATTGTTATCACATGTCCAGTTACAATCCCTCCACCATATTCTCCTTTTCCAGTCCCTGGCAAATTTCATAAATAATCTTTCTACCACTACAAATGGGGAAGTATCTGTTAGTTAGAAACCTAACAGAAAGTCTAATGTAATATGATTCTATTATATGGTTCAATAATACATAATTCATTAGTAGTAAAGTTAGAGGCTAAAGAAATGATGGCTCAGTGATTAAGTACACTTGTAACTTTTACAGAGGACTGAGCTAGGTTAACACAAACATTATAGCTCACAACCATGTGTAACTATAATTTCTGTCAATCAGATACCTTCTTTTGGTCTCCAGAAGCACCTGGCATACATGTGGTGCATATACACACTGACATACAAAACTCTCATACACATTAAATGAAAATAAATGAAATCTTAAAAATAATCCCATATACATTAACGGAAAACCTAATGGTTTATTGTAGAAGAAATTCATTGAATTACATATATTCTCATTGTAAATTGAGAGAAGAGTGAATTCAAATTAAGTTCATAGTTTCTCCTGTTAAGTGTAGGTATATAAATGTTAATTGTAATAAGGTAATGTTCATTAAATAGTTTTATTATAGTTAAATTATATTTTATCTGTAGTTTATTCAATTTTAATCAAAAATCTAATGTAGCAGATACTTAATTTTAAAACAATGATTCGCTATGATATTTAAGGCAGAAAAACTCAAATATATTAAGATTTCTTTTTATTTAAGTAAGATGTATGAAAATGCCTTTAATCTATTATACTTCTGTCTGCAGTTTCCCAAGGTGTATATGTTTTACAGCTGACACATGTTTTAATATTCAGTTTTCTAATTGCTAAAGTTGATGAAGCTTTTTTAGTTACTTTTATGTCTTTGATTGAGAACTCTGTGTTAAGATTCATTTTGACAAAATTTAAATTGGCTCGTTTCTCTTCTTGACTTTGTTTTTTATTGATTTTTAACATATTCTCGATAATAATGTTCTGACGTATAAGGAGTTGTCCAAAATTTTATTCTACTCCGTGAGCTTCCTCTTCACTTGGGTGACTGTTTCCTTAGCAGAAGATTTTTGGGTTAGACGTCCCATTTGTGAACTTTTGGCCTTAATTACTGGACAAAGTCTTCTACAAAAAATCCTTTCTATATCTATATATTGCAAGACACTGCCTAAGTTTGCTTACAGAAATTTCACTATTTCAGATTTCACCTTGAGGTCCTTGAGCCATTAGTAATTAATTTTTGACTTTTATACACATTCATAGACCCAGGCTTCGTTTCATTCTTGTGTACATTTGGCTTTTCATTAAGATTAGTTAATGATACTGTCTTGTCTCTACTTTGTTTTTGGATTCTTTGTCAATTGTCAGATGTCAGAAGTTACAAGTACCATGTTTGCATAATCTATTTTAGTCCCTTGGTCTATACCAGTATTTTGTGCCACTACTATACAGATTTTTATTATTATAGTCCTGTAAAATACATTGACATATGGACTGCAAATACCTCAGCATTGTTTTTCTTTTTGAAAAAGATATCTGAGCTATCTGAAGTCTATTGTGATTCCATAAAAACTTTAAGATATTTTTCTTTTCTGTGTAAGAATGAAGTGGGAGCCAGGTAGTGGTGGCACACACCATTAATTCCAGCACTTGGGAGGCAGAGGCCAGTGGATCTCTGTGAGTTTGAGGTCAGCCTGGTCTACAGAGTGAGTGCCAGAACAACCAGAGTTGCAACAGAGAAACCCTATAGAGTGGGGCGGGGGTGGGGGGGAAGAAAAGACAAGGAAGTGGGGATTTTCATTGAGAAGGTTTGGCCTGTAAACTACTTTTGATAGAAATGTCAGTCTCACAATATTAGTTCTACAGCATGGCACAATGATAAAGTGTAACTTGTGTGTGATAAAATCTGTTAAAGATAAAATTAAATAGTGAAACCTCACTAAACTTAAAAGAAAAGCATTAAAACATCCAAAAATATATTCTACTTGATTGGAGATACGTCTCAGTGCTTAAGAGTACATAAATGCCCTTGCAAGTTCAGTTTCTAGTACATATATAATGTGTCTCACCACCTAATTTAACTCCATCTCTAAGAGATCCAGTTAAAGATCACTCTCCATGGGCACTAATTCTGTCTCTCTCCAACATGAATAAAATTAAAATAAGTCTTTAAAACTGTGTGCTAGTTTGGAAAGGTGGACCACAGTGACTTTTACTACAGATAAAATACTTACTTAAAAAATAATTTATCTGCCAACATCATTTACTATATTACTAATCCAAGAGGACTTTCAAAATTGAAGCTAGGAATGGATGCTGATTGAAGAGTATCAACTATTTTATCATATATACTCAGTAGGAAATATTTCCCAGATTAGTGTATAGGTTCTAGTAAATCTATAGTTATCATGCTTTTTATTGCTAAATCTGCCAGTGAACCTCCAACCTTAGGAGAGGGCCAGAAAAGATAATAATAAATGAGGTACTGTGGAATTAATTATCTAAATTGTCTCACTGGGAATGTGGGAGCTGACATTGTACCCAATAGTATCTTTTCTAGAAACTGATCTGTGCAAGGAGCAATATGACTGTAGAGATAGTTAAAGAAGACTGGACTCAGCCTGCGCAATAACAAAACTTGAGCAGATAGGCAAGGATGGGAAGGGACTCAAGAACTACCTCTCACAGCATAACTGCTTCTTCTAGATAGATTTATGAAAAATTGAATCATTTCATTTAGTTATGTACCTTCTGGTGATCCCACCAGCTCTGATGATACATATATATATATATATATATATATATATATATATATATATATATATAATCTGTATAACAACATTTGCAGTTTTCTGAATTGAAAATTTTAATACCCTATAGCATGAGTTAATATCTAACCACTCAAATATAGTTCACCATTAGTATTTTGTTTAAGAAGTCATTTATTAGAATTGAGTTATTTTCTGCAAAATTAAAACCAGTATGGATCATCATAAATGAAGTACTAATGTGCTAATTTCTCTTTTTTATCAAATATATGTATTAGAAAGGATTTTCTTGCAATTCAAATATGTCAATTGGGCAGTTGGGGATTTAAGGATACCATTAATGGATAGCTCACTATAATGCTATCAACCTCAGAGGAGATAAAAGACCCATTCATGGAGCTATTGAACAAGTTCCTTGTTTTTAACAACCAGTTTCCATGGTTACAATTGCTGCAGAGTTACTAACAGGATAACATCTGGTCTTCAGCTTGGAAAAAAAAAAAGAAGAAGAAAAGTACAGAGATTAAAGTTAGAATTTTAGGCAAAATGAGAACCTGGAGCTGCTGATCATGACAAATTTGCTGATTCAAGTAAGACAGCTGAGAATGAAATGTTAACACATTGTACTTTTGTCAGTATTTCATTTCCAGGCCAAAGACAAGAGACATATTTAATTCCAGGTAAAATATACAATAATGAAATAAAAAGGAAGTTCTGCTAAATTTTCTAATTTACCTGGATTTATTACTTTTGCAAGGTATATAGCCTTATTTATAAAATAACTGTCTTTAAATTGGAACACATTATCCAAACATTAAAAGTAAGACAAGTTAAAAAACTGTTTACTACATGAGATAATAATAATAACTTCACACATGAGAATTAAAGCAGTTATCTTTGGTATGATTGTGTTTATTCGTTTAGTACTAATTATTGACAGGAGTTTTATGGTGATACTAGTACATAGGAAGATTGAAAAGAAAACCTTAATTTCATTCTCTATCACTTTGAATGTAACATCGGTATTTATTGGACCTATTTAATAAACAGTAAATGAGAAGTTGAGAAGTATTTGGTGGACTTGAGGTGTTTGCTGTGTCTCATTGTATCTCATTGATCAATGAAGAAAGGTGTGAAAGGACCCTTTCTGCAAAATTCAAATTAATGACTTATAGCTATTATTTATCAGTATAGAGTAAAGACTAAAGCCAATATTATTTGCATTACTCTCAATTCACAGTAGTAAATATGTTAAAACTTGTACCCAGGAGAATCTATATCAGTGCACTTAAACTCCGTCTCAGAATATTCTACTCATTTTGAGATTGGAAACAAAATTTCATCCAAGCCACAAATTAATGCTAATTGCCTTCCTCAGAGCCCCCTTCACATCCTTATTTCTTAAGCTATAGATCAATGGGTTTAACATAGGAATAACAACTGTGTAAAAAACAGAGGCCATTTTGTCCGTGTCCATTGAGTAACTTGAGCTGGGTCGGAAGTACATGAAAAGCAGAGTTCCATGAAAAATGGCCACAGCTGTGAGGTGTGAGGCACATGTGGAAAAGGCTTTTCGTCTGCCCTCAGCAGAGTTCATCCTGCAGATGGTAGCTATGATCGAGCAGTAGGAGAGAAGGACAGTCACAATGCTGCACCCTACCACACAGCCAATGAAAGTGAACATCACTATCTCATTGATGGATGTATCTGAGCAGGAGAGGGCCAGCAAGGGTGGGATGTCACAGAAGAAATGGTTGATGACATTGGAATTGCAGAAGGACAGTCTGAATGTGCAGCATGTGTGAATTGCTGAATCCACCAAGCCTACTGCATAGGCAAGAGCCACAAGCTGGATACAGAGCTTCTTGGACATTGCAATTGTATAGAGCAGTGGGTTGCAGATGGCAACATAGCGGTCATAGGCCATGACAGCGAGCATGAGACACTCTACATCTGCAAAGGCTCCGAAAAAATACATTTGAGTGGCACATAAATTGTAAGCAATCTTCTTCTGTTCAGACAAAAAGTCAGCCAACATCTTCGGAGACACTGTAGAAGAATAACAGACATCACAGAAGGATAGATTGCTCAGGAAATAGTACATAGGTGTGTGAAGCCTGGGGTCCAGCTTTATCAGCAGGACCATTCCAAGATTAGCAATTACAGTTAGGGCATACACGAAGAAAAAGAATACAAATAGGCCCTGTTGCACATCCTGTCTGCCAGAAAGTCCTAAGAAGACAAAGTCATTAAAGACAGTGAAGTTCTCAATTGTCATTGCTCTGACCTGGAAATCCTGCAATTTCAATAAAGAAAGGGAAGTTGACAGTTATATTTTTCTTATGTTCATAGTTAAACTACTAGTCTTTTCTTTTTAACTGAATTAAAATTGATAAAGTCACCATTACACTAAGTAAGTTGTCTATTGAAATTGTATCTGACTTAAGGTCAATAAGTGAAGCAATGAGGGCATTTCTTGCATCTACATAGCTTTCTTTAGAATATGTAGCACACATGCATCCAAACTTATTCACATGAGCAAACAATATGGTACTCTGAGAAGGTTGGCCTCTTTGTTCTTATATGATGGGAAATGGGTATTCTCTGAAACACTGTTAGGCTTTTTTCTGTTAGTTGGTGGAGTAAACTGATATTTGCCAATAAGAATTATCACTTTTTTTCAAAAAAACATTGCTATTTCCTCTAAAAAAAAGTATAATTAAGTGTAGGAATTGACAGTAACCCATTCTCATTCCTTAAGCCTTTAAGATTACGTAGCATATGTCAGTTTGACAGAGGTACTTGTAGGTATGACATCCTTTTATTTACTGAAAACTCCTCAAGTTCTTCTCTAGTTTAAACAATATGGCTGCATATACTATGAATCAGATCTAAGGACTAAGACCCACTGGAATGAAAAGAACAATTTCTGAAAAGTAATCAGAAAGATCTGCATGAGCAGATATCCTGAACACAAAGACAGAACTATGCCACAAGCACAGCTCTAAGCTAATCACAGAGATGCTGCCATCAGAAGTGGCAAGAAGACTAATAAAATCAGATTTGATTAGCTGAGTCCTGAGCAAGCATGTTCTTGATATCCTATACACCTATACATCGTAAGTGAGCAGCAGATGGGAAATCTCTCTCATTCCTACTGTCTCTTAATTTCAGATTTGTTTATGATCAGTGTGCCATCTTAAAGTTCCAGAAGTTGTTAGGATTCTTTAGTTTTTCTTAGTTTCCTTTTGATTTTTTTATGCAGCATTTGATTCAACTGACCTGTTTTGTAAAAGATAATAATTCTTTGAAGGACATTCCAATTAAAGTCCATGTTCCATGTTTCACTGTTTTATTCTAACTATGTGTGTGTTCATGTGTGTGTGTGTGTGTGTGTGTGTGTGTGTGTGCATATGATGACTTTACACACACACACATATATATGTATATATAAATATTAAAATATATACAATAACATGTTGATCATGTTATTTCTAAATTTCTAAAACTTAGGTAAATGGTTTTAAGCATTTTTCCAGTACACACATCTTTAAAACATAATGATTTTTCATAAAATTGTAAGAATATTTAAGATCAATAAAATTATGTCTATTATTAAAATAATAAGTGATATTTGTCCACCTCCCAAATACATCTTAGTTCTTTTAATAGCCCATGTTATTTTTCATAAACAATAAAATGTTTAATATTTATATCAGACATTTGTTTTCTTTCACAGTCAGCTTTTATACATATATTTAGTACAAATAATCATTAGAGAGAACTGAAGAAGCTTGCACTAAAAACATGAAAAACAGCAAACATGTCTGTACCTGATTCTGCACTAGAGATGTTAGTGAATGTAGTTCTGTTTGCACAAAGACATAGCTCTCCCTTTGGAATCCTCTGAATTATAATTTTCTCTGCCTGGTCCCTCTGTGTATAACTCTTGGTCTCGCAGGAATTAAAAGAGGTTATATTAACATGAATTAACATTGTTTACTTCCTAAAAGTAGGGTGATTGAAGTGCACTCCTATTGTTTACTTTAAAAATAATCCAATGTTGCTAATTCTTCAAACTAACATTAGTATAATACTCCAATAATTTCATATTCAGCAGTTCCTGTTGAGCACTCCCAGTAAATATTTTTGTGATGGTATACAATAGGAAACTAGTACATATCCACATACCTGCACATATTTGCAATCACAGCAAATTCAACAAATTCACACATTTCTATAAATGCATTTACATTTCTTTACTGAAGACAGAAAACATTAATAATTAGCTCACTGCCTATAGATACCTAGTTCCTTTATTTTAACCAATGACTGATTTTTCCTTTTATTCAAAATATATTTTTTCTCACATAATATATTCTAATTCATTTTACTTTTTTTTTTTAAAAAGGAAATTAAAATACTTCCCTTTATTTCTTCCAGATTGTCCACATCTACCTTTCTTCTGTGACCATGCACTTCCTGCTTTTCATTAGAAAACAAACAGGTTTCTAAGAGACAACAAAATAAAATAAGAAAAATAAAAAAACTAGCATATTGACTTGACAAAACCATCAGAATGCAGAGAACAAGAGAAGTCACAAAAATAGAGACCACTCCTTCACGCAATCAGAATCTAATACAAACACTAAATTTTAAAATAATTGATGTCAGAATATATTACGTTTGTACACATATAATGTGATTAAAAACCAAGTATTATTCCTTTCTGTTCATAAAAATAATTTATTTGCCTTTCAGTAGTGTGTATTTGGCTTATACCAAATTCTTCATATTATAAAATACTCATATGTATCTTAAAAAATATTCAAAACATTGAATTAGATCAAAATGTTTCCTCATAGTAAATTCTAAGAAGTAATATATATGAACAAGTATATTTGTCCTTAAATAAAGCCACATACAAACTTCTTTCTAGAGTTAAGAAACCTAATTCTTGCCATATAGCGTTAGATATGTTATATACAATCAAATATGTCCTGAGTTGTCCCCAGAGCATTATTATATGAGGTTGAGTCTGAAACATGAAGATAAAAATGTCAGAGCTGATAATCTTAGATACATAAAGTTTTACTAAATTTAAGAAATTTCAAGTGAGGTGTACTGAAGCAGATTCTCCTTAAGTGAATTGTGGTGTAGAAACTACAGCCACAGACTCTTCCATATTTAAATATACTCAGTTGATTTCTATGACAAGAGAATGTGCAGTGGTCAGGAAAATCTGTAATGGCCATATATATTTTCTTGAAAATATGAGTCTTAATGTTCTTTAATCAAATATCACAAATCCTGCCTTTGAAAAAACAAATGTGACAAAAATTTTACAGCATAAGCAGCACACAATATAAGCACTACTTATCATAAATGGTCTTAGGTTATATAATTGATGTTTTTACTTTTGTGTATAATTTTTTGTTATGAGTCTCCCTGGTTTCTATAAAACCTCAGTTAAGTATGATGTGAGATTCTGTTATATTAAATATTGTAATTTTTAGAGAAGTAAATCATTGTAACATTTTTAAATGTTTTCTGTTATCTCAATTTAAATTTTTATTCTTTGGATTTTGGATACAGGGCCTCCCTTACTTGGTAAACTAGTCTGGAAGAAACTTATTACATAAATCAAATTGACCTGGAACTCCTGCCAGTCCTTCTGATTCAGATTGCCAGGAATAAGTTGTCCTTTCCCCCGAGATGTACCCAATATTAAACTACAAAATACTTCAGTTGGTATAGTGCAGAAACCCTCCAACCTGAGTAGTTGTTGATGTCCTTCCACAGAATACACTGCAGAAAATTTTTGTTGTGTATTCAAGAACTTTATTCACACTTACTGGTATATTTTTACACAGGTTTTGGGTATGTGAGGGGGGTACAAGTCACTCTATATGTGTGTGTGAATGAGTATGTTCATGTAGAGAGTAGAGAGATATTCTGCAAACACTGCACAAGTTTTTTTGAGATAGTCTTGTCAGAACACAATTCATGAATGTAGCTCTGTAAAGAGAATTCTGATTGCTTGTAAGAAAACTCGAAAATATCAGAACAAGAGTCAGGTGATGTCAGCACTCCAAAGCACAGGATTGTGCAGAGAATGTGGTTTCTTTTCCTTCTTAGGTAGAGTAAATAGAACTTGGTCTGCTTCAGAATATACATTGCTTTGCACATTACATATTGCATAACTTTTGTTATTTAAAACTGTCTCCTGGTAAGGGCTGTCCTTCTGACTCTATATAGCTTGAACTCATGTGAAGTTTGCTCATATGACCTTACATAATTCTCTGATTATAAATTGTCTGGTGCTCTCAGTAATTTAGTCCACCTCAATTTTAGGGTACATTCTCTCATATTCACACTGCCAATCAGAGCAGTAGCAGAGTCTCCCTTTTACTTGAGTGGAACTCACTGACTGATGTAGTCTGACTAGCCATTGAGTCCCAGGAATTCCCCCATCTCTGCTTCTCCAGAAAAATGATTACAAGTGCATATCAGTTTGGGGAACTGAATACTGAATCAGATATTTCTCCACTTCCAAATAGTAAGTTTGTGGAGAATAAATAATTCACATTAATTTCCCCTAGTGATATGTATTTTGAGAAAGAACCTTATTTTTTCAGTCTAATTATATAAAAACAAAAGTTGTGTTTTAAATTTTACTTACTGTACCTAGGATATCGATAAAAAACAAACAGATAATTTCCTAGAATTGTTTATGGGGCTGTTCATGTGAGATGTAGAAAGACATAATCCTGTAATCCCCACTTGCCAAGGGCAAATAATCTCCTGGAATATTCGGTGTAGGGCTATATTTGGTTACTCCAACTGCACTGGGTGTGCTCCAAATGCCCTTGATATACTTAATCACTTATAGACTGAGGATATGCCACACAGGAAATTTGACAGGATATATGCATGCCCCTGATTAGACCTGAACGAAGAATGCAGCCTTATTGGTGCTTCCTTTTCAAGCATTTGTTCCATGTTATTTGGCCCTGTTTCTTGGAAACAGAAGAGTTGGGAACCTCTGAATGGTCCTGGTCAGTGTCCATCTTACTTGGCCATTAAGTAATTAATTTAATTAAAGCTTGCTTCAAATTTGACTCAAAATTGTGATGGTGATCTTACAAAGGGCAAAAACATGGAATAGATATTAAGAAAACACAGTCAAACAAGTGAAGAAAATGAAAAATGAAATGAAAGTAGTAGCATGTCATTGGCTTTCTTGTTTTCATTGGTAAATTTAAATTATTAATCTCAGATAACTGTTTATTACAATCTTTCTTTAGAGGATAATGGCCTGTTTTTTTTTATTTTTATTTTTCCATGGGCTGTTATTAATAAGTTTCATTAATCATGTTTCCCCTACAGAAGATCAAGTTCCTTAGTTTCTGTTCTCCATAAAAAATAGAAGAATATCAGTAGGTAAAGAAAATGTACTTCTTGAATTCATCTAGTACAACTGTTTGTTTTATCATTTTTTCAATCATAGGTTGAATGTGTCCTATACAAGGATGTGATTCTGCCTTGTTAGCTAAATAAAGCTACTCATGAAGAACTATTGGCAATGTCTACATATTCAATTAATAATGAAATTCTGAAGTGTCTCTACCTCTGCAGTGCTGGTATTACACCACACCACACACCTCCACATAGGGGTGGGTGCCTTTTAAGATGAAACTCACATCTGCTTAGTGACTGTCCCATCTCCCAAGACAAAGATTATATCTTTATAAATATATGACAGCAGTATTTTACTGATAGTTCAGTTTGGACCCTAGTATTATTTTATCTCATTTCCTGCTTTGGTTCTGCTTGTTGCTTTTAAGAAATATTAATGAAAACATCATAGGTAAATTTGAAAACTGACGAGATTTCTTAGTGGTTAAGAGCAAATACTGCCCTTGTAGAAGACTGGAGTTTGTTCTCAGAACCCAAGTCAGACAGTTCACAGCTGCTTATAACTCCAGTTCTAAGGTATTAGACAACTCTTCTGAACTTTGTAGATACCTGCATCCACATTGTATATACTTACACTCACACAAATATATGCACATATTTTGAAATAAAAATAAATCTTCTTTCTATATTTCACAGAGATCCCTGATAGGGGATAGGGGTTTAATAAAGAATGCCATTTAGTGTTGAGTGCTTCAAATCCTCTTATTCTCTGTACATCATCCATTTGTGGGTCTCTGTGTTAATTATTATCATCTATTGCAAAAAGAATCTTTTCTGATGAGTGTTGAGTAATACACTTACCTATGGCTATAGAATTATATCATTAAAAGTTGCTGGTTTTTTTGCTATGTAAATGTAGCAGAATAATGTAGTAGGTTTTCCCCTTGAACTCACTACAAATCTAGTCTCAGGCTTTTGACCACGTTAGCAGTGTAAGGAATGGGTTCTATCTCACGAAGAGGGTGGCAAATGACTCCCGAAAACAGTGTTTTCCTGATACAACAGGATTGATACACATATGAACTTGTAGAGACAATGACAGCATGAGATCTACAAAGATTCAAATCAGACAAAATCCCAGTATTGAGAAGAAGATGTTGACAAAAATTCCCACACTATCCAAGATGTTATTTGCAATTGATAGCTACAGAGAAAGGGAAAATTAGTCTTCTCCACTGGGTATATTAACCACACTCCAGGACAGTCTGTATGCCTGGGAGATGTTGACCAACACAAAGCAGATTTCATGTTTCTATTTTGTGTACATTTTATTTTGTTTTGGAGGTTTTTTTCCTACTATTGTTTGTGTGCTTGATTTCAATTTTCTTTTTGATTTTGTTTTTAAGAGAAGAACATGAGGTTGAATGAGAAGGGAATTGAAAAGAATGGGAGTAGTAGAGAAGGAGAAAGAAGAAAAGTAATGTTTTGTTAAAAGTTTAGATACAATTAGTATAGATAAAACAAATGGAAGTTTTAAAAGTAATTTTCAGAATAAGCATTCTTCAAAGATACGTGTTTCTAGTATGATTGTGATACACGTCAAAGAGTAAACCCAATCTGCTGCGCCTTTAAACAACAGACGAGTCTCTGGGATTTACTCCCATTCTGAAATATTTTCACACAAGATACAGTATAATTGTAGCCAGAAAAATGTAACACAGGAGATAGTTGCAAATACAGTTTTAATCAACAATATAGACTGCCATGGGCTAATTTTTCTAATATTTCACATCTGGTCTTACTACCATAATCTCAAAAAATTTTGCTAATTGTATTAACGTAATATTTTGAGGAGAGAAAGAAGAAGTAGTTGAAAAACTCTTGAGTAACACGATTAATGTTTTTTTTCCCTTTCTTTGTGAGTAATGTGCATAGTAATATCATTTGTAAGATACCATAGAATTCATATTAATGTTGTTTTCTTTTATTGAATCTATTACATTTCCAAAATATATACATTACCCTACTTTATCTATGATTTGATGCCTAGTAAGATGCCCTGCCATTGTTGCATGTTTTGGCTTTTAAAAAATTATTTGCATTTCCACTTTGTTCCTATGTCACAATCCAGGTGATAGGACTACAAACAAACAAACAAACAAACAAAAAAAGAGCCATCACTGAACAAAGACCCTATTTAGCATCATGCCTGGGACAAATATTTAATAAACAGAATCATAAGCTTAGGAAAATACTGTTTATGAATCACAGAGTAAACAATTAATGTTGTTTTAGAATAAAAAATATAGGTGGAGGGATGTGATTGACAAGAGAAGTTCCTGGGACCATATAATGGCACTTTTTTTATTATTTTACTTTTAATTGATATACAGAACTACATATATTTTAGGAGGTATAATATAATATTGATTGTCATCAATACAACATGAAAATGTCAAATAATAGCAGGTATTTTATCCAACATTTCAAATACATTTTGTTTATGATTAAAAATTTGCTATTCTCTCTTCCAAATAGATTCTTAATATACTAAATGTACCATGTGCAAAATACCAAGAAATCATCCCTCCTATGTAATCAAAACAAACCAATAGGAAAACAATAAGAATACACAGTAAAAATTTTCCTAAAAAGTTAGTCCAATATCTAGATGAACATTTCCAAAAAGAAGACATTCAAATTATGAAATTGGAGTCAGTAGGAAAGGGAGAGAGATGAGAGGGTCATGGGTATGAATGTGATCAAATTACAATCAATGTATGTATGAAATCATCAAGAAGATAACCACCATCAACAACAACTAGAAAATGAGAAACTACCATTTTTTCTTCATTAGTGACATCTTAAGTGTACTTTCTGTGAAGATTCATTTTTTTGCCTAGAAGAAATCCCACAGGATGGGATTGTTACCTCCTTCTTCTAGAGTATTTTCTTTTCCTCACAGATGTTCCTGTCAATCCTTAGCCCCCAAACTGAATATCTCCATTTCGAGAAAACTTACCATCTTTATGGTCTAGTATGGAGATTTTGCTAGTACCTAGAATAAGACCTTTTGCTTCAGATAATTTAATTTATTATAAAATATATCTAACAAAAAGGCTTATCATTTCTAACAAACTATTGGGTGCATTAGCACAAAATCATTTGAATTCAAAATAAAATAAGTTGAGTCTGTAAAATATCACAGTAAATATATTTGATGATTAAAAACAATATTCTAGAAATATTTGAAATTTTGGAATTTCTCCAAAAATAGAATGCCATTAATCCTGAAAACAAAAAATAATATACATTTCAGAACCACAAATGATAGATATATTCTGACTTAGACATCTATTCATTAACCAATTTATAATTGAAACATCTTTATAGCATAGTATGTACTTGCAATAAAACAACATATGATCAAAAATTTACATTTCTTCATGGGTATATATTTGTTTACAAGAATATTTTATTTTTCAGTTTCTGCAGGGCTTCTTTTACATCTTTGTTTCTCAGGCTGTATATCAAAGGATTGAGCATAGGTATGACTAGGGTATAAAAAAGTGAGGCCATTTTGTCTTGATCCAGATAGTAAGCAGAAGCAGGACGAAAATACATGAAGAGCAGAGTTCCCTGGAAAATGGCAACTGCAGTTAAGTGAGAGGCACAAGTAGAAAAGACTTTAAACCTCCCCTCAGTTGAACGGATTTTTAAGACTGATGAGATGATATAACAATAGGAGACAAGGATTCCTGAGATGGTGCTCAGCTCAATGAAACCAAAAATGATAAACGTGATTAGCTCATTGACCTGTATATCTGAGCAGGATAGTAACAGGATAGGAGGGATATCACAGAAAAAGTGATTAATCTCATTAGACTCACAGAAACATAACCCAAAGGTCATTATAGTATGTATCATGGTATCTACCATTCCTACTAGGTAAACTCCAATCAGGAGTTGGTAGCAAACTCTACTGGACATGTCTACTACATACATCAGGGGATTGCTGATGGCCTTGAACCTATCAAAGGCCATCACTGCCAGCACCATACATTCAGCATCTACAAAGATACAGGTGAAAAAAAACTGCAAGGCACAGCCAACAAAAGGAATAGATTTACGTTTGACCAGTAGATCTACTAGCATCTTTGGTCCAACTGCAGTGGAATAGCAGAGGTCTGAAAAGGAGAGGTGGCTGAGGAAGAAGTACATTGGTGTGTGAAGCTGGGGATCCATTCTGATCAAAACAATCATTCCAATATTTGCTACAAGAATAATGATATAGATGAGCAGAAATACAATAAATAGAACTACTTTCATGCTAGGATTATTAGTAATTCCCAGTAGAATAAATTCAGTGACTGAGGAGCAGTTTCCTTTTTCCATTCTTCCTTGTTCTTCTCTTGAATGGTTCCCAAAATGATACAAAAACATAGACAAGGATTTAATTTATCGAACCAAGAAAATTGTGTTTAATATTCGGTATCTAATTTCATTATGTAGAATATATTTTGTATATTCATAAAGTAGTCTAGACACAAATCACTTATAAAGTGGCTGGTATTTAAAACTTTCCCCCAAATATTCAATGTTACCAGTTGATATTTTTTTAAATGTAAGTTAATAAATAATTCCTGACACTTGATTTTCTGGCTTGCCTAAGGATACAGAATTGAGAAGGCTAAAATTTGATATCAGATCACATTTCATCTGAAGAAACAAGAAAGCTGAATAAAAAGTACAAAAAATGAAAAATTAAACATTTTATAAAATTGAACAAAATGATCACAGGCATCATATGAATAAAGATTCAAGTTTAATTTCTCATCATAACATCCAATACAAATAATTCATGGAAATTCCTATCATTAGGTTTCACTGCATTTTTTAATGATATCTATTTAATTAAATCATCTGTCAGTTATCATCACTCATTGATTCCATGATCTGAGAGTCAGACTCATCAAGCTCCAAACACTAAGTCTTTTTTTAAAAAAAATGAAAATATTGTTACAAACTATTTCTATACCATTGGTTTGTAAATTCCTGATAATGCTTGCAAGCATTAGGGGTTTCTGAAGAACATGTCTTTTGCTTTTTGTGTTTGTCTTAGCTTTTACAGGTGTGTTTCAGATACTGTACTGATTCCGATTGAAAGCCCTAAATACATGTGCACATGGGCAATGATAATTGGATTGCTCATGTACATTGATAAATGATCTAATTTTTCTATAGTAAGTTCTTACACCATGTGGCTCTTATGGAATTTAATTTACACGTATTTTCACTTGTAATACTTTGATTTTATTATTATTTGAGCAAAAAATAGAAAAATGAAATTACATATGTATTTCATTTACAGAATTATTTTACAAAGAAATTTGGCTTCCTAAATGAATCAGAAATCTTCATAAAATTACATGAGAGGCAAATGAAGACACTCAATTTCATAGAAGTATAGTAAGAAGACACAATAGCCACAAGGTTTCAGTCAATGTTTAAATGTTTAAAAGGTATAATATTATTCTGTGGCTTATTCCTTGGGACATTACTCTTAAATTAAAGTTATTGTTTTTCCATGTGTTATTTAAATGTAGACATTAAGAAATGTACCTCTGGTAAGATGTTTATTCTGTCCTTATCTCTGGCTCCTGGACAAGGTGTACATCAGACTTATTTTCCTGTGGAGTGATTGGGTTTTAAATATGTTAGAATCTATGTTCCCTGTTCTGTATGTAGGTGAGATTAATTAGATTACCATTTCAGTGTTTTCTCTGAGGAATACAGCAATAACTTTAATAAAGTGTCAACTTTTAATTCTGTACCCTTGTCACCACATGGATCTGTATCAGATATTATTTGTTTTCTATCTTGTTTCTTTGCTTTCTGAAGCAAATTCCTCAATTCTGCTGATCTATGCAATGCTATTTCCACTAAATATTGTCTCTTCTCTCACAATTTCACAATAACATGATGAATTCTATAAAATGATTTATCTATATCCATTACTTCTTATATGGTCATGCTTAGTGTCAGGGTTGCTATTTTTTCTTTTTCTGTTCATTACATACAGGTGTAGCTCTTCAGAGTTCTGTGGGAAGAATAAATCATTAAAGGTGTAGAATCAAATGTTTTCGGGTCGATAGACTTGTGAAAGGTAATTAAGAATAAGAATAAAAGTTTTGTGAGGTAAAATGTTGGCTTTTTATTAAAAATGTATGTGCGTAAACATTCAAGGAAAACTTCCCATTTAATTAATTTACCAAATAATTCACAGTTACTCTTATTTAAAACAATAATTTGAAAATTAGGTGAACTCAGAAGTGTGACATTTTTAGGATATTAAAAAATGTGCTCTGCAACTAGAAATGTGACATTCTAGACCTCTCAATGCTTACTTAATATCGTGGCTTTTTGTCATTCAGTTAATAATTTAGATTGAGAGCTAAATACTAAATTTGTATTTGTTACATAAAAATGTTTTTATCATTTATTCCTGTATAAAATGCTTTTTATCAGCAGTAAGGGACATTTGAGGATAAAAGTTGCAGATTAAAATACAAATTATAGGTGTATCCTAACAAATATGATGTTGTGTTGTATAATATTTAACTTAACATGATTCATAGAATTCAAAATGATTGTTTATTTGCTTTTCTAACCACGTCAGTTTACCCAATGAAAATATGAGATTCAAAATTAATAAAGCTGTTTTGAAACCCTATGCCAAATGTGTTTGTTTTATTTTCAAATACCAAATATCAGTAGGGTCCCAAGTAAATAGTAATAAGATATGATGAAATTAAACAAAATAAAACATGAAACAATCAACTTTATAGAAGAAAATCTTGGTTCTTTTCATGAAACATTTTAGTATATTTATCCCCCCCTCTGAATTGTGCTCTAAAGAATTGATTTGTTAAAAGACAATGAAAACATAACAAACATCTCATCTCTGTACCTGGGCAAGGCTGTATCAGTGATTGGGATGAACAGAGACAATATGAAAGGTGACAAACTGAATTATAAAGCTGTACATTTATCTTAGCTGAATACTTCAGATTTCTTATTTATTTTTTATCCTGGGTTTATAATGGTATGCCACATTACACAATTAGTGGAGGTACATTAAACCCAAGATTCAAGAAACATAAGGAAAGAGGGGCTAAATGATTGTAAGGACCAGAGGACAGGGGCTGCTCTGAAATAGTATTTGCTAAGCAGTCATTGCCATTGACTCCATGAGTTTACAGCAACTGTTGCTGCCTGCACAAGAACCGCATAAGATTAATCCATTCAACATTCAAGGATAGATGAGTGTGTGATTCCTTAAGTCCCACTCCTTGCTTTGGAATTGTATTCAGTCAGTGTCTGCTGGAGAAAGAACAGGCACTTTATTTCAGTGTAGCACTGATAATTGTACTGATTCCAATTGAAAGCCCTAAATACATGTGCATATGGGCAATGATAATTGGATTAAGTGCATTATATAAAAGAATGAAAAGACTACTTGAAGTTGGGAATGGTTGTAAAGGAGAGGAGTTTGGAAGGAGTAGGAAATTGAAGGGTAAATATGATAATAATATTTTGTTTATATTATAAAATTCTCAAGTAATAAATGTTTTAAAATCACTTTTGACTAGCTAATACCTTAGGCTAATATCATTAAAATATTTTTATAGACAAAAATAAATCCTTGGTAATATGATTTGATGTTTTTGCATGCTTTATTGTCATTTGTTGAAGTTAATACAAATATAGTATATTTACCATTGTAATGTTGAAAGCAAGAAAGATTTGTCACATGTTAAACCAGAAATGGTATAAATTTGTGTTACTTTATAGACTTTGTCTAGTTTTCTTGTGCTTATAAGAGAAATGTGGATGATCCTAAGATGAATTTTATTTTGCCTGATTTCATGGCTTCAGAGATGGTAGTTCTTTACAGGTTTAACTCTAAATTACAGACTAAATTTTCCTCACTAATGTTGACTGGTTCAGGAGGCCATTATATCTTCTCTCTAATCATCTTCATTGAAACCTGATAGAAGCAGCTGTTTTACAACTAATACAGCTGTTGAAGTTACTAAAGAGATTTTTATTCTATTTTAGATGGTACTTTTAAATTGCAGAAGAAATTAGCTTATTTGGAATTCAAGAGCTCAAATATTTTTAATGAGAAAATAATCCTTAGTGAAAGTTTTTTTGGGTTTTTTTGTTTTGTTTTGTTTTGTTTTTTATGTCAGTAGTCATAATGGCAATGCTATGTAGGTAGCAGAAATTTATATATCTTTTTTTTTCTTTCACAATGTAGTCCTCTGGCTCTAAGATATAGACAATTATCAATAGAATTATTGCATGGCACTATTGCAGTGAACAGTAGTTTGCTAATACATCTCTCTCCAGGAAATAATAAGATCTAAGAAATGTTTAATAAACATTTTTATTTTATTTGAGAAAGCATGCTTGAAGAAACAGGATAATTATTCATGAAATACTCTACGAATGTTTCATTACTTATTTCACATAGCATGCTAAACTATATTTTATGCAAGCCATTAGAAAAGATAAAACTTTACAATAAAAACTGTCAACATCCTATCACCAGAAGAGACTTCTGACACAGCAAGGATAATGAAATAATAACAGATTAATTCCATGAAACTAAAAATGACGACTGGAGTCATGTCCTGTGTAAATGAGTAAGACATAAATAGGAGAAAAGGAACATCTATAAGAAGGTAAATAGTCTGATGATATCAACAAGCCTGTAAGTTCAACCCCAATGTCACTGTTTCTATTTCAAGGATCAAGTCTAGTGACCCACGTAATATTTTTAACACGAAGTGACATTATTTTGCAAATTTATCTCAATACTGAAAAGGAATAACTAGGTAATTGGATCTTTTTTCTTTAATTGATTATTTTATTTCTTTTTTATCTTTTATTACTAAGATTATATAATTACATCCTTTCACCCATCCCTTTCATTCCTCCCATATAACTCTCCCATCTAACTCTCCTTGCTCTCTTTCAAATTCACGATCATTTTTAACTGCTGTTACATGGTTCCATGTATATACATATACATTTCTAAATATAATCTGCTCTGTCTGTACAATGTTACTCATCTGAGTGTTTTTAGGGTTAAACATTTGGTATTGGATAGCCAATTATTATGCTCTTGCTTGGGGAAGACTATTTCTCCAACTCTTAGCATTTCTTAACTGCCTCTAGTTTTGTGTATATGACTAAGATTTTATAGGCTTTTCTAACTCCCACTCCACATTCTGTTTGCTTTGACCTCACTCAACTCATTTTTTGTGTGTCACATTGGTAAGACTGTATATTGGTATAGCTTCTGACATTCCTAGGAGACATAATCAAATAGAAAATTTCCTGATTCTTAGTTTGGGGAGTTGTTTTATAGATTGAGGTACTGAATGGAGTGGCTCAATAGAGTGCTCCTGAAAAGTATACCAATCTATGGCTCAGTGAGACTTTACTTTGTATAAAAAAAAATCCTGAAGTAGACTCTGTTATGTGTATACTTGACTGTGCCATCTCCTTGTCATATTCACATTTACATATACAGCATCAAAAATCAAAGTCAGTATTCCCATATAATAAATATATTAACTGATATTATTGCAGCTAGAAAATAGAGTTTGAAATCAGTCACTATTTTATAAACAAGTACTGTGGTTTTAGAGATGAAGTGTGAAATTAAACACAAAACCTACAGAACAAAGAAAGAATACTAAAAGCTGCAAGAGAACAAGACCAGGTAGCATATAAAGGGAAATCTATTAGAATTATACCCGAGTTCTCAACAGAAACTAAAAGCCAGAAGGCCCTGGAAAGACGTGCTACTGACTCTAAGGGAGTCATAGGGTACTATATCTAAGAAAACTCTCAATTACCATAGATGTAGAAAACAAAGCTTTCCATTATAAAGCCAAATAAACAATATTTATTCATAAATCCTGCCTTACGGTAGCTACAAGAACTCCAACCCAAATGGGGTAATAACCCTCATGAAGACATAAGAAATCATAATCTTAAACATCATAAATAATGGAAGGAAACACACACACACACACACACACACACACACACACCACAACCAAAAACAACTGCAAAATATTAGGATCTAATAAGCATTGGTCACAGATATCTCTCAACATCAATGGCCTTATTGCCAGTAAGAAGACACAGACTAATAAAGTGGATGAAAAATGGAGAAATGAATAAATGGAGAAAAATGGTCAATCTTTCTGCTGCAAACAAGAAACACACCTCAACCTCAAAGATAAACGTTAAAGGGTTGGGAAAACGTTTTCTAAGCACATGGCCCTAGGAAGCTAGCTGGTATAGCAATACTAATATATAACACAGCAGACTTTAAAAATAAGTTAATCAAATGTGACAGAGAAGGACACTTTATACTCATTAACCAAAAATCCACCAAGAAGACATTTCAATTCTTAGCATCTATGCCTCAATGCAAAGGTACCCATGTTTATGAAAGAAGCATTACTAAAACTTAAAATACACATTAACCATCTCACCCTGATAGTGGGAGACTTCAATACCTCATTCTTATCACCTGAATGATCATCCAGACAAAAACTAAACAGAGAAATACTGTATCTAACAGACATTATAAACCAAATTGACCTAAGGAATCTACAAAGCATTTCATCCCCACACAAAAGAATATAACATTTTGTCACTACTTCACAGGATCTTCTCTAAAACTGATCACATCCTTGGCCAGAAAGCAAGTCTCCACAGATACAAGAAAACTGAAATAAGCCCCTGAATCCTATTTTAATTAAATTTAATTATATCTGGATTAAAAGTAGATTTCAACAACAACAGCAATAACATAATGTCTACAAATTCATGGAGACTGAAAAACTTTCTCTAGAATGACTACTGGGTCAAGACAGAAACAAATAAAGAAGTTAAAGACATTCTAGAATTCAATGACAATGAATACATGAAATACCTAAACTTACAGGACAAATGAAAGCTATGCTAAGAGGAAAATTCATAGTACAAAATGCCTACAAAAAAAAGAAAGAAAGAAAATCTAGAGATTTCAAACTACCAACTTAACTGCACACCTAAAAGCTTTAGAACAAAATGAAGTAATCATACCTAAAAGGAATAGATACCAAGAAAAAATCAAACTGAAAGCTGAACATAATAAAATAGAAATAAAGAGAACAATCCAAGAATCAGTGAAAGAAAAAAGAGTTGGTTATTTGAGAAAATCAACCAAATAGAGAAATTTTTATCCAAAATAATAAAACTCAGAAAGAAATATCCAAGCTAACAAAATCAGAAATGAACAGGAAGATATAACTATAGACACCAAGGAAATCCAAAGAATCATCAGGTCATGCTTTAAAAACCTGTATTCTACTTGAAGTTTTAGCTAGAGCAATAAAGCAAGAGAAGGAAATCCAGGGGGTACAAATTAGAAAAGAAAAAGGTCACGTTATCCTTATTTGCAGATGATATTTTAATATACACAAGTGAGGCCAAATATTGTACAGGGAACTACGACAGCTGGTAAATATCTTTAGTGAAGTGGCTGGCTGCAAGAGTAACTTGAAAGAATTAGTAGCCCTCCTATATTCAAATGGTAATTCAAATGAGAGGAAAATCAGGGAAACAACACATTTTCAGTAGCCACAAATAACACAAAATGCCTTGGGGTAATTCTAACCAAGCAAGTAAAAGACTTGGAAGATAAAAACATAAAGTCTTTGAAGAAAGAAATTAAAAAGTGTCTGAGAAGATGGAAAGATTTCCAATGTTCATGGATTGATAGGATTAAAATGAAGGAATGGTCATCCTTGAACAGAATACTGATAGTATAGGCACTAAGGACAATGATTAATAAATGGGACCTCATGAAACTGAAAAGCTTTTGTAAGGCAAAGGACACTATCATTAAGGCAAAAAGGCACCTTGCAGAGTAGGAGAAGCTTTTCAATTACTCCAATTCTGATACAGGGCTAATATTGAAAATATATAATGAACCCAAGAAACAAAACATCAAAAAAAAATAATAATAATTCAGTTTAAAAATGGATTCAGATCTAAATAGAGAATTCTCAAAAGAGGAATCTCAAACACCTGAGAAACAGTTGAAAAGTTTGACATCCTTAGCTGTCAGGGAAATGCAAATCAAAACTATTCTGAGATTCCTTCTTATACTTATCTGGATGGCTGAGATCAATAACACAAATGACAGCTCATGCTGGTGAGGTTGTATAACAAGAGGAACACTCCTTCATTGTGGTGGGATTGCAAACTTGTTTAGCTACTATAGAAATCAATATAGCAATACCTCAGGAAATTGGAAATCAAGCTACCTCAAGACAAAGCTATGCTACTCCTGGGCATATACCCAAAGGACACTCCACTGTACCCTAAGGACACTTGCTCAACTATGTTCCTAGTGGCTTTATTCATAATAACCAGAAACTGAAAACAGCCTAGAGGCTCCTCAACTGAAGAATGGATAAATAAATTGTAGTACATTTATACAATAAATCATGACTTAGCTATTTACATAAAAAAAATCACATCATGAAATTTACAGACAAATGGATGGAACTAGAAATAATTATACTTAGTGAGGTAACCCAAGCCCAGAATAACAGTCATGGTATGTTTTCACTTATGTACTACATTCCACAGACCCAGAGAGATTATGCAGCAAGGGGGCACCTAATGGAGACATACAGATTACCCAGGGAAGTAGAACTAGAACAGATATTACAGGTGAGCTTAGGGAGGATAGAAATAGGAACAGGAAGAATCAGCTAGAGGGAGAGGGATGGAGGGAGAGAATATAGATAGAGATGATTAGAACTACAGGATACTTAGGGGGTCATCTGCAGATCTAGTATAGTAGAAACTCCCTAGAATACATGACCAGTGATCCTAGCAATGACTCCCTAATAATGGGGAACTGAAACCCTAAATAGGCCTTCTCCTACAACAAGGCAATTCTTCCAGTGGTGGGACTGGGACACCAACCCAGCCACAAATTCTTCAACCTATATTCTAACCTGCCAGCAGGATTTGCAGGGGAAATGGAAGGGCAGAACCTTATGCCAAGGAGGGAGCCAGCCCATGCCTGGCACTGCAGAGCTGGCCAGGAACTAGAGACCAGATAGGCAGGACAGGATTCTTAATGATATAGTACTATGGTCATAGATCAGTGGCTAACCCCAGTCTTCATCAGAGAGGCCCCTACCTGCAGCTGAGTGAGCAGATGAAGAGGTCTAAGGCCCTAACACTGGGAACTTGGGGAATTCTGATGAATTAATAACAGGAGAAGGAATTGTGAAGTATAAGCATAAATATGTGTTGATTTATTTATTCATTTATTCTCATGGGTTCACGGCAAAGGACAATTATTTCTTTCATAATTCAATCCCCAGTCTTAGAAGGTTTCTAACTCAATGCAATCTAATATTAAACTTAGATCTTGAAGGTTTCAGCCTCTGAGATTAAGTACTGACTGGGTTCATTCTGACTATCTTCTGAATTACCTCTTTTCACTCTGTGCTGTACTGTGAATTATAAATTATAAATCATAGTCTGAACTGTAAATTGTAACCTGTCTGTTTCTGACTCTCTGCTTTCTGTCTGTATATTCTGGATTGAAGCTGCTTTTCTCCATTTCTCCTTCTGTCTGCTTCTCTCTCCATCTGAACTCTCTAGCTGAACTGTTCCTTGTAGAGAAATATTTAATATTTTAATCCATCAGCATGTATGCTCTAAAATAGAAAGAATGACTTTTAATCCCACCCAGTATTCAGAAGGCAGTGGTAGTGTATGCCTTTAATCCCAGCACTTGGGTGACAGGAAGCAGAGCTCAGAAGGAGTCAGTGTCAGACAGAAAGTGACATCTGAGATGAGTCAGAATGAAGGGCAGGCAAAGTGATGAATTAGAAGAAGAGTTAGCAGAGTGAGTCAGAGTAAAGACACACCCAACTCTGAGGACTGAAAAACAGGTTTTCAACTCAGAGTCAGAAGACAAGACACAGAGATAATGAAATGGTCTGACTGAGGATAAGGTAGAAAAGCAGAGAGGCTGCCTGAGGCAGTATGGGGCAGTGAGAGCTCACATATGCACAGACATGGTTTGAGGAGTCTGGGGAGATACAAAGAGCCCTTCTGTAGAAGTTAGTATCAGTTAGGAAGAGTGAGTCAGTTTGAAGCCAAGCAGAGCAGTTCAGTGAAAGAAATTGCTGGAGTCAGCCAGAATCAGCCAGAGTCAAACAAGTTCTGTTAGAAATAATCAACTGACTAAGAAGCAGAGTTTGACCCAGTCAGCTTAGAGAAGAGCTCAAGCCAAAATAGGGACTGAGATGAAGCAAAATAGTTTCGTACAGCTCTGAGTGTAGAAGAAGTTAGTCAGAGTGGCTCAGCCAGCAGAAAAATCTCAGAGGCTTAAATATTCTAGATTGTACAGAAGTAGAAATACTCCAGGGCTCAAGGACCTGGTCCAGATATTGAATTAGCAAAAGAATAAAGGGATTTTGCCCTAAATCAAGGGCATCAGTTCCTTCTGAACATGTGCCTGAACTCTCTTCTGTCTCCATTTGAACTTTCTGTTCCTACCTCTGCTTCTACTTTGCTTCTCCTTCTGCTTCCTCTTAGATCTGTCTTATGTCTCTGCTTCTCCTCTGGTTTCTCTTCTTGTCTGCTTTCCATCTCTAATGTCTTCTTAACAAGGCCATCCTTCTTCTCTGAATTCTGCTTCTTGTCTCTACTCCTCTCTGAGCTCTCTGTTTGACCACACCCAGCTTCTACTCCCTACTTTTCTCTCTGAACTTGAAATGACCTGGGCCCCATGCTCCATGGCGTGAGAACCTGTCAGGGTCTACCAGTGAGAGACGACCTCCAAAGAAAACCCACGAGACTTAGGATCGATGCAACTGCATGAAGCTTTTAATATCTAGCACCTTGGAGTTCACTGTCCACTAGTCTCCACACGTGGAGAGTGGGAGGTGAACCCAGATTCCTTTGTCTTTTGGCATTTTATGGGATGCAGGGGAAGGAGGCTGGGAATAGGGCAAGCACAACTTTGATTGGCTCAGATTCCCATGCAGGAATCTGCCTTTGTTATCTTTTAAACTGATTGGCTCTACTTGTCTGTTGCGAGAGAGGGGGCGGGGTCCCTTACTAGTATGTGACAGCTAGCACCTGGGCAATGAAGCCTGTGGAAGTTTGCTGCTTAATCCTGAGACTGGAAGGGGTCATCATTTAACTCAGGAATCTGATCCTGGTTCTGAATCTGAATCTGAACCCCAGATTCCTGGGCCCTTTCAAGCTGGGATTAAAGGCCTGTGCCACCACTTCCTTCTGAGTTGTGATTAAAGAGTTATACTACTTTGCATTAACCACAGAAGTCCAGTTCACCTAGCATTAGCACAAACAGAGGACAGGATTAGTCTGAATAACTTTCTTTCTGCATTCCATCAGGATTATACAGGACTCTGAATGTGATCACTACATGCAGTCCCTTGGCAGGATCCCTTCCTAGCTATCACACAGGACTTACAATGTGATCTTTTGCTAGAGCAGTCATGATTCTAGATTAAAAGATTAAATGTTCCTCTATAGTGAAGAAAAGGGGGGGTTGAGGACATGAGGAAAACAAGCCCTACAGAGTCAACTGACCAGAACTCTGAGGGGTCATTGAGACTGAAATAGCAGACAGGGAGCTGGCAGAGTCTCCTTATATTTACCTTTTTGTTATCTGGCTTGGTGTACTTGAAAAACACCTAAACATCGGAGTTGGGGGATTTCTAACACCTTTACCTGTCTCTGGGACTCTTTTCTCCTGCTGGCCTCCCTTGTATAGAAATAATAAAGGGGCTTGTTCCCACACCTGTTTCATCTTGATATGCCCTCCTTAGTTGCTAAACATGAGAGGCCTGCTCTGTTCTGAGGGGAAGCAGGTGCAGGGAGGTGGGAGGTGGATCTGAGAGAGAGGGGAAATGGGGGGAACATTGGAGGAGTGGAGTGAATGGAGGATGGGGTCATGATGTATTATACAAGAGAAAGAAAAATAAACCTAATTTAAAAAAGAATGAAATTAAGCAATTGTGTCTGAAGATGGCAATTTAAGATATATAACCAAGCTTCCGATATTTTATATGGCAGTTCTATGGAATGAAAAAGCTTTAGAGTAAGGTTCTAACCTCAAATAAAACTAACTCTTCAGTCTCACAAATTAAAAATTATAAAATTCACAATCAAACCAGTTAGTTTCTTTTTGGTACATTGCATTATAGGATTTTAATTTTCTTTCCTTAGTTATTAGTACATACCTACTGTAACACATAAGTTGATATGAATATATGTGAATCCAATCACTGCAAAGAGGTTATAATAAAAATGAATCTATGAATGGGATGTATGTGTCCTCTCACTTGCCACTCCATCTGTTAAAACTTTCATACAATTAAAACAATGCTTTCTGCTATTGTTCTATTTGTGATAGCTGGCATTTTACCATACAGCATTGACTGGAGATATCTCTATCTTCGATCTACATATCATCTATCTATCTATCTATCTATCTATCTATCTATCTATCTATCTATCTATCTATCATCTTGTATCTGGCTCTCTGTATTTCTATAACCAACTCATCTATGTTCTGTCTATCTATCATCTATCATTATGTATTCATTATCTACCTACCTATCTATGTTCTTCTGTGTTTTTACTCTAACTATCGTCCTTCTGTCTATCCTCTATTTATCTACCAGCTACCATTTACTTATCTACCATAAATGAATTTAAATATCTATCTAAATATAAAACCTATGAACCTATTATGTATTTATTGCATATCTATTACCTATTTATTATGGAACTTGAAAATTCAGGATCTGCTTATTTTCTACATTCAAGGTCTTAAACAGTCCATAAAAGTATAAGACCTCTGGGTTGAGAGAAATCATAAAAATATAACCATCAGTAATGGGATTAGTATCTGTATATAAATATGTAAGAATTCTGACCCTTTATGTTGTCTAAACAGAGTGTATGAGGAGGAGTATCTAAATAGAGAATTCTTCATAAAGTAAACTCAAATGGCTGACAAACACTGAAAGAAATACTCAACACCGTTAGCTATCATGAATATCCAATTTTAATCTACTTTGAGATTTCATCTTATACCCTTAAGAATGAGTTTGTTACGAGTATGGATAAAATCAGTAAAACAAATGATACCTCATGCTGGCAAGGCTGCAGAGGAAGAGGAACATTCATGCATTGATGGTATGGCTGCAAGCATGTACAACCACTATGGAAATCAATGTGGCTATTCTTCAGGACGATGTTAAATGATCTATTTCACGATCTATTGTAAAACTCTTTGCTATTTAACCAAAAGATGCTTCATCCTAACACCAGGACACATACTAAACTGTATTCATTGCTACTCTAATCATAATAACCAAAAATTGTAGAGAAAAAAAACAACAACGTGTTCCTTGGCAGATGAATTGGTAAAGAAAATGTGGCACATTTATATAATAGACTCAGCCTTTAAAATGTAAGCAAATGACATTTGAAGGTACACAGATACAATTAGAAAAAAAATCATCTAAGTGTGGTAATCTAGACCCAGAAAGACAAATATGAACAGTGATTTGATCACCTATCATCAGAGAAAATTCCTACAATACAGATGGGAACAAATATTCAGACCAACAGTGAAACAATATGGAGAATAGTGAGATATTTTCAACCACTGAGTCCTAAGCAGGATGTCTCCATCAAATCCCTTCGTTCCAGATTCAGAGAACCCCACAAACATGGAGTAGGAAATAGTATAAGAGCCAGAAAGTACTTAGTACACCAAGTAAACAAGTCCTTCTAAACATAACAAGACAGATGCACATATGAACTCAGAGATTGAAACAGCGTATGCAGGACTTACATGGGTCTGCAGAAGATGGTATCCAAGAGCTGAAAGACGTATACATATGCCCTCATCCCTAACCCAAAATCTATTACCAGTTGATAAAATCTTATATGAAAATTTAGTTTTCTCAAAGAGAGTCTTACTGTGGAAAAATACTCTTAAGGATATGCTGGATGCCCAGCAGTAGATGGCCGACAGAAAATGAATTCAAAGGTATCTTTGGGGATTGGAGATTCCTTGTTTCATTGTGGAGGGAACCAGCCTTTTCCACAAATGGCTTCATGAAAACTCCATGCAGGAGGGAGTACTAGTGCAGGAAAAATGAGGAAATAACAAACGAACTGAGTAGTTTGTTCTTTCATGGGACCCAAGGAAATGACACACAGGATCGTGCTTTAAAATGACACATAGAACACTTTAGAAGTAAAACGTAGGAGTATTTTAATAGGGGGATTAACAGTATACACATTAAGAAAAGAGAGGAGCAAGAGAGAGACTGACAATGTGCCTTGTCAGTGGAAAAACCACACCAAGAAGAGAAGGAAGGAGAGACTGACAATATACATTACCAGGGGAAGGGGCCCACACCAGAAAGAGAGAGACTTGCTCTGGCAAGAAGTTTAAAAAGCCAAATACAGTTTTTTGGTTTGCAGAAGTTGCTCAGGCCTTCAGAGGAACTGGTTTCATATGTAGATGTAGTCATGCCCAGGGCCAGGGGTGGGGGCGTAGCAGGGGTGGGGAGGTGTCCTTCCTACTGCAACTTATGTCCTTTGTTATGAAAGAACATTTGACTCAATACTGTCAGCTGAATAATAGCTCTATCTGCCACAAACAGAGCAGGGTACCCTGTAGGCAAAGAAGGTTTTTTTTTTTTTATGGTTTTTAGCTGTTTGGTGCATATTTATTTTTTCTCTATCTAGGCTCCTTTTGCTTCTATTGTTAAAGGCTTGTCTCTTCCTGGGAGAACCAACACCCATTCCAGGAGTATCCTTTACAATGTACTATCAATATGAATAGGTAGCTTTACACATGCCAGGATTTAGAAGCCCGCAAGATATTTTACAATTACAATTACTTTTGAGTAAAAAATGTCTGCTTCTCCTTCTCAGCTAACACCAGCCAGCTAAGGTATTACTAGGCCATGCAGATCTAATGAAAGGCTTTAGTCACCATTACAGCAAAGGGGAGAAAGGGATGGTATGCCGAAACTCCCAGCAGGGGAGTCTGGAACCTTGTCTACAGACTTCAACCACATTGCCGGGGTATTGGGGCTCCCAGCATATCATAATGTCCTGTCAGAGATAGTTTTCCTTTATTATTTTGATTTTTAAAATCTTTACCATTATTATTTATTTCTTTGTTTTACCCTTTAGCCCTTTGCTTATATATTATGGCTTCCAAATTAGTGTTTTTATGGGATATCTGGGTGCAAACAAGTGGGTCTCTGTGTCTCTATTTGTTGCTTGCACCTTTTCTCATATTCCTTTCCTCCCATATTTTTGTTTTGTCCTATTATGATGTGTTTGTTTTATTTTGTTATTCCTTATAAGCTTGTTTGTTTTCTAATGAATGGAAGAAGATGGATCCTAATAAGAGGGGAGATGGGGAAGAATTTGGAAGAATGAATGAAAGGGATAACATTGCCAGGATATATGATATTAAACAAAACTATTTTTAATGAAAGCAAAAACAAATTGTAATGGAAAATGATGTCATACTATCTGATGTGAGCATTCAAAGTAAGGGTTATATGGTCTCAGAAAGTTGATTAGGTGTTTTAGTGCTTCAATACCTGTCACAGAAAAATTAGAGAGGAAATGGGAAGGAATAACAGGAATGCTGTTTACTTCTCAAAAATTTAATATTGTTCATACATTGTTACATTTATATCCAGTCACTATATGTACTTTTTAAAAGAGAAACTGTGGAAAAATTAATAAGCTTATATTTAATTTACTAATATTTAAGTATTGAAAATCTGTGCTTGACATTTTCCATTATGACTTTATTTTATCTGTTCCTGTTTCAGATACAAGTGAAATCATTTAATTAATGGAGATGGAATTCTCAAATAGTGCAGACTTCTTTATAATCTATATTGCAGGTGCAGATTAAGAATATGAATAACATTAAATACGTGCTTAAGGATGTGAATGTTTTGTACGACAAAAGTACATTTTACTGTGGCTGGAATAGAGAGAAAGGAAAAAAAATAGAATCTGATGAATCCAACACACGAGGATTGTATAGCAGGATTCCTCATATAGTTCTTTTTTTATTTAAACCAAAAGTTGTCAGAGATATTTTCAGTCCAATTATCACTGAGGTATTCACAAATAGACTATCTTTAAATGATTAACTCTATAATGTTTCTGTCTTGTACCATACATGCTGATGTTTAGATATAAGAAGAAACAGCTCAATACAAAATCTGGGAGCTGCCCATGTGGTTAAGGCATTTGTTTTTTACTTCCTAAATAGTAGTCTACATCTCCCACCACATCTTCAAATTTGCCATTCATTTGGGTATAAACTCAAACACTAGAGTATTAATTTTAATTCTACTAGCATATAAGTATCACCTTTGAAAAACTTACTTTGTTTGTGAAGAAATTCAGAATATACAAGTGTGGAAAAATGTGATAAATTAAAATTTAAAGACATAATATAAAAAAATTCAGAGTTGAATTGTTAATAAAACTTCATAATATGAAAATTAAATATTAGCAAAAAATACCAGTACAGTAGAACATGCTTAGATTCTGAAACAATTATTTTATTTTAGACTGTGTTGCAAACAATTCAGAATATTTAGCAAACTCATGTTTTTGATTCATGTGAATGGTAGAACATAAAATCTACAACTATCATTAATACATTTGTATATATGTAAGACTTTTTTTAGAGCCACCTTTTATTTCTGAGCCTGATCACAGCTTCTTTCACATCCTTGTTTCGTAGGCTGTAAATCAAAGGGTTTATCATTGGAATTATGAGAAGGTAGAAGACTGATGTCATTTTATCTTGGTCTAGAGAGTAGGCAGAACTAGGTCTGAAATACATGAAGAGCATGGTCCCCTGGAAAATCCCAACTGCAGTCATGTGGGAGGCACAGGTGGACAAAGCTTTGAACCATCCCCCAGTAGAACTGATCTTTAAGACTGATGAGATGATGTAACAATAGGAGACAAGGATTCCTGAGATGGTGCTCAGTTCAATGAAACCAAAAAGGGCAAATAAAACCAGTTCATTTACCTGGGTGTCAGAGCAGGAAAGAAGTAAGACTGGAGGTAAATCACAGAAGAAATGATTTATATCAGTAGAGCCACAGAAACACAAACTGAATGCCAATGAGGTATGTATGAAACCATCTATAGTTCCCACCAGATAAATTCCGATTATGAACCGGTAACAAACTCTACTGGACATGTCTATAGCATACATAAGGGGGTTGCTGATGGCTTTGTACCTATCGAAGGCCATCACTGCCAGCAACATGCACTCAATATCTATAAAAACAGAGACAATTAAGAGTTGGAAATAACAGCCAACAAAGGAAATTGAATTCTCTCCAAGAAGGCCTTCCAACATTTTGGGTCCAACTGCAGTGGAATAGCAGAGGTCAGAGAAGGAGAGGTGGCTGAGGAAGAAGTACATTGGTGTGTGAAGCTGGCGATCCATTCTGATCAATGTGATCATTCCTAGATTTGTCAGAAGAATAGTGAGGTAAACAACCAGAAACACTATGAACAAAGGAAGTTTCATCTCAGGCTTGTTGGTAATTCCCAAAAGAAGGAATTCAGGTAAAGATGAGCAGTTTCTCTTGTCCATTCTTTTATGTCCATGATCTAAATAATTACAGAATTCATTAATGTAATGGTCTCTTATGGTGTGATTTTCTTCTGGAAATGTAATACAGAAATTAATTGCATTCCTAGTAATGCACTAGGTCCGAAAGTACACTATGAAAACAGCTAACATAAAACACAATTGTAATGTGGTATTATCATGAAACAGTAGTCATAGAGGAGAATGTCAAAACTAAATTTTTTATGTCTTTGTTTATGTCTGTCTATCAATCTATACCTATCTATCGATCATTTCTCTGTCTCTCATCATCTAGTTATCATCTATCTACCTCTCTCTATATATTTAATTCATTCTCTGTCTGACTTGTCTTGATCTCTATCGTTCATTATTCAGTAGCATATTTGAAAAATTTCTGGTCAGTTATCCCACATGATATAAAGAAAATGACAACAGAAAAGTCAAACTATATTTTATATTTTCTTATTGTAGAGTCATAATTATTATAATTATGTTTATTTTACTACTCATTATAAATTATGTATGAATCAATTAATATTATCAGACAATGAATGAAGACATTTATGGTACTATTTCGGATTTTAAAAACAAAACAAAATTTATTAAATCTTTTTCAATCATTGGTAATGACTATGTTTCTAACTTCTTTTATTACTTAAATGTATTCAAATAACCAAACCTTTGAAAAGAAAAGAAGAATTGGCAAGAAGTGACAACAGCCTAGTTCCAGAGAATATATTTGCTTAGTAAAGCTCTTAAATTGACTTTTCCATTTAAGTGTAAATGTGAAATATATAGTAAAATAGCAATAATTTCATAAATAAAATGCTTTTGTATACAGTGTCTGCATAAGTATTTCTATGTGAATGTTACATGGTATATTTGTGCTCCACTCTTTATACATTCAAAGGAAGGACATAGTGAAAGAGAGAGAGAGAAAGTGAGAGAGACAGAGAGAAAGAAAGAAAGAGAGAGGGAGAGAGGGACACAGAGAGAAAGAGAGATGGAAAGAGAATGAATCATAGAATAACTCTTTTAAAAGAAACTAATAGATAAAGTCCCAAGAGAAAGTTAAGAGTGCAGTAGAGAACAGTTTTTATATAGTAATATTTAAACAGAAGTAAAAATCTACTTAGCATCTATAAATTATGAGAGTTATTATCTCTCCCAGTGTATGACATTTGCTGCCAGCACTTCATGGATTCTTTGTCTATTTCTTGATGGAACACGTTTTCTTTCAAACGGCACTGAGTATATTGATAATAAAAGTTTTCAACCAACTGATCTTGAGAAAAAAGGGCAAGAACTAGAGACTGGATAACCTGGAGAAACTATCTAATGATGTCATTCTCTGCTCATAGATATGTACCCAGCCCAGTCCTTACCAGAGAGGCCCACTCCAGTGTCTGAGAGGAGCATATGGAGAGGCCCAGAACCAAACATTGTGCAGAGATCAGGAAACCCCACAGATGAGGGAGAGGAGGGATGGCAGAAATCAGAGGGCCTGAGGGCACCAGGAGAACAAGCTACACATTGACAGGGTCCCAGAGAGACTGAAGTTATAGACACAGAACGTGTAGGATCCCCTTAAAACATCTCATGGCTCTCTCAATTGGTGTCCTTGAAAATTCCTACAGGCTAAAGTGGGACATCTTTGACTATTTTACATGCCCTTTAGACACTTTTTCTCTTCCCAGGATCATCCTTGATACAGGGATTAGTGCCTGGCCTTCTTTTATCATGCTATGCCATGCCTTGATTTTGATGTAGCCCTGGGCGACGGGTGATGGCTATTTTCTAGGGTGAGGGGGTAACATTTGTGGATAGTGATGCGGTCAGACTTGAGGGAGATGGGGGTAGCTGAGTGGGTGGAGGAAGGGGACGAGGTGGGTCTGGATGTGTTCTGTAAGTTGCATAGAGAATTTTTTTAAAAATTAAAACATAAAAGAAAATGAAAAAATTAAGAAAAAGAAAAAAGGCAGATGTGCGTCATGATATATGTGTCCTCAACACATTATGGCTTCTTTTTTATGTGGGTTTCAAAGGTCACATATAGCTCTGTGTAATGTGTAACATTTATTATTATTTGAATAAAAATAGAATGAATTACAAATTTGCATGTGTCACATCATTTGTATAAAAGAATTAAAAATTATTTGTTTATATGTCTTAATTAAAACAAAAGTATTTAAAGCTTTATAATCATCATAGAAGACAAATGAAGTGTCAAATTAATAATTTTTTTCAATGAAACATTACTCGTAGAAATATGGTAGAATTTAATTAACTATGTAATTAGGAATAAAGTCGCTTATATTTCCATTCTTGACCTTTAGATTATGTCCAAAAAAGAAGATAATATTTTTCTTATATTCATAAAACTGACCTCTTAGAAACCTACCTGTAATGAAAGAGTCTTTCTGTCCCTCCTATGATACTTGAAGATAAGTTGAGCACATTTATTTTCAACTAAGACTGGTGAGAATTGATTCCCTTGAGGCACAGACTCTTTTGAGTTATTCTAACGTGATTAATTAGATGTTGTACTTAGTGTTTTCCCTGGGAATACTCACCTATTGCACAGTTGTTATCTTCACTTATCCTCAACTCCTTATTGCTGAGTGACAGGCGCTGAACTGTGGGGAGCAGATCTCCCCAAGCCTTTTCCTGCCTCTATCAATGCCATGATGTTAAACTGCTTTTCTCTCTCAGACCTGTTTTTTTCGCTTAGACTTGTTTTTCTCTGTTAAAGTTGTTTTTTCCTTTTAGTATTTACCATTAACTACTTCCTCCAGGTATGGGATATCCTGTTTTTGTCCAAATGCAAAAACATCCTATTTTTGGTTTTTGCCCCTAGATATCATGTTTTACCAATAGCTAGTTCCTCCCTCCTTGGCCTATAAATGCCATGTAAAAACACTGAATAAACGATTTGATCAGAGAACTTTGTCTTGTCCCAGTCTTTTCGCGTTCTTTATCCCCCGAAATCCTCACTCTCTCCTCCAGGATCCCCAGTTGATTGACCTGCTGGTTGGTCACTGAAAAGCATTTCTCGTAAAAGCAAGCATTTACTGAAACTTAGACTGAACTTTATTTATTGAAGTCTTCTTTCATTTGCTCTGATTCTTGCATGTCCAAGAGAACCCCATCTACATTCAAATAAAAATATGGTAATAGTAACAGCTGCTTTCATTTTTTGTTGTTGTTGTTATTTTGAAATTGTAAGATAGTTGCATACCATCTTATCTTTCCTTCTATTAAGCATTATGTCCATGTATCTCCCTTGTTATCTTTCAAATAATGGCCTAATTTTCTTTTATTGCTGTTACACAAACACACACACACACACACACACACACACACACACACGCTTAAGTACATCATTTTCATGTACCCAGTCTTCATAGTGTTACTTGTATGTCTGTTTTCAGGTCTGTAAATTGGTATTGGGTAAGCATTTGGTAGGCTCTTCCATGAGAAAGATTATTTCTCCCACTCTTAGCCTTCCTTGCTTTCCTGTATTTCTTTGTATAGTGTTGACACCTCTTGTTCTGCTCTTGACATTTGCATGCCAATTGGTGTAGACAAAAACTTAGCAGGTCATGTTTATGCAGTCAAGTTAATAAGACTGTATGAGTATAGTTCCTGACATTTACAGGAGACAAAATCTCAGAGAAAGGCTTTTTTTTTTTTTTAACAATTAGTTTTATTTTTTATTTTTAACTTTATTTATTTGATTTTCTGAGACAGGGTTTCTTTGCTGTAACTCGGTCTGTGCTGCAGCTTACTCAGGAGAAAAGACAGGCCTCAGACTGAGAGAGATCCACCTACCTCTGCCTCCCAAGTGCTGGGATTAAAGGCATGCTCCACCATCACCAGGCTTCTTTTGGCTTTTATAATTCTGCCATCCCTCTTTCACAATGGTCACAGAACTTTAGGAGCATAATTTGTGTCGTGGTTATATCACTTGAGAAAGAATACCACAGTTCTGAACTTTTATCAGTTATAGTTTTCTATAACAGTCATTGTTGGAAAGCTAAGTCATCTTTTCAAAAGTCATTTATCTTATTTGTACTCTTACATCTTCTCTGTCCAAGAAGACAGGCACATTGGCTGGTAATTTTTCCAGTGCTGACAATATGAGAATACCTTATGGAGTTTCTGATAATGAGTCATCTTGGAAAGTCTGAAAAGCAGAGATCATGATCTCCATAAATAATGGTAGCATCCATAGAAGAGCTCACATAAGAATAAGAGGGTCATAGAACCAAGACTATATCACCTCCTTCTCCTCCAATTTCCGTTTATATTAAAATCCAGACCACTGGAGAACAGAATTTATATTTGCAGTGGGTCTTAATATCTGATAAGTAGTCTGCCATTTGTCAACACTCTGTAAATATTGTCCAAAACACATTTATAAGTGTTTCCACAGGTTTTAGTTCTTTTAGAATCCAGTCAAATTGATAACAAGTTTCAACATTACATTTTATTGTGCAGAATAGTTAAAAAAATGATTTTTCTGCCCTCACCAGAAGATCTTTACTAATGAGCCTGATGTTTCATTCTCAAAGAATAATCACTTCAATGTAACAACAGTTGTTGAATATCATTAATTTATCTACTTTTGTGGCTGAGCAAGATGTCAAATACAGAAAAATGATATCCCAGGAAAAAAGGAACAAACTTTCTATTTATATATCAAGAAACTAAATTTATACTTCCTATTTCTATTCATCGCTATTCACATTTTAATCTCAACGACTAGAATTATAAGCCAATGCTTTGTGCATAAATGAATTGATCATACTTCTAAAACTTTTCTTGATTCAATAGAGTTGTTGGATTCCATGATATTGGGATCTTAATTCATGGAGATGGACTATGGTGCCTGAAAACACTAAAATCACTCAATATTCAGGTCCTACTTTATGTTAAAAAAGATTGGAACAGAATCTGATGCATAGAAATCCAAATAGATAATATGACTTCATTCTTGTATTTAGCATCTTTGAAGGGCAAAGGAGATGTACATATACCCAGAAATATGAGGTTAACACCTAAATATATTTACTGTTTTGCCATTTCACCTAATTTCTTGACACATATAAAAGATGTTACTTTAGAGATTTATCGTGGAAGGAAGTAATGAGATTTAAAAAAGAGTAATTTAAGATACAGCAAAGCTTGTGATATTCTGTACCACACTTCTGAAGAACTATAGGGCAGGAAGTAGGACACCACCTGTCAGAGCTTCTACTACAGTCATGAATCCCCTTAAATAACACAAACAATACATCAGCTAACAAATTCAGACAGATGAGTTCACAAAACAGCTGTGCTTTTTTTAGTACTTAAAGTGGCTTTTCTCTTATTCTATAACCACTGCTGATTATATATATCACGGCTGAGCTTGATTGTCAACTTGACTACATCAGGAATCAAGTAAAATTCAGGCAGCTCGGTATTCATGTGGAAGATCATTTCAATCATGTCATGTGAAGTTTAAATTCCCACCCTAAATTTGACATTACCTTCTAATTATGGTTCACATAAAAGGACATGGATGAAGGAAGGTATTTACCTATTTCTCCTCATTCCTCATTCTTGCTGGCACGTTCATCATCCTGCTGCTAAGACATTGCTTCACTGGCATATGAGTCTGCTTCTTCAGATTCCATTGTAGACTGAAGACCATATTGCAATATAGAGTAAAAACCAGCCGAGACATCCAGCACTCTGAACTGAACAACTAATGTTTTGATATTTCTGTCCAGAGATATCCTGTGTTGGATTACCTGAACCACAACTTGTATGACACTCAAATCAGTCAACCTTGTGTGTGTGTGTGTGTGTGTGTATGTGTGTGTGTGTGTGACTTCTTTTCCTCTAAATATTTTGAATAATGCAATCACTTTAACAGATAAATACTATGCATATATGGATCCTAGTACAGTTAAAGTGTTATAATAAGAGATAATGTTCTAAAGGAGTATGGTTTGTGTCCATGAATGTAATATCTTCTAAATTAGTAACAATTCATGTTAACAACATTTATTAATATTTTAATGTATTCCATTTAATAATTTCTGTAAAGAGTGCAATTCATGATTCACTACATTTTTTTATGAGTTGTTATCAAAATACCATAGTTGAAGTCCATTTCTAGATAATTATCACAATTCTGAAAAGTGTTAATCCAAAGTCATGGATTTGTAGATACTGTCTGCAGAAAACCACAATCTGTTTCGCAGACAGCTCACGTCCTTCTGTTCTAGAGGACCCAGGTCCTCTAAAACAGCAGACAGTGCTCATAACCACTGAGTCATTTCTACAGCTACAGAATTAACACTTTTTAGTTACACTTATATGTATTTTCACACCAAGAGGAAAACATATTTGAGGAAAGTCCTGGAAATGATGACCACAGGGATCAGTGATTGGTACAGCATGGGACAGTAAAGTTGGCAGCAACCCAGCATGTGTCGTCTCATCTCACTATCCTTGGAAGCTAACCTTAAACTGCAGGAGAGCCAGCCCCTCGGGGAGCTAGGATGACTCTGACCACTTGAGTGGAAATGAACACATGATTCTATTGCCTCTATTGCCTCTATTGGAATGTGTAGAAATACACTACACTATCATCCACACAAGCACACTGCTCTTCAAAGGCAAAAAGTCAGGCTGAGCCTCACAGATTTGCTCTTGGGAAGTGTCCATACATACTATTATAGCCCACCATTGTAGTGATTGTTTAGACCCTAGCTCATCACAAGGTCACTCTCAAAGTAGTGCTTCATCCCTCACCCTACTTAGAACTGTTAGTTTTTAGTCAGTTTCAGGTATCTCTGTGTGTGTGTGTGTGTGTGTGTGTGTGTGTGTGTGTGTGCGCATGTATGTGTGACTTGAGTGTATGTGTATGTGTATGTGTATGTGTATGTGTATGTGTATGTGTATGTGTATGTGTGTGTGTGTGTATGTGTATGTGTACCATGTATGTGCAGGAGACCATACAGGTCAGAAGAGACATTAGATTTCCCGGACCTGGAGTATTGGGTAACTCCAGTTACCCAGTATGAGTATGAGGTAGCATGTAGGTGCTGGTCACCTAACTTGAGTCCTCATCAGCAGTAAGCGCTCTTGACAGCCATATCATCTCTCCTGCCCCTGTTTTGAGGTTTGTTTTAAAATTTGATTTCTTCAGGTCTTACTGTTGTTACTGACCCCTGGAATACAGCCCACTGCCCCTTTTCCTCTCCAGTAATGGGGAGATGTCTCCCAGGAGCCCTTGCAGGAGGATGGGTATGGAACCAGTGACTTCCAAGTTCAACACTAGATAGATTGCTCATAGACTGTAGATAGTCTATGAGGTGAGACAACATTAGAACAATTCAAAGGGTTTCTAACAGAAGTATTTCCCTCTT
The DNA here is from genome assembly GCA_026225945.1 of Cricetomys ansorgei. NCBI lineage: Eukaryota > Metazoa > Chordata > Mammalia > Rodentia > Nesomyidae > Cricetomys > Cricetomys ansorgei. The sequence goes on along the minus strand of JAMJFZ010004027.1, from coordinate 62,376 downwards.
TGGCATCTAGATCTTCACATTGTTTCCAGACAGCAAAGGACTGTTCCACCATACCAGCTATGCCAGAAAATATCTAACCTTGGAACTCTGAATTGTTTATGTCTGATATCTTGTCACTGTGACAAAAGATATTCAGTGCAGGTTGAAGAGCATTCAGCTGCTAAGACCAGTTGATGTTCTTGTGTAAAAATGTGTTTGTGAGGACTCACATTAGGTGGCTCACAACTACCTGCTTCAGGAGATTCTATGTGTATTTCTGATAATGTTGGATGTCAACACTCATACATAGGTAAGTACATATACGCAGGCAAAACACACATCACACACATGAAAATTACAAATACCCTATTGACTGATATAGCTTGCATACCATTTCACTCTCTTTGTTTGAGTATCCAAGTGTGCATAAACACAAGTAAATTTCCTACTTTAGAGATAATAATGAACTAAGTAATAATAATTGTGTCACCCATTAAACTGAAAACATCAATGTATTTGTGTTGACTAAATGTTAGGAGAATACTAAACACTTATTTAGGATTGTAACCTTACCCTATTCTTGACAAAATATCCTACCAGACGCCTTTCTATCTGCAAAGAAAAGTCTAACTCCAAAATACCTGGCTTCAATTGGATGCTATTTGTTGTAAAACTGCTTCTGTCACAAAGGAAAATAATCTAACACCAACCAGAGTGAATATAAAACAACCCACAGTCTCTGTGCATTTTTACAAATTCCTTTTTTCAATATTCTTGATGCTGTTGAGCATTTTAATATTGTTGAAAATGTAACACATATGAATTCCTGGTGTCAAATAATTTTGGTTCCTATTTTTATTGAACTCTTTTAAAGCTAAATGTCAGAATATAAATGCTGGTTGAATGTGAAATGTCTCTTGTAAGTTCATATGTTGAATTTCTGTTTCCCAACGGGAAATTTTATTTTAGAAAGTGATGAATCCTTCAGGAACCAGAGCTCAAGGTCCACTTCTACTTCCTATGTATTCCTTACTTTCTTTATTATCAAAATGTGAGTTAAGGAGCCTAATAATGTACTTAACAACCTGAAACTTTGACATGTCCTAAGCTTCACCAACAGACTACTTGCATCACTGTAGTGAGTTTCTTCTCCTAATTCACTTTACAGTAATGTCTTATTTTCATTAAACACATCCTAAAATGCATCGAAAATCTCAATGTGATATGTAAGTGGAGCATAGTTTTTTTGGGAGGTTGTATATACAGTAAAGCAAGTGTGTTAACAAAAACAAAATTTTTCATATATCCTCTTCAGCCTGTATTTGATTTTGTATGTATATGATGAAAATCCAATACATCATGGGAAGAAACATAAGCACTGAGTAAAAGCTTATAGAATTCAATTCAGTACAGCAAAACAGAGAATCCACAAACATACTATATTCTCAGCAATCAGCTGTCCCCTTTCTTAGTATCGTATGGAGATATATTTTTTTTAATTCTGTTAGGCACACACACACACAGACACACACACACACACGTTGGATAACTCTGTGACTTTTGGTTTTGTATATATTTGGAATGTCAATGGATAATCCAATAATGAAGAAAATGAAAGGTAATTTTATTAGACACAATGCCTAACAATGTGTTACTTAGAAAATAATCAGTGTTTTCCTGTTCCCTATAAAAGAAGGCAGAAGAAAAGTAGCTGGGGCCCTTCAGTTCTATAAATAAAGAAATCCAGTGATGTCCTTGGATGCTTCACTGATCCATATTATCACTTTGTTTCTAAATAAATATTTCATGCTATTTTGCAATCAATGTGTGCTCATTCAGTTCTTTGAGCAAGACATAAAGGACATCAAAACATCCATTCTATACAGCAATCTCCAGTTAATATTCATCCTAAGACTAGCTTCTTGACAGGTTGCAACAGTAAGAAAATTATCCATCAGAGAATGTTAGTGACATTAGTTCTCCTTTATAGCTTGAAGTTCCTTCAATCATGATGTCAAGTGCTAGTTGTCATCTCAGGTATAATTGCCCTAGAGATGCACTAAAGATTTTCTGTATGAATATGTTATCAGTATATTATATTATTTTCTCTTGCAGTGATATACTGATGTAGATACAGAACAGCAGAAAAGTGCAATAAATTCATCTGGTTCATGTTCTCTTTTGAATAAAACCACAAAACAGAAGGTAGTTTGTTAAGTTCACTATTAGAATTTGAGGAAGGAGGTTCAGCCCAATTGTGATTCTACTCTATTGAGAACATATCCTTAGAGAAGATTTTTAAATGTATTTCATGGCTGCTTCTCTGGAAAGAATATATTATTACATACTTACTATTATCAGTATCTTACTTTAATAAAATTTTAGCTGAATTTTTATCAATTTGGAGGCACTTTTTAATTACACACACACAAAGTTGGGAAACTCTGTGATTTGATTTTTGTTTTTATTTGGAATGCCAATGGATAGATCAATAAAAAACAAATGGCCAGGTAATATTGTGCACAATGACTAACAATGCATTATTTGGACAATAATGTTTGCTGTAGGCAAGTAGCCCTATGTGAAAGCTAGGAAGGGCTTATATTCAGAGGTATGTGTGTTACAGATCTAACGTAGAAACATCTTTAATTGCAGTATTCAGAAGGCAATAATCACCCACGCCTTTTATCTGTAAGACAGAAACAGAATGTGGTAGCAGACATAGGAGGCAGAAGTGTACTCAGAAGTACTCAGTGTCAGATTAGAAGTGACATCTAAGATGAGTCAGAATGAGTTCATGCACAATTCTCATGAAAGAAAGGTAAGCTCTCAGTTCACAGTTACAGAAAAGTCAGTCAAGGGTCAATTCCAGAAGATTCAGTTACAACAGAGTCAGTTATAGAGGAGTGAGTTACACAGGCAATATGAGACAAGCAGTCTGAAGCAGGTAGATGGGGGACAAGGCACAGAGACAATGAAGTGGGCTGACTGAGGATAAGTCATAGAGACTGACTGAGACAGATTGGAGAAGAGTTTAAGCCTAAAGAGTCAGAGTTAAGAAGGAACTAGTCAGAATGGCTCAGTAAGCAGTAATCTCAGAGGTTGAGGCTGAAGCCTTCAAAGTCTGAGCTAGCAGTTTAAATGTTCTAGACTGTATGAAGCCTGAAGACTTCCAGTTCTAGGTTAACAATCCAGTTCTAGATTGTTCAGAGGCAAAAAGCACAAAGACTTCAGTACCAGGGAACAGAGATTGAATTAGCTAAAAAATAAATGGCTACATCTGGTGAATGTAGTTTGCCCACAGTTTGCCACCAATTAATGAAGTACATATTCTGAGCAGTTATTAACTAAAAAGTAAAGGGAATGTTTAGATTTGAATCAGACATCATACTCAGGGTACACAGATGTTTATAGTAATTTTCACTGATTTTATCTGGAAAATCACATTAGAAAAGTCTTATGTATCATGCACACTAACCCCTAATTTAACCAGAAATTCCAAAGTATATTTCTTAAGCGTATGTAAGCCCTTACATTGACACATATAAGCACAGGTCTCATATGCATTTCACAAGGGAGTTTATTCTGTTTTGGTATGTATGTATTTTAAGAAACAACTACTAATTTTATTTTACATTCATTTTTATAGATATAACATTGACTTGCTTTTAGTTAACATATTAGACAAATTTTGGCATGTCAGACCCAATATATAATTCAGATATAATACAAATATACTACAGCATCCATATGGATAGCAATGTATTAACTCTATTGAAAACACACACACACACACACACACACACACACATACATACATTCTTATAGAAAAATATGCTTGAACCCCAAGTTTGCCTGTTATTTAGTTTGCTTAACACATATTCCACCTGGTTTACTTTTTAGCATGTATAAATCTCATCTATAGAAATTCCAAATACATGGGATTATTTGAAAAGAAATGATGACAAAGAAACTCATCAGCCGGTACTGTTTTCTACATTTTGCCATATTTCATTTAAGTACTTTGAACTTACAGTGTCTGATTATTGAACATTATGAAATAATTATTAGTCAATGTGAATAATTAGAGTGGTCATTTAGTTAACATTGACAAATTGTTTGATTATAAGGGTGATTATAAAGTTTGATTATTACAATAACTTTACAATTCTTAATTAAATTTACAGAAAGTGAAAAAGAAATATGGTGCACACATTTCTTAGAAATAATAATTTCTAAATGGAGCATTGAAAATCTGGTATACTAACAGTCTTAAAATTTTTCATAGGAAGCTAATATAGCATATAAACAGGAGAAATAAAATAAAGCCTGGATACTAGACCTGGTGTTTAGGCTTTCATTGTAGCTGGTTAGAAAAATGAGTCAAGAGGATTAAAAGTCCAAACCTAATTTAATCTACAATGGTGTCCTGCTTGTATCCTGCAATAGTGGAATAATGGCACAAAACTTGTGGGCATAAGCAACTAGTATTTGTTTGGATTTGAGGCCCAATCCATGAGAAGTAATCCATGCTGTACATTACTAAAGTGGGCAAGAACTTGAGACTAGGACTAAGGACCTTGGAGAAATCCAAGTAGCACTGTTCTGCTAAAGGAAAACAGCAATAAAATGACTCCTATCAACATTTTCCTATGTCAATACATACATGTCTCACCTGACCATCATTAGAGAAGTTTCCTCTTGCAATATATGGGAGCTAACACAGAGACTCACAAACAGACAGCAGAGACTGAGAAATCTTTGAACACTTAGTCCAAAATGGGAGGCCTCCATCAAATCCTCCCCCACACAGCTAAGGGCTGTATGTAGAAAAAGAGGCAGAGATATTTTAAGAGCCAATGATGATGGAGGACACTAAGTAAACAATGTCTTCCAGATAAAACAAAGCTGACATATATAATGAACTTAAAGAGACAGTGGCAGCATTCACAAGCTTAACAAGTTCAAACCAGATGGGAGCCTGAGGAGGGGAGGGAGAAATGTTCATGGGCTTCCACCCCTAACCAACAAGCTATCTGCAATCTATAGGTACTTGCAAAGTAAAATTTACTATTCTCCAATGAAGTCTCACTGGGTATATTAATCACACTTAAGGGAAGCCCCGTGCCCACCAGTAGATGGATAATGTGAATTAACTCAATTGTATTTTTGAAACGTTTTGTCTTATAATGCTTTGTTAAGGCACTTTTTAACACTGATTCTCTTTTGCTTATCTAATGTGTTTTACATTTTTTGGGTGTTTACACTTTGGAGATTTTAATTTTGTTGTGTGGTGGTGGTGGTGGTGGTGGTAATGATAGTGTGTGTGTATGTGTGTGTGTGTGTGTACAACCTAATCATTCTGTATAATTTTGCTTATATGTATACATTCAGGAAGAACTATTTGGTATTTTATAACCAACTGATGTTCTCTTCCTAGGGGAAAAATATTTCTCCTCTCTCAGCATCCCTTAGTTGATAGTAATAGTTTGTGTAGGACAGAGTCTTTTTGGGTTTTCCTTGTTTCATTCTAGAAAGTCTTTTGTTTTCCTTGTTCCCTTTATGTTTAGACTGTCATTTTGATGAGACATTATGTGTGTAGCTTCTGACATTTCTAGGAGACACAACCTCAAAGCAAACCCCTGATCTTCTGGCTCCTACAATTTCTGCACCAATTCCATACCATTGCAGAAATGGAACAAATAAATAAAATACGTCAAGGTTACAATTGTGAGAGATATATCTACAATATTCCACCTAGAGCTAAAGCTCAGAGATCCTTTGGAAAATGGGTCTATAAGGAGATAAGAGCTACATTACATAAGAGAAAAACTAACAGCAGTTGTACACATAAGTCACCATTTAAAAAGATTAAGTGACACTTCAAGAAGTATCCTCTGGTGCAAACCCATAAATTGTCTTGTAGTTGTACTTCTTGTTTTGTTCTACTCTGATACCTCTCTCACTTAAAATGAATATGTAAGCTGGGCAGTGGTGGCACATGCCTTCAATCCCAGCATTCGGGAGGCAGAGGAGGGCAGGTCTCTTTGAGCTTGAGACATTCCCATCTAGAGAGTGTGTTTCAGAACAATCAGAGTTACAACAGAGAAACCCTGTATCAAACAAAACAAAACAAAAACAAACAACAAACAAAAATCCCCCCCCATAAAACCAAAAATACAAAGAAAGGAAGAGGGTTGTATTGTGTGTTTAATAAAACCAATATCAGTAATTGTGCTGATCTCATAGCCACCTTTTATTTCTGAGCCTGACCACAGCTTCTTTCACATCCTTGTTCCTTAGGCTGTAAATCAAAGGGTTTATCATTGGAATTATGAGGAGGTAGAAGACTGATATCATTTTGTCTTGGTCTAAAGAGTAAGCAGAACTAGGTCTGAAATACATGAAGAGCATGGTGCCCTGGAAAATCCCAACTGCAGTGAGGTGGGAGGCACAGGTGGAGAAGGCTTTGATGCGTCCCCCAGCAGAGCTGATCTTTAAGACTGATGAGATGATATAACAATAGGAGACTAGAACACTGGATATTGTACTCAGTTCAATGAAACCAAAAAGGGTAAATACAACCAGCTCATTAGTGCGTATGTCAGAACAGGAAAGGAGGTAAAGTGGTGGTAAATCACAAAAGAAATGATTAATTTGAGTAGAGCCACAAAAACATAAACGGAATGCCAATGTGGTGTGTATCAAACCCTCTACAGTACTTGCCAGGTAAATTAAAGCTATTAATTGGTAGCACACCTTGTTGGACATGTCCACAGCATACAACAGGGGGTTGCTGATGGCCTTGTATCGATCAAAGGCCATCACTGCCAGCAGCATGCATTCCACATCTACAAAGACATAGACAAACAAGAGCTGCATGAAACAGCCAGTAAAGGTAATTGAATGTTTCTCTGCAAGTAAGTCCACCAGCATCCTGGGTCCAACTGCAGTGGAATAGCCGAGGTCAGAAAAAGAGAGGTGGCTGAGGAAGAAGTACATTGGCGTATGAAGCAGGGGATCTATTCTGATCAATGTAATCATTCCAATGTTTTCCAGCAGAATAGTGAGATAAATAGAGAGGAAAACCATGAATAAAATCACTTCCAGATCATGCTTACTGGTAATTCCCAAGAGAAAGAATTCTGGCGAGGAAGAACAGTTCTCTTTATCCATTCTTCTTTGTTCTTGTCCTAAATAACCAGAAAAAAAATTTGAGTGCTGTGTTAGGAGAAGGTTTGTCTAGACGGGTGAAGATATCATCCATAAAGGAAAGCATCATACCATTTTAGGTAATTTACTAAATACGTGGATTGCACTGAGGAAGTAGCCCAGATAAGGGATATTTTGTCAACTTAACCAAATCTTCTATGGTAGAAGTTTGATCCACATTGTGTTAAAAATATAGATATAGTTCCCTGTCTCTCTGAGCTAAATCTTTGCCGTCATTATTAATAAATGTATTTGAGTAAAATAGAATCACACTGGAAGTAATTAACTGAGAAACCACACAATGCTTCTCAGCCCCTTAGCCAACAAGGTCAGAATTATTGCATTGAAAAACATTAACTGCATTCACTATATTATTTGATTAATTATGAAACAGAGCCAACTTATCAGATAGTAAAGTAAAATTATTTTCGCAACTTTGGGGGTTTTTAGCATTTACTGAAAATAAAAAAAAAAAATGATTTATTTAAAATTTCAACCTTCAACCATGGACTTCAAAAGGCCTCTCCAACCATGTATAATTTCTTAACTGGTGTTCATTTACCTGGGTCCAATCAATCTTCAGATGAATAAAAGAGAGCTGAAAAAAATAGTAGAGAGCTACAGATTACAAACAAGTTCATTGCTCATTTTTGGCTTACAAACTGAATTTTTATTTTTCTGAAAATGGAAATTTTCAGAAATTTGTGTCTTTACATCATATAGTCTTTCAGTTTCTTTGCTCTGCTGTATGAAAAGTTAAATGTGGATTATAATATATCATCCCAAAATACTTTGGTTGGTGTTTTACATAGACGTGGGTTTTTATATTTTGCTGTCCTTAAGGGGAACTTTTATTTCCTTTTGAGTGAAATTACAAGAAATTACTAAGTTGTTGACACCATAGCATGAGTGCATAGCTTTTAGGAAATTGTATATTAATAAAATGGAAAAGTGCATATTATTAAAATATGTCTTACTATATATAAATTATATGAATTACCAACCTTATACAGGCAAATGACAGCACACAAGTTCACAAATATCTAACAAACATATGCCTCTGATCATTAGGTAAAGATTTATGTAACTACATAAGCAGATTAAGCCATCTATTATCCATTCTTCAGTTATATTCCTCATGTTTCAAAGAAATTACAATGCTATTTTTCTTCTATTATTGCAAATAGACTTAAAAACCTACTTGAGCCCAATGAATCTTTCTGTCTTTGTTTGCAATGCCAGAACAAACTGGATGACACATTTATTTTCAACTGGGACTGTTGGGACATAATTCTCTTGGGACCCAGGCTTCCTTCTTTGCTTTATTCTAATATGATACTTAATTAGTTTCCTGAATCAGCATTTTCCTGGGGCAACATTCAATTTCACACTTTACACTTGACTCTGTTGATGAGTGACAAATACTGAATGCCCTTATACTGAAAATGAATGAAACTGGAATTTTTATGTACTCAGTGACTTCAACAACATACACGTCATCCTAATTCTTCCATGTTTTAAACAATCCCTTTCAGTACCAATTCACAAAATTGATAATCTTACAAGGATATTTTTTCATCTTTTACTTAATGTACTCCATCTCAATAGCAACTACTCTGATTTCAATTATTTTATGTTTGCTCAACCTCATGAACCCATTCATTTTTTTGTGTGTGATTTCTCTTATCTGATTATCAATCACAACAACCATTACCACAAATGTCTGCAATATTAATAGGTCATTAAAGTTTTATGTTACATAATATCAGGCATTAATTTGGGGATGAACAGTGATAGTTTTATAATCAAAATATGCTTTGTGAAAATGTGTCCAAAAAAAGTCAAGACTTTTACATCCTTAAAGTGTGGTTTTATGTGTAGCAATAAATGAAAATTAAATGTTGTGGGTAATCAAATATAATCAACATTTTCTAAATTCAATATTCACCCCACGATTTCAATCTATTTTTTTAAAAATTAGTTTAACCTTGAATTCTTATTATTGTAACCTTAATAAAATTGCCTCTACTCTCCATTCTACGAATATGTATGAGGAATCTCTTTATTCACAGTGGACTTTTTATGGCATATATACTCATAGATGTAAGCACTGACTTATTATTATTATTCTCATGGGATCGTGGCAAAAGGGAGCATATTATTTGGTAATTTAATCCCCATTCCTAGTAGGCTTCACCCTCCATACAGTCTAATCTGCAAAAATAAACCTAGAATGTTTTGTTCTCTGAGACTTACTACTGACTGGGTTCACTTGATGAGCTATCTTCAGAACTACCTCTTATCACTGTGGTCTGTATTGTGAACTTTGAACTGTAAATCTTAAGCCCTCTGCTTCTGATTCTGCTTTCTCTCTGCTTAGTCTGCACTGGCTCTGCTCTTCTTGGCTTCTATTTCTGTCTGTGAACTGAACAACTCTCTTGTCTTTAACTCTCCAGTTCTCTGGCTAAACTGGCTGAACTGAACTGTCTGTGGGATAAGAGCCTTCTTTCATATTCTATTTCTGTCCATGAACTGAACAACTCTCTTGTCTTTAACTCTCCAATTCTCTGGCTAAACTGGCTGAACTGAACTGTCTGTGGGATAAGAGCCTTCTTTCATATCTTGAGTGTTAGGGGTGTTCTCATTCTATCTCAATCTCAGACTTCACTCTGCTTCAATCTCAAACTTCACATTGCCCAATCTTCAGCCTGATTCAATCTCAGACTTTGGGATTAAAGACATCATTATCATTGCTTTCAGAGAATTTCATCTGGATTGCACAGGCCTCTGAATGTGATCCCTTTATACGTGCCTTTGGATGTGATCCTTCCTACCTGTCACAGGGGCCTTTAAATGTGACCCTTTGCTAGAGCAGCTATGTTGCTGGATTAAATGATTAAATGTTCCGCTACAGGAAAAACTTTTAGCTTTTCTGTAAGACCTTTATGTATATGCTACTAAAGTTGTAGAACAAATTTATTTACAAACATTTAGATTCATTTTAACTGATCTCTATGCATATTGATTATTTAGACATTATTGTGCATTTTCATCTCTAACACTACTATAAATAATGAAATTATGTGTTAAAAGTAATATAAAAATTCTTGAATCGTGTAGTCATTATGTTTGTCTGACTATAAAGCACCTGCTCTTCAGGTACTTTTGATACTTTAATGAAGAGAAATATCTATTCATATGATGATGATGAGGAGGAGGAGTTGATATTTTGGCTGCTATATAAAATGTTTTATGCTTCTTTTAAATTAATAAATAGTCATCTACATGGTCTTATATCTCTAATATAATGAAACATTCTTCGAAATCCCCTATTTTCATTAGTCGGTAACCATTGATGTCTAGTACACAAAGAAACCACAGGAAAAGCTTCCAGAAAGAGATACAACTTCCCATTTAATTTTACATGAGTGTTATTTTCAACATTCTCGGTTCTTCTTAAATGCTTCTTGAGTGATTGTAAATCCCATTCACAACCAATCTTCTTTCAGATTTTCCAACTTTGTAGAATGTTACTCCAAATTAGTCCCTCCTTAATGCACTGTTTTATGGTATTGTTTCCCTTTTCGTTGTTTTAATTGTATTACTTTTATCTCATACATGCATGCAATTTATTTTATCATATCTACCTGCATTACTCCACTAACTTCTTTATCTCTGACTCTCTTATGAATTTGTATCTTCTCCTTTTTCTGGTGTTGTTATAACATAAAGTCCCACTTGTGCTGCCTTTATATTCAGGAGTACAGAGCTATCCCCTGGAGCACGGTTGACTGAACAGAGGCATTACATATAAGTAAACTATTTCTCTCTTCTTCAGCAGCCATCAACTATAAATATCTCCTCAGCTAGTGCTGGGAGTATAAGAGAATCTCCTTGCTTAATGCTTGAATGTTAAATACATTGATTTTGTGCAGGCATCCACAGATGCTGTGAGTTCATGAGGACAAGGGTCCTTTCATGGCCAGAAGAAATATTTTGCATTTGTCTGCCCCATTCCTTCATCCACAATTGTTCCTCTTATTCATTCATAATATTGCTTGAGCCTTGGATGGAATGGATATGATATACAGATTCTATTTATTGTGAATAACTTGAGAATGCACATAAGAAAGAAAATGCATAAGGATAAGTGAATAATATTTTAGTTAATAAGTAAATAGCTAAGGATATTGTGAATAATTTGAGAATGCATAGGATAAGTCAGGATATATGTACAATTATTCCACATATTTTTAACTTTCCTAAAGTCTTTTAAAATGGTATGTGGAAGTAACAACATTGTCATTACAAAACATAATCTTCACTTATTTGAGGGAAATAATAAGAATATTACAAATTCTCTTTAAAGCTAAAAAATATCATATGATGACATCCTGGAAATATACTACTGCTGTATAGAGTCTACTTGGAGAAATATCTCATGTGACAGTTGATCTTTATTGATAATTTTAAAATTGAGGAATGCCTAGAATATTAGCAAGCATGATTCTTGGTGTGTGTATGTGACAGTGTTTGCAGAATTTGCAGAGTCATAAAAGCCTTGCTTTTTTCCAACTATTGAATTCATCCTTCAGGAAATAGACTACTTAGAACATTAAGCTTTCAAGGATGTGGCCTTTGCTTTGACAAATTTGGAGACTGGGAATTTTTCTCAAGCAAGAGTTTCCTGCTTTGGAACATAGTTTGCTTCTCTTTGCTACCTACCAGACCTTAATACCTGCCTCAGCTTTCCAGTTTTGCCTAAATAGATAAAATATAAAATTGTAAGCAACATAATTCATCCTTTCTATGGTTGTTTTTCCCAGTTACATTATACTGTTAACAAAAACTTTATTGCATTAATTCCACACTTACTCTTGAAAGGAGAGACATTCTTCCGTTTTGAAATATTTTCAAGTAGGGAAAATACAGACAGAAATATGGACCTTGGAGTACCAGTGTCTTTGTCTCTTATACATTTTTTCATGAAGCCAGATTGTTTCAACCATTAGGGAAAACAAATGAGCTTAAATATAAAGATATTAGTGACAGTTACCCACTACATGATCTTTTCTTCTTTGAAAACTAATACCAAGTTCACTCATTTTAATTCAAAATATTCTGAGTAATTTTTTAACTTACGCCTTTTTTAACATACAGTGAGTGAAAAAGTGTGTGTGTTTGAGTGTGTGTGTTTGTGTGTGTGTGTGTGTGTGTGTGTGTGTGTGTCTAGCAAATATACTGCTACAAGGTAATCATATTTTAACATCTCCAGTATAATTACAATGTTACCGTTTCACCCATTTTATATTATTACTTGTTTCTTGTTAAAATAATTTCTAAAATTTCTAAAATAATTTAGATAACTAGTAACATCTCTCATTTTTGAGAATGTTTTATATTCTAATACTCTATTGATGGTTTTAAGAAATGGCATCAAATTCATGAACAATTATAAAACTACCATCCATTTATTTTCTACACATACAAGCTGGTGTAGCTCTCAGAATCTCAGATTTCATCAGCCATTGTTTTCTGTTGTTGTTGCTGGTGGTGGTGGTGGTGGTGGTGGTGGTGGCTGTTTGTATTTTTCTGTCTGTCTGTATCTGTGTCTCTATGTCTGTGTTTGTGAGAACATGCATAGAAAAATAGTTAATGCAAAACCTCCACCTAATCGAAGTACTAAAAAATTAGTGTCTGTGGAATACTCAGCCATAATTGAAACATTTATATCACACTAATTACCTCCAAGCTCAGGGAACATCTCAGATGTGGAGGATGACAAATAGAGACAGAGGTTAGGGGAAGTCTGGGGAAAATTATTTTCTATACATGAGAGGACCTCATTAACTCAGAACAATCATGGTTGCCTGTATAAAATCAAGGCATTCAATATTCTAGCATAGAACAAAGAGTGCACATGCACTTCCAGAACTTGCTGGAGTGAGGAGACATTGATAAATGATAGAGGAAAGAGAGTCAGTTTTTGTTAAGTATGTAACCTCTGATCAGTCAACAATGGTGCAAAGAATGGCCACAACCCACAAATTGACAGGCAACACAAATATGACCTGATGTGTTGATAACTTGAAGCTAATGGAAATGAATAATTGAAGAAAATAGTGGGTGTGAATTCAATAAAAAACTTGTATAAACATAAGAAATTTTTAAAACTTGCTAGTAAAATGTCAAAAATAGGAAAAGAAATCATAACATAGTACTTTAAGGGGGTGAATATTTGTGAATAATTAACAAAGGTGAAACATGGGGAGGAAGGAATGATTAATTGTGAATCCAAAGAAACATGTAATAAGTACTGAAGACTGAGAAGAAAGAATAAAAAGCTGATGCAGTGATGGAATTGATGTTTGATAATCCATAGAGGTTCTTAACCAGGACTGCAAAATTGTTTATAAGAACACAGATTGACTGGATTTTTTGATTATTATAAAGAATTATCAATAAGGGTTGTTGTCATGTTAATGACACAACTTCCAAAATGGTTTGTGAACTTTGCAATTAATTTGTGAAGGTATGTGGAAAGGCTTTATCATTTTTTAGAGGTAAATCTGGAAGAGAGAGAATATGGGGGGATCTGAGGGATAGAAGGGGTAGAAAATGGGTTGGATGTATTGTATAAATAGTATGAGAGAAGAAAAAATAAAATTTTAAATTACCTACAAGTTAGCTTGAAAAAAATCCTAAAATGCTACACCCAGAACATAAATAGATCTGTTAGAGAGAATGTAAAAGGGAAGAATTGTGAGAGAAGTGTGGAAACTAAATATTGTATTCACAAGGATGATACCATGACTTGGGATAGGAGTCATTTTTCTTATAATCTGACAGAAAATTTTCTGTCAGCTGAACTTGACATCACACCCCTGAACTGAAGTTTCAAGGAAAGAAATAGTTTCTGCTGAGTACAGATGCTGCTGAGTATAGATGCTATTCACCATGTTGGTTCCATGAATAAATGATCTGATATGCCTATTTGTGTACTTGTGAGAAGGGAAGATAAGTTTCTATGGAAACATTATGATTTTGAAGATATTAGCAATATGGCGTATCTTCTCAAGAGTACTGAAGGCAAAAAATGCATCATTAGCCTAAGAGTCTGATGCATTCTACCTGTCTAGCTGATGCATTCGACAAGCCTTCCCTTGTCTGATGCAGACATGAAAATTATCAAGTCAAGGGTACATAAGCTTTGTGGATGTAAGATGTGATACAGGGAATGAAGGTGAAGAGTTTGACTTTCACTTGCTGAGTTTTAGTATTACTTTGTTCTGTATTTTTTCTTGTATTCTTTTAGAATTAAAAATGTATCTGATAACTTTTTACTTTTGAGATATGTATCTTATTTTATTAATTTTTTATTGTTTTTTATTTTTTTGAGACAGGGTTTCTCTGTTCTTACTCTGATTCTTCTAGAATTCACTCTGTAGACCATGCTGGCCTTGAACTCACAGAGATCTGCCTGCCTCTGTCTCCCTAGTGCTGGATTAAAGGTGTGCACCACACCCTCCAGCTATATTTTATATTTCACAGAGGATAACATCTAGGAGACTTTGGAGTTTTGAAATAAAACATTGGGACTTTTAACACTAAAGGTCCTTTTAAAAAAATTCTGTATAACTTTGGATTATGAGGTGGCTGTGAGTACATGTGGATTAGAAGATAATTGTTGTGGTTTGACTCTGAAATGCCTGTCAAGTCTCATGGGGTTGAATAATTATTTGCCAGCAAAAGTACTTGTTTGCACAACAAAAGTAAATATAGTTGCTGAGTAACCAAACCATGATTTGAGGTTATGACCCATCCTTAATTATACTTCCTTTTTCTAGTTAGTGTCATTCATAAGGCCAGTGCTGCAGGGTCTTGATGTGACAGACCAAACACCTGTAACTTCTGTGTCTTTTTATTCATTAGTTGTGAGAAAAATAAATACATCTCTTTTTCTCAAAGTACTTTTTTCATTGATTTTTGCCATATCCATAAGAAAAAGAAGCAAAAACATGGACTACTTGTTCTGAAGTAATTTTTAATTGAAGATCGTCTCACAGAATTTTCTGTTCACAATCTACCTGCATATATCTGTGGCTTCATAGCTCTAAGAAACGTTTCATCCATACACTAGTCTTATAGAATTTGATCCAAAATCTTCCATATTTTAGCAGACTTTTCAGAGTAATGATGATTTATTTGAGTGTCCCTATAATCAACATCTATAATAACTGCTGGGCAGGCTCTTATCATTAAATAAATTGCTCTATTTATGAGGAAATGCAAATACCCAAAAGTTTAAAGCATGCTATTGTTAAGCATTTAATAAAACTTAGTATGATTAAAATGAAGGGAAAATATCTGGAGCATTCATGCATAAAACCAAGTGCACAGAGAGAGAGAGACAGACAGACAGACAGACACACACACACATATATACATATATATGTATACTTACATACATATATATGTGTATGTGTAGATATATACATGTCTGTGTGTGTGCATGTGTGTGTATGTATGTATGTATATTTATGTGTATATCTGTTTGTAGGATACTTGTCATTTAAGATATTTACAAAATGTATTTTCATTATATTCTTTCCTTCTGCAACTTTTCTCCAGATTCTTCCAACCTCCCACTACTCAGGGAAAACATTACATTTTTTTTTTCACTTTAAAATAAATAACAAAACCAATATAGAAAATCTAAGCAAATAAATTAAAAATTAACAAATAAAACCAAAAGAACAAAAACAAGCACACAAACAAAAAAACCTCAAGAGACAAAAAGTACCAAACAAAACAAAAGAGCCACAGAGGAGTCTCTTCCTTATTGATCACCTACTCTTCCAGTATGGTGTCTGCACTGAGAGAATTGTTGATTCCTTTCCCAGGCAATGCCATCTTAATGGTCAGGGACAGGTTTTGTTTATGCCTGTTTTTTTTTTTTAATCTTTGTCTTTTTATTAATTAAAAGGATAAGTTTGCTGTATATATTAATATTTAAAAGCAGATATTTACCATCACAGGTGAAATATAACATTGCAAATATTTCTACTTTTAGGTTTTCTCTTCAGAGGTGAGATGTTAGTCTAATATGATTCTTTTTTATGTTGATATTATTCTCTGACAATGAATTATTTACTTTTTCAGAGATTATAATATAATTTCATCATTTGCCCCTTTGATTTTTACCCATTCACACCCTCCAATGTACCCCTCCTTTCTTTCTTTCAAATTAAAGCCCTCTTTTTCATTCTTTATAGATATATTTCTTCATATTTCATTTCTGTTTTTTTTCAAGTTACTTGATTATTTAGTCTAGATTCTCTACTTTAAGTCCAGATGTTTTATCTTGTACTTCATTCATCTGCTTACAAAGATATTCTTTTATTCTATAGTTTAGTTATTGGGCTTTTCAATTCTATCTTCATTTCACCTTGAGTTTCTTTAGTGTTTCTACTTAATTACTGAATGCCATTCCTGAGTCCTACATGTCTTCCTCATTTCCATCAAGCTTTTGTTTGTGCTTTCTTGGACTTCTAACTCTCCTTCAGTCCCTTCTCCTGCTTTTTTGTCTTTTTTGTCTTTCATGAACATTCATTTAACTATTTGACAGTGTTTATGCTTTATTTGTATGCATATTGTGTCCTAGGATTCATCAAGGTAACTCTCAATGACAGATATTTTTATAGTGATGATAGTTTTTAAAGAAATAAACTTTCCTGATTTTTCTGATGAACAGTATTTTTTAATGGTATATGGACATATTGATTTCTTGAATGTCTTATGTGGATAGACACATTTGGGGCATGAGCAAGGATGTGGATTAATTGCTTTGGAGTAATGAAGTCAGGTAGACATAGACATTTTCACTGGGCTAGTGGAAAAGATGTGCTTCCTAGTCCAAGATTAGAATGTGAGGTTTTAATTTGCTTGGTGGAGACCTGAGATGCAGCACAGAAGTAAGCAGAGTGGTAGCAGGTCCTGTGGAATCCTAGAGGTAGGCTTTGGTACAGTCTGGGGTAGCCAAACTGTATATGGGCATGGGATATGAGACTTGGGATAATTCTGGACTACTGGAAAAGGTGAGGAGATGGGGAGAATTATGGAGTCTCCTGGGCTAGACCCCAGAGAAGGATTATAAGAGTTGTGATTTGTTGGAGAGGTTTCATGTGATGTGGACTTTCTTATAATTTTCAATATGTTGTTATTTGTACTTATGGCCCTATTACTGCGACATCTTAGAGCAACATTCTTCTCTGGCCGAGTCTTTCTTCAGTTCTGAGTGTTTCTTGTACTTACATGTACATTTCTTTCTCCAGATATGGATGTTTATCTCATATAATTTCATTGAATAGGCTTTCTGTCTTTACTTGTAAATTTAGCTCTTTCTTTTACTCCATTAACTCACTTTTATGCTTCCTTCTTTTTTTTTATGTTTCTTCATGGTCTAGAGTTGTTGGGTGTTCTGGTCCAAAATGCTTTACTTATTGTTACTTAATATTTTGGGATTTTCTTTGTGGAATCCCTGTTGCACTACTTCTTTGTGTCTTCTTTCAGACATTATTTGTTCTTCTAAATCTTCTATTTTTGTTGGTTCTAATATTGTTGGTTGTTTTGTTTGTTTGTTTTGTTTTGTGTTTTGAGACAGAGTTTCTCTGTTGTAACCCTGGCTGTCCTGGAACTCACAGGCTGGCCTTGAACTCACAGAGATTCAATTGCCTCTGCCTCCTGGGAGTAAAGGTATGTGCCACCAAGGCCAAGCCTAATATTTTATTTTTTATCTCCTTTTGTATAGAATTTTCATGTTGTTTTCAGTGTACAATTTTCTTTTAAGTTTTTCTGCATTTCATATTTCTGAATTTCTGGAATTGTTTCATATCGTCTTTTGTTTGTTTTTTAAGTCATTGTTTATTTTTACAGATATACTTGTAAATCCCTTTTCTAGTATTTTAAATTTTTCTTACCCTTTCAATCATCACTGTTTCTGCTTCAAATTTACAAAGACTGGAGGGATTATGAGATTTTTCATTCAAGTATGAAGTCACTTATGTTGTTCTTAAATATATTGTGTTGGGTAGTTTCATGTCACCTTGACACAACGTAGAGTCACTGAAGAAAAGGTACCCTCAATAGAAAAAACTGCCCCTTCTATAGACTGTTCTATAGGCAATCCTATACTTTCTTAATTAGTGATAATGTGGGTAGGTTAAATCCATTGTGTATGGGGCAAGTGGTGTTGAGTTAAAGAGAAACAATCTGAGAAATAACATGGGAGCAAGCCAGTAAGCAATACTTCTCTACGAACTGTGCATCAGCTCCTGCTTGAGTTCCACTCCTGACTTCTTTCTTCCACGGTAAATTGTAATGAGGAAGCAAGAATTGTTGTGGAAGTTTATATTTAGTTATATTAAAATAGGTTTTGTGCACTGTTAGAAAAAGGGATGCATAGGCCTTGGCATTTTGCATTATCTGCAGGTGTTGGGTTTCTGTGGGGGATGTTTGATTGCTTATGATCTGCATCTGAGGAGTTCTGACTCAATAAAAACACTCAAGCTGAGACTCTCAGGGTTCCACCATCTGGTATGGTGCTGGCCATGAAGGTGGTTTCCTCTAGTGAGGTCTGAAAAGTTTACACATATGAATAGGCCTCCTGTCCTGTTTGCTGAGCTGTCACAGTGGCATACTGCTACAAATGGCATACCAATGTGGGGCAGGGCATCATGCAAGTCAATTCAACTTGGAAGAGAAGGAAGAAGAGAAAGAAACTTCAGACCTCACAGAGTCCAGTAAAATATGCTCAGGGAAGCTACAAGAGGATAGAGATTAAAGTATTAATTGAAGGCTCCCAAAGGAAAAGAAGAGAGAAAGGAAATAAGCTTCTATAAAGAGAAAAGGCTGTGAAATTAATAAATAAATGAGGGAAAAAAAGACTCCAAGGCGAAAGCCACAGAATGGAGGCACTTGGAGATATAGAATATCTTGGAAGCAGAAAAAAGCAAAGTTCTTACTGCTTTTCCTGATCATGGACCCAATCCTCTCTCCTGACACTCGCAGTAGTGTATTGTTTCAGAAACTGAGTTTTCTGATAGCTGCGTTGTTTGTGTGTGAAGCTCAAGAAGTTCTGTTTGAGATCTATGGAAGGAGTTGTATGTTTTCCCTTTGCGGTGGTTAAAAACAATGTCAAACTGCCAAGAATTTACCAATATTCTTCTCACCAGCCCTGAACCCCTTGTTGAGGAAGGTGCAGCTTGGAGTAAACAAGAACTTAGTTAAACTGAGCAGTTTTTTTTTTTTTCTGCATACTTTACTAAAGAAAGATAAGTTATCCAGGCACTGATGATGATGATAACTCCTGATGATGGTGATAAGAATTTCATCTACAGGAGGACCCATATACTGCCAACAAAATGACTAGTTATTTTTCCAACAAACCAGACTATCTTAAAACCTAGAACATGTTTCCCTAGGGTCAGCACACAGAAACTATCTTCCAGAACTTTATTAGATTGTATCTCATGCTGGCAGCCTAACTAGGTCCTTTAAGGGTCACCCAGCTGGTACTGGCTTTGAAGGAATGAAGGGGTCTTTGGTGAGCAGCTGAGACTTGGCACTGTAAGAGGCCAGGAGAAGCCATTATTGAAGGTACAGCCCAGCTGAAGGCCCAGATTGAAAAGGTCATGCAGAGAAGTTGAGACTTGGCATCATGAAAAGAACCCAGAAGAGGCTACTGGTGAAGGTGCAGCCTAGTTGCAGCAAGGGACCCCGTGGTGTTCTGAAGATACCAGTGCCATAGGGTGATCATCAAGAACAGCAACAGTAGAGTACAGCCAGTCAGAGCCTGGAGGACAAACTGTGTGTGCTATAGAGGACAAAGCCTGAGAAGTAATCCAAGCTCTTTGGAGAAGCTCAGAATATTGTGAGTTAATTCCAGATAATTGGACACTGATAGTGTTTTTTTTTTCTGCTGTCCGAAGAAATTGTGAAAAGCTTAATAGATGTTTGGTATCATTTGGTCGTGTGCATTATAAGCCTTATAATTGTTCCTTTTTTAAATATTTTTGCTGGTGTAGTGTTAAATTGTGTAGTAAAGGTAAAGCATTTTTTTTGTTATATGAAAAGGGGAATTGTTGTAGAAGTTTATTTTTAGATGTGTTTAAATAATTGTTTTTGTTTACTGTTGGAAAATGGGATGCATAGGCCTTGACATTTTGTATTGTCTGCAGGTGTTGGGTTTCTGTGGGGGATGTTTGTTTGCTTATGATCTGCACCGAAGGAGTTCTGAATCAATAAAAACACCTGAGCTGAGACTCTCAGGGTTCCACCAGTGTGACACTGGCCATGATGGTCATTCCCTCTGCTGAGGTCTGGCCAAGCTTATAGATATGAATAAGCTTCCTTGTCCTGTCTTCTGAGCTGACACAGTGGCATACTATTACAAAGATCCAAATAAATTCTTTCTTCCATAGTTATGCTGGTCATGGAGATTTATCACAGCAATAGTAACCCTAGATTGGACTGAAATTGGAACCAGGATGGTGTGGTATTGATGTGATAGACCTGACCATATTGTTCTGGGGAATATTGTGGAATGATTTTGAAACTTTGGGCAAAAAAGCCTTTGAGTATTGAGAGATCTGTAGACTGTTCTGTAGGAGCTTAGACGGTAACAGTGTTGAAATCAATGCAGATGATGGAGAGGAGACCGGCTTGTGAAATTGTACAGGAACGCAAAGATGCTTCTGGGCCATTTGTGTGAAGAATCTATAGTTTTTGGTCAGTTGGAGCTGAAGAATCAGGTGTGTTAACAAGAGACCAGAAACACTAAAGTAAAACCTTTGTTTTTCTGAGGAAATGGATACTGAAGTTGAAAAGTCAAGTTTTCTTAGGAAGAAATTGTGGGCATTGAGTAAAATATTCTGGCAAGCATTTCCTCAGAGTCAACAGATGCAATTGCTGTGTGCCAGAAGCCACCAAGGTTGTACAATGTGTTGGCAGCAAATTTGTCATGTGTAAGACCCTCCCAGTGTTGGGGGTCTCTGACGAGACAGTAACTCTCACACACACCAATTTCATTCCAAAGCAAGATATATTTAGCAAAAGAAAAAAGGCCAGGAGCAACACACTCCAAACACAGATGGGATGCACCCTCAAGAGTGAATTTCATACAGCTTATAAACAAGGAAATCATGAAACAGGTGTTTTCTCAGATTAGCTATGCCTGGAGGACAGAAGCAGCAACTGACCTTTATTTTTACTGGCAAGTGAGGGGTAGGGAGATAGGCAAGGTACTTGTGGCTTCCTTTTTTCCTTGGCAGGTGAGGGGCAAGGTACAGGTTCTGGCTTTGTGTTTTTGGAGGTTGGCCCCATTTCAGGGAAATGGAAACTTAAATTTAAGCCAACTAAGATGGAGTCTGAATCTAAAATGGAGGAGCTCTAGTCACAAGGCCTCAACATCAGGTGGTAATGGTTTTGAAGGAATGGAGGTGTCATTGAGAAAATCTGAATATTAGCACTATGAGAAGTCAGGAGAGGCCATTGGTGAATATAAAATGGAGTAACAGTGGCAGCCCAGGATTTAAGGAGCCATGGAAGAAAATTGAAGCTTTGCACCATGAAAAGAGCCCAGAAAAGGCTATTGGTGAAAGTGTAACCAAGTTGCAATAGAAGATCCCAGCAATTTGGAGATGCTAGTACCATTGCAAGGCCACCAGAAATAACAGTAACTGTAGAGTAGCATCAGCCAGAGTCTAGAAGACAAGTTATGTTTATTGCAAGGGACACAGCTGTAGAAGTGACCCAAGTCTTTTTGAGTACTTCAGAAGATCAATAGTGAATCCCAGATATTGGACACTGACTTGTTTACAGTATTGGAGTATGGTGTTGCTTTGTTCAGATTGTAATGGTGGCCTGGTTCTTCCCTCTTGGATTAAAAAAAGTATTTTATTCATTTATTTATTTTTAGGTACCCAGAGTTTTGGAATTTAAAAGAGACTGGACATTTTTAAGAGACTGAATTATTGTTTAAAAATTTAAATACTGTAGAACTTTTTAAGTTTGTAAAGTGTTTTATGTTTTAATGTCAATATTAATGTGTGATATTGGGAATAGAAAAGAAAAGAAATGTTGTGGCCTAACATTGAGGTCTTTGTGTGTCAAATTGAGAAGGTTCAGTTATATTAGGTAGCTTTATATAAACTTGACACAAGGAATAGTAATCTGAGAGAAGGGAACCACAATTGAGAAAATAACCTACATAAAATTAGGCTGGAGGGAAGCCTGTAAGGCATTTTCTTGATTGATTATTGATGTGGAAGTGCCCAGCCCAGTGTGGGTGCAGTTATACCTGGACTGGTGGTCCTGGGTTCTTAAAGAAAGCAGGCTGAGGAAGCCATAGGTATCAAGTCAGTGAGCAGTGCCCCCTCCATGGCCTCTGCATCACTTCCCCCTTCCAAATTCCTGCCTTGATTGAGTTCCTGTCCAGACTTCCTTCAGTGATGTGGAAGGGTAAACCAAATAAACCATTTCCTTCACAACTTGCTTTTTCTTTTAGTGTTTCGTCATAGGAATAGAAACCCTAACTAAGTCATATGCAATCAAATGAAACAGTGGAATCATAATTCATAAAAATGAATATGGCTCAATTCTGAGGTTGTTGTGTCACATCATGGCACCATCAGTCTTGATTTCTAGGGAAAACTCGATTTCCATTTCATTGACAATCTAGTGTTACTGGCTTTTCTTAGCACAGAGAAATATCCCCAATTGCTTTAAATTTTATTAACTGATTATATTCCTGAATTCTTGGGGCTTAGGAATTAATTTTCCCTAAAAGCACTTACAACCTAACACCAATGCTTTTGGATTAGAAACTAGTACATAGAAAAACACAGCAATCCTCATAAGTCATCACTTTAACACAGCAGAAGTTAATAGATAGTGGGATATTGTTGGAAAACCCTAATAATTTCATTGAAATCAAAATTCAGCATAGATATTTACACATGATATATACACCTAAATTACCACATTTAACAATATAAAAGGAGAGGCACAATTTGAATTTCATTGCATTTTGAAATACTATTAAGCAGGTGCACTAACACTTTGTATTCACCCAGTTTCTTTCACATCTATAATTGAAGTGAACAATTAATAATATAACTTTGTGTTCTGTCAAATGTACAGATGTTATCCATGGACATTAAATTAACTTTTTCATTCTTTAAACATCAGAAAAGCTGTTACAGAAGAGATGAACAATAACTGAAGGAGTCAATAAAATACCTGTAAATCTACTTTCCCTTTTCATGAAGATAATACCTAGATCTTGGTAGATTCATTACACTAGCATCTCAAGCTCTTATGTATTAAACACATGTGTGTGTGCCTGTGTGCGTGTGTATGTGTGTGTGTTTAATGCAGTGAATGCGTATGTATCAATGTCAAACAATTACTCAATTATTATATTTTCTGTTATTTTATTTAATTGTTTTGATCTACAAAAGATAATGCAAATTTATTATAGAGTTGAAATGTTCAGACCTTCAGAAAAATTGCTTATACCATGACATTGGGGTACTGTTAATGAAAGAGTGTTTTGCACAATGCTTTAAGGGTATAATTATTAGAATATCATTTAAGAGGTAAAGAGAATGAAGGAAAAAATTTCTGAATAACAAAATATCAAAATATCAAAATGCCATCATGAGAACGGCAAAGAAGAAAAGAAACATTGGACAAAATCACAGATTATATTACTGATGATGAATCTTATACACACATGTTTCTAACAACAGCTCCTGTCAGTGTTATTACTATTTTAATCTACTTATGTTTATATATTTCCAGCTTATTTGGACTCCTGTACATAAACAGTTCAATAATTGCAAGCCCTTTGATGAAGTCCCTTTCTTCCTCCTCAACATATGTATATATTTTATAACTAATGGTCCTAAAATTTATCCAAGGATCTTTTCCTTCAACACAATGCGTAAAGAGACATTGCTGTACATTATGATTGAAATAATTTTTATTTACAAATAAAATAAAATTTTATTCTTTCCAAAAAATTAGGAATTTTTGAATATATTGTAAATGTCTATGTCTTTCACTTGAATATAAGACTCATCTCTAACAACTTAGAGGTTTCTCTGTGGTTCAATACAAGGCAATAAAATATGATTAAGGGCAACCCATAAAAATCAAGAAAGCCCAATGCAATTAAAATTGAACAAATTAATAAATGCAATTTTTACAAGTTAAATAATCAAGAAATTTTCTGCAGATATGTACCAGATACAAATTCCTGAGAAATAATGAAACATGAATCATTGGTGTATCTACCACATCATTTTATATATAAATTTTATAAAATTTAAAGGAAATGTGTATTTAATAAGTTAAATTAAATGACAAAACTTTCCTATGATTCATGCAATATAATTTTACATAAATCACTACTATAAATTGAACAAATACACATATAATACAATTATTTAAACCACGTTTTGTGTGTCAATTTGTACAGGGCTTCTTTCACATCCTTATTCCTCAGACTATAAATTAGAGGGTTGAACATGGGAATTACTAGGGTGTAAAATAGTGAGACAATTTTGTCTTGGTCTAGGGAGTAGGAGAAACTTGGCCGGAAGTAAATAAAGAGCAGAGTTCCCTGAAAAATTGCAACAGAAGTCAGGTGGGAAGCACAAGTGGAAAAAGCCTTGAACCTCCTCTCAGTAGAGGAGATCTTCAAGACTGAGGAAAGGATGTAAAAGTAAGAGACAAGAAGTCCCAGAATGGCACACATCTCAATAAACTCAGAAAACATCAATATTGCTAATTCATTAACTTGTGTATCTGAACAAGACAGTAACAGGATAGGAGGGATATCGCAAAAGAAATGATTAATCTCATTAGAACCACAAAAACATAGGCCAAATGTTATTATAGTATGCATCAGAGTATCTATTAGTCCTAAGAGGTAAACTACAGCCAGGAGTTGGTAGCAAACACTACGAGACATGTCTATTACATACATCAGGGGATTGCTGATGGCCTTGTACCTATCAAATGCCATCACTGCCAACAGCAAGCCCTCAACATCTATAAAGAAACAGGTAAAGAAAAACTGTGTGACACAGCCAATAAAAGATATAGATTTATATTTGGCCAATAGGTCCACCAGCATCTTTGGTCCAACTGCAGTAGAATATCAGAGGTCTGAGAAAGAGAGATGGCTGAGGAAGAAGTACATTGGTGTGTGAAGCTGGGGATCCATTCTGATCAAAACAATCATTCCAATATTTGCCACAAGAGTCATGAGATAGATGAGAAGAAATACAATGAATAGAATGACTTCCATCACAGAGTTATTTGTAATTCCCAATAAAAGAAATTTGGTGAATGAAGAACAGTTTTCTTTTTCCATTCTTCTTTGTTATTTGTATTAATGTTTGAAAAAAGCATTCAAAATATAGATGGACTGAAATTTAATTTATCTAGACAAGAAAATTATAGTTAATAGTCAGTCTCAAATTTCATTATGTAGAGAATTTTCTGTGTATCCATAAAACAGTCTAGACACAAATCACTTTTAAAATGGTATGATCACTAAAAATTCCTCCCAAATCTTTTAATGGTGGCAGCTAATAATTTTAATATAAATTAATAAATAATTCCTGAGACATGATTATGTCCATTCAAATGCACTAGTGTTCAGAAGTCAGAATTTGATATCAGATCAAAACATGTCTGGAAAAAAAACCCCTCAAAACCTTATAGGAAGTACAAAAAAATAAAGGCTCAGCATTTCATATTATTGAGAAAAAGGATCACATTCATCATATTAATAAAAATTCATTTAATCTTTAACGATAACATCAAATACAAATAAACTCATGAAAATAGCTATGCTAATTTCCATATTATGCCATTTCCAAAAATTTTCAGCGATTTTATAGCAATCTTTTCTTATGGTTTTATACATTTTCTTAATGATACCTATTTCATTAAGCCATGTGTCACTTGTCATCACTCATTGCTTTCGTGATGTGAAGATCAAATCGCCAGACTCAAGACAAACGTTCTTATAAAGAAAGTGATCAAACCAATATGACAAGATTGTTACAAAATGCCCATATTAATTGGATTGTAAATAACCTGAAAAATATTAGGATCTTCTGAGTAACATGTCTTTTGTTTCTTGTATTTATCTTTGCTTTTATAGCTGTTTATTGTGTTATGCTTGTTCATTTACATTGATAAATTAATCTACTTTTTCTATAATGAATCCTTTCCGAAAGTAATTACTATGGACTTGAATTAACATGGATTTATATTTGCAAGGCTTTAATTTTGTTACTATTTGAGCAAGCAAAAAATATATATGTATATCATATTACTTATGAGTTGTTTTAAAAAAATTTTGATTACTAAATGAACCACTGAAACTTTTACAAAATTAAAGAAGCAGAAAATTAAAGTAGTCAAGTTCACACAATCATAGCAAGATATTACCACTGGCCATTAGATTTTAGAGTATAAAGTTGGGGATCTACTCCAATTGATATGCCTAGATTTTCCAGCAGAATAGTGAAATAAATAACCAGAAACACTATGAATAAAAACATTTCAACGTAGGCTTACAAGTAATTCCCAAGAAAAAGAATTCTGGTAATCAGGAATATTGTCTTCATCTATTCTTCTTTGTTCTTGGTCTAAATGATCAGATAAATTATCAGTTCTGTGTTAGTGTATGATATATTGTTTGAATAGGTGATATTATCTTGAAATCAAAACATAATGCATTGTTAACTGAAGAAGCAGCCTAGGCAAGAAGAAATTTTTATACTAACCAAAGTTTCTATTGTAGAAGTTTGATCTATATTGAGTTACAAATATAGAGGTAATTCTTTTTTTCTGTCCTCAGTCTCTACCACACATTATCAGTAAATGTATTTGAATGAAATAGAAGCTCCTCCACATTCAAAATAATAAAAAGGAAATATCAAATTAACTGACAACACATACACAGCTTCTTATTCTCTTAACCAACAAGGTCAGAGAGTTAATATTTTTCAGTATACTGACTGCATTTGGTGTAATATTTGCTTAAATTAATTATAAAAAACAGCCAATTTTTCATATAATAAATAAATACTGTTTAGGCCACATTAGTAGTATTATAGCATTTTTTGAAAATGAAAAATTGTTTATTTAAAGGTATGACTACTCCTCGTCAATGGTACACAATTTTTAATTATTGCTTATTCACTTAAATCCAACTTATGAATATTCAGAAAACATAAAAACCCAGAAAAAGTATTGGGAATAACAGAGTTTAACCAATACCACTGAACATTTTGTCTTACAAAATTGACTTTTCATTTATCTGAAATGGGAACAGAAAAAAAATTCTGTTACATTACCCCTTTCCTAACATGTGAATTTGTGATTTTAGAATGTATAGTATCTTTGGGCATCTTTATTGTTGCTGGAAAAGGCAAATATGCATTGCACTTTATAATAATCAACATATTATGGATGCAATTATATACAAAATGAATTGTTACATATTGCTATACATAATGTAGACAATCTGTTATTATTGGAATAAAGCTAGAAGAAATCAAATAGTTGCCCACATTACATCATGGGTGCACAGATTTTAAAAATAAATTGTATATGAATAAAATGTGTCTTTATAAATATAAAGATATCATATACTTTACAAATCTTATACAAAAAAAATGATGGCACACAAATTCACAAATATCTAAAACATATGTATTAGTCATTAGGCTCAGGATTTATGTAAGTACTTAAGCAGATTAAGCCATGAATTCATCTGTTCATCAACTGTATTCCTCATGTTTCAAATATATTACAATGTCAGTTTTCTTCTACTTTTGTAAATAGCCATCCGTAAATGTACCTGAGTCCAGTGAGTCTTTCCATCTTTGCTTGCAATGCCAGAACTAACTGCATGATCACATTTATTTTCAACTGGGACTGTTGGGACGTAATTCTCTTGAGGGCCAGTCTTCCTTCTTTTCTTTTTTTTTCTTTTAAATCCTAATATTGAACTTAATGAGCTTCCTGGCTCAGTATTTTCCTGGGAATACTCAACAATGGAATCTCTGTCATTTTCATACTTCACACTTGATTCTGTTGATGAGTATACACATTTACTGGGAATTATAATAAAACTCACTGAAACAGAAATTTCTCTTTCCTTAATGATTTCTACAATCTACACGTTTCATCCTTACCCTTTCATCTTTTAAACATTATCCTCCATTCCCAATTTAGAAGAATAATAATCCTACGTGTTATTTTCATAGTCGTCTTGTCTGAATATACTCTCAATTCTATAGCAACCATACTCATTTCAATTATTTTCTGAGTGATCAGAATTTTGAACACCAAAATGTTTTCTTTCATTTCTCATATCTGATTGTTTTTATCTACTTATTCATTACTACAACTGTAGAGCATTGCATGAGTAATTGGTCATCAAAAACTCTTTCTTCAAATATTATCATGCAATAACTTTTTAGATGTACAGTGATAGTTTAATTTTCAAAATGTATATTAGATAAAAAGCTTTGTAAAAGGAATTCTTCTATATATTTAAAATATATCATTTGTAGCATCTTTTCATTAATTGGAATTTGAAATGTTGTAGATAATCAAAAATCACCAATATTTTCTAAATGTAATATTCATCCTTATTATATGATTTCCTTCAGTCTATTTCATTAAGGAAAAGAGTTAACCTTGCTGCAACATTCTTTTAACCAGAAAATTGCCCATACTTTCCATTGTACAAATGTACCAGAAGTATCTCATCATTTAGTAGTGGCCTTTTTTTACCAAAATCTTGGTATTTTTGCTTTGTGGTATGCTACTAAAGATCATGAGTTAATTTTTAAATATAAACATTCATATTAACTGGCCTCCATGCATAAGGAAATTGAGATATTACCTTATATTTCCACCTCTAACAACTATATTAACTGCATTATATGGAAAGAAAACTTGATGTATAAATTTACAAAAATCATGAATCTTGTAGACATTGTTTTTGTCTGACTACAAATTTCTGATACCACAATGAAGCTAAAAAAAACCTTTTCTAATGATGATGATGATAGAATTTTGATCATTATAGTAAAATGTTTTATTTTGCTTTTAAATTAAGAAAAAAATGGTCTATGCAGTCTTATATATCATATATCTAACATATAATGAAAAGTTATTTGAAATCCTCTGTTTGTACAAACAAGTAACCACGGAAGTTTAAGTTTACAAAGAAGCCACAGAGATGGCATCCAGAATTAAATAACTTCCTATTTTATTTTATATTAGTGTTTTTTTCCTAAATACATCCTTGGGATTCACAATCATTTTTTCCTTCACATTCTTCAACTTGGTCAAAGGTTCCCCAAAATAAGTCACACTTTAACACAGTGGTTCTCAACCTTCCTAAAGCAGTGATCCTTTAATTCAGTTCCAGGTACTTGTATGTTAGCGTATCTGCATGTGAGAAGACTCTCCTGGAGACAGAGGAGCAGTATCTCAGTTCCTAAGGTCATCAGAAATACATATTTTCCAATGGTCTTATGGGACTCTTGTAAAAGTGTAATGAGCCCCCAAAGAGGTCAGAACCCACAGGTTGAGAATCACAGCCTTACAGTACTATTTTATGATGCCACATCTTATTTTGACATTTTTATTCCATTATTTTTTAGAATTTCAGACATGTAAAAAATGTATTTTATAATATTTATCCCAATTCCTCCCCTCAACTCTTTACTTTATACCCATTCATGACTTTATGTCCACTCCTTTTTCTAGTTTTGATAGTCTATCAAGTCTCATTTATGTTGCCTGTATATTTGTGAGTAGGTGGACATACCCTGGATGATGGTTGACTGACCAGAGGCTATATCCTTGAGGAAAACTGACTTTCTCTCTACCAGCAACCATAAACTGCTTCTATTTCCTAAGCTAGTTCAGGAAGTGCATGAGAACCTTCTTGCTCTAAGTGTGAATATTTAATGTCTTGACCTTATGCAGGAAATCATAGCTGCTATTAGTTAATGATAGAAAGGGTGCTGTCATGTTCAGAATATATTGTTTTACCCCAGTATGTCCCAAGCCTCCTTTTCTAATCTCCCCCTCACTCCCTCATGATAGTCCCTAAGCCTTGGAGAGAATGGGTAGCATGTTCAGATACCACTCATGATGATAATTTTAGGATACATATACCTCTATCTTTTAATTCAGTGACTTTATGTTTTACTAAAAATCCATAAGGAATGTTTTAACAATGATACACAACAGATTGGGATAAGTCAGGATATCGAGAAAAATATTCCTGGTGTTTACAAAGTCTTCTCAAATGGTATGAGGATGAAACAATGCTCTCATAATTACACTTAGTCAATGACTATTTGATGGAAAGAAGAATGCTACAATTTTCTTTTTTAAACTAGAAAATATCTCAGGGTGACACCACAGAAACAACCTAGTTTTGGAAAAATCTTCTTAGAATAGCACCCATGTGATGGTTTATTTTGACTGACAGTGTTAAAACTGAGAGGTGCCTAGAAGATTAGCAAGCACACTTCTGGGTGTTAGTTAGCTATAGTGTTTTCAGAGTGCACAGGTTCATGGAGGCCTTGGATTTTCCAACTGTTTAATTCACTGGTAGATTTATTTAACAGCTAATAGACATTTTGAAGTTGATGAGAAACTAGGATTTGGGCATTGCTTACCATTGCTACACCATGCCAGTTCTTCCTTAATAGACCAAATACAAATTGTGAACAAAATATTAATTCTCTAAGATTGTTCTTGCTAAGTATATTGTCATATTGACACAACAATGCTGTATTTATAGCATACTTTACATGAAAGGAGAGACATTTCTTCCAGATGACAAATTTTGAGGTAGCGAAAATTCAAACAGACAAATAAGGATTTTGAGCTCCATGTTTTTTGCTTCTATAATGATAATGGATAATAAATAATGACCAATCTATTTATTTATATCTTCTTCTGATGAATAGACATTATTCACATTTTCTCATGAAGTCCATGCAGTGTTTCAATATCAGGGGACAAATAAGATCTTACATAGATGAAAATAAAGACGTTTAAGACAGTAGAAGGTAACAGAAAATGTGATACTAATGGAAAACTCTGTCATTTTCTCTAAATTAAAATTCATCATAGACTATTACACACGATATATACACCCAAATGACCACTTTTTACCACAGAACAATTTAATACAAAAAGCTCTATTTCAATTTCACCAAATTCTGAAATAGTCTTACATATGCTAACTTCACAGTGTGAGCAAGCCAGGGTGCTTCATATCTATAATTAAAATGAATAGTCAACAATTTCTTCTTATTCAGTATTTTCAGTCAAATGTATATATTTTATCCTTGTATTTTCAATTAACTCATTCAGTGGTTTAAACATCCAAAATATATTATAGAACGAATGGAAAATAAGTGAATAATTTAACCAAATATCTGTGTCTATACTAAAACAGTCACATCCAGGTCATTTCACTACATTAGCATCTTGAACTCTCTTTACCTATTAAAGCCTATGGGGGAGATGTGTGGGGAATGTATGTGTGCGTGTGTCTGTGTCTGCATATGTTATGTTATTAAGAATAAGTTAAAAAGTGTGGGAGTGTTGTTTCAACGATGTTTCCAGGACATTATTATAAAAGTAGCATTTAAAAAGGGATGGGAATAAGGAAAAGAAAATTACTATTTTTTCATTTTGAAGGGTTGAGAATGGAAAAGAAGGAAAGAAACAATATTAATTTAAGTCACAGTTTAGATGACTAATGACCCTTGCGCACACAGGTGCATGGACATAGCTCTTCCTTGTATTCTTCCTGGTTTACACTAGTTAGATTTGTTTATTTTCCAATATGCATCTTAACAACCATGTAATTGCAAGCCTTGTAATAAAATATCTTTCTGAAAAATCACTTTCAGTAAATATCCATTGAAAGTTGAAGGAATGAAGGAATGATAAGCAAAACTTTAATGCACATAAGAGTGAAAGAAAAATTTCTTCACAAAGAAGAACTACATTTTTATTGAAGATGAACAATGAAGTATGAAATTTTTGAGTGTCTTTAAAATATTATTAAAATTACATATAAAAATTATATAAAAATTATTTATTTCAATAAACAACATGGCAATTGCTTTTGTATAATACTACAGAATTTGCCAAGATAAACAATCATTATTAATGTGTGCACATATGTATAAGATATTTATATATAGATTTATTTATTTTTAAGTGTATGTGTGTATGTTTGCATGAGTTTATGTGTACCACATATGTGAAAGACTCTGTGATATAAGAAGAAGCTCTAATATGATATGCTTCTGGAGTTATAAATTGTAGTGAACTGAGACATGTGGGTTCTGAAAGTAAAACCTTGCTCCTTTGCAAGGGAGGTGAGCTCTCTCTGAAGACCCAAGAAATTTGTTTCATACCAACTTATTTATTATTCTTTATAGTGTTTATGCTTATAAAATATAGTACTCAGTATGGTAAAACAAGGATGTTTCAGTGAAGCAATCTTATTTTGATTTAGAAAATAGTAAAACTTAGAGAGAAATATATGAAAAGCATAATTCTCCAAAATATTGCAGTTGCAGTCAGATGGAAGAAATGGGTACAGAAAGCTTTGACCCTCCCCTCAGTAGAGCTGACCTTTAAGACTGAGAAGGGATGATGCAATAATAGGAGATAGGAACTCTGGAGATAGTATTTAACTCAAAATTAATATTATTCATCAATCTTAATATTTGAATAAGGCAGCAATGTATAAAAGGATTATCACTGAAGAAAATATTTATCTCATTATACCTACAGGCTCATAATGGAATTACCATGTATATCAAAGTATCTGTCATTTTGATTTGGTAATCTCCAGACATGAGCTTGGCATTCACATGCTTAATATGCACAGTAGAGTATAATTTTTCTGTGACCATACCAGCCACTGGTTTTAGAATTAACACAATGATTTTTAATTTACTCATGATTATTCACAGCTTGATTATCAAAGTAGCAGGAAATAAAATCAGCATATAAGAATTTATAGCCTTTCTATATACAGATAACTAGCTTACAGAGGAAGAAATCAGAAAAACAATGTCATTCACAATCATTTTAAAAATTCTCTTGGATTAAGTCTAACTAAGAAAGTGAAAGATTTACATTATAAAAATGTAAAGAAATTCAAGAAATAAAATGAAGAAGGTGTTAGACAATGGAAGCTTACTCATGGATCAGTAGGACTAATATTGTGAGAATGATCATCCCATTAAAAGCAATTTACAGGTTTATCATGTAGCAGAAAGTTGCTGTGGCATTTCATACATGCAAACTCTGTCAAACTTCAGCAGAGGGAATCACCATCATGGCAAGCACCAACCTTGATAGTAGAACCCTGAGCAACTGAGCTAAGGTGTTTTTATTGATTTGGAACTCCTCGGGTACAGATCATAAGCAATGAAACATCCCCCACAGCAATCCAACATCTGAAGACAATACAAAATGCCAAGGCTTATGCATCCCTCTCTCTAACAGTGCACAAAAACAATTATTCAAACACATCTAAAAATAAACTTCCAAAATAATTCCCCTTTTTTGTATAAGAAAATAAAATGCATTACCTTCACAGCACAATGTAACACTATACCAGCAAAACCATTTACAAGAGAAACAATTATGAGGTTTCTAATGCACATGACCAAATGATACTAAACATCTATAAAGCTTTTGACAATGTCTTTGGACAGCAGAAAAGCATTATCAATGTCTAATGGCTTAGTTGTATCCAAATGGCTTAGGATACATCTCTGGCTTTGCTCTCTGCAGCACACATAGCTTGTCCTCCAGGCTCCAGATGGCTTAACTCCATTGCTGCTGCTATTCTTAGTAGTCAATCAATGGTCCTGGCATTTCTAAAACACTGGGGTCTGTTATGACAACTGGGTTGCACTTTCACCAATAGCCTCTCATAGGCTCTCCTCATGATGCCTGAGAGGTCTAGAGTCCCTAGTGCTGGCCTTACCTCTCTGTTTAATGTCAAGTACTCACTTTCCCAGAAACCCTTGTTTCCTCATGACATTTAAGGAGTCAATCCAATATTCAGTTTCGGACCAATCAGAGGATCCCTTGTTTCTTTTAAAAACCCGACTGGACAGCTTTCTGAGTCACCATCTTGATTAGTGGCTGACTCCTACAAATAGGTTCTTTTTTACTTTGGTGAAATAAAGTGTGCCTTTGCCTGTTGTATGCGTGATCTTAGTGATCTTTGTAGCTTCCTGCCCAGGAGCCACTGGCTCTGTTGGCCTTCAGCCAGTGCTACCTCTCAAATCGAGAAGGCCTGGGCAGGACCTTTTTAATTGCAACAGAAATTCACAGGTAAGTGGATGGAGCTAGAACCAATCGTCTTGAGTCAGGTAACCCAAACACAAATAGATGTATGTCACAGTTTTCTTTCATTTCTAGATATTATCTTTGAATCTTCAGGTATCCGGTATGTAGGTTTTATTTGGAATGCACCTAGAAGTTAGGGGATTAATCAGTTGCCATGGTAGAAGGGGATCCCTAGGAAGCAGATGGAATAAGGCATTATAATGGGCTAAATGGAAATAATAGAATTGGAGGGATTTAATAGTTGTTGAAAAGCAGGTTGTGAGAAGACAGGTGCAGGTGAGAATATGGGAAGAAATATGAAAATCTTTGAAAAAAGCCATTTGGAAACACATTACTAGAGACTCTTCCTGGAATATAAACATATACATATGCATACCTTAAAAGAGTTTCATTTGAATTACCAGTTAAGGAGGTAGAAGAGAGGTATCAGTAGGTATTCACGATCCTCCAGCAGATAAATAAAAAAGGAGGAATCAGCTACTGTTTGAGGAGCTATTGGCTCCTAGGTTCACATATACCTCCACCATTACAGACTATTGACAACATTCTTAGCCACCCTGCAAAACTTGGCTATAAGACTCTAATTGTGATGACAACACATTTTTAATCACAGGTCTTGAAGAAATGAAGATGTTATTTAGAAGTGTCATTCTGGCTGATTATCATTTATGGTTCCAGGGGGTATGCACACTACTGGAGGAGAAAAGTTATCAATCTTACTCAACTGAGAACCTTGAATGCTACAATGACTGGCCTGATAAAATATGCTTACTGGTGCAATAATAGCATTAATTTTACTGGAGTAATCAACTGTTTTCTGATTGTATTTATGTTCTGCTTCAAGAGACCAAAACCCTGTGGATAGTTAGGTCATAGGCCTTAGAGGATGTGGGGCTCTCCTACAGCTAAGAGTGAGTTGAAGCTGGCCTGGAGCCCCAGATTTTCTCATCCTGAGAGTGATAGGAGTTGGATTGCTCCTCACTTAGCCCTGGCTAGAACCCAGCTAACTGCTAAATACTGCCTGTTTCACAGAAGCAATGGAATGTGGATTTGTTGATGCTTATTTATACTCCAGCTGGAGGCATAGGGATGAGTCCATTTCCACATGGAGATGAGGCTACCCTAGTGTCTTCATCTAAGCCAATTGCTCCCATCCCAGTGACCAATGACACTCCCCTGCCTGCACCCTATAAATAACCCTATTCCCTGCAATAAAGGGAGAGTGCCCCTCTGTGCACCCTCTCCCAAGATTATGTGCTCCTTGACTGATGGATACTCAGTAAGAACCATACAGCCCACAAAATGTTTCCATGTGGCTTTCCACTTGGGGGCAGACAGCCATGAGCAACTATGACTGCTTCAATCTTACAAGAGGAGAACTCAGTACTATTATTTTCTACATGGTGATAATGTTAAAGTGACTCCTAATGATTTATTGATAAATTCATATTCAAAACATCTCTCAACCTTCAACAGAAAAGCTCCCCCTTCAGTAGCTGGCAATTAAGACAGAAACCCTCAACTAGTCAAAATGCATAGAATAAGAAACTGTGGAGTTTCCAACTCTAGATGGGATATACATATCATACCCCTCTCCATAAGGACTCAGGCATCATTGCACAAAAGGAGGAAGAAAGATTATAAGAGCCAGAGGTAATGGATAGTGACACCAACAAAACAATATTTTCTAGAACCAACAAGGCAGTTGCACATATGAATGTGTAATATTGAATGTGACAGAATGCACAAGGTCTGCATGAGCTCAAATCATGGCAAAAATCTCAATATAGAGAGCAGAATGTCAGTATGAAATCCCAGTAGCTGAAAAAAACATTGGCATTTAATAGCTGCTGGAGAGGTAGTGTTCGGTTTTTTTGTTGTTGCTGTTCGTTTGTTTTTTGTTTGTTTGTTTAATGGTTTGACCCCTGATAAGTCTACCACAGGTCAGGGAAAGCTCCACTTGCAAGTCTATTTGCAAAGCAAAATCTGTATTTCATTGGGGAAAAGAAAAAGTTGGGTGGGTAAGGATTGGAGGTTAGAGAGACTATATATGGAAGGAGTTAGGGGCGTATGTTCAAAATATGTTCAAAATACTTTGTATGAAGTTCTTAAATCATTAATGAAACAGTTTCTTAAAATAACTCAAGCTGTATATCTGTCTACTTATTAGTTGATTACATGATTGCCTCTGGTTCCATCTAGTGTTCAAAACTTGTAAAAACACTGCCTCTGAAGCTAAAATGGCGAGCTTGACGTTTGTCTTTGAGTTCCAGGATGTAAGATCTTACCCATGTGTTTCTTCTTGTATAGAGATATACCTGCTGTCAATCACGGTCCTTATCAATCTGCTATCAATAATGGTCCTTGTTTGTCTATAAGGCTTGATCTCTATACATTTCTAATAAACCATTCAATTATTAGAGTTGAGTTATTGTTTTCTACAAAGAGAAAATTTAGCAAAATTGAAAAGACATTTTTATCACTAAGAGTAATATGATTCTAAATATTTGCACTTTAAAATTTAAATTCATGATACTATAACAAGATAAACATAGTCATAAAATGTGCTTTAAAGTGTAAATTATTAAACATTCGATCCATTTGATAAAATGATTAAGTAAATGTTAAATTTTTCTAAATTTACAAATTTCATTTATGTTTAGAGTTAATTCCCATACACAAAGCTTACTAATCAAGTGTCCAAATTACACTAGAAGGTTAATGTTGGTATTTATGCAAAAAGATCACATCGAAAATGATGAGAGAAATGAAGTCAAATGTGAGTTGCAGATGTCAGAGATTATCTTCAATAATTTTGCATGGACTCGTGCTGTGACAAATAATTAAGATGAGGTTGCAAAAGACTGGCAATCTTACATTACAATAGTTACAATTACAATTCAATAGTTAGAAATACTTATTTAAATATAGCTGCTTTCATGAAACTATTATGGACAATATAAACCAGCCAATTAAACTGACAAATTTACAAACTCTGGTATGAAATGCTTTTATGTTACTTCGCTCTTTTCAGAAAACACCTGTTCTTAGCAATGTTTACATGAGTTCCTGAATGTGCCCTTAATGTAAGAAATAATTATAATATATATATATATATACATTTTATATAATTATAATATAATATATTATATATAATATATTATAATGATCATAATTTAAAAATTATAAAAATAAACAATTTACAACACTGATATTTTACAGTAAGAATTTTTACTTTTTCTTCGGATATTTGAAATAATTTAGAATGATTTCCATCCTAAATATTTTACTACTTACAAAGAAATTTTACTTATAAAAGAGATCTTTTGTCAAATTCCAAGTTACTGAAATTAACCCAGGAATAGGGACATAGCTCATTGTTAGAGCAACCTGTCTACCATGTCTGAGACCCTATAGCTAGTTCCCAGTTCTGAGGGGAAAATCAAAGGAGACAACTCAAATATTACTGAGAGTGGTAATTGCCTCTTCAAGTAATTAACAGTGACAATGTTTCTCCCATAATTAGCAATGCATATACCAGAGCATATATGTCAATGGCAGTAATCCCATTAGAGATCCCCTGAATCTCCTGGAAAGATATATATGGGAATCTCACTTATTAGACCCATTGGCATGAAAATGCAGTAAAAGTCATTCTTCTGTGAAATTATTCAGCTATTCTATTGGAAAACAGTCTTTATTTTAAGTCATATTTAGGGAACTCGACACCATTCATTGCACAAAAATTAGGCTTTGTGAATCTGAGCTAGTAGATAAATAAATAATAATCCATGAACAAATTGGTAGGAAAATATACTTATCAGTGACATCAGTTTTCACAGGAAATTTGTTCCCCCCTTTTCTGACAAATATTGTGTAATAATATGTAACATCTTTTTGTAAGTACATTTTGTTAGAGATAAAAAAAAATTACTCATGCTGTCTGATAATTTGAAATACTTCATGTTATAATTGAACACATTTTGTTAGATGCATGGGGAAGTTTTTCGTGAATTTGATTTATAACTACTATATTACTTACTTTCTGAGGAATTGTGATTTTCTGTCTTCTGCTTCTTCTCTTATCTGCCTTCTGCTCTCATTACCTTTTATCTTGTACCACAGGCATGTTTTATCATAAGTTCCCAAAAGTGACTGCCATGCTTATTCATGAAATGTGAAACCTTTTCTTGCTCTTCAGCCTGTCTCCCTGTGATCTAACCACGAAGATTTGACATCCTAATGATTGTTCCCCATCCTTTTCTTTGACTAAAATACACCTGTCAATTCCTGGATGAATATACTTGTGTGTTAATCTAAGTATCTACTTACATTTGATATGAGTAAGAACATAATGTAGTTAATGCAACATCACAACTTTGAAATCATGATAATTTTTTATCTCGATCTAGTTTTAATTTCCCCTTTAACATCAAATTTTTTATTTCTTGATTTTTTTCTATCTATAAGACAAGGCTGATAGTGATAGCCTTACATATTTTTAAGTTATTTTTGAGACAATAAACTACAATGGAAATATTCAGAACTTTGTATTATACATGAGAGGCCTTATATAGTTAGTAGTTACTGTTTGGTAAAGCTGGGTAATGATGATTAAAATGTTGTTTATGCTATTATTCTGTTTAAAGAACAACAGTATGGGGAAGAAAAATTGAAACCTTATGGGTTGAGGGAACACAGAGTGATGATGTGTTAGAGAGACAGAAGAGACAACCAAATTTATAGTCAGACAAACAGATAAGTAAGTAGAGAGGTAATTTGTTGTAAAATATTGAAATTTAGTACAGAACTACTGTAAAATATTTGTCTTCATTGCCTTATAATAATAATGTATACTAAGTTGCACAAAGTTGTGTATTATGTATATAACTAAAAGTTATTCATGCTTAATTCACACTAACTAAAAAGGAATGTCTTGGCTAATCTCTTCATACTTTAAAAGCAGACAAAAAATATTTTCCATTATCCTGATGGGATATGGAACACCTCCACGCACTTCATTGATAAACATGTTTGAGCTTGATCATCAAACTTCTAGCCTCTGATTTGCACATGTTGTAGGGTTATGTTATTCATTAAATATGAAAGCAAAGTGCTCATTATCCACATAACATTAGCACTGATTACACTGATGGATTAATAATGCATAAACAGTTTTATTTTCTTTAATAGACCTCACAGACAGCATTAATATAGGTATTGAACACTTTATCCATTTCTCTTATGTTTTCCAAAACAATTTTCAAGATTAAATACAGATTTCTTTTCCTTCAAAATTGAATTAAGTGAAATAATTAAAATGCCTCATATTCTGCCATTTAAATTCCCTGAGAGCTCAGAAACATTGATCGACACACTTCTCATATATAACAACTTGCTTCATACGTGAATAAAATATTCAGCTAGTTTGTTTCTTGTATTTGTTCATGGGAATGACAGACAATTTAAAGATGTTAGAAATTAATTTATGATCAAATGTTGCACATACTTTCTTCAGTCACCTAATGATTATTTAGTGGAAATTTATTGTAAACAACCTGTATTTACCAAAGGTACAAACACAAATGACCAACACTATTGGCTTTTTTTTAATATATGGGAAATATTTGTGGAATTATCTTAATATATTTT
This sequence comes from Cricetomys ansorgei, assembly GCA_026225945.1. Classification (NCBI taxonomy): domain Eukaryota; kingdom Metazoa; phylum Chordata; class Mammalia; order Rodentia; family Nesomyidae; genus Cricetomys; species Cricetomys ansorgei. The sequence continues at coordinate 22,020 of JAMJFZ010004027.1, read as the reverse complement.
CTCTCTAAAATATACTCAGCTTACAGTTTCTGAAAATTGATTTAATTTTACTATTAATTCTTTTGTTTTATAGTTGGAAAATATAAATGGTTACCTAGTGTTGGTTTTGTTATATAACTATATCCACAGTTACAAAAATAGCGCATGTATTTTGGTTAGGGTTAATATTGTTATATTAATCGCCATGTCCAAAGCAACTTGAGAGGAAGAGATTCAGCATATACCTTCAAATCACTGTTCATCATTAATAAGGCAGGGAAGGAATTCAAACAGAACAGGAACTCAGAGACAGGTGCTGATGCAGAGGCCATGAAGTAGTGTTATTTACTGGCTTGCCCACATAGCTTTCTTATAGAACCTCTGACCACCAACCCAGGGATAGTCTCATACACAATGGGTTGTGTCACACACTTAAATCACTAATTAAAGTAAGCCCTACAAGCTTATCTGCAGTCTAATATTATTGAGGAATTTTCTCAATTGAGAATTTCTCCTCCACTCCAATGACGTTAGGTTTGATCAATTTGGCATAAAACCCACCAGCACACCATGCCTGTATCTTTTAATTTTCAAGGAATGGGGAGCAAAAAGAAAAGGAAGTAAACTGTTCTAAAATTACTGTCTCCCCCCAAAAAAACTTGAAGTACTAATTTAAGTAAAAATACAGTTTTTCTTTTAACACAGTTCGTGTGTTCATCAATTAGTTCTTCATTTCTTCTCTGTTAGATAGTGTGTTACAATTGAGTTGAAAAAAAATGTAAACAAGATCATGCATTCTTCCAACCTAGAATAGAAAAAGCAAATAGTCCAATGCCAAAATCAGTCATAAATCAAATGATACAAGGTATCCACTGACATCTGTAATATATGTCAAATATTGTGTATGGAAACAATTTGAACATAGACTTTTTATTATTTACTATTTTTTTAAATAATAAAATAAACTTACTCTAAATTATCTCACTCTTTCTATGTCATATTTTTATGATTTTGTAGTACTCTAAAAAAAAAAAAAAAAAAAAAAAAAAAAAAGACCTACAAATACATGGTAACTATACCTCAGTCACTGAATTTATCTTGTTAGGATTTCCAACATGACCTCAATTTCAGTTCATCTTATTCCTGGTGTTTCTGACACTGTATGCCAGAATTTTAATGGGGAAATATTGGCTTGATATTGTTAATTAGGACAAGCCTGCATCTTCAAACTTCTATGTACTTTTTCATTAACAATCTTTCCTTTGTAGACCTTTGTTATTCCTCAGTTATTGTTCCCAGTATGATCATCAATTTCCTCTCAGCCAAGAAATCTATTTCTTACCTTGTGACCTCCACATATGTACTGTGACATATGCCTGGCCAGACACATGCATACACACAGAGACACTCACATAAACAAACGAATAAACAAACTAACAATACTATTTTTTAGGTCCTCTTTACAATCTAGTCTTAATCCTTGAACCAGAAAGATTCAGTCTTTGTACAATCTAGAGTATTTAACCTGCTAGACTGGTCCTACAAGGCTTCAACTATAGCATTCCAGGACCTACTGCTAACTGAGCCAGTGTGACTAGATCCTTCTGAATTCTTACTCTTCTGATTCACCTCACTGTCTGTTCTGGGCTTCATCTGCAGATGTCTCTCACTGAGCTCTCACTGTTCTGTCAGGTCTGTAACTGACTGCTTCAACTAACTGCTCTGTAACTCATTCCATTCTCAGCTTTTGTAACTCATCTGTAACTGACTCTTCAACCTTCTCTGTAACTGCTCCTCAACTGATTCCTCAGCCAGCTTCTCAACTGACTTGGTTAACTCTTTCTGTAACTTTCCTTAATTAAGCTGAGAGTCAGAATTTTCTCTTGAGAGTTAGGCATATCCTTATTCTGCTAACTCTTCCTCTGATTAGTTACTTTGTCATTCATTCTTACTCATCTCAGAGGTCACTTCCTCTGTGACACTGATTCTTTCTGAGTTTTGCTTCCTCTGTCTGCTTCCACTGTTTTTCTAGGGATGAAAGGCATGGATAACCACTGCCGTATGAATATTAAATTAGAGGTATTTGCTACCATTGCTTTCTGAACACTGGACTACAGGTGTGTCTAAATACCACTACACAGGCTTCATAATGCAGCTCCTGGAATATAACCTATAACTTTCACAAACGGCTATTCTTCTATACCTTAGATTAGTGAAGACAGAACTTTATAGAAAAGCATGTATATAAAAGCAGTCACATCACACTTGTATTTTGCATCTATAACAATGGAAGCATGAATAAAGACATGATCATCATTATGCATTGTGTGTATATAATCATTAATTATCTTTTTACTCTTCCTTTATTTCACTGATAGAGTGGTAGAGATATGGAGCTATATAGAGACACAGTCTAAAAACACACATGAACACACACATATTCATAAATATCATTGCCATTTTCTGAGACTTTCAATGTTCATTTTTCTTACTAATCACCATGCTGAAAAATGCAATAGAATGTGCATATGGTTTGCTTAGGTTTCACTTTATTTTTCACATTTCATTTATCTATTTTTGTGCTTAACTTCTTGAGTGAAAGGAAAAAAGTATTTTCTTCACTAGAGACAGAACATGGGGAAGTAGCTTATCTCCAGAGTAAAGAACATATACTATTTAAACTATGCTGTGTGTTCTGACAATGTAATAAATGGTTGAAAGTGTTTTGGCTGTTGCAGATTAAGGGAGTATTTAAGCCTTAAAAGTCAAACTTACTATTTTCTTTTACTATTCAGTAAAGGGTAGATTTATATTAATATTTAACTTAACTCTACAAACATAAGCACAAACTATATTTAACTCATATCAAATATATAGAGAGTTAACTCTCCTTTTTAAATATCAGCATGAAAGGGAATTGATCAAAGGAATTGAAAGGAATTTTGCATTTAATTTTCTATTTCAAATATTGTTTCAAATTTCTTTTTTACTCTCACAATATTTTATGATATAGATCAAAGAAGAACAAAGTATATAATGTGTTTTCATTTAAAAGGCCAATATATTAAAGAACAATAATACCAATAAGGGCACTATCTAATATGCTAAATTATATCGATATATAAATGTAGTTTAAACATTTTAAAGTATTATTTGTCTTTCATCAAGTCTTTACTTCAGCTATGCGTGTACTTATCTGTTTTTTATAAGTTGGATTTCGTAGTTCATAGTTATTAAAAAGTGTACTTTAAAACATGATCAAGAATGATCACCATTAAAACATGCCTTCTACCTTCTAAAGCCAAAGGTATTCCTAGTGGTTAAACATTGCATGATGTAAATGAATATAAAAAATAGTATAGAATTATTAGCATATTTATACTTGCGTGTTGTAAGTTTTGCCAAGAGAAAAACCTTTCTGAATCTATGTAACTATTTATGCTTTTACCACATTTAGTTTCTCTTTTTATAGATTTGGTAAGTGAAGTATAAGCCCTATATACGCTTCCATATGAAATATATTAATTAAGATAAGACTAACTTTAAGAAATGCAATTATTCTTTCAAAGAAGATGACAGATAAATAAGCATGAAGTAAATGAACAAAAAAAGTGCCCATATGTTCAAAAATTCAAGTGGTTTTCTGTCTTAGCATATAAATAGAGATTTCTAACAGTTTACAACAGTCAGAAACAGTAGCAAGGATGGCAAAGATTTTAGACACACCAGATCCAATAACCCTGGAGCTGAAGGAATAGTTCAGTAACCAAATGTTTGCCTAGCATGTGTAAGGTCTGTGCAGGATCTACATCGTCACCAAAAAACTAAGTAAGTACAGTTTGGATAGATCAGTATAGTTCCAGCATCTTCTTTACATGTAATTTTAAATGGCAATCCCAAGAATGTAAATAAAACTGTGCATGGTTTTACAAATAAAACATGGAGATATGCCCACCTCATATCAAAAAATAGAACAAAAGTAAATGAAAAGATTTTTGCACTACAGAGGATGTAAAACTCTTGCTAGGCTACTTTTCATTTTAGTATTTTAGAAATTTTGTTAAGCCTTGATTTAGAAATCTTTTATAACAGGTCTTTAAACTTTGGACTTTTTCATCTTCCAGGATAACAATTTTAAGAACAATATTTATCCAACCAAATACAGTCTGGATAATGCTTATGAATCTACTGTGAAATGATTTAAACAAACATTTTTATCCTTTTTCAATCATTGTCTTTATAATAAGTATAGATTTAATTACAATGATGAAAAAGTTCAAATTTTTCACAATTTACTTTTAAGAAAAAAATATATTTGTGGTTTAGTTTTTGTCTTTAGTGCCATAGTTTAGTAATGTTATTTTTTAACTAGTAGTTTCTATTCATTTTATATGTTCAATGTATTATATTCACAATATAATAGTAATGGTGGTAATGGTGTGTGTGTACGTGTGTCTCTATGTGTGCAACCTGATCATTCTGTATAATTTTACTTGTATATACATATTCAGGATTGACTATTTGGTATTGGATAACCAAGAGTTTCCAAAACTTATTCCAAACTACCAAAAATTTCCCCTAGGAAAAGTATTTCTCCTCTCTCAGCATCCCTTAGTTGCTTGTAATACTTTGTGTAGGACAGAGTCCTACAATTGTGGGCTTTCCCTTGTCCATTCTAGAATTCTGTTGCTATTGTCTTTGTTCAGGTCATTTTTACACATTGGTGAGACATTATGGGTGCATCTTCTGACATTCATCTTTAAAAAGCCCTGATATTCTGGCTTTTACAATATATGCAACAATTCCATACCATTACAGAAATAGAACTACCAAACAAAATAAAGTCATGGTGACAGTTATGAGAGCTATAGCAATAGCAATAGCAAGATATATACAATACTACACCTTCAGGTAATGCTCTAAGATCCTTTTGGAAAATAGTCCTATAAGGAGATAAGTGATACATTATATAAAAGAAAAACCAACTGCAGTTGTGCATATAAATCACCTTTTACAAAGATTAAATGACACTTCAAAAAGTATCTTCTGGAGGAAAGCCGTAAACTGTCTTGTAGTATTTCTTACTTTGTACTACTCTGATACCCTTCTTACTTAAAATGAAAATGTGGGCTTGGTGGTGGTAGCATATTCTTTAATCCCAGCACTTGGGAGGCAGAGGAAGGAAGATCTCTGTGATTTTCAGGCCAGCCTGAATTACAGAATGAGTTCCAGAACAGCAAAAGTTACAACAGAGAAATCCTCTTTAAAAAACAAACAAAATATCAAAGAAAGAAAGAAAGAAAAAGGAAAAAAAAAAAGAATCTGTAATATGATATATAAGATGTTCAAAAGAGCTTCTTATTATTAGGCTGAATTTAATAAACAATTAAAGTGTCATTAATGACTCTTTTATACTGTGTGTTAATAAAACAACTATCAGTAAATGTGTTTATCTTAAGGCCACCTTTTATTTCTGAGCCTGACCACGGCTTCTTTCACATCCTTGTTCCTTAGGCTGTAAATCAAAGGGTTTATCATTGGAATTATGAGGAGGTAGAAGACTGATGTCATTTTGTCTTGGTCTAAAGAGTAGGCAGAACTAGGTCTGAAATACATGAAGAGCATGGTGCCCTGGAAAATCCCAACTGCAGTGAGGTGGGAGGCGCAGGTGGAGAAGGCTTTGATGCGTCCCCCAGCAGAGCTGATCTTTAAGACTGATGAGATGATATAACAATAGGAGACTAGAACACTGGATATTGTACTCAGTTCAATGAAACCAAAAAGGGTAAATACAACCAGCTCATTAGTGCGTATGTCAGAACAGGAAAGGAGGTAAAGTGGTGGTAAATCACAAAAGAAATGATTAATTTGAGTAGAGCCACAAAAACATAAACGGAATGCCAATGTGGTGTGTATCAAACCATCTACAGTACCTGCCAGGTAAATTAAAGCTATGAATTGGTAGCACACCTTGCTGGACATGTCCACAGCATACAACAGGGGGTTGCTGATGGCCTTGTATCGATCAAAGGCCATCACTGCCAGTAGCATGCATTCAACATCTATGAAGATACAGACAAACAAGAGCTGCATGAAACAGCCAGTAAAGGAAATTGAATGTTTCTCTGCAAGTAAGTCAACCAGCATCCTGGGTCCAACTGCAGTGGAGTAGCCGAGGTCAGAAAAAGAGAGGTGGCTGAGGAAGAAGTACATTGGCGTATGAAGCAGGGGATCTATTCTGATCAATGTGATCATTCCAATGTTTTCCAGCAGAATAGTGAGATAAACAAAGAGAAAAACCATGAATAAAATCACTTTCAGATCATGCTTACTGGTAATTCCCAAGAGAAAGAATTCTGGCAAGGAAGAACAGTTCTCTTTATCCATTCTTCTTTGTTCTTGGTCTAAATAATCAGAAAAAATATATATATCAGTGCTGTGTTACGGTATGGTTTGTCTGGTTAGGTGAAGATATCATCTATAAAGGAAAGCATCATACCATTTTAGGCAGTTCACTAGGTATATGGATTGCACTGAAGAAGCAGACCAGATAAGGGATACACTGTTTATTAACCAAATCTTCTATGGTAGAAGTTTGATCCACATTGAGTTAAAAATGTAGATATAGTTACCTACCTCTCTGAATAGTCTAAGTCTTCACTAGTCATTATCATTAAATGTATCTGAATGAAATAAGAACTCACAGGAAGGAATTAACTGACAAGCACAGAGCTTCTCATTCCCTTAGCCAACAAAATCTGAGGATTGTATTAAGGAACGTTAACTGCATTCCCTATATTATTTGATTAATTATGAAACAAAGCCAACTTATCAGCTGGTAAATTAAAATCATTTTGGTATTTTTGGGGGTCTTATAGCATTTATTGAAAATGAAAAATTATTTATTTATAATTTGACCAGTTCTTTTCAACTATGCATAATTTCTTAACTGGCGTCCAGTTACAGGTACCCAAACCATCTTCAGATGACTAAAAGAGAACTAAAAAAATATTTGGCAGCTACAGATTGCAAACAACACCATTGCTCATTTTTGGCTTACAAACTGACTTTTTATTTCTATGAAAACGGAAACAGAAAAAGTCTGTTACATTGCCTATTTCCAGTCTTAACATGTGAGTTTCTGTGTTTACATCACTGTGACTTTCAGTTTCTTTATTGCTGTATGAAAAGGCAAATGTGGACTGTAATATAGCATCCCAAAGTATTGTGGTTGGTGTTACACATAGACTTGAGTTTGTATATAATGCTGTGCATTAGATGGAACTTTATTTACATTTTGAGTGAAACTACAAGAAATTACTAAATTGCCAACACCACAGCATGGGTGCATAGCTTTTAGGAAATAGTATATTAATAAAAGTTGCAAGTGTGTATTATCAAAATGTCTTAATAGATATAAAAATGTGACTCTACCAATCTTATACAAGCAAATAACAACACTCATGTCCATAAATATTTAACCAAAATATGCCTCTGACCATCAGGTAAAGGATTTATGTAACTGCATAAGCAGATTAAGCCATATATTATCTATTCTTCAATTATATTCCTCATATTTCAAACAAATTTCAAAGCTATTTTTCTTCTACTATTGCAAATAGACATCCATAAACCTACCTGAGCTCAGTGAGTCTTTCTGTCATTGTTTGCAATGCCAGAACAAACTGGATGATACATTTATTTTCAACTGGGACTTTTGGGACATAATTCTCTTGGGGTCCAGTCTTCCTTCTTTGCTTTATTCTAATATGGTACTTAATTAGCCTCCTGGATCAATATTTTCCTGGGGGAACATCCAATTTCATACTTTACACTTGACTCTGTTGATGAGTGAGAGTTCCTGAATGTCTTTATACTGAAAATGCATGAAACTGGAATTTTCCTATACTCAGTAACTCCACAACATACATGTGCCATCCTAATTCTTCCATGTTTTAAACAATCCCCTTCAGTTTACAAAATTAATAGTCTTATATGATGTTTTCTTTCACCTTTTCTGAACGTACTCCATCTCAATAGCAACCACTGTCATTTCAATTATTTTATGTGATCAAACTCTTAAACACATGATTTATTTATTTATGTGTGAATTCTCTTATCTGATTGTACTTATCTTCTTATCTATTACCACAACAGCTACCTCAAAGCTCTGCAATAGTAATAGGTCATTAAAATTTTTTGTTACATGATATCAGGCATTAACTTTATTATGAACAGTGGTGGTTTTATGTTCAAAATGTCCTTTATGAAAATGGGTTAAGGAAAAATTCAAGACATTTACATCCATAAAGGTTGATTTTATGTGTAGCAGTATTTCAGTAAATGAAAACTAAATGCTGTGGGTAATCAAACATAACCAACATTTTCTAAATGCAACATTCACACCATGATTTCAATCTATTTTATTAAGAAAAAGCATTAACCATGCATGCTATTATTGTAAACCTTAATTAAATTGTTTCTACTCTCCATTCCACAAATGTGTTTGAAGAATCTCTTCATTCACAGTGGATATTTTAGGGCAAACATTGGCATAAATGTAAGCACTGACTTATTATTATTATTCTTGTCAGATCATGGTAAAAGGCATTTTATTCTATGGTAATTCAATCCCCATTTCTAGAGAATTTTAACCTCAGTAAAATCTAATCTTAAACATATACCTGGAAGGCTTCAGCCTCCTTAAAATCTCATCTTCAATGCAAGCATAAACCTAGAAGGTTTTTCCCGCATACAATCTAATCTGGAAAAATAAACCTAGAATATTTCAGTCTCTGAGACTTGCTGATGACTGGGTTCACTCTGATGAGCTATCTTCTGAGTTAACTCTTTTCACTCTGTTCTGTATTCTGAACTTTAAACTGTAAATCTTAAACCCTCTGCTTCTGATTCTGCTTTCACTCTGCTTATTCTGCACTGGCTCTGCTCTTCTTGGCTTCTATTTCTGTCTGTGAACTGAACAACTCTCTTGTCTTTAACTCTCCAATTCTCTGGCTGAACTGGCTGAACTGAACTGTCTGTGGGATAAGAGACTCCTTTCATATCTTGAGTGTTAGGAGTGTCCTCACTCTATCTCAATCTCAGACTTTACTCTGCTTCAATCTCAAACTTCATACTTCCACTCTTCAGTCTGATTCATTCTCAGACTTTTGGATTAAAGGAAGCACTAACATTGCTTTCAGAGCATTTGATCTGCATCACACAGGCCTCTGAATGTGACCCCTTCAAACAGGACTTCTTGGAGAAATACCTCATGTGACAGCTGTTCTAAATTGATAATGTTAAAATTGAGGAATGCCTAAAATACTATTAGCAAGCACAATTCTGGACACATGTAGGTGACAGTGTTTACAGAGTTTGGGGGGGTCATAAAAGTCTTTTCTTTCCCCATCGATTGAATTCATCCTTTAGCAAATGGACTATTTAGAACATTCAGCTTTCTAGGATGTAGGCTTTGCTTTGACTAATTTGGTGACCGGGAATTTTTGTCAAACAAAAATTTCTTGCTTTGGCACATAGCTTCTCTCTCTCCACCTACCAGCCCTAACACCTGCATCACCTTTCCAGTTTTGCCTAAATAGATAAAATATAAAATGGTAAACAAGATAATCCATCCTTTCTATGATTATTCTTGCCAGTTACATTACAATATACAGTACAACAATACAAAAAAAAACTTTATTGTATTAATACCACTCTCAAACTTGAAAGGAAAGACATTCTCCCATTTTGCAATATGTTGAGGTAGGGAAAACTGGTGCAAATAGAATGGACCTTGGAGTACCAGTGCTTTTAGCTTTTAAACACTTTCTCATGAAGTGAAATTGTTTCAATCATTAGGGGAAAAAATAAGTTTAGATTGAAAAATAAAGATATTAGAGACAGATGCCAATGCATGATATTATCTTCTTTGAAAATTAATGCTTAGTAAACCCATTTTAATTCAAAATATTCTGAGTAATTTTTTGATGTATGCCTTTTTTAACATACAGTGAGTGTGAATGTGTGTGTATGTGTGTAAATGTTTTTGTATAACTACAATGTTTATACACACATTCATGTGTGTGTGTGTGTGCGTGTGTAGCAAATGCACTAATCCAAGGTAATTATGTTTTAACAACTCCAATTATAATTGAAATATTAGATTTTCTTCCATTTTATATTATTATTTGTTTCTTGTCACAACTTTTGAAAGTGATTTTGATAATTGACACCATGTCACATCAGTGAGAATTTTTGAAATTCTAACACTCAATTGATGGTTTTCTTTTAAGAAATAGTATCAAAATCTTGAATAATTATAAAAATGCCATCTATATTTGTATTTTATACTAAAGGTTGGTGCAGCGCTCAGAATTCATCAGACATTTTTGTTATTGTTGGTAGTGGTGGTGATGATGGTGGTGGTGGTTTATATTTGTCTGTCTGTTTATATCTAAATGTCTCTGTGAATGAGGCATGCAGAGCACAGAGTTAATGCAAAACTGCCACCTAATTAAAGTGCTAAAAATGAGTATCTGTGGAGTACTTGTCCATAATTGGGACATCCATATCCCCATCTGTTACATCCAAGCTCAGGGAACATTTCAAAAGTGGAAGATAACAGATGGAGACAGAGGTTAGGGGAAGTCTGTAGTAAAAATGTTTTCTATACGCAAGAGGACCTCGTTAACTCAGAACAATCATGTTTGCCTGTACAAAATCAAGACATTCAACATTCTAGCATAAAACAAAGAAGTGTTCATGCACTTCAAGAACTTCTAGAATGAAGAGACATTGATATATGATGGATGACAGAGGAAAGAGAGTTAGGTTTTGTTAACTATGTGACCTCCGGTCAGTAAACCATGGTGCAAAGAATGGCCACAACCCACAAATGGAAAGGCAAAACAAATGGGACCTGATGTGTTATTAAAAGCAATGAAGAGTAGAGGCGAATAGTGAATGTCAATTCTATAAAATGCCTTGTATAAACATAAAATTTTTTTTAAATTGCTAGTAAAATGTCAAAAGCAGGAAAAGAAATCATAACATAGTACTTTAAAGGGATGAGTAGTTGGGAATAATTAACAAAGATGGATCATGGGAAGAAAGAAATTGTTAATTGTGAATCCAAAGAAACATTCAATAAGTACTGAAGATAGGGAAGAAAGAAGAAAAGAGTGATGGAGTAAGTGATGGAATTGATGTTTGACAATTGCAAGCCATAGAGGTTCTTAAGCAGGGCTCTCAAAATTGTCCATGAGAACACAAATTGACTGGATATATTTGATTACTATAGAGAATTATTAATGAGAGTTGGTATCATGTTAATGACACAACTTACAAAACGGTTTGTGAAATTTGCAATTACTTTGTGAGAAACGTGGAAGGGTTTTATCTTTTACTGGAGGTAGATTTGGAAGAGAGAGAAGATGGGGGGATCTGGGGGATAGAGAGGGGTCAGATGTTTTGTAAAAATTGTATGTGAGAAGAAAAAAATTAAAATTAAATAAACAGTTTACTTATAAGTTAGCTTGAAAAAAATCTTAAAACGCTACACCCAGAGCATAAATTGTTCTGTTGGAGACAATGTAGAAGAGAAGAATTGTGAGAGAAATGTGCAAACTAAATATTGTATTCACAAAGATGGTACCATGAATTGGGATAGAAATCATTTTTCTTGTAATCTGACAAAGAATTTCGTGTCAGCTGAACTTGACACTATTCCATGAACTGACTTCTCAAGGGTTGAAACAGAGTTATACACAAAAGCTGCTGAGTGCAGATGCTATTCACCATGCTTGGTTCCATGAATGAAAGATCTGATATGCCTATTTGTGCACTTGTGATAGGGGAACATAAGTTTCTATGGAAGCATTATAATTTTGGAGATATTAGCAATATGGGATATTTTCTAAAGAATACTGAAGGCAAAAGATGCATTTAGCCTAAGAGATAGCTCTTGTCTGATTCAAACATGAGGGTTATCAAGTCAAGGGTATATAAGATATATAGAGATGAGACTAGTAATAGGCCATGAAAGTAAAGAGCTTGATTTCCTCTTGCTGGGTTGTAGTATTAATTTGGTCTCTGTTTTTCTTGTGTTCTTATAGAATTTAAAATATATCTGGTAACTTTTTATATGTGATGTATATAAGTTATTTTATTTTATTTTTCTTGGTTTTGTTGAGAAATGGTTTCTCTGTTGTAAGTATTAGTCTCCTGGAACACACTCTGTAGAGAGGGCTGGTCTTGAACTCACAGAGATCTGCTGGCCTCTCCTTCCCAAGTGCTGGGATATAACGCTTGTGCCACAACCACCCAGCTATATTTTCTATTTCACAAAGCATAACAGCTAAGAGACTTTGGAATTTTGAAGAAAACATTGAGACTTATAATACTAAAGATAATTTTGAAAATATTCTGGATACCTTTGCATTATGAGGTGGCTGTGAGCGCATGAGGATTAGAACATGACTGTTGTGATTGAAATCCAAAATGCCTGTCAGGTCTCATGGGGTTGAGTAAGTATTACCAGCAAAAGTACTTGTTTGCACAACTATCTGTCTTTTCCAAAAGTACATATAGTTGCTGAGTAACCAAGCCATGATTTTGAGGTTATGACCCAACCCTAATTAAACTTTCTTTTCCTAGCTAGTGTCATTCATAAGGCCAGTGTTGCAGGGTCTTGATGTGACAAACCAAACACTTGTAACTTCTGTGTCTTTTTATTCATTAGTTGTGAGAAAAATAAATAAATCTCTTTTTCTCAAAGTACTTTCTTTCACTGATTTCTGCAACAGCAAAACGAAGCAAAAACATGGAATGCCTGTTCTGAAGTAATTTTTAATTGAAGACCATTTCACAGAATTTTCTGTTCACAATCTACAGATCATAGATCACAGATCTACCTGCATGTATCTGTGGCTTGATAGCGCTAAGAAACATTTATTCCACTAGTCTTATAAAATTTGATCCAAAATCTTCCATATTTTAGTAGACTTTTCAGACTAATGATAATTTATTTGAGTGTCCCTATAATCAAAATCTAGCATAACTGCTGGACAGGCTCTTACCATTAAATAAATTACTCTATTTATGAGGAAATGCAAATACCCAAAAGTTTAAAGCATGCTATTGTTAACCATTCAATAAAACTTTGTATGATTAAAATTAAATTAAAAAATTAAAATGATTAAGTGAAAATGTCTGGGGCATTCATGAATAAAAACACATGTACATACACATACATACACATACAGAGAGGAGGGGGAGATAGAGAAAGAAAGAAAGGAAGGGAGAGAGAGTGAGAGTGAGAAAGAGAGATGTATATTTATGTGTATATCTGTTTTTAGGGTACTTGTCTGAAATGCACAGGGCTATGGAGTTAATCAATCTCCAGAACTAAAATAAAATACAATAAAGTATGTAAATAAATACAACTTTCACAATTGAAATATCAAAAATTCTGCAGAGCAGTCTACACACTTTTTTAAAGACAGTGAAGTGTGTCATGCATGTAACATATTATTTTAAACACATTTTACTTTTTATTCTTTGGAGTGCTTCCTTCACATCATTGTTCCTCAAACTATAAATCAGAGGGTTCAGCATGGGTATTACAAGTGTATAAAACAGAGAGGTCACTTTATCTTGATCTAGGGTATAGGAAGAACTTGGCCGGAAATACATGAAGAGCATAGTTCCTTGGAAAATTGCAACTGCAGTCAAGTGTGAGGTGCAGGTGGAGAAAGCTTTGAACCTTCCAGCAGCAGAGCGGATCTTCAAGACTGATGAGATGATATAACAATAGGAGACCAGGACTCCTGAAATGGTGCTCAGCTCAATGAAACCAAACACAGTGAATATTACTAGAACATTGACCTGTGTATCTGAACAAGACAGTACTAAAACTGGAGGTATATCACAGAAGAAATGATTAATCTCGTTAGACCCACAAAAACATAAGTGGAATGTCAGCGTTGTATGTAACAAAGCATCTGCTAATGCCACAACATAAACAATAGTCAGCAATTGGAAGCACACCGAGTGGGACATGTCCACTGCATACAGTAGGGGATTGCTGATAGCCTTATATCGATCAAAGGCCATGACTGCCAGCAGCACACATTCAACATCAATAAAGATACATAAAGTGAAGAACTGAACAGCACAACCAAAGAAGGGAATAGTTGTGTCCTTGGACATGAGATCTACCAGCATCTTGGGTCCAATAGCAGTAGAATAACACAGGTCGGCAAAAGAGAGATGGCTGAGAAACAAGTACATTGGTGCATGAAGCTTGGAGTCCATTCTGATCAAAATAATCATTCCCAGATTTGTCAGAAGATTAGTGAGATAAACAACTAGAAAGATAGTGAATAGAAGCACTTTTACCTCAGGGTTACTGCTAATTCCCAAGAGGAGGAATTCTGTCAATGAGGAGCAGTTCCCTTTGTCCATGGTTCTTTGTTCTTAATCTAAAAATTTACAAAAGTCACAATTCAAAAATAGTTTAAATTTCATTTTACTGGAAAAATCATATAACAGTATTTAATATCATTAGCCTAAATATTATTGAATTCATAAGTAAATTTTCATATAGTATAAGAGCATTTCATTAAAAATGCAATCTTTATTCTGTGCAGAGAGGTTAAAAATATGAAGTAGAAATAGGTAACATACACTTTTAATCTATAAGTACTCATGTAATTCTTGACCTGTATAATATCACATGCTTTCTTTCCATTATTATTGGATAGATTTAATCATAATAAAACCTAATTCCATATCTAGCTGATGTAAGGGATATCAGAAAATATATGATAATAATAATAATAATAATAATAATAATAATAATAATAATAATAATAATTGAACATGCCATATGTTGAAGTAATAGTCTCAGTTTTATAGGCTAAGTTTCACTGAATCTTTTCAACAATACCTTTTTTAACTGACATATATCCATTATTTAATAAATTAAAAGGGTTGTGGTAGGGATTCATTATAGGTTTTACTGAGTATGAAACATTACTTTCTGAATTGTCTATCAAGATATATAACCACTGTACATTACCCACCTAAGCTCAGATGAAAAAAGCACAATATAAACAGAAATAGGAGCTAGAAGAAACAGAAAGTAACAAATGCCTCTACTTTTTATTCATCTCTAAATTGGATGTTTTATATATATTTTTTTATTAATATATATCCTTTATTATTTAAATTTAAAAAATTGTACATATATAATATAAAATATATATATATATATATATAATATATATATTCCCTTCCTGTCCCATAAGTCCTTCCAGATTCTCTCAACTTTAGGTTCTTTGTAATAAAAGAAACAAAAATAAATACATCACTAACAACCCCTCCCAGAAACCAAAAATCAAAATAAAGCAACCACTCCAAAACTAAGAAATCAAAAAACAAAGAACAAGCAAACAAATAAACAAACAAAAAAATGGCAAGCTGAATCCAAATATAAGCACACCAAAAACCTGTGGAGTCATGAGTCCTTCCCTGGAGTGGTTGATATGCCCAGTGTTATTCTATTTGAGAAATATGATTTTCCATCTCCATATAACAAAACTTCAGGATTCCAATGTCTCCTTTCTTATGTAGACCTATTTTTGTGTAGGTGCTGTGGCAGCTGTGTATCCCTTACATGAGATCTGAAGATGGACTGTGACTTATGTATTCTTAAAACAGCAATGTTGTATTTTGTGTAGGTTTGAATGACCAAATACCACAAATTTCAGTGTGTAATAACCATAGTTATTTGACTAAGTCTAGAAAATTTTTGAATTGACGTTTGACAGCCACATGACAAGTAACTTATATCTGTCATTAATGTAACACCACTATGCTCCTTTAAGTCTCACACTAATAAAAAATAAAGAAATCAAATTCCTTAAGGTTTTAAGAAAGAATGCCATTGGACATTAAATGGAACATGTTTTCTCTCTTTTTCTTCATCTAATAATTCAGGGTTAAACTGTTTATTTATACATCCATCTGCTTTACTTTTAATACTTCCTAAGAGAGTAGGAAGCACAACCATCAGAAACCTACCTGAGGTGAGCATCTTTCTACCGTATTCTCTAGCACCTGAACAGCAGGTCTATCTATTTATTTCTACAGAGACAGTTGGGACTAAATCTCTTAAGGCTCTTCCTCCAGTCTTTCTCTTATTTGAATGTAATTAATTAGATGACTGACTATGCCTTCTGTTATAAGTTATGCAGCAGTTTACCAGTTTTACATTTCCACCATTATTACTGATTCCATCTTGATTAATGACAGGCATTGACTAGATTATTTTTACCTATAGGCCTTATAGTCATCATATGTTGATTTGCTTCTCATAAAACTAGACCTCTAAAGAATATGAAAGCATTTTCCACAATGTTCTTATTAATATCTGTGTTTAATATATTTTTTGTATTTCTGCAAAATATCTCACTAAATAAAAATGGTAGGAGTCTTGAAAGTTTTAGTAAATCTGTGTTTCATTTACTTCTGTATCTGCATAAGTATCATTGTATGTCTTAAAATCTTTTTAACAACAGGTATATGATCTCTGTTATCTTTGTGATCTCTATTATCCTGACATGCATGTCTAATAGGCATTCTTAGGCTCCCTAGAATAGCTGTATGTGTGAGTAATAGTTCATTAACAGTGTATGTTTTAAATAAAATATGTTTTTATAAATGAACTGACAGATGGTTAAAAACAACCAGAAATACATAGAGATGAAGTCTGTTTTGAGTAGTATAGTTTTAGTGTACTAGTATCTTTAGTTTTGAAAATGTGTTTTATAGTAAGATCTCAACATAACTTTGAAGATCTCTTCATTTCTAAGCTAACTCTAGTTGCTATTATTTATTGTGACATGTTGGTAGTTCAGAAGCGCTAGAAATAGCATGCCTTCTTTTTTATTTGGTTTTTAAGATTACAATATAACTAAATCGTGTCCCCCTATCTTTCTCCTTCCAAAACCTCCTGTATACCAACCCTTTCTCTCTGTTAAATCCATGGATTTTCTTTTTTAATAATATTTTTTCATTCAATTTATGCTAATCACATTTTCCCTCTACCAACACCTCTAATAACCTTCACTCACTTACCATCTATAACCATACAGATAGTATGCTCTTTTTCTCTTTCTCATTAAGCAGTCAACAACCAGGCAAACAAAAACAGAAAGAAGAAAAGAAAGGAAGACATAAGAAATACACAAACACACAATAAAAACAAAAAATCAGAAACCACAAAATACAAACAAAAGACCATTAAGATAAAAACTTCAAAAATAAATATGAGACAAAAAGTATACAAAACATCCTTGAGTTCCTTTTTTGTTGGCTACTACTGCATAGTAGGGATAGTGCCTACACTTAACTGTGGGAAACATACTCAGACTCTACTGGAGAAAATTAATTTGTTTTCTTTGCAATCGAATGTCAATTGTAGATAGTTTCTTGGTTTGTTGTATGTGTCCATGTCCATCTTCTCTTGTCAATGCTGGGACCATATCTGTTTGAACCTGTGCAGTCCTTGTGCATGCTGCTACAGTTTTTGTGAGTTCATTGATACATCAGTCTCTTAGTCTCTTGAAAACATGTTTTCTTAGCATCATCCATTCTCTGTCACTCTTACAATCTTTCTACCTCCCGTTCTGCATTGCTCCCTGACCCATGAGGGATGTAGGGCATCTCATTTATGACAGAGTATTCTGAAACTCTCAGTGTTTGCATGTTAACCAGTTATGGGTCTCTGTGTTAGTTCCCATCTACTGTAAGAAGAAATTTCTCTGATGATGGTTCAGCGAGGCCCATATCTTGGAGTATAGCAGAATGACACTAGGAGTCATTCAACTGTTATGATCCTGTAGCAGAATAATAGTATTTAGTTTTCCTTTAGGCCTGTGGCCTCTTTAGTCCAAGTTCATGGCCACCAATACATGCCAGAACTGGGTTCTATCATGTGGAGACGGCCTTAAATTTAATCAGAGAGTAAATGAATACTCCTACTATGTATGTGAAACTATTGGACCATGATATCATGCAGAAACCTCACCTTTGTAGATTTCAGAGCTCTTACCTAAGTTAGGGTTTACTTTTCTTGAGAGCATACTGACTATTTTCTAGTACTATGAGCATTCCAGAATCATAAACTAATTAGTAGTATGAAGGCTCTAGTTATAAATCAGCTCAGGTTCAATAAAATATATGTGTTGTCATGAATAATAGGGCTTTACCATCAGTTTATTGAGAGAAATCAATTGCTTTGGCAACAGATTGACATATTTGGTGGTTTCCAGGGAGGGTGTGTGACACTGGGGCTGGGTTTTGAGGTTTCAACAGTGCATGCTCAGACCAGTCTTGATCTTTCTGCCACATGCTTGTGAATAAAATGTAAGATCCAGCACCATGCATGCCTGCATCCATGCTTCCTGCCTTGATGTTCATGGTCTAACCTTTTGAAACTGTAAAGAATCTCCCAACTAAATATAATTTGCATTGGTCATGGTGTCTATTCGCAGCAATAGAAGAGTAACTAAGACAAGAATATCCTCAAAATACTATGCATCCTGCTTCATAAGCAATTCCTCATCAATATATGTTGGTTTTCTATTCACAATAGTCTGAATTTGGAAACAGACAAGAGGAAAGATAATAAAGTTTTACATTTACACAAAAGAATATTATTTAGGTGTTTAAAAAAGTTATGAACTCTTTAGGAAAATGGATAGAGCTAGAAAACTCCTCCTGAGTGACATAACCCAGGCTCAAAAAGAAAAATATTGTATATTTTCTTATATTTGGTTTTTAAATATCAATTGATATGCTACAATCCTTACAACCACAGATGCTAGTTATAGAGTAAGGGACCAGGGAGAAGGGGAGAATCCACCCAAGCAAGAGGATATGTAGTTATGGTTAGATAGGGAGAAGACTAGATTGGGAGGACTAAATGGGGAGGGCAATGGATGGAGGGCTAAGAGACAGAATATAGGAAGGGATAATTAACACAAAGGGCCATTTGAAGGGTTATAAGCAAACCTACACACGCAAAGGCTTTTTATTCATTAATTGTTATATACATGCAAGTATTCACATACGTACTCCAAAGTACATAAGTAAACCTTGCTCAAGATGTATGTTGTTACTTTTGTGTATACTTTCAAAGCTGACCATTTGTTATTAGATAGCCACTTGGTGTGATCTCCCCTAAAATGATTACTTAAACATTTGCAGAACATGGAAGAGCCTCTTTATGCATGTGATATAAAATCCCTACTGGTAGTCTAAAGATAATGTTCTATCTCTCAATAATGCCTTCCCATCTTTTCTATGACTTCATTAAATCATTCATTTGTACAGGAAAAGATCTATGTTCAACTTCATTTAACTATAAAATGTGTTTACTTTACAAATGTTGTAGGAAAAACTAAACACTGCCACTGGACAGAAGAAGGCCTGAGACCTGCCCAGACATGCCCAGAGACAGAGCTCCCAAGAACATGTCCCAAAGATGAGAAGAGCCAAAGCAAACAGCCTGCAGTCTGGGAGCCAGAAGAAAGATGGGCTAGGCAGAGGGGATAAAAAGGCTTTCCCTTCCTGAAATAAATGGATCTGTTTTTTTTTTTGTCACTTTCCTGACATCCAGAACCTGTATGTCTTGGTTCTGCACCAACTCTACCCCTGCCCCCAAGGGTCCTCTGGATGGGCAAGCAACAAAATGTGTTTTGTAAGATCTCTTCAATGAGTACAGGACATGTGAAGGCAAATCTTATGAGTTTAATTATAAACAATACAGATTTGTCACCAAACACAATTCCTCATGTAAAACTTTGGCTTTCATTTACTTTGTAAAACAACTTTTAAATTTTATCTCTGTTAATGAATATTTTTGTCATTGATATTGTCTCACATAGCTTTTTAATAATCTTAGTTTTCTAATATACGTAGTCGATCTGTGCCTTGTAATTGGATAATTCAGAGCTTTTGAATTTAGAATTATTCTTGAGGGAGCTTCATACATTCCTTATGATTTTCCTTCTTGGTTTGTCTATTGGTTTCATTGTTGATTGCTATTTACCTTATGCTGCATCTGCAGGTAGATTTTATTGCTCTGTTGAATTACATATAGTTGGTTCTGTAATAGGTCGTTTTTGTTTGTTTTAGAAATCATGATATAATTTCAGCATTTCTTTTTTTTTCCATTTTGTGCAACTATTCCTTTAAGAAAAATTCTATCCTTTGTGCTCATGGTGGGAGGCTTATTTTCTTTCTCTTAAATGAGTAGGTTACATAGACTATTCACCAAAGCTTTTTAAATATCTTGGATGCAATAAATCAAGTAATAAATTGATTTTTCATTTAAGACACTTAAAAAATGTTGTTTTCATTATATAGTTTCCCTTCCCCAACTCTTCCCAGATTCTTCCAACCTCCCTACTACTCAGCTTCAGGGTATTTTTTTTCTCTCTTTTAAATGAAAATAATAAGTCTTATTATACAAAATCTAAGCATCAAATTAAAATGCACAAACTAACAAACAAATAAAAACTCAAGAGACAACTAAATACAAAACAAAACAAGAAGCCACACACAAAAAACCTGGAGTCCCTTCTTTGTTGACCACCTGCTCTTCAGCATGGTTTCTGCACTGGAGTGTATTGATATATTCAGTGACACTTGATTGGAGAATGTTCCCTTTCCCAGGCAATGCCATCATGATAGTCTTGGACAATTTTTGTTTATGATTGTTTTCTTTTTATATTTGCCTTTTTATTAATTAAAAGATAAGAATGCTTTATATATTAATACTTATAAGCAGATATTTCCCATCACAGGTGAAATATAATATGGCAAATATTTCTACTTTTAGGGTTTCTCCTGAGAAGTCAGATGTTAGTCTGACATGATTATTTTATATGTTGGTATTTTTCTCTGACAATAAATTATTTACTTTTTTACAGATTATAATATACCTACATAATTTTTACCCATTCACACCTTCCTTGCTTTCTTTCAAATTAAAGGCCTCTTTCTCATTCTTAATGTTATACCATATTCCTTAATATTTCTGTCCTGTTTTTTTTTCATGTTTCTTGTTTATTTTGTCTAGATTCTCTACTTTATCTTTAAGTACAGATATATGTACCTCATTCATCTACTTACAAAAATATTCCTTTATTCTGTAGTTTAGTTATTGGGCTTTTTTCAGTTCTATCTTCATTTCAGCTTGAGTTTCTTCAGTATTTCTATTTAATTACTAAATGCCATTCCCAAGTCCTACATGTCTTCCTCATTTCCATCAAGCTTTTGTTTGTGGTTTCTTGGGCTTTTAACTCCCTTTAAGTTTATTCTCCGTAAGTTCATTGAGTTGTTTCTTTGTCTTTTCTGAAAATTCTACAAAATATTTGACAATATTTATGCTTTATTTTTATGCGTATTGTGCCCTAGAATTCATCAAGGTAAGTCTCATTGACAAATATTTTTATAATAGAAGTAGTTTATGAGAAAATAAACTCTCTTGTTTTTTCTGAAGAACATTATTTTTCATGAATTATGGATATATTGTTTTCTTGTACACCTTATGTGGACAGAGACATTTTGGGGCATTAGCAAGGGTGTGGAGGAATTCTTTGGGAGTAATGAAACCAGGTAGACATAGAGGACTATGCTAGTGGAAAAGATATGCCTCCTGGTCCTAGATTAGGATGTGAGATTTGATTTTGCTGATTGGAGACATGACATGCAGCATAGGAGGAACCTGTTGGTGGTAACAGGTCCTAGGGAATCTTAGGGGTAGACTTTGGCACAGTCTGGGATGGCCAGACTAGGGGCATGGGATGTAAGATCTGGGCTAATTGTGGTACACCTTGGAGGGTGAGTAGATGGGAGAGTTATGGAGACTCATTTGGCTAGACCAGAGAAAGGATTATGGGTGTTGTGGCTGGGTGGAAGGTTGCATGTGATGTGGGATCTCTATAATTTTCAGTATGTTGTTATTTG